>CM053619.1:16491795-16508528 GCA_028646535.1 Procyon lotor | reverse complement strand
CAATGATTATCATAACAGTATCTGGCATTTAAAACACTTTTCCATTTCTTTTAAAAATCAAAGTTTAATGAAGCATCAACACTTTATGCACTCTGCTTCATAATGAAACAGCCAGGTGAGTTCAATAAAAGCCTCCCCTCAGGAGGAAGACTGCTCTGAAAACAGCATGAATTAATCCTTTGGATTCAAAGAATATGGAAGTAACAGGACATTCCAGTTTCTTTACCTCTGGCTTGGTCTACAGCCTTTCTCGAAGCAGATCATTCCTGCTAAGCCCAGAAAGAAAAATTTCGGGGCTAAGATTTACCCCTATTTGCTTCC
Organism: Procyon lotor; assembly: GCA_028646535.1. NCBI lineage: Eukaryota > Metazoa > Chordata > Mammalia > Carnivora > Procyonidae > Procyon > Procyon lotor. Next base: position 16,508,207 of record CM053619.1, on the reverse strand, counting down.
CCCTCTCCCACATCGGGTCTGAAGGTTTCTCTTCCCTTCCCCCAAGTGTCAGAAATTCCTTTTCTGCTCCAGGTGGTCAAGATTTTAGGGAAATATCCCTCCATTACGAGATGGGAGAGAGGAGTCGCTTAACCTCAAATTACGGGAGACGGGAGAGTTTTGCCCATCAGTGGACAAACCTGTGGGGAATCCCTTTCCCCTTCTACTTAGCTGGTCATGTCCCAGCCTCTGAGCGAACGACGCCAAGCGGGGAAGGAGGAAGGTTCTCCCGTTTGGCCTCCAGCCTCTCCTGGCTACAACCCTGGCCCCTGGCCCCAACCCCCGACCTCGAACAGATCATTCCTCCGGTGCCCCCCCACCCCCGCCATTCCCAGCTGCCACACCCGAGAATTCCCCCGCCACGCCAGAGCGGTGGAGTCCCTTTCTCCAACCCTCTTCCTCACAACGGTCACACCCGACGGCTCACTTCATCCTCAACGGTCACGCTCCTAGGATTTCTTCTTACCCAAACCAGCCTCCAACTCAACCTGGGGTCTCCCTCCTCTCAATGAGGGACACACCTCGAAGTTAGCCGCCTTGAACTCACCGGAGGCAAGGGCGGGGGTGGCGGCAGCAGCCAGAGAGCACGGCCCGAGTGGTGTTGTAATGGTTTCCTGCACGTCACGACTCCTTCTCCAGGTCTAAGCCACTGCGCAAAACCCACTTTGCCAGGGACAAAGATGGTGGACAGGAAGCGCTGACGTCAGAGAACTTCGCCGCGTACCGTCATCCCCGCGCGCGGGAAAACCAGAAAGGCGGCTATCTCTGTCGCCTTGGAGACGTACCGGGCTGTGGGCGGTGCGGGGGCGGCCGGGGGGGTGGTGGCGGTGTGTGTGTGGTTTTTTTGTTTGTTTTGCTCGGAAACTGGAGACTGGACCCAAGAGGAAGTTCAGGGGCTATGCAGAGACATCTATTAAACTGACGTTCCCTGGATTTTTTCCTTGCACGGGAGTTCGCTAAAAACTCTTAAAGGGGATGAAATATACTGTTTTTTTATTTTAAAAAATTTTAAAGCTCAGCTGATTTCGTAGGCCAGTTCAGGGCTGTGGACAATGGTGATCCAGCCCAGAACTACCCATGGTAGCTTTCCATGCACCAAGGAAAGTGGTGCAAGGAAAACAAAGTTAAGATGGCATCAGATCTGAGTCCAAATCCCTGCCTTTGAATGTGACTGCGAAATCACTTAACGTGTCCTTAGGTCTTATCTGTGAAATGAATCCAATGATCCAACTCTCTCTGGCTTGTGAAGTTTAAATGGGATAATGTGAGTAAAGCACCTGGCTTATAATAGGAGTGCTTACACAAAAGTAAGTTACTTTTGGAAACCAAGACCTAGAAATCTCTGTACCTCTCCCTCTATTTTGCTATGAACCTGAAACTGCTCTAAAAAGAGTAAGAGTTTAATTTAAAAAAAAAAAAAATGTGGAGAGCAAGAGAGCCTGGGGCAGAAGTTGAGGAAACCGAAATGCAAAGGGGACTGCAAAGTAGAAAGAAAGAAGGAAAAGCAAAGCAGATGGTTATAATGTTTTAGCATGTTTTTAGAGTTCTATGAAGTAGGAACTATACCAATCTGGTCACTCCTCTATCTCTGAGACCTAGCCCCCCCCTCCCCAAAATTTGTTGAATGTATACATGTATTGAGTGGTCAACAATATCAGTTGCTATAGAGAAGAGGTGAAAGGGCTGAAAAGTGTCCAAGGATTTAGCAACATAAAGGTGTTTGATGTCATGGTGCCTCGGTAGTTAAGCAACCAACTCTTGATTGCAGTCCAGGTCACGATCTCAGGGTTGTGAGATGGAGCTCCACGTGGCTCCTCACAGGGCATGGAGCCTGCTTAATGTCTTTCCCCTTCCCCCTCCCCCTGCCCTCCTCCCTTTGAATAAGTAAGTAAATAAATAGTCTTTGATATCATTGCTGGGACCATCAGTAGAGATATGAAGGCAAAAGCCATGCTGCAGAAGTTTGAGGATGAATGGGAGGCGAGGAAATGAAAACAGGAATTATGAATAACTTCTGGCTGTAGGAAACCTGGGTGGCTCAGTCCGTTAAGCTCCTGCCTTCAGGTCACATCATGATCCCAGAGTTCTGGGATCAAGTCCCATATTGGGCTCTCTGCTCAGCAGGGAGCCTGCTTCTCCCGCTTCATCCTCTGCCTGCCACTCCCGCTGCTTGTGCTCACACTGTCAAATAAATAAATGTTAAAAAAAAAATATGGCTGAAAGAGTAGGATATTTAAGAGAGAAAATAGCGAGGATTTTTTAAAAGTTCTATACTCATACATTTTCTTTATACTCTCTCTTTAGCAATACCATGAGTTCAATGATTGTTCCTACCTATAGGACTCCTAAATCTCTATCTCTAACCTTGACCTATTCCCAACTTCACCACCAAATCCTAACCACACTGATGGAAAATTCTATATTTATTATGGCCCATCCAAAGTAAACAAATCATGAGATGAGGGAGGAGGGATGTTGAAAAACCTGGTTCCAGTTACAACCCAAAGTAAACAAATCATGAGATGAGGGAGGAGGGATGTTGAAAAACCTGGTTCCAGTTACAACTCCCAGAAATCAGAGGTGGATTTCGTAAAAAAAAAAAAAAAAAAAGGCACCAGAGAAATCTTTATTAAAGGACTTTGATTCATATCCCTTTCCTATTCAAAACCTTTTAACAGCTCCTCAATGCCTAATAATTCCAAACCTATCCTTCCCTCAGTTTCTCCATCTCAGTTCTTCAGTTTTCTCATCTGTAAAATGGGAAAATAGTAAGATTCTATCATAATATTGTTATAAGGATGAAGGGAATTAATATATGTAAAGCACTTAGAACTATGGCTGCACATAGTATGAATATTCAGGATTTGCTACAAGTGTGATTATCTCAATAAATTACAGTAAATTGCTAAAGCCAGGAACCTGGAGAGTCATTCTTGATTTCTCTCCCTTAATGGTCACATCCAAACCATCTCCCAAGTTGTCGATCTACCTTCAAAATAAACCTTTAATTCAACCAATCCCCTCTATTTTACCTCATTAATCTAAGCCACCACCGCCACCTATTGCCTAGGCTACCAGAAACCTCAACTTTTCTCCCAACCATTATCCACACAGCAGCTAGGGTATTTAACTTATTCCAAAGTGTAACAAACATTTTTAAGTGCACACATAATAAATGTAAACTTTGGATGAATTTTCACAAAGTAAACATAACCACATAAACATTAAAGGATCGTCTTAAAAATACAAACTTCATCATGATTCTGGTGTATAAATCCTTCGAGGAATTCCCATTGCACTTAAACTAAAATCTAGTCTCCTACCAATGGCCAGAGTCCTTGCACAGTTTGACCCCTATCTCTCTAACAACATTTTATGCCTTTCAGTTACTCTACATTTCCTCTTTTGCTATCACAGGCCTCACATATGCCACTCTTTCCCATCCTAGGGTCTTCACAAATACCGCTCCTGCTGATTAATAATCAACACCCCCCTGTCCCCATGGTTGGCTCATAATTTGGTCTGAGTTTAATTGTAATCTTCTCAGAAAAGCACTGTTTTCCCAATCTAAAATGTTCTGCCCTCCTAGCCCACAGTGCCACACCATCCTAGCCCTTATTCCATTTATAAATTATGTATGTTTATTTACTTATTATCTCCCTCCCCAACTAGACTATGAATTCCATATCTGTTTTTACTACTTCATACCCAGCACCTAGTGTAATGCCTGACACATAATGTTACTCAATATTTATAAAACAAATGAATGTCCACATTCGAAGAACTAAATGTCCACTGAATGTCCACGTCAAAGAACTAAAACTGGCATTTAAGACCTTCCATAATCCACCCAAGTCTGTGTTCAACATACTGTTACTCCTTTCTGTAGCTCTACAGTTAAAGTAAACTAAACAATTTGCTCCACCTACACACTCCATACTGCTTCCTTAGCCTGGAAAGCCCTACCACTACCGTGACTTGCCCCAAACATACTCATTTTTTTGAGATCCACCTAATTCACAAAATTTTCTCAATGGTATATGTTATGATATAAGGTACAGAAGGTACCAGGTTACACCACTGTATTAGAAAGCAACTGGCAAAGAGAAGCTGAGATAAAATACAAGGATAGAAATGTTTTTCGCTTTGGTCGCTAGATAGGCCTTCTAACGAAGCCCCTTCTATCTAAGCTAGTTTGTAGTGCCTCATTTCTCCCAGCTGATAATTATCTATCTCTAAACTCACATCATATTAACCTATCTGATGGCTCTTAATACCTCTTCACATAAGTATACTTTTTATGAGTCTTATCTATTACAACATAAACCTGAGAATGGGATTTATGATGAGGTGGTTATTACTTGTTGGCTGTAATAATTGGCATTAATTGGGGGCACCTGGATGGCTGCAGTTAAGCATTCAGCTCTTGCTTTCGGCTCAGAAAGAGCCGGCTCACCATCTCAGGGTGGTGAGATGAAGCCCCCCATGGGGCTCTGCGCTCAGTGAGGAGTTGGCTTGAGATTCTCTTTCCCTCTCCCCTCCCCCCAGCTCACACACACTCTCTCTAACACAAATAAAATCTTAAAAAAACATAATCGACATTAGTTATTTTTTACTGCCTTTCTTTAATTTCAGTTTACTTTGGGGGTATCTTCAAAGGACTATTAATCAAGATGTCTTGCCCTCTTTTTTTTTATCACCCTAAGATTTGTTTACTTTAGAGAGAGTGAGCAAGTGTTGGGGGGGTGGGAGGAAGAAGGCAGAGGGGGAGGGAGAAAATCTTAAGCAGACTCTACAATGAGCATGGATCTGGACACTGGCCAATCTTACAACCGTGAGATCATGACCTGAATTGAAACCAAGAGTCAGACACGTGACTGAGCCAGCAGGAACCCGTCTTGCCCTTCTCTAAGAGTGAAACAGAGTGGAGAGGAAATCTGAACCAAGACAGGGCAATAGGGATTTGAATCATAAGTACAATGACAGAAAGTTCTTTAAGCTCATTCATGCAACAACACTTCCTGGGTGAGACTAATTCTTGCTGGAGACATCCAATACAACTGTAGTTCCTGTCCTTTTTAGAGGTGGCTTTCTTCATTTTGTTAATTACTCCATATATTTCCAAAACTTTTTAAAATATTAGCTTGTTTCTTCTGCTTGTCAACAAAGAACCCTGATACAAAAATTTAATTTCCCACTTGTAGTTGATGCTAAGTCTCAACTTTGTCCTTTTGTAGTTCAATTAGGGAAAGTCTGCATATAATAGCTACTATTTGTAACCCTGAAACAAATAATACATTATATGTTAATAAAAAAATAATCCTCACAACCCTATGATACATTAGAGGTACATTATGATTTCCACTTTATAGATGAGATTGAGACCCAGAGAGGTTAGATCAGTGCTTGAGGTATCAGCCACAGTAAGGGGGGGGGCGGGCGGGGCTAAGCCAGAATCCAACTTACACAGTGAAATCTGAAGCCTGGCCTCATACCGTATGACTCTGCATTGCCTGAATCTTCCTCTTCATTTTCAGCAGGGTCAGCCTGCCACTGCTTGAGATCTCCAGTGATGGGGGGACTTAGTCTGTTGTCAGCCCTGCCTTTCCTTTCCCACCCTGGTTGCGCCACTGCCAGCCCCTCTGTCACACTGACCTGTGTGAAGTCCTTTGAGGTAGAACCTCGATGAGTCCTTTCCCTATCTGTCCCTCTTTATGGTGCTGTCTGAAATGTCCAGCCACATTATCTGGCTGGAAATGCACTTCAAAATCTGGTGTGTTCCACGGACTCTAAAACATCACTGATTTTAAGATGCATCTTTATCTTATGTTCACTTAAGAAAAATTCTTCCAGCTAAACTGACATAATGCTTTCTTATCACTTGGAATTTTTGTTATTGAAAGAAGCTCATTAGACAAGAGTTTATCATTTACTACTCCTGTCCCTAAAACAACATAAGAGAAATGAATGGGGTAAGTTAGTCCTTTAAAAAAAAAAAAAGCTACTATTGTTAGAGCATCTAATACTTGTCGGGTGCTTTATATATAGTATCTCTAGTCCTTTAAATTTTGTAAGGTAAAAGCCTTCTATCAACGTGATTGTCACTGGCAGGTTATTTGGTAGAGTAAAAAACACGTCTAGAACTATAAGATTAACTTGCAAGACTTTATTGAAACAACTAAATCCAAGTATAGAAGTATAGAAGTGGGGAGGGGTTGGAGAGAAAGAGGAATAGTTGAACATTAACTCACCGAAATTCAATAAACCTGTATAAGCAACTCAAACGAGACAAAGTTGCACCTGATGTAAAAGCATTTTGCAAACCGTAAGGTAAATTACGTTAATTCTGCAATACAGTGTAAAGTACCATCCGCCAAGCGTCCCCAGTTCATTCTAGTTAGAACACATCAGGATCCCCCCGCGACACATCCAAACGTGTACGGCAGCAGGAACCATTTTCATCGACTGTGGCCAAGTGCCTAGTTATGCTTGAACTACATCTAGGAGACAGTTAATCTACCAGCTAGAATGGAAAGTAATCGTTCCCAGTTCCAACGGACCGCAGGAACCTTTCTCATTCTAATTATCTTTTTAATAACTGGCAACAAAGCTAAAGGTTTCTATCCCCAGCTGCGTTGCTCCAAATCCTTCTCGGAAGACGGAAGAATATAAATTAACTATCGCCCCCGACGCGCGCACATCTACCTTCCGTACATCTATATTCCCTTTTGTTCCCCCAGCCCTAACTAAATCGCCCAAGGGAACACAGGCCTGAGCAGCAGGCCTGAACTCTTGGCTCCCGGCGCCAGGTGTCCCCGCGGCGCCCCAAACACCTTGCCGAAAAGACCTCTGCAGAGGGAGATTCAGAGGTGTGGCTTCCCACCCAGGATGAGAAGCAAAATCAGCTTTAAAATAAAAAAGAGGTAACACAAACGGGCAGAGAATTCCATCCTAAGCCTCCAAGGGACTCCTTTAATTTCAGCGGGAGCGGAAGCGGAAGTCTTGGACGGATCATAGAGTTTGCTAGATCCGGCTCCCGGGCCACGTTCGGGGCTAGAGCGCCTCTCCTCCGTCGGCCGTCCCAATCGCCGGCCCCTTCTATTTCCGGGTGCGGCTTCTGTTATAGAGCGGAGGCCTGTCTTCAAACGTGGCGTCCTGGGTCCTTCGCGCCTCGCCGGAGGTCCGCGCACAAGGACCGGCGCGGACACTTCGCAGCCAACAGCTGGAGGCAGTCCTTGCGTACTGGGTCCGCACTGGCACCGCTAATTCTTCAGAGCTGGCTGCCTTTTAAGCCCCTGATGCGCAGCCTCCGGGACCGCAGCTCTAGAAGAGAGCACTCCTTCAGCCATACCTGTACCCCATAGGCATGCTCTGCCCTGTGAGGTGCAGCATTTGACAAGTCACCCCCTACTCCACGTTACCACTTCGACCTCAATTTCTGCCACGTCTGCCTTAATCTCGTTCTTAACCTCCTTAATTTGAGACCCCTTCCCCTCTCTGCCTCCGGAAGAGGTCTTCCGCCCCGCCCCTCCCGGTTCTGTAAAAGAGGAGTTTGGGGTCTCTTGCAGAAAGATTACCTTTAAGACTGAGCACTCGTTTGATAACTAAAACAAATACATGCTTACTAAAGAGTTCGTAGGCAAAGCGAAACCCAGTGCAAATAAGAAACTATGGCTGAGCACGGGGCTCACATCACAACTGCTTCTGTGGTGGATGACCAGCCATCCATCTTTGAGGTGGTAGCACAGGACAGTTTAATGACAGCAGTGAGACCTGCTCTTCAGCATGTGGTCAAGGTAAGATATTAACTCTTTGGAAGGTTTTAGGGACAACTGGGTGAAAACCAAGCAGCGTTTACTTGGTTGCCTAGGTTTTGAAATTGCCAACTAGCATATAATTCATATCCTGTGATTTAACAGTTCTTGAGTCCCTCTTATGTGTAGAGCCCTGTGCTGAGTACCCAGCACTTCAGGGAGGATAGGGCAGACCCCCAAAAGAAGTGACTTGTTTCAGCCCAAAGTATCAGAATTTAGAGAAAAAAAAAAAGGAAATGTGAATATAACGTATGGCAATTGTGAAATGGAATGAAATCCATTTATCAATTTAATTTGTTTTAGGTTCTTGCAGAATCCAATCCTGCCCACTTTGGCTTCTTTTGGAGGTGGTTTGATGAAATCTTCGCCCTGCTAGATCTGCTGCTCCAGCAGCATTATCTGTCTAAAACCAGTGCCTCATTTTCTGAAAATTTTTATGGCTTAAAGCGTATTGTAATGGGGGACACACACAAGCCTGAGAGACTGGCCAGTGCTGGTCTCCCAAAGCAGCAGCTTTGGAAGTCAATTATGTTCCTGGTTCTTCTTCCCTACCTGAAAGTGAAGCTGGAGAAGCTGGTTTCTAGCCTGAGAGAAGAGGATGAATACTCTATCCACCCCCCTTCTTCCCGCTGGAAACAATTTTATAGAGCCTTCCTGGCAGCTTACCCATTTGTTAACATGGCATGGGAAGGCTGGTTTTTTGTACAACAACTTCGATACATCCTAGGAAAGGCTCAGCATCACTCACCGTTGCTGAGGCTGGCCGGAGTTCGGCTAGGTCGACTTACAGTTCAGGATATACAAGCCCTGGAGCACAGAGCAGCTGAAGCCAGCATGATGCGGCAACCAGCCAGGAGGTAAGGCTTTAACATTTCCCCAAACCTTTCACTAAGAAATTCTAAAATCTTAACCTAATTTTACGAAACTCACCTTCCTCAGTCCACTTTGGGGTGTTTCATAAATCACAGAAAAATTCTTGTGTCCATAAAACAAGAGTTGCCATCCTGCCAACTTTCCTCATCATACTAGCTACATTTTTGTGCATGCTTGCTGTGTGCCAATTCATTACCTCGTTTAACACCTGAGGCAACTAAGACCTAATCGCTAAGTACCTTGCCAAGGCCACATAGCTAGAAAGTGGCAGAATTGACATTCAAGCCAGATCAACAGTTCTCAAGACTGTGCTCTTAACCACGATGCCACTGTTTCTAGTTAGTGTTGGTGTTCTACAAGTTCAAGTATATATTCCTCAATGTTGCTAAGTTATTTTTGTTAAGTGAGTTGTTTTTCTTCACATACTATCTTACACACACACACACAATCTATATAATCAATGTCTCACTAATTTCTTTCTCAAAACAAAAAACCAAAACCCTAGTCATTAAATAGAAAGTTTAGCTCCTCTACTCCCAAAATACTGTAGGTCAGAAAAAGGAAATCATTTCGAATGGATACTAAGGGAGACAGTGCCAATCTAGCAACTACTCAAAATCCAAACTGAATCAGTGATTCTGATGAAAAGTATAAGAGGTGTATTTATATTAGTCATTCTCTGATCATACCTAAATAAACAGTTTCTGCTTTTGCCTCCTTGTTCTTTTCTCCCACCAGTGTTGGTGAGAAGATAAAGTCAGCTCTGAAGAAAGCTTTGGGAGGTGCTGCCTTATCCCTCTCTACCGGCCTTTCTGTGGGAGTATTCTTTCTGCAGTTCCTTGAGTGGTGGTACTCATCTGAAAATCAAGAAACTATCAAATCACTGACCGCCCTGCCTACTCCACCACCACCTGTACACCTAGACTACAATTCTGATTCTCCTCTGTTACCCAAAATGAAGACTGTGTGCCCACTGTGTCGCAAAACCCGGGTAAATGATACTGTTCTTGCCACCTCTGGCTATGTGTTTTGTTATCGCTGTGTATTTAATTATGTAAGGAGTCACCAAGCTTGTCCCATAACAGGTTATCCAACAGAAGTACAACATCTAATTAAACTCTACTCCCCTGAGAACTGAAGGGGCTTAGCATTTTATCTCACAACAAAATTATTGCACCATAAGGCTGAGAAACTGACTTTCAGCACAGTACACAGCACTGTTTGATTCTTCTCATCCTCAATTCATAATTATATGAATTTTACACAACTAGAGTTGACCCCTGAATGACAGTGGTGTTAACGATGCCAACACGACTCCCCCAGTAGAAAATTCATGTATAACTTTGACTCCCCCAAAACTTAACTACTAATAGCCTACTATTGACCGGAAGCCTTACTGCTAATATAAACAATCAATTAACACATTCTCTATATTAGATGTATTATATACTGTATACTTGCAGTAAAGTAAGATAAAGGAAGTACTAAAGTCATAACAAATACATTTATAGTACTGTAAAAAATCCACATATAAGTAGACCCACACAATTCAAATCTGTGTTCAAGGGTCAGTTGTATATGGATTTCTTTAAAAGGATATATCCATTGATCTAAACCTTTTAACCAGCTCTCTAGACTCCTACTTAGAGTTTAGCAAGCTGGTTAGAATAAGAGAATCAGGATTGACAGGAGACATGAAGGTCAGTGTAGAGAAAGTGGATGAAAGAGGATAGTAGAGAAGCTTGTCCTTGAAGAACAAGAGGTATAAAATCTCTAAGGAAAAACCCAAGTTAGACCTCATAACTTGGGTGATGGGGAAGCAGGCCTTTTCTTGAGAAAAGAAAGCATTTATCTGCCTGTGAGGAGAAGATTTTATCAGTTTGCAAACAATGTGAAATGTGGACCTGCTCTTTACAGAAATACTTAGAAACACTTGAGAAAAACAAAGCACCTTCCATATACTGTGACCCACTTGTTAAGTAGCATGTACTACAGTGTATCAACTTTTAAGTAAGATTCCTTTATGAGCCATACATATCTTTTCTTGGGAAACTAGTTAATGAAAAATAGGGGTTGAGCATATATACAGAGCAGTCTTAAGGTTTCAATGGGATGAAAGGAAAACGAAAAGCAATCAAGAGATGACATAACATACTGATTTAACTATGATTGTGCAAAAGAACCTTTTAAGAAGCTCTTTCTTCTTGCTGTTAAGAGTTTTCCAAACGGCACAAGTTATTCTGGCTATTACTAAGTTTCTATGAAACGCTTAATAAATTTTAAGAATAAATGTTTTTGGCAAAGAGTCATTCCAAGTTGTCATGATTATGTGGAAATTAAAGTTACTTGAGGTGGGGATGCCTAGATGGCTCAGTTGGTTAAGCGGCCTCCAACTCTTGGTTTTGGCTCAGGTCATGATCTCGGGGTCGTGAGATCAAGCCACACGGTGGGCTCTGCCATTCAGCATGGAGTCAATTGGGAATTCTCTCTCCCTCTCCTTTTGCCCTTTCCCTGGCTTGTGTGCATGCCCGCACACACTCTCTCTCTCTTGCTCTCAAATAAATCTTAAAATTACTTGAGGTATTTAAAGTATATTTTTCATTCAGATCACCTTTGACTTTGAGGTATTTTTGTACTGACATTTTGCTTTTTTTTGCTAATCCAATACTTGGGAGAAGAAAAACCTCTACTGCAAAAGCAAGAATTCAGCATTGTGTCAAAGACCCTGTATTAGAAATACTATAGAAACACTTATGTAGTAGAGTTTCTGCCACTGCATTTTCAGGTTGGTGAAAATATATGGGTACAGGAAGGATGAAAATAATTTAAGCATCTCTGGTGAGATAGGTGTTTTCTAATATTTTAACTCATTTAGCAATTCAAAGCACATTTTCTGATAGCGTTCATTTGATAAATTTTGAAATGCAATAACCTATGGATTTGAAAATATTAACATTTTTCTGTATCATAAGAATATTAAAAAAAGAATATAATGGATATTTGTTTTTTTGGTTTTTTTTTTTTTTTTATAATGGGTATTTGTTAAAGTTCTTGTTAAATTACAAGGTTTTACCAAAACAAACACCATAGCTAATTAAACAAACATTTTAATACAGTAATAAGCCAGTAAGAAAACTGAACCAGATTCAGGATTGAAAATAATGTAGTCCTCCACGAAGGTATCAAAACCAGATTCTTCAGCTCAACCTAAGAAGGAAAACATGAAAGTATCAGCAATTCAACAAAGTATCAAAGATACTCTTATACATGATAAAATTAGTATCCATATAGATTATAATATTCCAGTGTGGAAAAACCACCCCCAGAATCAGCTCAGAGAGAAGATTAAGGAATCATATCCTGGTCAGAGCCAACACTGAAGCAATGGCAATACCAGGTCAGACTACACTTCACTCATCATCGCATCATTGCATTTCACATCCTTATACACCTTAGAGCAGCCCAATCTTTTTTTTCCCCGCATCCAAGAAGACTTAGTTAACCTATGAAAAAAATAAAGGCTTCTATACAGTTAAGTTTCAATCAACCACGGGCTTTTAATATTTTCTTTTCCACTATGCTTGCTTTCCAGACTCTGCTGTACAAAAATGCAAACTTGAACAAGTGTTGGTTTAGAGGAGCTTTTTTGGTTTTTGAAATATAGGAGAGGAGAAGCATTTATGGTTCAAAAACTTTTTTTTTTAATGAGTCCAAACACCATGCATGATAAAATTCCAGGGATGTCTGTCTGTGAAGGGATTTACAGTCTAATTCTAAAGGAAAAGCTTTAGGAAAGATCTTCTACTAAATTCCATTATAAAGTAAACTTCTGTTCATTTAATACAAAAATCTGATTTACAATTCTGCTGCCAACAAAGATAAAAAGTATAGTCAAAGTTTTTATATTGAAATCTTCTATCTTAAGAATGGTAGACCCAGAGAGGCTATGTCTTGCCAAAGGTCCACAGCAAATTAACTAACAGGAGAGCTGAAAGAGAACAAAGGTCTGATTACCAGATTTATATTTTTTTCACTACCAACTAATCTGAGGCTTAATTTCATTTTTCTTCAGGCCATAGGCAAGATAAAAGAAGCAATACATGAGCTCCTGGGTGGCTGTCAGTGGACCATGGGACTCTTGATCTTAGGACTGTTGAGTTCAAGCCCCACATTGGGTGTGGAGATTACATAGAATCTTAAATTTAAAAAAAAAAGGGGGGGGCAATGCAAAGTCTAGGTAATTCACAACCTGAATAATCAATTTCTGAATAAGAAAGATGACTGCATTTCATTTATTCTAAATGACACCTTCTGGTGGTATGCTATCACGGACATGGAAAAGTACTTGGTTCAGAAGGTCACCCTCCCCCAGCCTATCAGTATCTAAGTAACCATTCTGGAGACAGCACATGCTTCAGCCATCTATAAATGTCAATTGGATGATACTCCTTAGTTAAAAACTGGCAGCTGTTGGTCTGGGTTGGCCATTCAGCAACTAAACTCCATAAAAAGGGAGAAACTAACAAATGACTGTTTTAACAGGGGTTATGGGTTATGCTTGAGCCTTTAGTTCATCATCCTGTACAGGTGAAGTACATGTTAAAAATGAGGAAAACAGGCTGAGAGAACTTCTAAGTGCATGAAACGTGGGAGCAGAGCTCCAAGTGAGCTCCCACCATACACAGCAAGCATACATCCCTAATTCTCTTCCTCGGCACACTTTGCTCCACCTGGTGTGCATCCCCCAGCCCTTGCAATCTGGAGAACGCTAAATTATAGTTTTAAAACCTTACTCAAACGTCACCTTCTCAGTAAAGTGGTCTCTAACCCTCAGTCATCCTCTCTTCTGACTCCCACAGCACTCTCCCACCACAACACGCATCACGTGTCACTTATTCACCCATGCACATCCCCCACATCCCGTCTAGCCCAGCAGCCCCACGACACTGAGTTTCCAAAGAACCAGGGCAGCGTCTTACTAAGCCTTTGCATCCTACACTCTGAACAGTGTCTGGTACATAGCACGAGGGTCAATAAATGAACGTTTAATTCAGTCAATGGGCGACCCTCCCTCCTAAACCTTAAACTCCTCGATTATAAAAGCATCAGCCCAAAATGTAAAGCCAACTTACCTCCAACACTGCAGGTGGGTAAGGAACATACCTCAAGCCATCTCTAAGCCCTCCCTCCCCCAGCTTCTACCTCAAGGCTGTCTCCACGGCGCCTGGCGCAGGACAACCAGTGCTTACATACAGTGGACCCTCAATTAAATAATGATAATAAAGTCCAACCTTCCCAACTTCTGCAAAGACTGAGAGGAACCGTCCTTGAGGGGAAATACGAGAAAGGCCGAAACCAGGGCTCAAACCAAAGTCCCGGACAGGAGTCTGCAGCCCGCTTTCTGAATTCCCCAAGCTCCTATGCCGTTTCTCGGGAGGCCTGCAGAGACCAATGGCAGCCGACCCTCAGCCTTTTGGTCCCTGGCTAAACCTAGTCCCAGTCCTGCTTCCCGCTGGCCTCGGCTTAGCAGTCCGGTCGGCGTTCCCCAGCCCAGTAAAGCCCTCACGGAGCAACCAATCCGACGGCCGCCAGTGGGTCACGTGGGCGACAGCGTCTGTCGGGGTTGGTGAGAAGAGCAGCCAATCGGAGGGCGAGGCGAACGCCTGGGGGCGGAGCCAGCCGGAAGGCGGAAGCGCCTTTTGCGTTGCTTCTTCCCGTGGGTTGTTCGTGTGCAGGCTAGCACGTTTCTGGGGTCTGAGCGGTACCTACCTGCCTCCCAGCTCCCTACTTTGGAGTTTGGGACAGCTGTTGCCTGTGTTGGGTGCCTTGCTTCACAACTGCAAAGGGCATCTGAGAGAATTGTGCCTTGGATTTCCGGGAAAAATTACCGATTCAGATAGTGATCCAACAGGAATAACTGCGCATGTCCGATTACCGCGGGAAGGCTAGGGGTTGGGGTGGACGGTGGAGGGATAAGTGCCTTTCGGTCCCGGAACTCTGGCTGGCCGGGCGCGTGGACGCTTCCTAAATAAGTCAGAGATGCTACAAGAAAAGTGCCGCTGAGTATCAGAGAAGTGCGCAGGAAAGACTTCCTGGGAGAGGTGGCATTTGATCTGAGTCTTGAAAGATGGATAGGTTTTAAAAATTAGGAGATTCTGGGAGAAGTAATAATTTTTAAAAATATTTTATTTATTTTGACATAGATCACAAGTAGGCAGAGAGGCAGGCGGGGTGGGTGGGGGGAAGCAGGCTCCCTGCTGAGCAGAGAGCCCGATGCGGGGGTGGGGGGGATGGGGGTGAGGGTTGGGTTTGATCCCAGGACCCTGAAATCATGACCTGAGCCGAAGGCAGAGGCTTTAACCCATTGAGCCACCCAGGCGCCCTAGAAATAATAATTTAACACCCGAATTAAGTGAGAAAGCGTGGGGAACTTAAAATTTAGGCAAACTCGAAAAAGTGTAGTGTTTCAAAATTCGGTGAGTTAGAAACATCAGGAGGAAACTTAACAATATATATGTCCTCTAGCATCAAAGACAAGAAAAACCCAAAAATGCCTGGGACACAAGCCAGACATACTGAATCAGATATTATGGGATTGGCGCGCTGGCAGTTGTATTTTTAAGAGGTGCCCCAGGGACGTTTCTGATTCACACCGAAGTTTGAGGACCACTATTAGTGTTAAAGAAAGGGGGCTGTAGGAGATTTAGAAGACAAATCAAGACTTTGTCAAGGATGGTGGCTTGCAGGCTGTGTAGATTACCATACTCTGGAGGTAGTGGGAGATTTGAAGATTTCAAAGTAGGAGGAGATCGGTGATCAGAGCTTACTTAAGAAAACTATATGCATAGTTTTTAAATAGATAGAAGAAAGGGGCACCTAGGTGGCCCAGTCCTTAAGCCTCTGCCTTCGGCTCAGGTCATGATCTCAGAGTCCTGGGATCAAGCCCCACATTGCGCTCCCTACTCAGCAGGAATCCTGCTTCTCCCTCTCCCACTCCCCCTGCTTGTGTTCCCTCTCTCAGCTGTAGGTGAGAGCCCTAGAGGAGAGAGAGCTAACAAGAGCCTCAATTAGGATTGTGGCAGTAGAAATGAAAGGCTGGTGAGGAATGTGATGAGTGTCAGAGATGGGTAGAAGGTGTCAGCCTAAATAAAGAGGAAAACTGAGGCAAGCTCAAATTTGTCAAAAAGATGTGTTTATTTACGAATAGCAGAGGACCTGCAGTTCAAGACATGCAAACTATAGGAAACTGCAGTTAGTGCCTTGAGGGTTTGGAGTTGACTGTATATATGGGTAGGGAATACAAGGAGAAGAGAGCTCAGAGACTGTTAAAATAAAAAACAAAGGGAGACCAGCTTTGAAAATTCACCAAGCAGACAAAACCCGTCCAGTCATACAAATGAAACTCAATACAGCTTATTTTGCAAGACCATCTCCACCTGGGTCATTTCTTGTTCAAGAGCTAAGAAAAAGCATTGTCCAAGCTACTGATTTCAAATTGTTTTGTATCATGGACATTTGCCTTGAGCTTATCAGAGTCAGGATGTGAGATCCTCTCTGGCCTGATAACCTAGCCATTCACATCCAGGGGGTTTAATTAAGGAAATTCGAAGAAAGAGAAACTCTCTCTGCTTGTCATTCACATTACCCCTCCTTCTCCCTATTTGCACTGACGAAGGAGGAGGAATT
>CM053619.1:16469915-16491695 GCA_028646535.1 Procyon lotor | reverse complement strand
TTTTTAAAGATTTTGTTTATTTGACAGTGAGAAACACAGCGAGAGAGGGAACACAAGCAGAGGGAATGGGAGCGGGAGAAGCAGGCTCCCTGCTGAACAGAGAGCCCGATGTGGGGCTCGATCCCAGGACCCTGGGATCATGACCTGAGCCAAAGGCAGACGCTTAACGGCTGAGCCACCCAGGCGCCCCTCCTCTTCCTTTGTCTTAGGAGAACACTTGGCTTAGGGTCCATTCAAACGATTGAGGGTAATCCCCTCGTCTCAAGATCCTCGCTTAATCACATCTGCAAAGACCTGTTTTCCTTATAAGTTAAGACTTACAGGTTCATAGGGGCGCCTGGGTGGCTCAGTGGGTCCTGGGATCTAGCCCCACGTCTGCTCCGCAGGGAGCCTGCTTCCCTCTCTCTGCCTGCCTCTCTGCCTGCTTGCCATTTCTCTCTCTGTCAAATAAATAAATAAATAATCTTAAAAAAAAAAAAAAAAAGACTTCCAGGTTCATAATCATTGGTGGCTGTTATTCGCCCTACTACAAGAAGCTTGCTCCAATTTTTTTACATTTTATTTTATTGTTAAAGATTTTATTTTTTTTATTTGAGAGAGAGAAACAGAGATAGCAAGAGAGAGAGCACAAGCTGGGAGGAGAAGGAGAAGCAGACTCCCCGCCGAGCAGGGAGCCCAACTCGGGGCTCAATCCCAAGACCCTGGGATCATGACCTGAGCCAAAGGCAGACACTTAACTGACTGAGTCACCCAGGCGCCGCAGAAGCTTGCTTCAATTTAACCAGCATCCCCAAGTGAGATAACTCTCTCATCTGTTTATTTTTTTCATTTAATTGGGTTGTTTTAATTATAAAAACAGTTGATGTTCAATGTAGACATTTGGGAAACACAAAAAGTTCAAGAAAGACAAAAAGGAAAGGAAAAAAACTTAGATTAAAAAAAAAATCATGTGTAATCATTTCACCCAGGAATAGCCAGCCCTTCACCAATGAGCATTTTTCTAGGTTGAGTCTTATGCTCAACAAAAAGGAAGAGCAGGAAAAAGAAGATAAAGGTAAATAGGATAGAACAAGTGATTTGGAGGGCAAGGGAATAGGCTGGCAATTCTCATAACAGATATGTACAGGGGAGCCTAATTTAAATAAACGTAGAGGGGCGCCTGGATGGCTCAGTGGGTTAGAGCCTCTGCCTTTGGCTCAGGTCATGATCTCAGGGTCCTGGGATCAAGCCCCGCATCGGGCTCTCTGCTCAGCAGGGAACCTGCTTCCCCCTCTCTCTCTCTGCCTACTTGTGATCTCTCTCTCTGTCAAATAAATAAATAAAATCTTTTAAACAAACAAGCAAATAAAATAAATGTAGAACTATGAAATGATAAAAGGACGTTCCCTGGGACAGGAGATGCCTGTATGCAGATATGCAGACATGACACTCTGTTCTTCAGAGGTGGGAAGCTTAGCTTTGGCTCCTCACTCAAAAACCCCTGAACGTGTCCATTACCACTTCATTCACTCCCAGAGGTCAGAGCCTGGCTTGCTAATCTGCTCTGTCATAGGCTTTTCTTGAGTCCTTATCAGCCTTCCTCAGTGTGTCGATGTTATGAAGACTAGGGGAGTCTGGCAGAGCTCCTGCTCCTCCCAGGCTGATATCAAAGGGCAGCAGGAGCTGGGACAGAAGGCAAATATTCAGACCAGAGCCAGATGTGAAGCTGGAACAGCAAGAGGAAAAGCAAGAGCATCAGGTAAAAAAAAACAAACCAAAAAACCTCTTTTAAAAAATCTCATCCATCTCATCTTAGGGGTAATTTTTGTCTGAGAACATAAAGGGTTTAGTAAAAGAGTAGCTATCTTGTAAACTGGTAAAGGACAGCGAGTGAGAAATTTGGGGAGGTATAAAAGAATGTTTGTATGGAGCCAGATTTTCAGAAGACTTTGTATCTATCATAGCCGTTATCAGCACCCAAGTCACATCAATGAGACTTGGCAATCCAGAGAGTATAGGTCTGCTAGTTCAAAAGCAATTAGATTTGTTCTGTGGGCCCCAGCCGGTGGAAATTATAGGAAGACAGATTACAGTTGAAAAATCAGGAAGCCATTTCTAACACAACTGTCAGAAAATAGAAGGGTCTGATTTGAGAAGTAGTGAGTTACTGGTTGCTGGAGAAGTTCAAGCAGTTGCTGGAAAACAGTTTGTTGGGAGTTGGGAATATTATACAGAGAACTTAAGAATCAGACCAATGGGGGCCCCTGGCTGGCTCAGTCGAAAGAGTGTGACTCCTGATCTCAGGGCCGTGAGTTTAAGACCCATGTTGAGTATATGAATTACTTTAAATAATTTTTAAAAAGAGAATCAGATAAATGGTTAGGCCAGAGACCTTTAAAATTTCTTCCAACACTTCTGTGATTCTATTAGATGAATAGAATGTTATCAGAAATTTCTCTAAGAGCCATATTTTTACATTTACATCTAGAAGATGCTCCTGTATGGAAAAAACAATTCATCAGGTTGATTCTGGTTTGCCTGGAGGAAGTGAGAAGGCAACCAAGAGCAAACTAATGGCAGAGGAGAGTAGCCATCCTGCAGGATGCCTGCTTTTTCCCCCTTGGTGGGTATAAACAACACCCACACGGCCTCTGCTTGGCGAAGATCACACAGAAGAAATGGTTCTCTTCTCCTAGAGGAAGAATTTTGATCTGGGTTAGTAAATGTTTCGTTTGGGAATTAACAAAAACTCAGGGGATTGTTTCTGAAACATTTGCTGCAGAGCCCTGATTTCAATTTGGGTGGCTGTTCTCTGGTCTGTAAAGCAAAAAGATTGACCACAGTTTAATGACTATGTCCCAAAGGCTCAGATCTCTTCCAAGCCTTAGAGGTTCCCACGGCACCGGGCAGAACTAGTGAGGAGGGAAAGAAAACTCCTGCTCCTACCTCATGCTCTGTATGGAGAGATGTATTGAATGTGTCGTTTTAGAATAAGTTTTAGAAGTTAGAAGTTTTAGAAGAAGCTTTGAGGATCTACACTGATTTCTGCCTTTGGAATCAATAGATATTCTTTCAGGAGTAAAATTTTTTAAATGTAGAAAATAGAGCATAAAGAATACCAAGTTTTATGTTTGTTTTTACAGCAAGATCTTCTACATCACATGTACCCCAGGACTATTCTCTTAGTTCTCTATTGCCTTCCTTCCTTTCCCCTTTGAATTATAAATAGGAGCATCTTCTGGTTTCAACCTCTGTTTCTGCATATTCTCTAATAACTTGCTTTCGCTCCTGTGCCAACCCAGGCCCTTTAGATGTGGGCTCACTGTTGACGCTTCCTGATTTTAAATGAAAAACGACTAAAAACTTAAGCGATGTAATTTTTCCCTGATGGCAAAATATTAAGCATTCATCTTCAGCCATGCCTGTTTGTGCTGGAAAGGCTTGGGGTCTTGGCAAAGTTGTTAGAGACCGGTAATAGCAAAGATTATTTCCAATGTTAAAATGGATCTCCAAAAATGTATGACTTCGAAGAAAATATTGTAATCTCTAGGATTCTTGTTAATGTAGAAACAATGTCTCTGTCCAGGTCACTTACTGGAACCTCCCTCCGTTAACTGTTTGGAGCCCTGAGGGACCGGTGGGATGGCTGGCCTCCAGACCGACATGGAAATGCTCTATCCTGAGACAGTTGTACACGTGGGAAGGGTGACTTTTGGAGAAGAGAACAGGAAGAAGATGACCAATACCTATCTGAAGAGAACTGAGAATAAGAAAATCATCCAGGCCACGTGTGCCCTGTTAAATTCTGGAGGGGGTGTGATCAAAGCAGAGATTGATGATAAAACCTACAGTTACCGATGCCACGGGCTGGGACAGGATCTGGAAACTTCTTTCCAAAAGCTCCTTCCTTCCGGTTCCCAGAAATACCTTGATTATGTGCAACACGGGCACAGTCTCCTGATTTTTGTGAAGTCCTGGAGCCCAGATGTTTTCAGCCTCCCCCTCCGGATTTGCAGCCTGCGCTCAAATCTCTACCAGAGAGTTGTGACCTCCACAGTCAACCTGAATGCGAGCAGTTCCCTGGAGCTCCTCAGAGAGAGGCAGTCTAGAGCCCAAAAAGGGAGATCAGGGGCCAAGGAGCTGAGTTCTCAAAAAGTTCCTGACAGAGACATTCAGGAAGACGAAGACGTGAGGATGTGTGCCTCAGAGTTGTTTCAAAAGGACAAACTCATGTATAAGGAGAAACTCAATTTTACCGAGTCGACCCATGTGGAGTTTAAAAGGTTCACCACCAAAAAGATTGTCCCCCGGATTAAAGAAATGCTGCCTCATTATGTTTCTGCATTTGCCAATACCCTTGGGGGATACCTCATTTTTGGGGTAGATGATAAGAGCAAAGAAGTATTTGGATGTAAGAAAGAAAAAGTGAACCCTGACTTACTAAAAAAAGAAATAGAAAACTGCGTAGAAAAGTTGCCAACGTTCCACTTCTGCCGTGAGAAGCCACAGGTGCATTTCACTACCAAAATCTTGAATGTGTATCAGAAAGATGTCCTGTACGGCTACGTCTGTGTGGTTCAAATCGAGCCCTTCTGCTGTGTCGTGTTCTCAGAGAACCCGGATTGCTGGATCATGAGGGGCAATTCTGTCACAAGGCTGACGGCAGAGCACTGGGTGGCCATGATGCTGGGTGTTCAGTCAGGTAAAACAGAAGGGAAGTTGTAATCCCATCCGCGGGGAGGAGCCCCTTCTGTGTCTTCTGTGACTTTTCCATTGGGTATTTTAGTTGAAGTGGCTATTTTGCTTACAAATATTCTTCCATTACAGGGCTCAAAAAAAAAATTTTTTTTTCAGTTCCAGGGTGCCTGGCTGGCTCAGTTGGTGGAGCATACAACCCTTGATCTCGGGGGCATGGGTTCCAGCCCCACATTGGGTGTAGAGATTACTTTAAAATAAAATCTTAAAGAAATACATTTTTTTCATGGGGCGCCTGGGTGGCTCAGTCATTAAGCGTCTGCCTTCGGCCCAGGTCATGATCCCAAGGTCTTGGGATGGAGCCCCGCATCGGGCTCTCTGCGTGGCAGGGAGCCTGCTTCTCCCGCTACCAATCCCTCTGCTTGTGTTCCCTCTCTCGCTGTGTTTCTATCAAATAAATAAAATCTTTAAAAAAAAAAAAAAGAAATACATTTTTTCAGTTCCAAAGATTCAAAATATGAACTCTTTGAGGTCGAGAAATGCTTGGATGTTAGTCCACTTTGGGAAAGTTATCCCAACAGTCATGAATCAGTTAAAGTTCCCTTTTATGCCAGTAACTGCCTCTTTTTTTTTTTTTTTTAAAGATTTTATTTATTTGACAGAGAGAAACACAGCGAGAGAGGGAACACAAGCAGAGGGAATGGTAGCGGGAGAAGCAGGCTCCCTGCAGAGCAAAGAGCCCGATGCAGGGCTGGATCCCAGGCCCTTGGGATCTGACCAGGGCCGAAGGCAGACGCTTAACGACTGAGCCACCCAGGCGCCCCCAGTAACTGCCTCTTAAAAAGAATTTTGCAGGCTGATATCCCCAGTCAGAACGTGCACCGACAGTGTGACTCTAAAGATGGTATTTGAGAGAAACACTGTTTAAGGATGACTCCACTAATTCCCTCAAGGGAAACTTGTCGACAAACTTGAATGGTTCCTTTAATATTAGGAGCTAACACCTTTAACCAGTGGGCTCAGGACACCACCAAGTGGGGGGAAAACGATGCAAAAAGGAGATGCTGGGCAGGGCTGGGGGTGAGGGAGGTGGACTTCTAATGGTTTCACTTCCCTTTCAGCTTGGCTGGGAATCAGCCCTGGTGATTTCTAATCAACCCGTAGAGGACTTTCTGGCTGAGCAAAGCTTATCAGTTTGCCTTCACGGTCAATATGTTTCAAATTTGATAAAAAAAGCTGGGATCCAGTGATTTTGCTGGATCATTCTCCGGTCCTAAATTTGAGTTTATTTTTCTCATACACACATACCCCAAACTGGAGATCCTGCCGCTTTCTGTTCTGTCTAAACGTTGAATGGGGGGCTTAAACACACTCTAACAATATAAAAAAATGCTGTGCTTAACTTCTTCTGATCTTACCCCCCTCCCCCCTCCAGCCTTTCCTCTTAGGGATGAACCAGGATCAGAATATCAGGGTTAGAAGGAAATGTAGGGGTCACCAACTCACTTTGGCGTGGGAGAGAGGATAAATGACTTGGCCGAGATGAGTCACACAGTGACTTAGAAGATGGGTGACCCCACTGGAGTCCCCAGGCTTCCTTTCCTAATATATGTGAACTGTTTGAGGAAGAGAAAGTGTGAGAGTGGCTCAGGCATGATGCACAGCCCATGTCAACAGTATACAAGAAACAAAAAGAGTTTTCTAGGGTGCCTGGGAGGAATCTGACTCTTGATTTTGGCTCAGGTCATGATCTCAGGGTCATGAGATGGAGCCCCGTAGGAGCCTTGGTGCTGGGCGTGGAGCCCGCTTAAGATTCTCTCTCTCCTCCCCCTCTACCCCACCCTCACTCTCTCCCGCTCTTTTTCATCTGAAACAACTTGCCATGTATTTGTTTAGCAACTTCCAGTTTGACCCCCGACTCCAGCTTTCCCCTGTGTGGCTCAGCTCCATCAGCCCTGGGAAGCCCATCATCTCCCATGAGAGTCCTGGAATTTAAGAGACCTCTACAACAACGTCTGTTTCCAGGTATTCCTTCTTGATTTCAGCTGAAGAGACTGTTTCCTAAAATTAAGTTGGGTGCACCTGATTGGCTCCGTCAGTCAATACAGCATGTGACTGGATCTCAGGGCTGTGAGTTTGAGCCCTACATTGGGCATAGAGTTGACTAAAGGGAAAAAAAGAGAGAGAGAGAAAATGAAGTTGGGAGGGATTGGTAGTAATTAATCCAAGGCTTCCTCCTTAGATGAGGTCAAGTGTAGGATTCAGCAGACATAATGGTCCTGAAACAATAAACATGATGACCCTTGCTTCTCAGCTGTTGTGTCCACACTACACTTTTGGGTACTTTGGGGTTTCCAGTCACATATGGCTTTTGTGTTCCAAATTTGAGAGAATTTAGTCTAAATTCCTTAAGTCTATACCACAGGAGAAGGCCAAGGGGCTTTCTAATGAGAAGATGGGGTCACCTGGACTCTTCCTAAAGCAGGGCTTCTCAATCTGGGTACTGTTGACATTCAGGCTGGATAATTCTTTGTTGAGAGGGGCTGCCCTATGAACTGCTGGATGTTTAGCAGCATTCCTGCCCTCTGCCCACTATAGATGCCTATAGCACAGCTCCAGCTATGACAAAAAGTATTCCCGACATTGCCAGAGGCCCCCGGGGGGGCAGGTTAACAATCAGTGTTCTGAAGGCAAGTTCTTAAATCTTTGAAGCATCAGGTACGTACACACACACACACACACACACACACACACACACACACACAAGAAAACCCTTAGCAGGAAGAAATACCTTCCTCGAAGGAATGAGCCACTTCTGGTTGAGAAGAGGATGCAGAAATGGGAACTTGAGAGTCCTGGCCTGTGAAGAGAGGGGGGCTTTCTTTTAAAAAATATTAATTTTGGGGGCGCCTGGGTGGCTCAGTGGGTCAAAGCCTCTGCCTTCGGCTCAGGTCATGATCTCAGGGTCCTGGGATCGAGCCCCACATCGGGCTCTCTGCTCAGCGGGGAGCCTGCTTCCCCCTCTCTCTCTGCCTGCCTCTCTGCCTACTTGTGATCTCTCTCTCTGTGTCAAATAAATAAATAAAATCTTTGGAAAAAATATATTAATTTTTAATTTTAATTCCGGTATAGTTAACATACAATGTTATATTAGTTTCAGGTGTACAATACAGTGATTCAGCATTTCCATATACTACCTGGTGCTCATCAAGATAAGTGTACCCTTAATCCCCTTCACCTAGTTTATGTATCCCCCCACAACCCGCCTCCTCTCTGATAACCATCTGATTGTTCTCTGTAGTTAAGAGTCTGTTTTGGGGGTTTGTTTCCCCCTTTGTTCATTTGTTTTGTTTCTTAAATTCCACATATGAGCGAAATCATATGGTATTTGTCTTTCTCGGACTGACTTATCTCACTCAGCAATATACTCTCTAGATCCACCCATGTCATTGCAAATGGCAAGGTTTCATTCTTTTTATGGCTGAATAATATTCCATTGTATTATATACCCCATCTTCTTTATCCATTCATCTACCGATGGACACTTGGGCTGCTTCCATAGTTTGGCTATTGTAAGTAATGCTGCAGTAAACATAGAGGTACTCATATCCCTTCCTATTAGCATTTTCGTATTCTTTGGATAAGTACCCAGTTTTGTGATTACTGGATCTTTCTAGATAGGTCTCCTGAGGCAAGGGAAACAAAAGCAAAAACAAATCATTGGGACTGCATCAAAATAAAGAGGGGGTGATATCTTTGCACCCAAAGAAACCCATAGTTCCATGGCTAGATTCAGTTCTTCCTCTGATGTTGCAGGAATACTTACAATATGCTTTTGTAAATTTTTTAATTAGTAACTTCTATTTCTTGCATTTTCAGTGACAGGAGAAGAGATACAGTTTAAACCAGAATCCCTCTGTCAGAAGCTCTTCTCAGATCATAAAGGACTCAAGGAATTAATGAAGACACAGATATATCCTTGTTCTCAGGGGATTGTGGTATTTTCTAGAAGCTGGGCTAGTGATGTTGGCTTAAGGAAAGAGCAGGATGTCATGTGTGATGCTCTCCTAATAGCAGTGAACAGTCCCCTGCTACTCTATACGATCTTAATAAACCCTGGTTGGAATGGAGGGCTTGAGTATGCCCGAAATACTGCTCATCAGTTAAAGCAGAAACTGGGGACTGTTGGTGGTTACACAGGGAAAGTGTGTGTTATGCCGAGGCTGCTGAACCTGTCCAGCACACAGCAGAGCCCTGGGGAAATCCTCGTGTACTACCCCCAGTCCTACAGGCTTGCCACCGAGGGTGAAATGGAAGACTTGTTACAGGCCCTTATCGTAGTCTCACTGGGTTCTAGATCTCTTCTGAGTGACCAGCTGGGCTGTGAATGTTTCAGCTTGCTCCTAGAGGAGCAGTGTGAGTTGCTTTCAGAGAGCCTTCAGGAGACACGAGAATTGTTCATCCACTGCTTTCCGGGAACCAGGAAGACAGCCCTGGCCATAAAGATCATGGAGAAAATTAAGGATTTGTTCCAGTGCAAAGCAAAAGAGATCCTCTATGTTTGCGAAAGTGACTCCTTAAAGGATTATGTGACGTAAGAGTTCCACTAACTTGACACAATAAACATTTTTAGTCAGTCTTCTCCCCAGGATCATAAAGTTTAATTTGTGTTTTAGTTTTAAGACTGTGCAATACCTTAGCTATCCAAACTGTAGACATATTTCCAGATGATCAGGTAGTTTAGCTATAAATGGGTACTTTGCAATGCTGGGGCTTAAACATCCAGTTACAAATTAGCCAACTATACATCACTTTACATTTCTCTAGCTAGAAACACCCCCCCCCCCAATCTCTAGCCTTAGCTTTAAGAAAAGAAATAAACTTATCTTGCTTTATATGTACTTTTTGCCCGATACGTAATGCTTTGAAGTCATAGAGTATTTCGGCTCATTAGACATAATACCTAATAGGAACTTGAATTTAATACCATTCGATTTTGTTAATAAAATATATTCATTTGTTCGACTTCTTCTGAACCAACAACTTCAGAAAACATGCAAATCTGCCTCTGATTTAAATCTTTACCTTTCAATTTAGTGAAAGGAATTGGTTATTAAACAATCCACCCAATGAGGGCAAACTCACTGTAACTATTGGTTTGGTTTACTTATTTATTCAGTAAATCTTTTTTGGGCATCACCTATATGCTAGGAATGTGTACATTTAGTGTTAGTGGGTGAAAAACATATTGAAGACCAGGCCATAAAGCCTAATAAAGGATACAAAGAAAAGAAAAAAAAATGTGAGTGTTGTGCAATTAGTATGATAATAAAGATATGCTTATCTTTAACTTAGGCTGGAGGTTGGTCAATAAATAGTCCCCAGGGAAGGAGGTCTTTGGGCATACTCTTCAGAAGTCAGTAGAAGTGGATAAAATGAGGGCTTTTTAAGCAAAGGGCACGGAGCAAGTGCAAAGGCACACGAGAGACTCAGGATGGTGGGTCTGACTGGGCCAGTGAGGGAGAGCGGATGGGGCAGGTAATGAAGTTGGAAAGAAGGTAGATGCCCAGTTATGGAGGATCTCATAAACTGAGCCAAGGGCTATGCAAAAGGCAAATTCGACAAGTATCTATTGAACCCCTAGGATGAGGGGGCTAACGACAGTGCTTTTCTTCAAGAAGTCTACACAGTCCAAACTGGTAGAAAACATGAGTAGCTGTGATTCAAGGCATAGGGAGTAAAACCCCAAGGACTGTATATGTAAAATCAGGAAATCTGTAGGAATGAGCGGTATTACTTGGATCCAAATTAGAGGAGGCAAGAAACAACCAAGTTATGTAGCCAAGTTATATAAATATATAAATTTTTTTAACAAACTGGGTTATGTACATTTATAAATTTATATTTTTATTTATAAATTTATGTACATTTATAATATAGATATATATTAAACTTGGTTGTACCTTGCTTCCTCTAATATACTGAAATGTATTATAAAGGAAAATTGAGCTAAGGAAACACAGTAGCAGTTCCAGAGAGGCATAGCCCTGTAGATCTGTTACCCTACTTGACATGTCACAGAACTCAACTCCTGATATTTTCCTTACCAAAATCTAGAGAGGCTTTGGTTTTGTACTACAAGTAAGTGGGGGAAATAGGACCTGCTTTAAAGGAATTTGTACTAGCTCATACCTCTTTTGCATGTAAAATTTTGTCTCTAGGGACCTGTTCTCCAGCTCTAAAAAGGACAGAAAGTTAAGTAATGGTAGTAACAGGCATAAATTACTTTTGAGATTTCCTCTACGTGTAATGAGCTTGTCTTCAGAGATTGCCAAGCAGCAGAAATAGACTAGTAATAGAAATAAAATCTCCTACCTGGGTTAATTTCAAGAAGTTTCCCATTTAGTTAGATAACTTCAAGTTATCTAACGTTTAACCTAATTTTTATAGATTTAGTTAGATAACCTCAAAGAGTAGGGTTTGCAATTATATATCATTCTGTCTGTCGGGTCACTTGTAAGTAGAGAGGTTTTTGTCATGTTCAGGCTACCACTGAATCAGTCAGACTCTAGATGAGAACTAACCTCTCATTCTAATCTGCTTCGTAATGAACACAGGGCACTCCTTTTGTTTATATGCCTGAAACATTTTCTCTTGCATCCTTACAGCCAACAAACCACCTGCCAAGCTGTGACCCGGAAGACCTTCTTACAGGGGGAGTTCCTAAAGATTAAGCACATAGTGATGGATGAGACTGAGAATTTCTGCAGCAAATATGGAGACTGGTACTTGAAGGCCAGGAGCATCACCCATCCAAAGGGGAGGGGAGCTGGAAGTGAAAACCTTCATCATGGGATCCTCTGGATTTTTCTGGACCCTTTCCAAGTCCGTCATGCAGATACTAATGGCCTTCCCCCTCCACCTGCTCAGTTTCCTCGAAAAACAATCACCAACGGGATCCACTGTGCTCTAGAAATAGCAATGGTCATGAAGGATGAAATGAAGAGGATCAAAGCCAAGCCGCCCTGCAGTGTGTCCCCAGACACACTGTCGTTGTTCAGGGAAGATGCCTACGAGGAAGCAGCGCGTGCCCAGGCTTTGCCTGGGGTGTGTGAGACAGAGACTAACCTGACTATGGAGCAGATTGTGAAACGGGTGGCAGAAAGGTGTCACGACCTATTCCAGTGTGGCTATCTGCCCAAAGACATTGCGATTCTGTGCAGGAAAGAGGAGGACAGAGGACGCTACGAGCTCGCGCTGCTAAAAGCAATGGAATTATTTGAAACCGGGGGATCAACAAAGGTTGTGTTCAGCCAGGCCTCCGGGGTGTGGGGCAGTCGCATCATTTTAGACAGCATTCAGCAGTTTTCAGGCCTGGAGAGGAAGATTGTGTTTGGGCTTAGTCCAGAAGGCGCCCTGTCAGAAGAAGCTCATAGGCTCTGCTTTGCTTCACGAGCCATTAAACAGCTCTACCTGTTCTATGAAAAGAGGGCAGGTTTCTGAAAATTATTTTAACAGTGTAGGCAGCCTTAAAGAGCAGAGTCCCTTCTCCCAGGCCTGTGGCAGCAAGTCCTCCTTACGTAGTATTGGTGAGGAAATCGAGGCACAGGAAGTATGGCATGCAGCCACAGAAATGTCTCTGGGGAGTGACCCTTCCCCTCTATGTGCTGTCATTGTCCTCTTCCTCTTGGTGCATGTCACCTCCTGCCTGTATAGTCATAGCGGACTGATGATTGGTGCCCTGCCTCTGGTTTTCCTAGTCCGGTCCATCTCTCAGGGACCAGAGGTTGTCCTAAATAGAGACCGGAGTGTGTGACATCCCCTGCCAATGTACCTGCAGTGAGTCCCTGAAGTCTTCAAGCCAAACCAATCTCCAAGTCTTTCCATGTTGTACCCTAACTTACTCTCTTAATTCAGCCTTTGTTCCATGTCCTCTCCCAATATGTCTAAGGCACCCCAGCCTCACTGGCCTATATTGGGAGTGGGAGGTAGGATGGCCTCCAGGCTACTAACTTCGACTGGGTCTCTCAAGGGCAGCACCTTGGTTAGACCTCCTACTAGCTAAGGGTCTCAAGCTTTATGGGCCCAGAACTTGATTTCCTCTTTGCACTAAGTAGGGATTAATCTCTCGGGGAGGTGGTTGTATGCTAGTCAAACTCACAAAAGACCAGTGCACAGATGAAAATCTCACTCTGTCAATTCACAACAAGGACTGTAGTAATATGTGGACCAGATACTTTGGCTAATCAGTATATTCAATAGTAACATAGGAGGCCAAATTATATAAGCATAGTTTTGCAGCAGTGGTAATCTCATTCAAATGTATGAAGACTCTAAGCATTGTTGAAATATTGCAATCATCTCTAAAATAGAGATATTTCCACCACAAGGATTAGACAGGTCAGGTCTACAAAAGAAAGCAAATTTAGAAGGCTGAAGGTGACTCGGTATTCCATATCCTCTGCCTCAGATGAAATTTCTCTTCTCTCTTGGTTTCTAAAGTTTCCAGGTTGACCACCAACCTTCCCCCTCACTCCTCCCAACACACACACATTTTGCTCCCATTCATTCTCCACATGTTGATACATTCACCTAGACTCTGCTGCTGGTCTGGGAAGTGGTCTGTCTCTAAGAGGTCCTTGCACATCCCCGAGCAATCCTTGTTATGATCTGGTGTTAACATTAATCTAACTCAGAGTTTCCAGGGAGCCTGGAGGGCAACTCTACCACCTCCACCTCCCGTACATACTCCTTGGCTCCTGGTCCTGGCTCCTGGCTGTGCTCTCTTCTCACCCTTCAAACCTTCGTCGGCCCTTCAACCTGCGGAAATCCTTGCTTGTCAGTCACGTCCTTGTTCAAATGCCCAGCTCCTCAAGTAAACTTCCACCATCCCCCACCTTAAATTTGGTCTCTCCTTTTGCAGCCATTCTGTGGCTTAAAAGACTTTTGATGATAATGCCAAATGCATCTAAACTGGCAGAGATGTGGCTGTTGGCATTGTCAGATCAGGCGAAACCTTCCTATCATGTCTTCTTTCCAAAGTGTGTGAAATAGAAATAAAAATCAAAGTTCCCTTTTTCTAGCCAGCTCCCCAAAAGAGTGAAACCAATGCTGGGCTCTTTGACCCAATCTTGCCGTTCTGTCTGTAAGGATTTTTATGTTGCTTTTGGAAATTTTCTAATTTCCAGATTGTTTTTAATTTCTGGAAAAGTTTAGGACAACCTTGTTGATGCTGGGGAGTCATGAATGCAAAAGAGAGTGTGGAAATAGTCCTCTGGCTATAATTTCAGATAAAACCCATCAGCTTTCTGAGAGGTGGGAGAGCAGGCAGAGCTTGGAAAAGCATTCATAGCAGCCTTTCTAAATTGTTCAGGCCACCAGATGGGCCAGTCTGAAGACAATGGTCAGCTGTCTTGGTGGATGGATTGAACAGAAAATTTCTGCCCTGCCTCTTGCTGCTTCAATTACTTGACATTTTCTCCTTTTTACATGTCCTTGGGGTCTTGGGGGTACTTTGGGTGGGAGAAATTAAGTTCAACAATTAATTAGCTTCTGGTGAAGCACAAGATACCAGTGCAGGAACATTTGGATAATGGGAGATGTGTGAATTCTCTAAAAATAATTTAAAGAGTCAAAAGTGGAGAGGGAGCGGGAGAAAAGAAAAAACAGGGAACTGCTACATTTAATCATAAGCCTCAGTACCATTCAACTTTTTAAAAGTGTGTATATATGTGTGTGTGTGTGTATATATATATAATTTGATAAAATGATTCATTTTTAAAAGAATTGTTTTATATATCGAAATGGAGAATCTGTCAGTTCTTAGTCTCCTCAAACAGCTCAGTCTGGCTTAAAGTCGAAAGCCTAACTCAGTGGTTCTCAACCCTGGCTGCTCATTAAAATCACCTGCTCAGGGTCCAAGGGGCTTTAAAAATACTTGTGATCGGGGCGCCTGGGTGGCTCAGTCGTTAAGCGTCTGCCTTCGGCTCAGGTCCTGATCCCAGGGTCCTGGGGTCGAGCCCCACGTTGGGCTCTCTGCTCCACGGGAAGCCTGCTTCTCCCGCTACCATTCCCTCTGCTTGTGTTCCCTCTCTCACTGTGTTTCTCTCTGTCAAATAAATGAAATCTTTAGAAAAAAAAAAATATTTGTGATCTGGGGTGTGTGGGTGGTGCGGACGGTGCAGTCAGTTGAGCACCTGACTCTTGATTTCAGCTCAGGTCTTGCTCTCATGGTCATGAGTTCAAGTCCCATGTTGGACTCCACATTGGATGTAGAGCCTACTCAAAACAAACAAACAAACAACCTAGTGATCAGACCAAA
This sequence comes from Procyon lotor, assembly GCA_028646535.1. Taxonomy (NCBI): domain Eukaryota; kingdom Metazoa; phylum Chordata; class Mammalia; order Carnivora; family Procyonidae; genus Procyon; species Procyon lotor. The sequence goes on along the minus strand of CM053619.1, from coordinate 16,476,700 downwards.
CACTCAAACAATTAAATAAGCATCCCCAGGCATGGGCTTGAGCATCTGCATTTATTAAAAGTCATCCAGATGATTCTAATATGTCACCAGGTGGAGAACTATTGAACCCAAGTCTGTTCTTTCTGTCCTCAAATAGATGTATACACACGTTTATCTTCCCATCAGACTGTGAGCCTCTTGAGAATAAGGATGATCACTTACACATCTTTATTTCCCCAAATGCCACTAGTGCAGTGCCTCAAACATGGCAGGTGCTCAGTAATTATTTGTTGAATGGACTTGCTGCCTTCAGAAAATCAGAATCTAAAAAAAAAAAAAAAAGAAAAGAAAATCAGAATAGAGGAGATTCCTGGATCAAAAAGGTGGCCGAGATAAAAGACTCACCTCATTTATGTAGGGTTCTGGTGGGAAATGGATAGGAAAAGCCCAAGGACTGTACTTGACCATGCAGAAGTGTTGCCTTAAATGAGAGAACAATATGCTGACATCAGATTTGATGACAAAAGGACACTAGTGTCTCAGAAACAGGTGCATGGAAAATAAAACCAAGACTCATCACCCTAGCCCGGGACCTAAGAGGAAGATCTTAACTTGGAGATTTATAGATGGGACCATTGTATAACCTTAACATTATATAGAAAAGATACTCTGGTTACTTGAAACCAATGTAGGGTACTATCTCAGAGAAAAGGCAAGATGTCTCTGACCATCAAGGACTTTTTTTCTGAAGAGAAACTGTAGCATGGAGAATCCCATTTAGGGAAAGAGGAGGAAGTGGAGAGGTAAACTAGATTTCCTAAGAAGCTGAGCTTCCCCAGTTTCCCCAAAGTTTGGGGGAAGCTGAATATTAAATTGTTTTTGAGAAGCTTCTATTTGAAATATTTTGTACTTGAAATAAGTACAAAATTTAAAGTAACTGTATATTACTATTTATCAAGCTCTTACTACAACCAGCTACTAATGCTGGTTGCTAATGCTTTGCCTGCATCCTTACATCTCTGTAAGGTAGATAGACATTATCTCCATCTTAGAGATGATAAAACTGAGGCACAGAGAATTTCATGTTCTTTTTTTATTTTATTTTTTCAGTGTTCCAAGACTCCTTGTTTATGCACCACACCCAGTGCTCCATGCAATATGTGCCCTCCTCAAAACCAACCATTAGGCTCACCCAACTCCTCACTCCCATCCCCCATAAAACCCTCAGAATTTCACTTTCTTAAAGGTACCTGTCTTTTAAGTGCCCAAGCTGGGCAAATAAGTGGACTCTGATATGGTACTCTTAATTTTGAGAATGTGTAAATACTCTGAAAATACTCTCCAGAGGCAAAAACAAAAACAAAAACAACCTCATGTTTGCTCTCAGGATCCTGTCAAGCTCTCATGTCTAGAAAGCATTGGCTTCCATTGTAAGGGAAATAGGTCTATACTGTTTCCTCTATTTAACATCTGCCACTTCTCCCAGAAACTCCTGATAATTCTGGGAAAATCTGAATTTCTTCTCCTATAAAGCTCAAGATTAGATTCAGGTCATATTCCTGACCTGTCCAAGGTCAGGTACTCCTAACAGGAACTGCTGTTGTATCTTGGCTTCTCCTACTGGGACACTGGAGGTGATTTAGAATGCAAAGTCTCCACATACCTTCTTCCTTTAAAATCCTTTAGAATCTATCTATCTATCTATCTATCTATCTATCTATCTATCTATCAGCATAGAGCTTGCTGGTTATCAAATGAAATGGGCATTTCAAAAGTATCAGGGACAGTGTTTTCCCTCTGAATCTACCTCCCCCATAAAGGGAAGAGGAGTCTTGAGCTGCCTCATCAATACCTTTGGTTGACAGAGGCAACATGATTGGCTCAGACTGACACTGACTTTGCATTCCAACTCTAAATTAATTTTCTTTTTTTTTTAAGACTTTTATTTATTTATTTGGCAGAGAGAGAGATCACAAGCAGGCAGAGAGGCAGGCAGAGAGAGAGAGGGAAGCAGGCTCCCTGCTGAGCAGAGAGCCCGATGCGGGGCTCGATCCCAGGACCCCGAGATCATGACCTGAGCTGAAGGCAGAGGCTTTTACCCACTGAGCTACCCCAGGGTCCCTCTAAATTAATTTTCAATAAATGAGCTTCAGAGGAGTAGTTTTCAATTTTGTTTCTCCTTTCATCTCTGCCTAAAATGGAGGTGAAGAATGAGGAATTCGGGCATAGCTACTATGTGCTTTCTCTTCTTATTGTTTATGGCTTCAGGGTATTTATATCTCATGCTATTTGCATTTAAAATCCACCTTCAGGGGCGCCTGAGTGGCTCAGTCAGTTAAGCATGTGGCTGTTGATTACAGCTCAGGTCCTGATCTCAGGAGCCCTGGGACCAAGCCCTAGGGTAGACTCTGTTCAGTGGGGAGTCTGCTTCCCCCTCTCCCTCTGCCCTCCTCCCAGTGCCTGATCTCTCTCTCTCTCTCAAATAAATAAATAAAATCCACCTTCAGGGGCTCATGGGTGGCTCACCCAGTTGAGCATCTGGCTCTTGATTTTGGCTCATGTCATGATCTCAGGGTTGTGGGACTGGGCTCCATGGTGGGCATGGAGCCTTTTTAAGATTCTCTCTCTATCCCTCTGCTCCCACGCCCGGCTTGCTTGTGCCCTCTCTTCTCTCTTTAAAAATAAATAAATAAAATATTTAAAATCCACCTTCACCCCTGCTTTAATCAGGGAAGGCTATCTTGGCCCAATTATACAGCTTGGAAGAGGTATGTATTGGGCGGGGGTGGGGGGTGGAGGGATGGGGGATCCAGGAGCTTGCTTCCAAAACAGCTTGATATGACAAATACACACCATCAGTCAATGGCTAATCCATCAAAATACTTCTACAGGTCCATTCTTGTATCTTCTACTCTACGAGATTATATATAACCTATATATACCTATAACCTATATATACCTATAATAAGTACTGTGTGTCAGATGCTGTGCAAAATGTTTTAAACATTGTATCTTTTATCCTCCCAGCCACAGTTGAATTATATACAGCAGCCCCGTGTAAAGTAGGATAGGGTGGTGTTCAGGGCAAGAGTCCTAACGGTCAGCCTGACCCCGACCTCGGGGTCAAGTTAATTTTCCCTTCTAAGACTCCACTTTCCCCTCTGTAAAACAAGGATGAAATTCATCTGTGCCTTAGATAAAGATGAGGATTGAAATAAATAATACATTTAAGTAAATGTGACCAATGGATGGAAAGCTCTTGATAAATTTTGGTCCTGATTAGATTTAATTTAGCTGAGGAAGCTGTGACTTAAAGGTAAATACCTTGCCTGAGATCACAGATCTGAACCTAAGATCTGAACTCAAGTCAGCCTGACTCCAAAGTCCATTTTAGCCTCTATGCCTTTCTGCCTCCCTGTGCATCAAAGCCGAAGTCATGAGTCTCCATATGGACAGGAATTTATTTGATTTGATACTGAGACTAGGATTGGGTATATTTTGAATATTTGTGATATCAAGCAACAGGGTGATTCTTAACTTTTAAAATTTTTTTACAAAATCAATAGGATTTCTACAAAATCAATATGATTTACGTAATGGACATGTTTAGAGAAAAGCATCTTCTACACTAAGAATCTTCGAAACTATACCTTTCATTACTAGGTCTGTATAGTGACATTGCAGAAAGATTCAAAGTAGAGAGGGACAAAAGAAAACTCACCCCCATTCCTGCCGCCGTACCACACAGCTGTTCTTATTTCTGCTTATTCATTTCCAGTGTCAGTCCACGGGAAGATATATTTTAGCAGAGTTGTAATCACAGTGCACATTCCATTTTGTATCCTGTTTGGCTTGATTGTTCTGCACGCCCTCCTCACTCTGCAGTCTCCCATACAGTAAGTGGGACATTGTCCATGTTGCAGCTGAGGGAGGGGTGATTCTCAGCACAGCAGAGATGACTCTCTGGTGTCCCTGTGGGTTTCTTGGCTCTGTCTACCCAAAACTCCATCCACAGAGAGGAAGATGATGATGGGCCAGTAAAAGACACAAAAGCTCTTGAGCAAACTCCGTAAGATACTGGGATGGGCGATGAAGTGCTGACATTTGAGGGAACTCCCCAATGGAGTAACACAATTAGGACAGAAGCTTTCTTTTTCCTTCCTTTGCCCACAGGTCACTGTGGGGGGCTGGCAAGGGGGGCTGTGTGCTCCCCCAAAGAGTGGCAGTTGCCAAGTGCACCGCCCAGGAGGTCTACAAAACCAAACCCTGCTTGCCCCTAGGTACTTTAGCGGTGCCTTCCAAATTTACCTGACAAGAATCACCTGGTGTGGGGTGCCTGGGTGGCTCAGTGGGTTAAAGCCTCTGCCTTTGGCTCGGGTCATGGTCCCAGGGTCCTGGGATCGAGCCCCGCATCAGGCTCTCTGCTCGGCGGGGAGCCTACTTCCCTCTCTCTCTCTGCCTGTCTCTCTACCTACTTGTGATCTCTCTCTGCAAATAAATAAATAAAATCTTTGAAAAAAAAAGAATCACCTGGTGTGATTGTTAAATTCCAGATTCCCTGGGCCCTACCCCATGCCACCTCAGCTCTAGAGCAGGTGCCTGAACATCTATTTTGGAGACTATTTGATAAGCATTGTATTGAATGTTGAAATGCCTGTGGCCAGTGCTTGGATGACGAAGAACACCCATCTACGAAGATTGTTTTGTGGCAACGACCACAGTTCCCACGAAGGCTGAGCTTTAAGATATTCATGTACTTCTGTGGGTTTCAGAGTTGAATGTGACAAGGTTCAAATACGGACTCAAGCACCCAAATGTAATCTGTACAGGTTAACTGATATTTTTTTTTTTAATAAAATGGGAGGGAAAATCTCTCAAATGGTTGTTATAAAAATTAAGTGCTTTTTGTTGTTGTTATTTTTTTGTACACTTGGCAAAAACCTGAGTGTCAAAAACAGTAGCTGTTAAACCACTGCTAAATTCTCAGAGCCTTGCAAATGATCAAACTGTGATTAGGAGAAGCTATTTTATTAACTAGGTTACTTAACCCTTCTGATGCTTAGTTCCTTCCCGGGGATAAGGAAGTACTATGAAATACTTATTAGCACAGGGTCTGGCACAACACTAATCCTCTATGGACAGTGGCTATTGAGACATCCCCTGGACTCTGCTGGCTTTTTCTCAGTGGACACTTCTCAAATATTATTTTTTATTTTTTTTCAAATATTATTATTATTTCTTTTTAGGATTTATTTATTTGTTTGTTTGTTTGTCAGAGAGAGAGCACAAGTAGGCAAAGAGGTGGGCAGAGGCAGAGGGAGAAGTGGGCTCCCCGCTGAGCAAGGAGCCCAATGTGGGACTCGATCCCAGGACCCCAGGATCACCACCCGAGCCGAAGGCAGCTGCTCAACCAACTAAGCCACCGAGGCGTCCCTCAAATATTCTTTTTTAAAGGCTGTGTCTCTCAGCTAATAATAAGATGATGATGATGATGATGATGATAGATAGGGAGTAGGAGTCTAGTGGTCCCTGAACCTGGCACATCATACAATCACCTGGGCATCTAAAAATACTATTGATTCAGGCTTGGGCAGGAGCAAGATGGTGGAGGCGTAGGAGACAGAGATATCATGAGGTCCCGGGAGTTCAGGTAGATAGTTATCAAACCATTCTGAACACCTACAAACTCAACAGGAGATCGAAGAGAAGAGCAGCAATTCTAGGAACAGAAAATCGACCACTTTCTGAAAGGTAGGATATGCGGAGAAGTGAATCTGAGGCAACAAATAGGAAGAGAGACCGTGGGGGGAGGGGCTGGCTCTGGGCAAGTGGCAGAGCAGCGGAGCACAAAATTGGAACTTTTAGAAGCCTGCTCCACTGAGGGACATTGCTCCAGAGGCTAAGCAGGGGGTGGAGTCCTTGTGAGGACACTGTGGTCTTGGAACCCGTGAGATCACACGGGGTGTCTGAGTGCGGCAGAGCCCTCAGGTATCAGAGCAGGGAGCTGGCTGGAGAGATGGAGCCAAGCAGTGGGCTTGGGGTCCGAGGCGCAGTCAGGCCACTGTTTTTTGAGCAGGGACCCCCACAAGTGGCAGATCCGGGGAGACCCCCTCCTTCCTCCTCCAAGAGGAGTGGCACGGGAGTGCACTGCAGGAATCTGTTGGGTTTGGAGATTCCAAATGGAGCCGTGTGCCAGAGATAGAAACACTTAGTTATAGGTCGGGTGAGATCGGAATGCAGCCAGAGACCAGGGAGACGGAAGGGATTGACTGCTTTTCTCTGAGGGAGCACTCAGGAGTGGGGGCCCCCCGAGCTCTCAGTCCCTATGGGGCCAGAGATTGGGAGGCCGCCATTTTGATTCCCTTCCTCCAAAGTTGTATAGAAAGCATTCAGAGAACAAAAGCTACCGAGAGCGAAACGGAGCAGATTACTTAGCCTGCCCCTGGCAAAGGTGGTGCAATTCAGTCTCCAGCAGAGACATTTGAGAATCACAGCAACTGGGCCCCTCCCCCAGAAGATCCGCAAGAACATCCAGTCTAGACCACGTTCACCGATCAATGAGAACTGTGGAACTACAGAGCTAGAGGAAAACAACACAGAATTCATGGCTTTCCCCCATGATCCTTTAGTCTTTCAAAGTTAAATTTTTAAAATTTTTTTCTTATTCTATTTTTTTAATTCTTCCTCTTTCCTATTTTAATGTTTTTTAAACTATTTTATCTTATCAATATGTTTTTAAAAATCTTTTAAGATTTTCATTGTTATAGTCATATTTTATCCCTTTATTATATTTAACTTTATTTTTT
>CM053619.1:16449029-16463138 GCA_028646535.1 Procyon lotor | reverse complement strand
ATGAGAGTGAATCCATGTGGGGCTCCACACTCAGAGCACAGTCAGCTTAAGCTGATCTTTCCCTCTCCCTCGGCCCCTCCCCCACCTCATGCTCTCATGCGCACTCTCTCAAATAAACAAATTTAAAAAAAAAAAAAAAGGTATGTCAGTTTAATAAGAAGCACATTTCTTGGGGCGCCTGGGTGGCTCAGTCGTTAAGCGGCTGCCTTCGGCTCAGGTCATGATCCCAGGGTCCTGGGATCGAGCCCTGCATCGGGCTCCCTGCTCGGCAAGAAGCCTGCTTCTCCTGCTACCATTCCCTCTGCTTGTGTTCCCTCTCTTGCTGTGTTTCTCACTGTCAAATAAATAAAATCTTAAAAAAAAAAAAAAAAAAAGAAGCACATTTCTTTCCAAGTAATACAGAAAATAATAAGGCATCTTATAATCAATGCCATCGCAGAATCAATGAAATACCTCAAATATAACCTTTCAGGTAGTATAATATATGAAAAATTGCTACTGACTATAAGAAAGTACACTTGTGGGGCGCCTGGGTGGCTCAGTCAGTTAGGCAACTGATTCTTGATTTCAGCTCAGGGCATGATCTCAGGGTTGTGAGATCATGCCTTGTGTTGGGCTCCACGCTGAGCATGGAGCCTGCTTAAGATTCTCTCTCCCCCTCTCCCACCCATACCCCTGCTCATGTGTGTGAACTCTCAATCAACCAATCAATCAATCAATAAATGTGCAATTGCATCCTGACTTACAGATCTGGAAATCCACGTTAATTGCAAGAAAAAAGTGAATACTCTTTATGAAAATTATAGAGCATTTCTGATATAACTAATACATTTACAGTCAATGATGTTTAAAGTAATTTAAAAATTGCACGAAAACCCAAAACACACAAAACTATACTATGGCATATACAATTGAATTTAAAGCTGCATTTTTTTTTAAAGTACTCTCCATGCCCAATGAGGGGCTCAAACTCAACCCCAAGATCAAGAATCACATGCTCTACCGACTGGCCAGCCAGGAACCCCGAAGACCACATTTTGCAGTGAAGCTCCCAGATGTTACTAAAGACTAGCAAGGTAAGGCTAAATATAAATATTCTCTAAGTATCAATGAGATGTGTAAGAGATAGCAGCTTCAGTAATTACGCATATTAAAATGTTCTCAAAAACATCAACCCATTCTTAGTTCTTACTAAAGTGCCTTGCTAAAAGCTTGAGAAACTGAGTTGTGTAATTATCCTTTTGCCAGCAAGTGAAGAAACATAATAGCCACAATTCAACTACTGATTTTAGTAGCCAGCTTATATGAGTTGTCTTCAGATTATCCCAGAAGATAAATGTCTAGAAAGTATGATTTTTTTAATCATATAATGCACTTATGACATAAAAAGTATGATGTCACGGAACACCTGGGTAGCTCAGTCATTTAAGCAATGAACTCCTGGTTTCAGCTCAGGTCATGATCTCAGGGTCAGGATCTCAGCTCAGGTGGGATCAAGCCCTGAGTCAGTTCCTTGCTCCATGCAGTCTGCTTGGGATTCTCTCTCTCCCTCTTCCTCTGCCCCTCTTCCCACTCATATGCACACATACACTCTAATAAATTAATAAATCTTTAAAAAAAAAGTATGATACAAATGGAATCATCTTCAGCTATAATTTAGTGATCATAAAATTCCAAGATGAAAAATCAAAGAATCCCGTGTAAGGATGATTATAATATGATATGAGTTTACTGTTAAGAAAAATCAGGAAGAATTATCTAGTCCACCTACCACATGGTAGCATGTATAAAGTTCTTTTCTGACTTCATTTTTGTTAGCCATCATCAAGCATGGGATTTAGTGACGAACAAAAGGCATTAAGAGTGAAATACTAATCCCCTCCATCATCTCAAGTGCTTTACATGCAGGGAAAAGAGATTTCCCATGTACAACGCACTTGGTAGACCTGATTATGGTATGTCTTATCAGAAGACCAAATGCCTGTTTTCAACTATTACTGCCAATATATGCCCAATCTTAGTTACTGGCTGTCCAAGAATAACATGTCCTACCACAACTTACCATTTCTGCCAGTTAAATCATTTTAATATTAAAAAAAAATTACATGTTAAACATAAAGTCTGTAAAAATACGAAATGCAGAAAAAGAGAAGGCCAGAACTGAGGGAATTTAAAAAAGCAAAGTGGAGGAAAGAGAACAGAAGGATGCTGAACAGAATGAACAATTAGAATTCCTCTGTCATTATCATAGGCAATTGGAAATTAAACCAAGTGTATAATGTGGCTAATGAAGTATATGTTCTGGTGGCAAAATAGGCAATTTCCACTCATTATCCATTGAAACAAAAAAGGAAACAGAGAAAAGTAAATCTAATTAAAAGATCCAGAGAGACCAGATTATAGGATTATGTTTAGAAGAGACCGCATTGAGAAAAAAGATTATTGCCAAACAATTCCTGAGCCAATGGCCAACTAGAGAAAAATGCATCCCCAATAACAAAATTCTGTTCCTCTAAAACTTCAAGTTCCTTCTGTTCTACCTTTCCACTTTCATCTCCTAATCCTCACAGGCTGTTATAATTTCAGAAACATAGAAAGGTGGGCCTGTAGGGACTTGGTGTTCTCCTGATCTCACCCTGATGGAAACTTAAAACAAGCTAGTCACACCAAATGTAAAGTAGACAGAGAAAAAGACTGACATCAAGACAGCAACTGAATGGTTAGGGTACACAGGAGACCTCACTTGTCAATGTTTATACTCTGTTTCTTTGGAATTTTGTATTGTGTACATAGCACATACATTGTCTATTTCTAAAACTAAACTTTAAAAATAAGATTGAAACTTAACATTTACTTCCTCTTTCCAGAAAGACTTCACCAAACAATAATTCAGTATCACAAAGGATAAATCTAACCCTTGCAGTAACTGCCTTGATATACCCATGTATTTAAACAAAGGTTATGTCTCTTTCACTTGAACCATCACTTTGAATTTGAGCTCAGACTCACATGCCTAACATTTACCCCCTAGAAAACTGGCATTTCTCTTAGGAAACACCGCCGGAAAGAGAACAAGAGCCTTTTAACTATAATCTCAAAAAACCCTACAGTTCTCAATAAAAAGTCTTTTTTTCTTTACATTTTAGAGTATTCTCTATATATTCTCCCCACCCAACATGGGGCTCGAACTCCCAACCCTAAGATCCAGCGTAGCATGTTCCACCGACTAAGCCAGTCAGGAACCCCAGAGAGGAGTTTCTAAAGAAATTTTGCTTAGGGGCGCCTGGGTGGCTCAGTCATTAAGCAGCTGCCTTTGGCTCAGGTCATGATCCCAGGGTCCTGGACTGAGCCTTGCATCGGGCTCCCCGCTCGGGCGGGAAGCCTGCTTCTCCTGCTACCATTCCCTCTGCTTGTATTCCCTCTCTCGCTGTGTTTCTCTCTGTTAAATAAATAAATCTTTAAAAAAAAAAAAAAAAAAGAAAAATTTTGCTTAAAAAATGGGATTTATAAATAGCATTTCTTAAATGAGTTTTCTCAATACATTAGTCGATGTATAAGAAGTTGGCATCTAGGTTACAAAGGAAAACATATATACCACACAAAAAAATTTTTTCAATTCATCTTGCCTCCCAACTATCCTGTCTCTTGGGAAGACTGCAACTAAAATTCCTCCTCCCTACCCCACCACTGTAGACCTAATATGTATGCTTTATACAGATATTAGACACAGACATCTATATACATACTTACGTACAAAAGCATACATATATAGATGCATATAAAATCACATTCCCTACTAGACAAACCTTTCTCTGCTTTAACTACAGACTTCTCTTCAGTGTGATAGTTCCTTAGAGACTCTTGGAGCCTGCTAAGTTTTGTTTTTTTTTTTTAACGTAAGCAATTTGTGGATTTACTTTATACTATACTTAATAGAGAAGCCATACAAAGAGACAAAAGATAGTAAAAACATATTGAACCCTTATTACGTGCCATTAATCCTCACAGCAACTGAGGTAGTTGCTATTAAAATCCACCTATTACAGATAAGGAAATAGGTTTCTTTTTTTCTTTTCACAGATTTTATTTATTTATTTGACAGAGAGAGAGAGATCACAAGTAGGCAGGCAGAGTGGGGTGGGGGGAAGCAGGCTCTCTGCTGAGCAGAGAGCCCGATGCGGGGCTTGATCCCAGGAACCTGAGATCATGACCTGAGCCGGAGGCAGAGGCCTTAACCCACTGAGCCACCCAGGCACCCCCTTTCTAAAATTATTAATATCCCACTCCACAATGACTATACAATAAAGACCATAAATGGTAGTTATCTTATGAAGGGCTTCCTCTATACCAGGTTCAAGATTAAGTGCTTTGCAAGCCCTCTATCCTTCAATGTTCACAACGATCCTATGATAGAAGTATTATTTATTGCCTCCACTCGGTAGATGAGGACATAAGAAGTTTAGGGAGCTAAGAAATAACAGAACCAGGACACAAACCCAACTGTTTTCAGTTCCAGAGCCTGAGTTTTAACCATTATGCTATATATTACTGGGGGGAGGGCAGAATAACATTTTATAATTACAAAGCACTTTTCTGTTTTTGAGATACTTTTCATACAGTGGAAGTCAATTCTTTATAAAAAGAAGTAATTAAATGCAATTTGTTATTTTGGACTGAATCCTAGAATAGCAAAAGGACATTTGTGTTGAAACAGGTGAAATTCAAATAAAATCTGTACTTCAGTTAATAATAATGTACTAATGCTAATTTCTTAGTTTTGACATATGTGCCATAGTTATGTAACATGTTGACATTAAGTGACACTGAGTGAAGAATACACGAGAACTTTCTGTACTATCTTTACAACTTTTCTGTAAATCTAGAAATATTCCTCCCAAATGAGCTTATTAAAACAAACCTGTACGTTGGTAATAATTGGTAAAATAAAAACTGATAGTGAACTTTTTAAAAGAAGAATCACAGAAAGATTTCCAGAGTTTATTATAAAGGAAAACAAAAACATCTGCTTCTCCAGTAAGCAGAGACAGAAAAGAAAGAATTCAGATCAACTAGTGGGAAATTCAAGAGCGGGGCAGTCAGCTTTATAGCAAAGCAGCCCTCAATGTTTCTACTCACTCCATCCCTGCAGAAATTAATGGCGGATCCTCTTATAGCACCAAATATAACATTACTCACTTGGGGAAACCCAGACAGACTGAATATATTACCTCCCACACTACTGTTAATAAGTGCCTACCACAAACTGACATTCTCACACACACCTAAAATCCTACCAGCTCTAGAACTCCTTTATGGATTTCTGGCATGAAGAGCATTAGCCATTTCTAATTTCACTTATGTGTGAAATTCTACTTTAAAACTCTCCTACTTGATAATGTACATTTAGGGATAAGAGAAATCATATAAAGTACCAAATTAAGTGAAGTCATTATGTTTTTCTCATTCATTTATTTGACAGAGAGAGAGAGAGAGAGATCACAAGTAGCCAGAGAGGCAGAGAGAGGAAAGCAGGCTCCCTGCTGAGCAGAGAGCCCGATGTGGGGCTCGATCCCAGGATGCTGGGATCATGACCTGAGCCGAAGGCAGAGGCTTTAAGCCACTGAGCCACCCAGGCGCCCCAGGGACTCATTATGTTTTCCTATGTGTTCTAGGCCTATCTTTAGTAGAAAATTTAACATAGCCCACAATGACATCATTTATATTGATAACAATCCTTGCATTTACAAAATGATCTAGAGACTTAAGTTTTCCAATATGTATCATCTCAGACTGACAACAACAACACAACCTTCTAAGGCCTAAATAAAAACTATAATGATCAGAAAGTATGTAATGTTAGCTCTGTTCCTCAATAGCTAGTTTATTAAGCACTTACCAAATATCAGGCATTAAATTTTTAAATTACTCTTCATATTCAAAAATTGAGTAAAATGGGCATTATTACATTCATTTTACAGATGAGGAAACTGAAGCTCATTTTAAATAACTTGCTCAAGACAACATTTCTAGTGAACAGCCACACTAGGACTCAACAGCAGTCACTCTGGTCCTGAAGGCCATCTACTATCTCCATAAATCAAATTTTTGCAGTTTAGCACTACTGAATTTGGGGATGGATAACTGTTTGCCGTAAGGAGCTGTCCTATACACTGTAGGATGTTTAAAGTATCTCTGGCCTCTACCTACTAGATGCCAGTAGCACCTCTCCCATTAGCTTAACAACCAAAATTTCTCACATTTGTCAAATGTCTCCTGGGGAGCAAAATCGATCCCCATTGAGAACCACTGTCATGATACCCTGCTGCTTCTACAAGCTGGTGTTGGGGATGGTCACCGAAAAGATGTGACCACCAAATGACCTGTGAGCTGGAACCCGGCCCCTGCCTTGGAGGCTTCTCATCCTACACCTCTCCTTGGGAAGGGGGTTCCGCTTGTCTTACACCTGCATGGTATATGTGACTAAACCCAGTTAAGGCCTGTTTATAGACTTTTAAGATTTGGCAGGCGGGTGTGGGGATCCGTGCTGTCCTGCTGCTGCCCAAGGCAAGCCTTGTATGTAAGCTCTCTCTGCTTATTAGAACTGCCACCTACCAATCTGGAGTAGCTTGCCTCTTTCTTTGGTCTCTCTCTGCCCTCCACTTAAAGGGGGCTGGTTTCAGACTACACCACAGAAGCTTCCAGAAGATTTACAAACCAACAGCTGGCTAGCACACAGAGGTTGTTTTTTTTTTTTTTTTTTTTTCATAAAACAGCTTTCTCGAATAAGTTTCAATCAAAAGAAGCTGGCGGTTTTAACTAGAATCTTCGCTAAAGGCTATTGTGGGTCAAGCTGAGGCAATTCTGAGAACATACTACTTGTCCAGAACACTCAGCAAACAAACAGGTTTTTTTACTTATTTAGTATTTTGTGCTTGGCAGACAGATGCAGAGCAGTGCAAGAGGGGGCAACTCTCAGAGCAATGGAAGCAGAACTGGGAACGCTTGGAAGACAGAGATCAAAGGGGCAAAGTCCCTACGCCAACGGGACTCAGGAGAACAGAGTTCACAAACAAAAGCAAACACTGCTCAGTGAGCTCACTGAGTGAGCTCACTCTCTCAGCTGCTGAGAGAGTAGAGGCAGACTCTGGCACGCACATGTTAATGGAAGTCAGAATACCTAAAAGCCTGGGGGGGGGGGCATAGTAAGGAGAGGAAGTCCTAATATGTGGGGAAAAAGCTACAGAAGAGTTACTATCGCTCAAAAGCATGTTTTTTTTCTTATAAGTATACATTTAGTGGAAATTTTAAAAAATCTGACATCTGGGAAGAGATCACAGGAGCTATTTTTCTGTAGCTCCAAGGTGGTTCCTCATTCTGAATTCAGGTTTACTTTCAAAATAACGAACAATAAAATCTGCACCTGAAAATAAGTTTGGCTCTAATTCTCTCAGAAAAGGCTGTACTATATGAGTGTGCACAGCTATCAAAGTAATCAGGACATTTTCGTTTAATACTGTAGCAATACTGTTAACCCTTTGCCTAACTGTCTTCTTCATCATTACAGGAGCAGCACCAATCACTCTTGTGAGCTCTCATAAGCCAAATACTTGAATATGTGCTTTTTCATGCAAGAGCCCAATAAATACTCCCAACACCTGTCTACGATGGTTCCACTCATTCAAGAGAAGAGGAAACAACTCAGGGAAGTTGAGCTAAAATTTAACAGAGAATTCTTTTTACTTCCAAGTCCATCTTTTCTCTTTCAAATAGTATTTCACTGAAGGACTGCTCTATCTGGTATAAATGGCTTAACTGCAGGAAAATGGGGCGTGATCCGCCCCCCTCCACCCCCCAGAAAGGGAAAGAAAACATATTACAGTTCTCTTACTTGCTGCAAGGTACACTACACCCAGGAAATCAGCCTGGAGATCCACAAAACCCCAAAAGTATTCAGATCTTGATCAATATTTTCCTCTCAGATTTCAAAGTCACTTCTGCAGGTGTTCTGGTGTTCTCACATCTAGGAGGCCCTTCTGAAGTGAGCTATAAGAAAATTACTAAGGCGGAACCCCCTGGAAACATTCATTTTGCAAGATTCTAATATTTGCTGTTGCAGTGCTGCCACCATGTGGAACAACTTCTAAAAAAGTGGAACAAAATTACTCCTCAAGAGCAGTAAAAGAGGACTCCTACCCATCACCAGAGTAAGAGGATTGAGAGGATTTCCATAGTAAAACAGATTAAAGGCCTTCATATGTTCAAAATTTTAAACATTCTGAGAAATAAAACAGTTCTAAATGTGTATGTGTGAATATACACACTTAAATCCTATCATATGCATACATCCATGAAGGCAGTGACCAATAATGGGCATTGGGATTCAGAACTAGGTTAGAATCCTGGCTGCATTACCACTAGCTGTCTGGCTTTGGGAAAACCTTGATCTCTAATATGGAATAACCTCTACTTCACTAGGAGGATATGAGAACTAAGTAATATAACTGAAAGCATCTACCTGGCATAGAATGCAATTAAATTTAAATTCCCTTTTTCCTAATGACAGATGGTCATCATAAGCCTTAGGAACTTCTTAGGTGTTTGAGCTACTACACTTTACATTCATGCACTCCTCTGTTCTCTATCAATAATTTGTCCCAGCTGACAAAAAAGTAAAATCAGTGGCCTAAATGTTAGTTCTAACACTTTTTGGTAAAAAGCAGGACATCCAGTTTGAGATGAAAAGTATGGGTTCAAGATCAAGAATAGGCGTGTATGTCTGTTGACTATCTTAAACCAAGCTTTCCAGTTCTTTATCAAAACAAGCATGAAGAGTTCAAAAAATGATTTGAATGTAAGGCCAGGATAGGAGTAGGGCAAGCAAGGCACACCCCACTTTCAGGCTTGTGCGGGTACAGACTGACACCTGAATGTGAGTACCGCCTTAAATTTTGCACCCTGTGTGCCTTGCTAGCACTCAGTTGAGCAGTATCAGGGAAAAGTTCTGCTATTGAAAAATCTGACAAGAATCACAAAGAACTTCTATTAGAGGGCAACAGGTCCAACGATAATTAATGCTGACACTTGCTCTAAGAAAATCGGCAATAAAGACAGTAAAACAAGTCATTCCTGAAACAGTTTCTCAAAATCTACCGAGGAACCTTAAATTTTCTCTAAACGTCTTCTCAAAGATAACTGAAAATCCCTCCAAATCACCTCCTGATTTGTTGTAGTAAAAACAAGTTAAGAAATTATAAGAGCATTATAGTTACTATAATGTTATATTACATTCAAAGACACCCACTGATGTGTTGCCTGTTTAAATTCCGTATATGTAGGTAGGGCATGGGAGAAAACAGCTAAAAACAAGACTGGTACGTGTTGATAATGATTGAATCCGGTGATGGTGAATGGGTTCATTTTTTTTTTTTTTAAAGATTTTATTTATTTATTTGAGAGAGAGATCACAAGTAGGCAGAGAGGCAGGCAGAGAGAGGGGGGAAAGCAGGCTCCCGCTGAGCAGAGAGCCCGATGTGGGGCTCAATCCCAGGACCCTGAGACCATGACCTGAGGCGAAGGCAGAGGCTTTAACCCACTGAGCCACCCAGGTGCCCCTGGGTTCATTTTATTTACCTATTGTTTTCATTTAGTCAGTCTAATTTTGAATGTTTGAAAATTCCCATAATAAAAAGTATAAGTAAATAAATACATGTATTACTTGAGAGTATGGTGGGCTGGACAAAAACCAGCCCGTCCTCCACAACAAAAACTTAAGCCAAATTAGGCTTGTTTCAGATCATTCCATCCTCTCAACTGATTTGGATAAAAATCTAAGTGCTTGGGTACAACAGGTGAAAAACAAAACAAAAAAACTTTACTAAACCATCAGTTAGCCCCTATTGCTGATCATCTAATTTTAGAGGTTCTATTTTGAAGAATTTACATTGGGCGGTGCCTGGGTGGCTCAGTGGTTAAGCGTCTGCCTTCGGCTCAGGTCATGATCCCGGGGTCCTGGGATCGAGCCCCGCATTGGGCTCCTTGCTTGCCCAAGGATGTCCCGCTACCATTCCTCTGCTTGTGTTCCCTCTCTCGCTGTGTTTCTCGCTGTCAAATAAATAAAATCTCTAAAAAAAAAAAAAAAAAAAGAATTTACATTGGTATAAAAATGCCTTTTTTCTCACCAAACTAGAATTACCTATGAGTTAGAACTCATTTTCATCTCACTCTACTCCACACTCTTAGCCCCATTGAGTATTTGAGTGCATGATAGCCTGTACATCTGGAAGCCTGAAACTTGGAAGCATGAAGCCCAAATTCTTACCTTCTCATTTGTCCTCAAGTAGAAAATTTCAAAGACGGCTGCTCAGGGTAAAAGTGACTCAAAAGCAACCTCAAAACACAACTTGGGACCATCTAAACATTCTACAAATAGACACTAATGCCTTATACATTTCTTGCTTTATGGAATTAAAAAAAAAAAAGTGCCACATGGTTTTACTTGAGGGAAAAAAGGAAAGGATGAGTCTTCCAATACTGTTGGTGATACCTTTCAGAAGTCACGGTTTAAGAACATACACACTCACACCGACTTCTGTGCCTAGAAGGTAGCTAGAAGATTCCTGAGGGTAGTTAGTACCATAATACCTTAAAAAAAAATGTGGCTTGCTTCATCCTTTGACCTTGACACTAAACTTGAAGGATAATAAACAGAAGCCATGGCTACTCAAAGAATAAGATGACCCAAATGAAATACCAAAAGAGATCTGAGCACATGATTCGCAAGTGAGAGACAATGTCCGTTTCAAGGGCAAATTCCAACTCTATTTCAAAAAGTTCAACAAAGAAAGTATTCAGAGGTGATCCACTGATTAATTCAAAGTTATTCACTTCCAAGTAAATACTGCATTGGGCAAAAAGGGGAGAAAAAGTGGCCACATTCCTCTATCTTCTCAATAATGGTACCTAGTGATCAATCACTCCATTCAAATGAGCTCCAGTTACTAGCAGAGTCAACATATAACTTGGGACTTTCTCCCCTTAATTATAAGGACAAAGTTAAAAATATTTATGAGAGAAATAAAAGGTCCCCAAGCTTTAAAGTATCACATTCTAGCTGCCAAACATTTAGAGGATAAGTTGGCAAAAAGAATTTTGTCCTAGAATTTTCCTGTAGAGGAATGCATTACAATAATCAGGCAATAAATATAACTTTGTTACTATTTCTTCACTACCAGAAAAGACCAAAAACATTAGAAGAAATCATCTTTTAAAAACTGATATAAAAAAAAAAAAAAAAAAAAAAAAAAAAAAACTGATATAAGGGGCGCCTGGGTGGCTCAGTGGGTTAAAGCCTCTGCCTTCGGCTGGGGTCGTGATCTCAGGGTCCTGGGATCAAGCCGCGCATCGGGCTCTCTGCTCAGCGGGGAGCCTGCTTCCCCCTCTCTCTCTGCCTGCCTCTCTGCCTACTTGTGATCTCTCTCTCTGTCGAATAAATAAAAATATTTAAAAAAAAAATCTGATATAAATTTAAGGTTAAAACCCTCTTAAAAACTATGAAAGAACCAGTTTCTGAGAAAATACAGGGGTAGGTATGATGCAAAGGTTTGCTTTAAGACCCTTGTATTTTAGTACTTGGTTTTCATTTCAGAAAACACCTACTGTGTGAGACATAATCTGAGGGACACAGAGAATTAATGTTTCTCATAGCTAACCTGTTTCAATGCCCCAAAGATTTGTTTTAAACATGCTTTTTAAAGGAACCTATTGTAAGTACTGCTTTCTTTATAAAAGCAGAAGCTTATTACCATTGGATTTGAATCTGCTATGAGATCCCGCAGAGAATCCAGAAATCCCTGATCTTCCACCATTTGGGCATTGATATCATGGAGTTTTGCCACACAGACTGCTGCTGTTTTCCGAACATAGGGATCTTCATCCTTCAAGCACTTGCGGAGAGGCTCACAGAGATACTCTGTAATCTTGTCCACCCGGATGCACCCCATGGTCCTGACTGCTAAGGCCCGAATTAGAGGATTGGGATCTTCACAGTCCTTAAAAAAGAAACAAAGAAAAATCATTGACAACTACAGATGTACATGGTGACTAAAAGTAAACAGTCTAGTTTCTATAGGCCACAAAAAAATATTTCCTTAATGTAAGCTTCCAGTTATATTCCACATAACACTAATCTCCCATGCTTTTGTTTCCTAAGTACAAATCTTAGTTGCCTATTTAATAGCTTAGGTTAGGAATTCATTTAACTGCTTTACAAACACGATGAACAAACGCCAGCAGAATTCATTCCAGGACCAGGCAGAAGCTTAGTGAGCTGGTATTATCATCCCGTGGCCATTTGTGGACATGCCTTAACAACAGGGAAAAGAAATGAGGAACTGGAAAGATGTGTCCCATTCCAGAGTCACTGCAAATATCAAGCAGAGAGAAAAGAGGGCTGGACTTTCTGAGACCTACAGCCAAGAAAGCAAAGGAAAACAGAAACTGGTTTAGGGCTGACCTAAGTCCCTGGAGTTAAGCAGCAGAGGGGGCCCTCTGAAGTATATTCTCCTTTTTTTTAAATGAGGGGTGGGTTGGTTGGTTGGTTGGTTGGTTGGTTGGTTTCTTTCTTTCTTTCTTTATTTATTTATTTTAAAATAATCTCCACACCCAACATGGAGCTTGAACTCATGACCCCAAAATCAAGAGTCACATGCTCTACCAACTAAGCCAGTCATGCGCCTGAACATTCTTTATTAGCAAATGCTTCCAAATATAGTAAAGAGAATACTCCTTAAATTGCCCTACATTAAAAAATTTCTTTAAATATTATAAACCTATGTACATGCTAACTTCCCAAAAACATAAACTAAATTAGCTTTCCAATGATGTAGTCCATCTATGAACCACCAGACAAAAAGAATGAAATGTCGTGTTCTCTCGGATTCTGTACTATGTAGCTAAACACAGGAAAGGAACAAAAATTCCATGAAAAGAAAGCATATTGTTTATTTTTCAAAACAGTCTAATAGAAGCTAATTTTAGAAATGCTGTTTTTGCTTTTTTAATGGAGACTAAATTTCTGACAGAGAAAAAAACACTAGTAAAATAAAATAAAAAAAAAGATATATATTACCAGGAACCACCTCATTATTATGTCCATCAAATCAAATGACAGGAAAAATCTGCATATTCAGTAATAAGAAATTTTTTTTTAAAGATTTTATTTATTTATTTGACAAAGAGATCACAAGTAGGCAGAAAGGCAGGCAGAGAGAGAGGGGGAAGCAGGCTCCCTGCTGAGCAGAGACCACCCCCCCCTCGATGTGGGGCTCGATCCCAGGACCCTGAGATCATGACCTGAGCCGAAGGCAGAGGCTCCAACCCACTAAGCCACCCAGCCACCCAATAATAAGAAATTTTTTAATGGTCAATTTTTTTAGGATGTGACAGTGGTATTGTAGTTATGTTTAAAAAAGAAATCTTGGGGTGCCTAGGTGGTGCCGTTGGTTGAGCACATGGACTCTTGGTTTCAGCTTGGGTCATGATCTCAGGGTTGTGAAATCAAAGTCCTAAGTCCGGCTCCGAGCTCAGTGTGGAGTCTGCCTAAGACTCTACTCTTTCTCTGTCCCCCCACTTCCTGCACCCACCCCTATACTCTCTCCCTCTCAAATAAATAAATCTTAAAAAAGAGATCTTATTCTGATAAATATAAGGACGAAGTGATTTTTCATCTTTATGATGTTTGGTATTTGCTTTAAAATTATCCAGGAAGAGAAAGAATGGGAATTAGGAAAGCATGTATGGAGAGAGTAAATTAAGTAAGACTGGTCATGGGTTGGTAACTACTGAAACTACAAGATGGGGATTCAGGAATTTATAATACTATTTCCTCTACTTGAATATGTTTGGAAGTTTCCATAATTTAAAAAAAATTGAGTGTTAAGACCTTTTAAGTAGGGGCGCCTGGGTGGCTCAGTCGTTAAGCGTCTGCCTTCGGCCCAGGTCATGATCCCAGAGTTCTGGGATCGAGCCCCGCATCGGGCTCCTTGCTCGGCAGGAAGCCTGCTTCTCCCGCTACCATTCCCTCTGCTTGTGTTCCCTCTCTCACTGTGTTTC
>CM053619.1:16432268-16448529 GCA_028646535.1 Procyon lotor | reverse complement strand
TTCTTTCACCTTGTTCAGAAAGCAAACAAACCACACTCACCCATACCCATCCCTTTGCCACAAAAACCTAACCAACAAACAAAACTCCAGCTGGTCTCCTTCGGTCTTGAATGTACTTTAGAGAGTCACTCTCTTAGACACACTAGGCTCAAGGACATGCCGCTGTGTCCCTTTCTCGGGCACAATTCCATGCCTGGCTGAGCCCCTTATTGTATTTGCAAGATACACCGCTCCTGTGAGCTGGCGACAGTAGGCTCCAGTGACAGATGAGAGCACCGTGACTTTGGAATGACGTCCATACCAAGTCATCCTGAAACATGGTCTCTGGAAATCTTTGACATTCGCGTGCCTCTGATGAAATCATTGCTTTGCAAACTCCAGCATCTAGAGCCAACCTTGTCTCTGTTCTTCTAACATTTACTTGCCCTCAGTTCGCCTGATACTTTGCCTGATTGTTTATGGAGAAATTAGATCGCTTCCGGCAAGAGCTGAATCCAAAGCCTCTGCTCACCCAACAATGGATAAGAATATGCGCAGGCCCACACCCATCTTCTCCTTCTCCACCACAAAGCCGATGATTATCTGCTCCCACGTGAGTCAGTGCCGTACCCTGGCTGTGTGGCCCGCACACCCCCTTCCTTTTTCTTCTGAGCCTTCATTCCCTAGCCTTCCCCGTGTGTCTGCATTCAAAAATGGCCACTCCATGTTTGAATTTTGCAAATTGATGGATTTTATTTAAGGGTATTCCATAATGCTTTTAATTTTCCAGGTTTTTAATTAAAACTGAACTGTGAATAGCATGGAAATTTAGTACCCATGAGCATGAATTTCCTAAATGGCAATAATGGATATTTTATGTGGATTATTTCAGCAATACTTTTAATTAACAAGTTTGGAAATTTCTAAGCTATAACCTGTAGGA
The DNA here is from genome assembly GCA_028646535.1 of Procyon lotor. NCBI lineage: Eukaryota > Metazoa > Chordata > Mammalia > Carnivora > Procyonidae > Procyon > Procyon lotor. The sequence goes on along the minus strand of CM053619.1, from coordinate 16,447,607 downwards.
GTAAGTCTGATCTTTAATTGATCTCTTCAGTGGAATATGAACAGAACCCATGCATGGTACCTCAAGGCCACCCCCTTAAAAACCTCTTGCACGACCTTCCACAGTGAATCATATGCAGGACCCTAAGGCTCTGGAGGATGGTGAGGTCACTAATTGAAAGGATCCCAGTCTCTAAATAACTATGTGTAAGGAAACCCACTGCAGACCTGCCCTGCACTGTCCAGAGAGGGAGAATCCAAGTGGTATTGGGTTAAACCACTGAGATTTGGAAACTTCAACAGCTGTTAGCCTCCGCTGATTAAAAGCCTGACTTATTTCTAGTAAATGGATCCCCAACTCCAGTGAATAAAAAGCTGGAGATTTTAAGCAAAGAAACCCAAGGGAAGGAAGCGGGACCTTTACAGGTGATAGATGAATGTTAAAACCTTCACTGAAAAAAAAGAAAAAAGAAAAAAAAAAACCCTTCACTGAAGCCTTCACACTTTGTCCATGGAAAGAAATAAGACACACCCCCTGGTAAACAGAAAGAAACCCAAAGTCTTGTATTGGATGAATTTCATTTTGTACCCAAGCCTTGTTTACAGCTTTGTCTGTGGTTCTATGTGAAGGCTGATGAATCATTATGTATTTTATTTACTTTATTAATAAAGCCAAATTCGGATATCTTGAGTTGATGGTTTTGTGGTTTTTCTAAGCAGCTATCTTTGTAACAGATAAAAACTTTCATTTGTAGTTCATATTTATAAAAACTTAAAGTTATATTCTAAAAACTAAAACAAAACAACAACAACAACATTAACAAAAAACTGAATGAGACCAAAGAAGATCTCTATCAGGCAACAGCAGTTTCATTGGAGAGGTGAAGATAGGTACAGAGATATTGAGAAGTTTAAAGCCAATATTATTTGTTCACTGTGGGGTCACAGCAGAGAACTGAAAATGACAGGTGTCACTACCGATTCATGTCTCCACCACCCAAACGGACATGCAGGCTTCTAGAAGAGCAGGAATCTAAGGCATCTCTGGACACCATCTTGAAAATGACAGTAACCACAATAAAGGCAGTAACCCACCATGAACTGAGTCTGCACTAACCAAATGATATGGAATATTCTATACAGTCTTCCCATCTATTCCAATTATTTCCATTCTGCCCAAGGAAATTGAGGCACAGAGAGGTTTGGTAATTTGCCCTGGGTCACACAGCTAATAAGGGGCAGAGCCAACATTCATGCCTAGACAGTTTGGATCTAAATGTTGTGTTTCATTTTCTTTCTTTCTTTCTTTTTTTTAAGATTATTTATTTATTTATTTATTTATTTATTTATTTATTTATTTGATAGAGAGAGATCACAAGTAGGCAGAGAGGCAGGCAGAGAGAGAAGGGGAAGCAGGCTCCCTGCGGAGCAGAGAGCCCGATCTGGAGCTCGATCCCAGGACCCTGAGATCATGACCTGAGCCGAAGGCAGAGGCTTTAACCCACTGAGCCACCCAGGCGCCCCTAAATGTTGTGTTTCAGATACAGGGGAGGGGGCCCAGAAGAATAACGTTGTAAGACAAAAGAGAAAAGGACACAATGCCAAAATAACAAGCCTGGGAAAACTGTTTAAGCAAATCCTGTCAGAATGATCTTGACTAAGAACTATTTTGTCCAAACCAGGACTGGCCCCATATTTGTCTGGGATTCATATAAACTTCTGGGAAGCCTGACTCTCCTGAGTGTCACCTGCTGGGTTGTGCAAGGTGAGGTGAGGTGCTCAGTCTCCCTCCCTCCCTAGTTTATGCACATTAGAACAAGGATTTCCTGCCTCAAGGTCACTAAACCCCTTTCTAGTCCTAAACTTCTGATATTCAAAAAAACAAACTTGCTGAAAAGCATCAATATTTTTTTAAATTTTATTTATTTATTTGACAGAGAGAGACAGCGAGAGAGGGAACACAAGCAGGGGGAGTGAGAGAGGGAGAAGCAGGCTCCCCGTCAAGCAGGGAGTACGATGTGGGGCTCTATCCCAGGACCCCGGGATCATGACCCAAGTTGAAGGCAGACGCTTAACGATTCAGCCACCCAGATGCCCTGAAAAGCACCCATATTTTTAAAGATTTTTTAACTCATCTCTACACGCAACATGGGGCTCGAACTCACAACCCCAAGATCAGGAGTCACATGCTCTACTGATGGAGCCAGCCCAGCGCCCCTGAAAAGCATTATGTAAGCAGTAATTTGCAAGTTCAGAGGAGAACCCTTACAGGGCAGGGCAAATTTATCATCACAAGAAGGCAAATTATTACGCAAGAGGTGGATTGTTCTTATGCCAATATTTAATTTAAAGGAAATAAAAAACTTTCCTCTTTATCATTGATTTAAGGCTATTAAAATATTTTAAGGAAGTGCTTAGGAAATGAATCAAACATTTTAAGAAAGAAGCCTATGCTGTTGACTCTAAGCTTCTATCAAACAAACTAGGCAATGCTCCAAGGCCTTGTGGTTTCTCCAAGAAGGAATTCCTGTGTTCTTTAGGGCTGGCTCATGTTCACATGTTCACAAGCCTCTCCGTTCAGCCGCCAAGATTCATGGCTGGTGATAAAGTAATAGAGTCAGGTACTCATCCTCTTAACTCTAAGCATCACAAATAACTTATTTGATAAAAACTGATATTGTCCTACTCAGCAACATACTTCCATATGCAAAAGTAAAATCTTACAAAAAGGGAAAAACAGCCTAGGTCTTTTCATCTCACAAAGAGTGATATCAGCATGGAAAACACAGGACATGAATTTTGCCATCTGATCTTTTTAATTTTGGCTGATTTTAAAGCACCTGTCAAATGATCTAAATGGCTAATGGAGTGGTTGATAATGGATTTTTCCAGAGAGGGGCATTGTTTTCCTCAGATCAGCCAGCCAGCAGGAAACCCACGCGTGTGTCCTTATCACCGTGAGGTGGTGTCTCTGTCAGTATCCTATTATGCGAAGCCTTTGTACAATCCTTTGGCAGATCCTTCTGAGGACCTGAGGTTGTTAGGAAACGCATTCAAGGGCGCCTGGGTGGCTCAGTGGGTTAAAGCCTCTGCCTTCAACTCAGGTCATGATCTCAGGGTCCTGGGATCAAGTCCCGCATCGGGCTCTCTGCTCGGTGGGGAGCCTGCTTCCCCCTCTCTCTCTGCCTGCCTCTCTGCCTACTTGTGATCTCTCTCTCTGTGTCAAATAAATAAATAAAATCTTTAAAAAAAAAAAAAAAAAAGAAACGCATTCAGTGTTACTAGCACAGTGGCTGCCAAGACAGCAGTAAAAAAATGTGAAAAGTTGTGTTTGAAGGAATCATGTCCAAAAGCCCCTTGTTCCAGATGAAATGCAAAGAAGGTTTTTATAAACATGTGGCTGTTTCTAATCGAAAATAGAGAATGCTATTCATTCCTATAGTTTGCTCCTAGTGCTTCTGTGGTTTCTCCACGGCAGCACAAGTGGTAGAAGTTTTGAAAAAGATGTATATGAGGAGAAACTGGTCTGAATTGAATTTTACCTTGGTATCTAATTGTAATAGGCATTTTCATCTTCCCCTCATATATTTTTAGAAGCATGAAGAAATTCATGTGTCTTGAATTCATGCAAGAAACTATTCTGAAGGGATGCCTGGGTGGCTCAGTGGGTTAAAGCCTCTGCCTTCAGCTCAGGTCATGATCTCAGGGTCCTGGGATCCAGCCCCGCATCGGGCTCTCTGCTCAGCAGGGAGCCTGCTTCCCCCTCTCTCTCTGCCTGCCTCTCTGCTTACTTGTGAACTCTCTCTCTCTCTCTGTCAAATAAATAAATAAAATCTTAAAAAAAAAATAAAGTGAATTTAATTTATCTTAAAAACGTGGATTCTAAATCATGCTTATTTTTATAATATATATTTATATAAAACTGCATGTTTAAAGAAATGCATTTATCGGAAGCAATGGTTGGAATAGGACATAGTATTAATTCCCATTCAGAGTTAATAATTATATCAGAGCTAAATTTAAATATACCTTTAATATACTAATGAATAAACTTTGCTAAAAGTACTATGATTATCAGTTTCCAAGCTTTCTATTGCATTCCATGACTTTTGTGTCTGTTTTTATGCCAGTACCATATTGTTTTGATGACAACAACTTTGTAATCTAGCTTGAAATTGGAGTGTGGTGATTCCAGGTCACTTAGTCGCTTGTTTGCTTGCTTTCTTATCAGTGAGATTATTTATTTATTTACTTTTACGTAGTTTACATGTATATTCTAAACGGTTTTCTTTCCCTTCTTTTTTGTTATGATTATATAATGTGTCATTTGTTTCAGGGGTGCAGGTTTGTGATCCTTCAGTTTTACACAACACACAGTGCTCACAGCACATACCCTCCCCAATGCCCATCACCCAGCCACCCCATTCGCCGACCCCACCCCATTCCCGGACCCCTATCCCCTTCAGAAACCCTCAGTTTGTCTCCTGAGTTTAAGTGTCTCTTATGCTTTGTCTCCCTCTCTGGTTTCATCTTACTTCCTTTTCCTCTCTTCCCCTAGGATCCTCTATCTTGTTTCTTAAATTCCACATACCAGTGAGATCATATAATAATTGTCTTTCCCTGACTGACTTATTTTGCTTAGCATGATACTCTCTAGTTCCATCCATGTCATTGCAAATGGCAAGATCTCATTTTTTGATGGCTGCATCATATTAAATGGTATATATATGTGTAGATATTCATTCATCTATCGGTGGACATCTGGGTTCTTTGGCCCTTGTGGGCATTTTTGCTATAGACAGTGGGGTTCAGGCCCTCCTTCAGATCACTCCATTTGTATCTTTGGGGTGAATGCCCAGTAGTGCAATTGTAGGTTGTAGGGGAGCTCTATTTTCAACTTTTTGAGGAACCTCTATACTGTTTTCCAGGATGGCATCACTATCTTGCGTTCCCACCAACAGTATATTTCTCCACATCCTCACCAACATCTGTCATTTCCTGACTTGTTCATTTTAGCCATTCTGACTGGTGTAAGGTGGTATCTCATTATGGATTTGATTTGTATTTTGCTAATGTCGAGGGATGTTGAGCTCTTTTTTATGTGTCTGCTGGCCATTTGGATGTCTTCTTTGGAGAAATGTCTTTTCATGTCTTTGGCCAATGGATGTCTTCATTGGATTATTTTTGTTCTATGGTTGTTGAGTTTGGTAAATTCTTTCTAGATTTCAGATACTAGCCCTTTATGTGATATGTCATTTGAAAATATCTTCTCTCATTCTGTTTGCTGTCTTTTGGTTTTGTTGACCATTTCCTTCACTGTGCAAAAGATTTCTGTCTTGATGAAATCCCAACCGTTTATTTTATTTATTTATTTATTTATTTATTTTTTTTTTTTCCAACCGTTTATTTTTGCTTTTGTTTCCCTTGCATTTGGAGATGCGTCTAGCAAGATGTTACTGTGGCTGAGGTCAAAGAGGTTGCTGCCTCTGTTCTCCTCGAGGATTTGGATGAATTCCTATCTCACCTTGAGGTCTTTCATCCATTTGGAGTCTATTTTTTGTGTGTGGTGTAAGGAAATGGTCTGGTTTCATTCTTTTGCATGTGGCTGTCCCATGTTCCCAGCACCATTTATTGAAGACACTTTTTTCCCCCCATTGGATATTCTTTCTTGCTTTGAGGAAGAGGAGTTGACCCTAGAGTTGAGGGTCCATTTCTGGTTTTCCTATTCTGTTCCATTGATGTAGGGGTCTTTTTTGTGAGAGTACCATACCATCTGGAGGATTACAATTTTGAAATAGAGTGGGAGTGTAATTGAACTAAATCTCTCAGAGACAAATAGACGATAATCTGTACAAAACTGAAAACTGCACTGTTCGGAAATGGAGGTATATACCAAAAGAATTATCAAAGTATTCACCTTTGAAGAGCAGGAAAGGGGGGTGCAGGAAACTGTTGGTTTTATACTAAAGCCTTGCAGAACTATTTGACCAACTAGCCATATATGTGCATATGCTACACTGATTTTTTTAGTTTATAAACATTCTTATTATAATTATCTGGAAAGTAGTAGGCAATGTGTTGTCTATTATGGAGAGTTTATTTTTTTTCCATATAAACTGTGTCTCTCTATAATCTGTGTTTTATTGTCCCATATTCTTGGATGTAAAAGGCCACACACGTGACAGTCCAAATAATAATAATAACAATGCCCTTCTGACCTTCTTGCATATTCTAAGTTTTGAACTTTGGGGATCTGGCTTTTGTTTTCTCCAAAGCAACTAGTGAAATTGCATGCTTGGCCCTGAGAATTACCGACTCAATAAAATAAACAGATAACCTCCCTTTATAGCTGCAGACAAGCAGGTATGAATTAGCTTGGCAACGATGTCTTTCCAAATGCTATTTCTAGCAAAGGAGAATTGTAGAAACACCCAGACTTCAGAGACTGTTGCTGTTTCCCAGAAAAGTAAATCCCGGGGCGCCTGGGTGGCTCAGTGGGTTAGAGCCTCTGCCTTTGGCTCAGGTCATGATCTCAGGGTCCTGGGATCAAGCCCCACATTGGGCTCTCTGCTCAACAGGGAGCCTGCTTTCCCCTCTCTCTGCCTGTCTCTCTGCCTATGTGTGATCTCTCTCTCTCTCTCTCTCTGTCAAGTAAATAAATAAAATATTTTAAGAAAGAAAGAAAGAAAGAAGAAAGAGAAAAGAAAAGAAAAGAAAAGAAAAGAAAAGAAAAGAAAAGAAAAGAAAAAAGAAAGTAAATCGCGAACTGCTAAAAAGTCTGCTCTCCGGATATGTTGTTTAACTGAATGATGCACATCTCTGACATTTATATTGATCCCTATATTCCTGGATGGGCCATCCACTTGCTAAGTTGCTTTTTCAAAGCCAAAGAAAGAAGGAGAGCTCTTTTCTGTCTCCCATATGCAGGGAGATAATAAAACCTCTGCTTCTGCTTAGTTCCTGAAGAATTAGGGAGTTTATGTTTCATTTAAGTTAACATTTCTAACCCCGGAACTGCTGTCAAGCTAGGGCTGACCTTCTCTACTGGCGTGAGCACCTGGCACTCTCACCCCACCCACAAGCAACCAGGCAGAATCAATTCTCCTGGTGCCAAGCAGCCCACGCTCTGCCCCAGCCCCCAGCCGTAGATGGCACCAGCTTGGAAGGGAGTGGCTTCTCCCCAATTCCTTCCCATGACCTCTATTGCCTTTTTTTTTAATATTAAGAATCTATTTACAATACTTCTTGTACAGAAATATGTAAGCTCAGTGTAATCGGTAGCCGTGGATAGTTATGACTCATTTATCAACCACGGCTGTCCACACCGGAGCAAGAAGTTTTCAGGAAAGCTTTTCGACTTGTTGGTATAAAATCCCCAAACTTAGGGGAAGGGGGAAGGTCACAGGAGCTATGTTTTTTGGCTGCATGCATAGGTATCCTGGGGTCTGGACCATAGGCATGTGTTTTGTTTTTGTTAAACAGCTACCAACTTCCTATGAGTTGCCCAATCAATCCCAAAGAAGGTCCTAGAACTTTCCCTTCCCAGAGCCGGGGGGATATCCTCAGCCCAGTTTTCAGTAGCATCAGCCTCAGACTCTGCTCTAGAGGATTCCTTTCTAGCTCCCCCCACCCTCACCCCCACAAACAGATGGGAGAGGAAATCTTTCTTCAGGCAGGTCTCAGTCTGTGGGACCATACCCACACGGGTCTGATTGATCTTTGGGGTGAGATACACAGGCTCTAGGGGCTAACCCATCACCTACCCAGCACACTCAGTGCTGTTCTTCCAAGGCAGTGACTCAAAGGCAATCGTCTGAAATACAACACCTTGTAATATAATCTCGGGAATGTATTCGGACCCTAGACCCAACCCTCCCTCACTTGGCTCCCAGAACCTTGGCTTATAGTATGGCTGTTTCCTCTGAAACCTTTTAACATTTTATGAAAGGTCCTATGAACTGTGAGGAATCGCCTTGGTATTTCGATGGATTAAGTTTTGGACTTCAATACTGAGAGGGAAACAGCTCGCTGACCTAGGAACCCCAAAGGTCAGTGCCAGAGTGGCTGCTGGCAGAACTACATAGACGAGCGTGGTGACAGAGGTGTCCTCCTCACTGTGGCTCGGTGTTTTACTGTATTGGAGAGCTTTCCTTCTCTCTCCCCTTTACAGGTTACACGGTCCTACCAGAGATTACTGCGTAAGCTCTCCATGGGCGAGTAGCACACCAGATACACCCATAATGCCTCTCCTGCGCCTCCCCCTGCTCTCAGAACCTGGGGCAGGAGAACTCTCGACACTCGAGGCTGTCTGAGTGTCCTTGGACCTGACCCTGCAAAGGGCCCATCACTGTCAGGCTAGGCTGCCACTGCCTCTTCCCTATCATCCTGAAGCCTCCCTCCATTCTGTGTGCTCTGTGCTTCCCCGTGCTTGCAGGTGGTGGCATCTGGCTTCACACGCCCTACCGGCCCCCCGTGGCCCTGGTCACCCCCACCCCGTAAGGCCTCCACGCTGGTCTTTCTGGGGAAGTCATTGCAGAGTCTGGAACCAGGAAGCAACCATGCGTGGCCAGGAGAGGAGCGCGCAGGGCAGCGCCTGCTAACAGTCATCAGGAGGGAGTGCACTAGACCCCTGTGGGCTGGGGAGGAAGTGAGGTTTTGAGCCAAGTTGCTGGAAGAACCTCCCTACCCACTCACTGCCCGCCACACAGGCGCCTCCATGGAGACACCAGCGCGCTCCAGCCTCCTTATACCCCTTGGGCAGACTGCCCAGCCAGGGTGGCACCAAGGAGTGGGGCACTGAGCAACAGCAGCTTCTACCCGATCTGGGCATCCACGCTTGTTAGGACCATAGCTGTGGCTAAGGTGGGTGGCCCTGGGTGGCCTCCCCACTTGGGCTCCTGCACCTTCACCTCAGGGGCGCTTTCAGCAGATGGGTTTCTGTTTCAACTTGCCCAGATGCGCCCTGCCCTCCACCCAGGGCAGGAAGTGAGCGTGGGCACAGTGGGGAGGAGGTAGGAAATCCAGCCTCCAACTCTTCAATTCTTTTTCTTTTTTTTTTTTAAAGATTTTATTTATTTATTTGTCAGAGAGAGAGAGATAAAGAGAGAGAAGGAGTGTACAAGCTGGGGGAGCAGCACACAGAGGGAGAAGCAGACTCTCCACTGAGCAGGGAGCCCAACGTGGGAGTTGATCCAAGGACCTTGGGATCATGACCTGAGCCAAAGGCAGACGCTTAACCAACTGAGTCACCCAGGTGCCTCTTATCACTTAAATTCTTAAAGCAAATGTGTCAAAGGCAGAGTTTCGTAGCCCCTCCAGGGAGCTGGGATTCGGTGATAGATGGTTAAAGGCGCTAGTGCTGGGGTTCAGGGAAAACAAAAATGAGCAAGTATTTCCTGGACACTCTTGCGACGCGAGGTTCGGCGCCAGGCACCCTGCCGGGACCCCAGCAGGCCCCAGAAGGCGAAGGCAGAAAGGGCTCCAGAGCAGGCTGCGCGAAGAGCTGATTGACCCTGCACCTCCTGCAGACTACACACATTGCGGGGGCTCCCAGGGGGTTTAGCCCAACCCCGATTCCAATTGCTGCTCTCACAGGCACCCTCCTGCCAACCTGCCTTGCCACCTAGGCGTACAGAAGTTCTTTCATTTCACCACTGCCCGCTTTCCCGCCCAGAAGCCTTATGTTTCCTAAACACGCCGAGGCCAGATGGCTGCCATTCCTTGGGGGAGATTACAATTTCACTAATGCCAGTGTATCCATTTTCTATGGACATTGGGGTTACTTCCATCTAGGGAAGGATCACGATAGGTGTTCTCTCTCTACAAAAACCAGCATAGCTCATCACCCAGATACGACAGCACTAACCTTTCTATTCACACACCTGTTAGGTCCCACCTTACCACACAACCCCTCGTCCAAAATACAAAGAATTCCGCCCATCATCCTGGCCTTTGGAAAGGGTACAGAAAGAATTATCCAACTTGTCTTCCAGATCACAGATGATAATTGTTCTAGGAATTTCTGGAACATGATCGATGTAAGGAGACAGAAAGAGAGCCAATGAAACATCCAAACTTTCCTAGGGCAAAGGGGAAGGTCGACAACTCGGGGAACACTCAAGTCTTTGTTTTTATATGGAGACTTCATTGTCACTGCTAAGATCCCCAGCTGAAATGACACGCCTTGAGTTCCCAGCTTAGGACTCTTCAGAGCCCAGGACCAGCCCCAGCCTCCCTGTGGGCCCCTGTCTAAGACACCGGTTTAATGAAGCCGTAATCCATGCATTTGATGAGGCATTCCCGGGCTGTCTGCACCACGGCCGCCTTTTTCTCATCTGGCTCTTGTTTGCCCACGACAGTCAGGATCTCCAGCAGTTCACTCTCCACCAGCTTCTTGGCCAGCTCAGCGTCGGCGGCCAGCAAGTTGTAGGCAATGACCAGGCCCCGGTGCTGGACTGACAGCCGGTCATGCAGGCAAAGCCGCTGGAGGATCTCCAGCCACTGAGTTGTCTGGAGGGGAGAGGTGGATAAAGAAGGATTAGAGAAATCAGTGGAGGGACAGTGATTGGGCATTTGGACCAAGAGAAACAGAAGGCAGGCACATATCTGGTTATGTGTATGGGACTTAGCATACGCCCACCTGAGCTCGCGGATGCCCACCTCTTTACCAAAGTCAGGGCGGGAATCCAAAAACGAAAAACAACTTGACATAATCCAATCCCTTTCATTTTATAGGTGGAGGAACTGAGGTCTAGGAAGGGGAAGTAACTCAGCTATGATCACACACATAAAAATAGTAGAGAATAAACACCCAACTGTCCAACTATTTTTTAAGCATCTAGAGAAGCAAAGGGACAGGCCCACTGCATGCCTGATTGGAATGGGGATGGAGGGTGTTCAGAATGGAGGATTCTGACCCTGGGCACATGGGCAATGCCTGCTTCTGCCAACCTAAGTGCCCTTAGAGATAAGAGCTCCCAGTGTGCCCGGGGCTTGCACTCCACCAGGCCTGGCTTCAACTGAATTAACACTGGGGTCTGGAGTACAGCCCCTCCTCCATCCCTCCTCCATCCCTCTTCTCCATTCCCAGTTGTGAGGTAGCCCAACTACAGTGCATGGGGGAGACAGGACTCTAGACCATCTGATGACCCCAAGAGACAGAGCTAGAGCCAAGAATAGAACCAGAAGGCTTGACTTTTACAGCACTCAACAGACACACATGAGCAGCAGAGTAGCACAGTTATTGGTAGGGGTCTTGGAGTGTTCAGGTCCCAGATTAGTCACTTACCAAATGTGATCTGAGATTAGTTTTTTAACCTCGACAAGTCTCAGGAACCCCTCTGTCATCTGGTATACCTACTTGTTCACACCGTGATGATTTAGTGATATGGTGCATGGACAGATCTTAGCACGGGGGCTGGAGCACAGTATGAGCTCAACAAATAGAGGTGGACAGAGATGATGGTTTTAGCCACTAACCCAGGGATTTCCCCTTTGCTTCCTCACACTTGTTACCTCACCCTCCATTTGTCAACAAGGACAGCTTCCCACAGGCACCACTCTCAGACGGGAAGACAGGCACAGAGGGGGAGGTTTACTGCTGACGGGTAACAAGACAGGTCCCGTGCCATTGCTCCCAGGCACAGAAATGTAGCCAAGACTTCAGAGCCCCTCAGGAAGAAGGAAGAAGTGTCCAGGAGAGGGTCAGCAATCTTGAAGGATTCCAGTCCCTTCCCAACTACCTGGCAGTGTGGCCTTGAGCTAGTTACTTTTCTGTGCTCAGTTTTCCTCTCTGGTCAACAGGAGTAATAATAACCGTACCCACCACCCAGGATTGTTGGGAGGTTGGAAGCACTTAATAAATGTAAACGTTCAGAGTAGTACCTAAGGTCCAGGAAGTGAGCGGGTCAGAGCGCCCTGTGGGAGTCTGGCGACAGAAGCTGTGTGACCAGTTACTTCAGCAGAGGCCACTTTAGGGCGCGGGTTTCAAAGTGTGGTCGCCAGGCTGAAAGCGCCCCACCTAACCTACTGATTCAGAATAGCGAGGGGAAGTATTTTAGCTGGCCCTCTAGGGGACTCTCACACTACAGTTTTGAGAAATTTGCCTTAGGGGTAAGTGATAAACCCCAAAACAACCAGGAAGAGCTACATCTGGCAGAAAGACCCTTCTCCTGTGCCAGACAGCATAAGCACCCGTGCAACTCAGAGAAGGTGTACGTGCAAATACACACACACACACACACACACACCTTAAACTGACCATTTAAAAGAGCCTGCCAGGGGCACCTGCGTGACTCAGTGGGTTTAGCGTCTGACTCTCGATTTCAACTCAGGTCATGATCTCAGGGTCATGAGACTGAGCCCTGCCTTGGCCTCCCTGCTCAGTGGCGAGTCTGCCTGATGTTCTCTCTCTCCCTCTCCCTCCCCACTGCATGTGCTCTCTCTCTAAAATAAACACATAAATCTTTAAAAAAAAAATAAATAAGAGCCTGCCCTTCAAGCAGACTTGAGTACATTCGAATGGAGATGCTTACATTGTTTGCCTTCAGTGGAGCTGATGCCCACAAACTATGTTCGGTTCGGTGAAATGAAGACATTTTCATTTGGCACCACCATGTTCACGACTGCACATATGCCACTTTGCTGAGATGGCCACAGTCCCACGTGGGACTGTGGGCAATCATGTTTCCCGTAAGAGGATCTGCCATCTCTTTGCAAACCACAAGCTCCCTACGGTACCTCTACCAAGTCCATGGGCCTCCTGGGGAGCTTGGGGGCTCCACAGCAGTAGTTAGTGCTAGTGCAGTCCTCTTTGTTATCCTTCCGAAGTACTGAGCTGTAAGCACCACCGAAGTCACTGGGTGAAACTGCAGTGCGAGGGACCCGAGTTAGTCCACATGCCGAGTCCCCACAATGGAAGTAAGGGACCACACAGTGCAGACCCGCCTTCTAAGGTGGGAGGAACAGATACTCAGGGACCTGGGGAGTGTTAGCACGGAGGCCGGTCTCCCCACAGAGGATCACGCAAGGCAGGGCGTCCCCCATCCGCCCCCGGGACCCGCTCTCACCACTTGGGTCATCTTGAGGCACAGTTTCTTATGAGCTGCTGTCAGCATGGCTAGTGCCCCTGCAGCCGCATTCTGCACCTTGTCGTCATCCTCCCCGCAGAGCAGCACCATCAGCTTCAGCCGGTCATTCCCATCAGCCAGGAACCTCTCTTGTACCTATGGGGAGAGGGGTGGGTACGTGACTCAGAGAAAAATGCCCCCACCTGCCAGCCTGGAGAGGGAAAGAGGCATCTGGAGCCATATTCTCTGACCCAAGATTCTTCGGAGCTTTCCTTTGAGCAGCTCGCCCATGCCACCTCTCCCAGGAAGTCTCCCCCCATTAGCTGGATAAAGGGACTATGAACTCCTCCAGGAACGAAGTTAAAGAGAGTCAGGGGTTCTCCATACAGCATCTACCACCACTCCTGTTTGCATTCAGCTACCCACACATTTCCCAATGTTGCCCAAAGAACCATGTTTCGCTTCCCTTTGGGGAAGCCTGGTATGTTTCTCCCACAACAGATGGGCCTCCAGGGTGTGCCTTAAAATGACTTCGCAGTCCCTGAAGGCACCGGGGTTGAGCTAGAGCAGGAAACAGAGTGAGAGCTGCTGGACCATTCAACAGGAGAGCGTTGAGCTTCCCAAGGACCCTAAACCTGGAGAAGAGGCTCCTAGGACCCAGGGCCCTGACATGTCTCAGAGCTCACTGATCCCCACCACCGCCACCACCTGCTCCATGGTAAAATCTGGTTGGTCAAATTTAAGGGCATTTTGGGTTTCCCAGAAGTAGAGCTCTAAAAGGATCAAAGGTCAGTCAGAGCTGCTCGGGTTGTGACCCTCCCCCTGCATCTCCCTGAAGCTGGAGCAGTGGTCCTCAGAGGCAAGAGGATGGCAGAGATGGTCAGTGCATGGGGCACAGTGGTGACTGGGAAGTAGATACCCCAAAAGGACTACATTCCCCATCTCTCACATGTAGATGTGGCCATAAACTAGTTCTCATCATGGAACGTGAGAGGAAGTGATAGGTGTCACTTCCAGGCTGCCATGGCAGAGAACTCTAGGGGCCTTCCTTGTGGTCTCTCTCCCCATTCAAATGGAGACCACTCAGAGCGGCAGAGAGGGAGACAGTTCTTGGGGGTGGGGGGCGGCAGATAGTTCTTGATGGTCAAAGAAGCCTGGATCCAAGTCATTTCTTAGAAGAAAGCCACCAGATCCATATGTTGAGCAGAAGTGAGTGAGAAATGAATTTCTATCCCATTGGGAGCACTTTTTATTTAGATGTTTCCAGGGGAAGCCTGCTCCTCCTTCCCATCGTCCCTCCCCTCCTCTTCCTTTGGATACACTCCCTTCTCCCTCGAGGCTGCCAGCCCCCCCAGGCCAGTCTCAGGTCAGCTCCCTGGTAGATCCTGTCTTATTTTATTTTATTTTTTTATTTTACTTTACTTTACATCGATAGGCTTTCATGGGCTGGGTTTTCAGCCTGTATCAGTGGGAAGATTCAAGACCTTGAGTTAAGAATTGAGAGAAAAGAGAAAAGGTCTCCCGCTAAGCTGTACACTAAGCTCCCACTTAGCCTGGCCCTCATGTCCATGAAGGGCCTCGGATTTGGCCCTATTGTTACCTCTGATGAGCTTATATCTACAGGCATAGCAGTATTCTTGTAGGACAGAAAAAAGACATTCATTCACCATATGGTTAAAATTTCTCCCCATTACTGGACCATGAGGCCATTGGCATGTTCTGAATTCATTTTATTTTTATAAATCCTATAATTCTTCTGTGAAGAATACAGTTATAGTGCATTCCAGTTTCCATGGAAACAGCAATAGTTCATTAGATGTTAACATTTAAAGTATCCTAAAATTGTTTATGTCCGTGCTTGCTTTTCCTCATTTTTTAATATACGTGGAGCTTTGATAAAATGTAAGTGATCTAGCCTCTTTTGGTCTCTAAGAGGCCCTGCTCTTTTTTTTTTTTTTTAAGAGGCCCTGGTCTTATATCCTTCTCTGCTATGAGATTATTCAGACACGAATAATTTAGGGAAATGGTATCTTCCATGTCCCCAGTTCACACTAGAGGTCAAATCCCCAGCCAGGAACAATACTATTTTGTGTATTTTTCCTTTGTCTCCTTGGTGCACGTATTCCTCTCAGGGTCCCTACAGGGAAGGGGGCTGCACGTCAGAAGAGATATAGGGGTTCCTGGGTTCTCTGGCAAAACGCTATCTTAAAACCACCGTAACCCCCAATCTCCGGCCAGGCTCTGCCCAGCTCACTCCCCACACCCCTCCTGAGCCCGCCCCCTTCTCCTGAGCC
>CM053619.1:16405348-16432168 GCA_028646535.1 Procyon lotor | reverse complement strand
ATGTGAGGTCTGGGGCAACCCTTGTGATTGTGACAGAGGGGAAGAGCCCATCTGAGAATTAAGACAACATAGGCAGAAGTGGACGGAAGTAGGAAAGTGAGGAGTAGTAGGAACAGTAGAGAAGAAAAGAAAGTAGGGAAGTAGAAAGTCTTTGTAACAACTGCATCTGGTCACCCCAGACTTTTATTTACATGAGTCACTAAATTCCCTTGATGCTTAAACGAGCAGCAGTTGAGTTTTCCGCCCCTTGCGGCTGAAAGAATCACAATTCTCTCCCCCATCCCCTTGTTCCCAGAAGGAATCCCCACCCATCCACCTGGGTATCTTTTTTACTACTTTAGTCAGAAGAAGTGTCTTGATAATCTCCTTTGCCTCACACATGTACCGTGTGCTAACTCAAATCCTTCCCACTTCGGGTTTCTACCTACTGCCTTTGATCCTGTCCTCAGAGGAAGTGCATACACTATATGTGAAACTTCCACCAGATCTTTTCTGGGGCGACTCTCTCCACGCCCCCCATCCCCCCTCCCCACCCCACTCACCGGAGTTTGTCACTCCGTCCAGACAGATTGGTGAGGCCCAAGAGAGCCTCGTAGTTCTGGAGCCCATCCCTCTGTGTGTCCAGGAGACTCACGAGGGGCCGAACCACCTCATACACCTGTGCAGAAGGGTCAAGGAGTGGGTCGGGCGGGGACCACGTGCCCGCAGACCCTACCTTTTACAGGGGCCCTGCTTTAGAATTTCCAAAATGCTTGCCCACCCACCGTCTGATGCAGCTTCCACGATGATCCTGAGAGTCAGGATTATCTCCCTTACTTTGCAGATGAGATGACCCCAGTGTCTAAGAAGGCAGTCCTGTTAAGTCAGAGGCAGAGCCAAGCCTGGAGTCCAGGTACCTCCAGTTCAGTGCCCTCTCTGGGATGGCCCCATGCCCCCTCCCAGGCCGAGGGTAGGGCGACAAGGGGAAAGGACCCTGGGAACAAAGGAGACTCCTCCCACTGCCCCATCCCACCCACCCCAGCACCTGGCACGCACCCGTTCCCCCGGGAAGGCGATGTCCGGATTAGAGACGGCAGCGATCTTTGCCAGAGCGTGGGCTGCCTTCACCTTGCCCACGTCCGTGCCCTCCAAGGCCAGGGGAATCAGCGCCTACAAGAGAAGGCACGGCCACTCCTCCGTCACAGACATCCAGAGGCCTCTCTTCCCATCCTCCCTCTCCAGCTGCTATCTGTCTCTCTGACACAAGCAAGGCCAGAGCATCACGGAGAAGGATTAAATACAGACTTATGGACTCACACCCCTGCTTCCCAGCATACTTCCACGTCTTCACCTACACTCTCCACCACCCATCCACCCTGCTGGTTTTCAGGGAAATAAATGGAGCAGCACACTGACTTTTTACTCCCTGACTGAAGTCAAACCTAATCATCACAGAAGCCACTTAACTGAGCAGCTCCTGTGAGCCAAAACCTTAAGTGTATTTTTTGTAATCTTTGTAACATCCTGCAGGGCGATTGTGCAATTCTCCTCCCATTTTCCAGATGAAACTGGCTTGAGGAGATTGAGTGATTTTCCCAAAGTTACTGAAAAGGGGACAAGCAAGGATGCAAACACTAATCTTCTGCAGCGAAGTCCACGGTCCGTGCACCTGTACCCTGCTTCCTTCCAATAGCAAGGAGGAAAACCGGGATTCCACACCATAAAATCAGGCAGAAGTCAGTTTGGGGCCATGAGCACAGACAGGACACATACCTGAATAACAGTATTCCAGGAGGTTGGGTTGGGACACAGGATACATATTCTTGGGTCAGGCAAAGAACGCACATGCGCGTGTGCACACACACACATGCTCCTCCCCCAGTGGATCACCTTCTAGGTTGGCAAACCTTATCCCACCAATTACCTTGCCACCGCCTTGAGCCACAATGGTTCCTCGGTCTTTGGGGTTGTCACAGAGTGCCAGGAATACCCTGCAGGGCAAGGATGAAGGACGCAGAATGTGCACCCTTCCCGGGCATCGGTGGGCCAGCCAGTCAGACCCAGAGAAGCCCTGAAAAGGGCTGCACCTGCACCAGCATTAGCCACCTTGACCAGACACTGCCATGGATACAAGGGGCTGGGGAGAAAGTGAGGCCAAGCGAGGCTGCAAAGAGCCACCCCTCCCTGTATGGGAGGCAACAAATGGCTCTTGCCTGCCCATCAGCCAGGAGAAAATCTCCAACACAGATGCATCCCAGGACCTCCATGGTCTGGCCCTCATCTCCCTTTCTGGTCTTACTAGGACCGCTCCCTCCCGTGCACCCCACATTTCAAACATACTGCAGAAGAACCCCTAGCTCATTCACTCCTTCTCCCTCTCTCCTCAGTGTCTGTAGATGCTGTCCTTTCTGCCTGGAACCCTTCCTCCCTGGCATTTGGGTGGCTCCGTGTCTTCCCTCAGGGTTCCCCTGAGTCGTCACCTCCTCCAGGAGGCCTTCCTGGCTTGCCTCCCACCTACCTCCAGTCTGGCCAGTGGGAGCCTGCTTGTACTCCATTAGCCCTCTGTGTTTCCCCCACTGTATCGTAACTGTGAGCCTATCCATCATTGGATGAAAGGGCCTGGGAAGCAGGTAACCAAGAGGGACAGTGACCTCTTTCCACTCAGTGCAAACGTCCACCTGTAATACCTGTCCTGCGGTGTTGCTTTTCAATGTCGATCCCCTTCTGTCTCCTCTCCAGGCCCCGCAATGGCTCGTTCGCTCATTTGCCCCCTGGCCACCTCTATTCCCCTGGCCACCCGCCCCCAGTCCCCTCAGACCCCAGCCCTGGCCCGCTGCAGCCCTACCTGGCCAGCAGCTCTTTGGTCTGGTCGGTGAGGATGGCACTGTCTGCTTTCACCATGCAGGCCAGCGCGGAGGTGACCCCAGCCTTCAGAAGCCGCTTCACGCGCATGTCTATGAAGTCCTTCTTGTCCTGGGAAGACAGAATGGTGGCAATGGGGAAGGAGCTTGGGCGCCAGGCCAATCTGCGTGGGAACTAAAGGTGGTGCGTTTCTGACTGCTAGTGGCGGGCTGAATAATGGCCCCCAAAGATGTCCACATCCTAATCCGCAGAACCTGCGGCTGGTACCTTATATGGCCGAAAAGGAGTCTGCAGCTAGGATTAAGTCAAGAATCTAGAGACAGGGAGATAATCCTGGATTATCTGATAATCACGAGCGTCTCATTAAGAGGAAGGCAAGAGGGCCAGAGTTAACAGAAGAGGTGACAATAGGAGCAAGAGGTTGGAGTGATTTCAGGTCACCAGCCAGGGAAGGTGACTTCTAGAAGCTGAAAGAGACAAGGAAACAGAGTATCTTCTCGGAGCCTCCTGAAGGAACCAGTCCTATTGACACCTTGACTTTGGCCCAATCGGACTGATTTTAGACTTCTGACCTGGAAATAGGTCAGCACTGGAAGTTTTAAAACTGGAAGAAGACAAATTTGTGTTGTTTTAGGCCATTATGTTTGTGGCAATTTGTTACCACAGTAATTTGAAACTCATATACTCTTCCAGATTCCCTTTGCCCAAACAGCCAAGGAGGGGTGCCTGGCATGTTCTCTTCCTTGCTCCCCTCCCCCACTCCCAGTACAGAGCCTGAGCAGCTGATGTGGCAAGAAAATCATCCCAATATAACATAATTTTTTTAAAAATCTATTTTAGGGGCGCCTGAGTGGCTCAGTCGTTAAACATCTGCCTTCAGCTCAGGTCATGATCCCAGGGTCCTGGGATCGAGTCACGCATCGGGCTCCCTGCTCAGCAGGGAGCCTGCTTCTCCGGCTCCCATTCCCTCTGATTGTGTTCCCTCTCACGCTGTGTTTCTCTCTGTCAAATAAATAAAATCTTTTAAAAAATTAAATAAATAAATAAATAATCTATTTTAAAAATATCTGTTTTAAAGTAAAAAAAAAAGAGGAAGAAAGAAAGAAAAAAGAAAATCATCCCAAAGATTCTTCATTCACAGAGAAGTGAAATCAAAGAGATCATCCAAAACACCAGATGACTCATATATTACTTTTTTGGCAAAACGTTAGCTTTTTATTGCTGGGGGTTGGGAGACTTAGGGAGGAGGAAGAGGGGATAGGAAGAAGATAAAGTTGACAAAACAATAGATTGGGTTGTGCTGGAAATCTGAAGTCAGCCCCCGGGTTGAACAGTCTCTACAGATAATTCTCAAAGTGGCTGGGAAGAGGCTGGCAATTGTGGCACATTTGAAATTTACAGCAGCAGAAAATGCTATATACTCTTGCCTGCATGAAACACTATGCAGCTTGAAAAACTGATTCCGAGAATGACATAGCAGGTGACGGGGATTAAGGAGGGCACTTGTCATGATAAGCACCTTGTGTTATACAAAAGTGTTCAATCACTAAATTCTACTGCTGAAACTAATATCACATGGTATGCTAACTGTGTTTAGGGGGATTTAAATAAAAACTTAAAAAAGGGGGCACCTGGGTGGCTCAGTGGGTTAAAGCCTCTGTCTTCAGCTCGGGTCATGACCTCAGGGTCCTGGGATGGAGCCCCACATGGGGCTCTCTGCTCAGTGGGGAGCACCTCTCCCTCTGCCTGCCTCTCTGCCTACTTGTGATCTCTCTCTCTCTGTCAGATAAATAAATAAAAATTAAAAAAAAAACTTAAAAAAAAGGGAATGGCATAGTAATATAGAAAACACCTCGAGTATTTCCCCAAAATTGGGCACAAAATAACATTCTGATTATAACTATGAAAAGAAAAAAGATGTACAGAGAAAAACAGCCTCTGGTAGGTAATATGAGATACCAAAATGCTGATAATGGTCAAGGGGAGATGATGTCACCGTGAGTGGTCATTTCCTTTCCTCTGCTGTCCACCTTTTTGTTTGTTTTGCGATGTGGTTATAGTACTCTATTTAGAAAAAATCTTAGTCTTTTACTGGCTGGAAATACAACGCACATGCATTCATATTTAAACCGCATACAAAGCATACCCCCGAAGGCAGGGAATATGGGGGTTCATGACATTTGGGCTACTGTTGACTGGCATCTCTCCCTCTCTCATTATTCCTATTTAGCCCCCACATCCCCAAATCCAGGAAACGAAACTTCTGTAAGTATTGGAAACACGAAATACGCTGTCTGATGTCCATGAAACCAACCACATAAATTACAAAATGTCAATCATGGCTCCGTTTGATTTTCAGATGACAAATGGTTGGATCCTCACCCCCCTCCCTGCGAAAAACATTAAACCTAAGGGGGCGGGGAATGAGTGCCACTTAGTGGAGGAAATTTATCTGTGATCCTCTTCAATTTCTCTGTGTCCTGTGCCAAGTCCTCACACACACACACACACCCCACCCAGAAGTCCCTATTTTTCCATTCACGTCTCTGGCAGCCTGGTGGCAACAGACCCATCCCTAGCCCCACCTTAGGGTGCTCCTCGGGCACGTGCTGCTTGGAGAACTTGGCGAGCTGCACCAGCTCAGGGATGACCTCCTTGACATCGTAGCTGTTGGTGCAGTTCACCAGGGTGGTTGCCACCGAGTACAGGACGGTCTTGTCAGCGGTCTGGAGTTACAGGGTAGGGGGACAAGGAGGAGAAAGGCAGAAAGGAAACTTTAGAACGAATCTCTGCTCCCAAGACAGCTCCTGGCCGGGCCCGCGAGTTGGTTTGGGAACAGTGTGACCGGTGCCGCTCAACTTGGAGAAGAATGAGTAGCAGAAGGAGAGGAGGGTGGAGAAACAGGATAAAGAACGGTTCTGAGCAGGGTGGGCAGAACCTGCTGCAGCACCCCTGAGAGCATGGGTGGGGGCCCCGAGTGCGAAGCTTACTCTGTGCCTCTTTCAAAAGCCCAGTCTGTCAGTCACGCTTTGCCATGGGGTGGGGTGGGGTGGGGGTGGGGTAGGAGCCTGCCCCCTCTGGTCTGACCAGGGTGGAAATTCCCTCCCTCCCCTCTTCCCTTTGGGGGTGGAAAAGAGCCAGGGCATTGGTCTAGCAGAGGAGGAAAGGAATCTGGGAAGCCCTGGGAAGGAAGGAGCCCAGAAAGGGGTAGGCACTGCCTCTCAGTCCCTCTTCCTGACAGTCCCCACTTCTTGAGGGTCCCCTCTTGTTCGTCTTCCCACTACCTGGAACCAGGAAGAGTCATGAGCCCATTTTATGGTCAGGTAAAACGAGGGTCAGACAGGGGGAAATAAACAATCTGGTTGACACAGGCAAGAGGGCCAGAGCCGGGATGAAGACACAGGAATCTCATTTCCCAGGTTCGGCGGAGGACCCCGTAAGCCTGAACCAGGAACCCTTTCCTGAGGCCGGAGGTGAGGGCGCACTTGCCTTGGCCAGCTCAAACATGGCCTGCAGGGCAGGGATATCTTGGACAAAGTCGTCTTTGACATCGGCATCCAGCGTGAGATAGGCCAGGCCCTCCACGGCCCATCGCCGGGTCCGGGTGTCTATGGACGTGTTGCACAGCCACCTGGAAATTGGGGAGGGAGAGCGCTGGGCGTGGGTGCGGGAGCTCGAGTCAAGAGAATGAAGCCATGGCAGGGTAATGGGGAGTAATGGGGGGCCTTTCATGATGTGGTGTCTCCTAGAGCACATCCCGAGAGGAGGTGGTGGGCCTGGGGTAGTAGGACTCCCTTACTTGCGACACTGTTTGGCCAGCTTCTCTGTGGACCCTTCCGCAAACTGCCTGAGGCTGTAATCCGTGCCTCCTGCCGAGCCGAGCTTACACAGTCCCTGGTGGGGGCAGGAGGAGGGGAGAGAGGCTTGTAGAATCACACACTTGAGGACAGAAGGCCTTGCTCAAACGGGTCCCTTGGGCTGGAACACTTTGTCCCTTTGTCTTTGCCTGGATAAACCTCTATGCCTACTACAAAACTCTGCTCAGGTGTCACCTCTTCCAAGATGCCTTCCCTGAATTCAGCTTCTAGGATAAGGTAGATGCTCACGAAGCTAGACTTTTGCACTCTGCCACTTTCTACCGCCATTTGAACCCCACTGATGTTTAGTGCCTGCTGTTTCGAAGAAAAAGCACAAGACACTACTCATCTGAAATTGCAACGGTGAGGGTTATTCCCGCACAAAAACTGGCACAGAAATGACTTGTGGGGGGCGCCTGGGTGGCTCAGTGGGTTAAAGCCTCTGCCTTCAGCTCAGGTCATGATCTCAGGGTCCTCTGAGATCTCTGCTCAGCAGGGAGCCTGCTTCCCCCTCTCCCTCTGCTTGCCTCTCTGCCTACTTGTTTTTTTTTTTTTAAGATTTTATTTATTTGACAGAGAGAAACACAGCAAGAAAGGGAACACAAGCAGAGGGAATGGTAGCAGGAGAAGCAGGCCTCTCTGCCTACTTGTGATCTCTCTCTCTGTCAAATGAATAAATAAATAATCTTAGAAAAGAAAGAAAGAAAGAAAGAAAGAAAGAAAGAAAGAAAGAAAGAAAGAAAGAAAGAAAGAAAGAAAGAAAGAAAGAAAGGAAGGAAGGAAGGAAGGAAGGAAGGAAGAAAGAAACCAGACTTGTGGGTAATGAATTCAGATATGCAGAATCTTACCCAAGAGAAATTGTACACTTATTAGGAAAAATGCCTTCCATAAGAGAAAACTCATGATGGCAGAAGCTATAATTAGTTCTTTAAAAACTGATATAGATAAAAAAACACACCAGTGGCTCAAATTGTCACTGTAATGGTTTGCAAGCAAAATAAAAGACCCGTGAAAAGACTTCTGTAAAAATGAAATCGGAAACATTGAAACAGGTGACCTGTGCCATCCAGAAACTGAGTAAGGACACACACTGACTTTTTAGAGTCTGCTCTGAAAATACTTGTTGGACAAAAGCTCCTCAGGGTTAGCATCATTCAAAAACATGGAGGCAGAGGTCCCCGGGGTTACACAGCAGGGCCCACCGTTCTGAATCTATGTTCTCGGAGCCTCCTGCTCATCACCCTGCTCCACGGGAGCCCGTGAGTGGGTCTGAGGGCCCCACACAGCGTGGGCTTCTCATGGTGTCCCTGATGCCCAACACCGTGTCTGGTACCGACACTCACCACCAGTGTGCGGATCTTGATCTTCTCATTTTTGGTGGTCTTATAGATCTCTTTGAGCAATGACACACCATTGGTGATGATGAAGGTGGCACGGCTGAGCTTGGTGGACGCGTGGATGAGGGCCTCCACGGCCACCAGCTGGTCTACCTCGCGCTCCGAGCCGCACAGAGCTACCATCATCTCCATCACACCTTTCAATCCCAGCAGCTGATTGCCCAGGTCAAAGGGGCCTTGCAGGATGCCTGACACCGTCTGAATGGCAATCACGTTCTTGTCCATGTCCTGGGGGTCAAACTTGCCCCTAAAACAGAAGGCAAGGTGGTCAAGGGAACTGGCAGAGGTGGGTGGGAAGAGCGTGGGATTTGGGGGCAGACAGATCTGAATTCACATCCCTGATCTAACCATTCATGTGCTGTGTGACCTGAGGCAATGCACTGAACCTCTCTGAGCCTCAGCTTCCTGATCTAGGAACTGACAGTACAGTACTACTACTGATCAGAGTTACAGTGAGGGTAAGTGATATAACAGACATACCATGGGTTGTGTCCCCAAAAAGCACACTCAGATGGATGGGGATTGACATGCAGGAACTTTTTTAGGGAGAACTCTTGGGATCAGCTCATGCCAGAGAAGGAAAGCAAGCAATACTTGGAAGAGGGATGCACTGGGCTACAACTCGGCCAGCATGAAGCCTCAGCCTGTGATGAGGGTTACAGTGGGGAACACATTCCAGAGTGGTTTCCAGCTGGGGGGAAAGATGGGTCATTGGATGCTAGCCGCCCTGGGGAGGATGCTGTCGCTAGCTGAGGGAGGTTCCAAAGAGAGGTCACAGGTGAAAGCTGTCTGTGAACGGGCATCCCAGCCGCTGGGACAGTACAGCAAGCACACTAACACGGAAGGTCGTACCGGGGTGCCCGGCACCCAGTGTCATTCTAAAGTGTGACCAAGTCCCTCAGTAGCCTGAGCTGCTTACTCCCCCATCTGGTCCCAGCCCCCATCCCCCAGCAAGTGAGGGGTCTGCCTTGCTTCTGGAAAAGACCTCATCTACTCTACAGAAGAATGTCCGTGTGGGAATGTCAGAGATGACAAGTCTCTTGATCTTTCTGTGATCTGCCCAGGTCAGTCTGATGTGAGGGACCAGACATGCAGTATGATGAATGGGAAAAAGAAGGCAGTATGGTCTGGAAAGAAGGCCACACCGAGCCAGAGTGGGAAACCTGGGCTGTGATCCCACATCTGCCTCTGGTGGCCTGGGTGACCTGGGCAAGTCCCCATGGGGGAGAGGGTTAGCTTTGGAAGCTCATAGAGCCTCTCCAGTTCTGATGCCCACTCCGTGCCAGGGAAGCCAGAGCCTTTCATAATCGGTCAGGGTCTGCCCTCCTGGCTGATTCTACCTGCACCAGCCCTGACGAAGCAGGGTGGCTTATGCCCTTGGGGGAGCCTCTGCTGCAGGAGGTGACCCCACCCGCTCAGGCTCAGTGACTGATCCAGGCAGGACAGGCCAGCACAGAGGCAGGCTGGCTGGGAGGGGCCCTTGTCCAAAAACCTCCACCCTCCCGAGGCCTGGCTGGGTGATGGTTCCTGGGACTCAATCTGGGACCTCATGAGAAACTCAGGAAGCTAGCCACAAAAGCCAAAGCTGAGGCAGAGAAAGACCAGAGAAATCCTGAGGAGCTTTCAGTGAAGCGGTCAGGGCTCAGGGGAAGCTATGGGATTGAGCAGGAGCTGGCAAACTTGGGCTGCTTGGCCAACTTTGGGAGGCTGAGAATGGTTTTTACAGTTTAATGGTTTGTGTGTGTGTTTTGTTTTGTTTTCTTAATATGCAACAGGGAGTTACACATCCCACCAAATGTAAAATATTTACTCTAGCCCTTTAGAGGAAAAGTTTGCCAACTCCTGGAAGGGAGGGAGAAAGGAAAAGCAGAGGGTCTCTATCCTCCCAAGACTCACCTGGGATACTTTTTAAATATGTAACTTCCCGAGCCACAGCCCAGACTACTAGTAGAGTCAGGTGGGGTCCCAGAAGTCTGAATAACTTACAAGCACGAGGATCATTGGAATAAAGGTTTAAAAGATGGTGCAGCAGTGAGAGGAGAAGGGAGGGGACGCATAAAGAAAAAGAGAGATTCAGAGAGAGCATCTGCGTCACAGCGACGGCAGAGTGGTGGTGAGGGAGACCAGAACGCCACCCTTGAGGGTCCCAGGCTCCTGTCTAGGCTCATCCAGGCCACCGAGTGCTTAAGGTCTCAACAGAGCCAGCCAGGTCTCCCTCCTGGATGAGCTGTCATTTGTTCCTTCAACCGTGAGTGCTTGTGGTGGGTATAAAATAAGTCCAAAAATATTTTGACGCTCCTCCATGCAAAAGGTAGAGCCTAACCCTCTCCTCTTAAATGCAGACCGCCCTTGATGGCTTGCTTCTCCAGAAAAGAATGTGGTGCAAGTGATCGTGTGTGACTTCTGAAGCTAGGTCGTAGAAGACACTGCCCCTTCTGCCCTGTTCTCTCTGTATCGTTCACTCTGCGGAAGCCAGCTCCCACGCGGTGATGACACTCAAACAGCCCGTGGACAGGGCCACGCGGGGAGGAACTGAGGCCTCCCGTCAGCCCCCAGCACCAGCCCGCCGGCCATGTAAGCCGCCATCTTGGAAGCAGCCAAGCCCCAGTCAAGCCTCCCGAAGCCGGCAGCCCAGGTAACCGCCGAGCAACAGTAAGCTCCCGAGAGCCCCAAAGCCAGACGCACCCGGCCTAGCCAAGGCAGCCGCACTGTGAAACAACGAGTGGCTACTATTCCTTCAGGCTGCGAAATGCGGGGGTGACGCGTGGTTCCGCGGCCCTCGATGACTAACACAGAACGTGATCCCGTGAGACTCACGTGATGTACTCCTCACAGATCTTGCGGAAGTGGTCGCGCTCCGGGTCACAGCGCAGGTCATCGTAGAGCTTGCTGATGAGGACAGAGGCCAGCATGCGGGTGTTGTCGCTCAGAGGCAGGCAGGATGGCAGATCCGGAACCTGCCCCACCACCTTCAGGATCTTCCTCAGGCCTGCAGGACAGACGACGGCGGATCTGCTGGGGTCTCTCCTCACAAACACGCCGTCTTGTTCGGCTGTCTGAACACCAGCGGCTCTCCAGCCTGCCTTTCGGCAGGACAGGGCTTCTCCGGAGGGAAGCGAGCTGGGAGCCCCGCGTTCCACCCCACTCTGCCCCTACGTGAGCAGTTCACCCCCCGGTGGGCCTCTATTTCCACATTTACGAAATTAAGACGAGTTAATGTCCGAGGACCATACCAGTGCTAACATCCTGCGAGTTGATGCATAACCTTCCTCAAATACTATCTGATAGTTTCTCTTCCCAGGGCCTCATTTCTGTAAAATGGGAACACAGTCCCTGCCACAGAGCGTTTGAGGACCTGAGGAGACCCTGTACGGCAGCCTGCTGGGGCCAATTCAGACGCATCATCATCCCTCAGTGAGCATCTATTATCTCGTTAGTAAATGCTGCATTTGCTGTTTATTATTACTATCTCTTCTCTTCTCTTCTGTTGGAAGCACCTTCACTGACTTCCTATTACCCATTAGGCTAATTCAAGCATTACCTATCCGTTGAATAAATGAATGAATAAGTGAATACATAAATTAGCATCTTTTAGGTAGTGAATACAGAAATAAAGGATGCAATCCTCTCCTCAAAAAGCTCACAATGCAATAAGGAACAGTCACATAAAGACTACAGTAAGCTGTGAAAAGGACAGAAGGCGTGACAAGGACAGAGTGGTGACACCTCAGATGGGGTAATTTGTTCCAAGGAAGAATTGTAAGTTATTCTGAGCACTTACTATGTGATGAGAGCTTCATACGTGTTACCTGGTTTAATCCTAACAAAAACTTCCTGGTTAAAAATCATAATTCTCGTTTTTCAGAGCAGAAAAAAACAAGACATGGAGAAGTCAAGTAAGTTGCCCTGCTGGCAAGTGACACAGCAAGGACACTGTCCCAGCCATGCCTGACTTCAAAGTCCTTGGTATTAACTGTTACGTTATGTTGCCTCTGGGACAATTGAAAGCTTGACTTCAGAGCTAGGTTTTAGGAGTGGCAACAAGTGCATCTGACCTTAGCTGGCA
This sequence comes from Procyon lotor, assembly GCA_028646535.1. Classification (NCBI taxonomy): domain Eukaryota; kingdom Metazoa; phylum Chordata; class Mammalia; order Carnivora; family Procyonidae; genus Procyon; species Procyon lotor. Next base: position 16,420,007 of record CM053619.1, on the reverse strand, counting down.
CAGGTTAGCAGGAGGAGGAAAACTCAAGGCAGATGCCAGGAGGCATGAAACTCTGGATGCTGGGAGGGAATTAAAAGTGCTCACCAGTATATTTTCGGTCCTGCATACTTCACCATCCGCACAGAAGCACGAGCAGGGGTGGGGAGTCACGGGAGGGGGATGGTGAACCAACCCAACCTCCCCAGCCTGGCTTTCGGAAGAGCCACTGAACACTGCCCCCCACCACACACCCCCTCCCCAACCTCAGCCCCCATGCTGCCTTCTGGTCCCACCCTTGCCTTGAGCATCTCATTCTTAGGTCCTAGTGCCGAGAGAAAGAGGTCTGTGGTTCCTCCTTTGAAGTAAATGCAGAGAAGACCAAAACTGGGGAGGGAAGAGGAGGGGAGGTGCTGAGGGAGGAGGTTTATAAACCGTAGAATAATCTGTTACACTGCACTTTGCTGAGACCTGTAAAAACCAAACACTTGGAAGTGCGATATCAAAAGAAGATGCATTTCAAAAGGGTGAGAGCTAATCTGAGCCTTTTAGAATGAAGGACATTCTGTTGGCTCTTAAACCTTCATCACCGTAGATTTTAAAGCCGTGGGTATGACTCCCCAACAATTTAAGTTGGTTTGGGAGAGGGATAACACCCTGGAGCTGGTCAATTTAGGGACCATCTGCTAGAGCCTCATTACTGTGCTTCATGTATAGCACACTTGGTGCCCTTTCTCCCTTCTAGAAGGCCCGTGGAGTATTTTGCCAAGCATGAGACTTTAGCAACATTACCCCATGGTTCTTGGGGAGTCCTGTTTGTCTTTGGCATCGCACCCCGCCCCCCTTGGTGAGGTAACTCTGCCCAGGGGTTTTCCGGTGTGTTTGGACATTTTCTGGGTATGTTCAGGCCCTGAATTCAGATGCTCCTTGATCTGTGTTTTCACCAGCCCCTGGGGGCTCCTAACTGCTATTGCCTTGTCCTGGGCAAGGGCCACACCTCTTCTGCTTTCTGCTCAGCGCCAGAGGCCCTGGTGCCCACTCCAGAGGCTGCAGTGAGCCCCAGACCCCCCCCACCTCCTCACCGTTATCCACCACATAGATGGTACGTGAGTTGTCATGAATGGCGAGGTCCTTCCTGGGGACGTTCTTATTGAGCAGGTTCAGAGCCTGATCCCTGCCCTGGCCAGACACCTTCTTACTGACCAGCATGTCCAGCAGGTGGCTGGTTATCTGCTTCAGGTCCTTCTTGGTGTCTGAGGAAGGAGAGGACAGGAGTAAAGAGAAAGGAGGGAGTCTCAGATCTATAGGACCAGCAATGGCAGAGGCTTCTAGAAGGACTCCGGAAATAAGGAATCCACTGCTTCCCGGATGTTGGAATTTCCCAGGAAGGTATAGTATTTCCCATCTAACCCAAAATAGGGAGAGAAATCCCTAGACAATACCCACAAGTGGGCCTCCAGCCCCTTAGCCCTCTGCATTGACTTCTAGGAGAGTTCACGCTGTCCCTCAATAGCTCTGGATCTTAGAAATTTCCCTATTCTTAGGCATGACTGACAGGGAGCCAGGGACACTTCATGTAGCTTTTAATAAACTGGTTGAACAAAATGTTTTCCAGAAAAGAAATGTATACTCCTTACAGCTTACTCTCTGCAGATCCAAGCATGCCGGGAGCCTGAATTCAAGCCTCAGATGCCACAGGCAGATGTGGGGATGCCACATCTTCCCTGCCCCCTGGGGGATTCAAAGTAAATGCTTTTTCCTGCTTTTGCCCTGTCTGATTTCTCTACATCTTAGGGAATTTTGTTCTCATTCTAAGGTTGGAGCCAGAGGCAGACAAGGAGGCAGGCAGGCAGGGAGGGAGGCAGGCAGGCAGAAAAGGAAGGATCTCCAAAAAATATCACATAAATGATGGATGAAGTTTGAAGCTATTTTACTAGACGAGGAAAGTCATCAGTGGACATGATAGTTTGTTCTCAGATAAGGGTGAGGGAACACACTTATTCTGTGAGGCTCCAGAGGGCAGAACGGGGGTCAGAAGGGGATGAAAGCTACAAGGAAATGGATTGGAAATCAGTATCTAGAATTCTTTAGCAGAGATGTCCAACAGCTCTCTACTTCCCAAGAACTCGGTGGCGGCCCATGACCCACCCCTTTCAGCATCTGGGTTCTTGGGGATGCCCTTGCACTCTGGCCCTGGGTTGGTCATGGTCCTTACAGAGCTCCCAGGAGCTTAAAAGCGCTTGTTTGTTGGGGCTTGTCCATTGAGAATGCAGCCACCACGCTCTACAGACACCCAAGCTGCCCACGAGAGAGGCCACAAAGAGAAAAACCAGGGTGTCCTGGCCAGCATCTCTGGTTCTCCACCAGTTGTACAAGTGGGGCCGTCTCGGACCCTGCAGTGGTTCTAGCACAGAAGAAGAATGACTTGCTGCCCATTTCAGCAGGAAGTCAGAACCACATCAAGAACCTCGGGGCCCCTGGGAGGCTCAATCAGTTAAGCGCTTGCCTTTAGCTCAGGTCAGATCCCTGCCCCACACAGGACTCCTTGCTCAGCGGGGAGCCTGCTTCTCCCTCTCCCTTGGTCTGCCTTTCCCCCTGCTTGTGCTCCCTCACTACCTTTCTGTGTCAACTAAATAAACAAAATCTAAGAGAAAATAAAGAATCTAGAATTCCCTGGGGCGCCTGGGTGGCTCAGTCGTTAAGCGGCTGCCTTCGGCTGCCTTCGGCTCAGGTCCTGATCCCAGGCTCCTGGGATCGAGCCCCGAAACCGGCTCCCTGCTCGGCAGGAAGCCTGCTTCTCCGGCTACCATTCCCTCTGCTTGTGTTCCCTCTCTCGCTGTGTTTCTCGCTGTCAAATAAATAAAATCTTTAAAAAAAAAAAAAAAAAAAAAGAATCTAGGACTCCCAGGCATCTGGGTGACTCAGTTGGTTGAGCATCTGCTTTCAGCTCAGGTCATGATTTCAGGTCCTGGGATTGAGCCCCATATCAGGCTCTCTGCTCAGCGGGGAGCCTGCTTTTCCTCTCCCTCTGCCTGCTGCTCACACTGCTCCTGCTCTCTCTCTGTCGCATAAATAGATAAAATCTTTAAAAAAACAAAACAAAACTGGAAAGACACACATGGCAGTGGTAATAAGTGGAGGGGGGTTATAGGTAGGGTTTTTTTTTTCATCTTTACATATTTCTAAATTTTTCCAATAAGTCTCTGTTACTTTTTTCTAATTGTGGTAAAATATACATGAATAAAATTTATCATTTTAACCATTTTTTAAAAAGATTTTATTTGGGGCGCCTGGGTGGCTCAGTCATTAAGTGTCTGCCTTCAGCTCAGGTCATGGTCCCGGGGTCGTGGGATGGAGCCCCGCATCGGGCTCCCTGTTCAGAAGGGAGTCTTCTTCTCCCTCTCCCACTCCCCCTGCTTGTGTGCCCTCTCTCATTGTGTCTGTCTCTGTCAAATAAATAAATAAATAAAAATAAAATCTTTTTTCAAATAAAAATTTAAAAATAAAAGATTTTATTTATTTATTGGCACAGAGAGAGGGAGCACAAGGAGATCGGGGAGTGAGGAGGGGTGGGGGAGAGGGAGAAGGAGACTCCCTGCTGAGCAGGGAACCCAACTGAGCCACCTAGGCGCCCCTCATTTTAACCATTTGTAAGTGACCAGGTCAGCGGCATTAAGAACATTCACATTGTTTGCTGCCATCATCACCATCCATCTCCAGAACTTTGTTATCCTGTGAAAACCAAAACTAAACAACTCATTTCCTCTGCTCCTGTCCCCAGGGACCACCATCCTACTTTCCGTCTCCATGATTTGGACTATTATAGATAACTCATATAAGTAGAATCAAGCAGCACTGATCTTCTTGTCACTGGCTTACTGCACTTCTCATAATGTCTTCAAGGTTCATCCATGCTGTAGCCTGTGTCAAACTGTCCTTCCTTTTGAAGGCAGAATACTATTCCATTGTGTACATACCCCATTTTATCTCTCCATTCACCCCCACGTGGACCCTTGAGTTGCCTCTACATTTATTTATTTTTTTTTTTTAAATTTCATTTATTTATTTGACAGAAAGAGCGAGCACAAGCAGGGGGAGCGGCAGGCAGAGGGAGAGGGAGAAGCAGGGTCTCCTCAGAGCAGGGAGCCTGACGCGGGGCTTGATCCCAGGACCCTGAGATAATGACCTGAGCCAAAGGTAGAGGTTTGACCGACTAAACCACCCAGGCGCCCCACCTCCACTTTTACGTTATTGAAAATGATGCTGCTATGCCTCTGTTCGTCTTATAATTAGTAAATAAATATAAAAATTAAACCAGACCACCTTCGCATACAGGGACTGAGCCATCGGAGGGAGGCAACTGACTTCCCTGGCCCCCACCCCTTGACAAACATGGAAGATCATCTCCTACCTAGAACCAGGGCTTCCTCTTTCCCCCGATGTTCTCGTTTGTCCTCCCCAGACAGAGAGTCAATGATGGCCTGGAGCAGGTTGCAGACGGCCAGAGACATCTCCTCGTTCTCCAAGGCCATGAGGCCACAGATTCTGTCTATCCGGACCGCATGGAGAATCGCCGTGGCCTAAACCCCCAGCAGGATCCACCATCAGCTGCCTGCCCCTCTCTTCCAGCTGCCATGCAGGTGAGGAAGTAGGGGAAGAGCCCTGCCCCTGCGGGAGGGATATGCACCCAGGCAGCCAGTGCTTCCTGGGCTCCATTGTCTGGGAAGGCCCTCTACACAAGCCACGCCTCTTTCCAGAGGTTGAAAGTTGGGCTTTCCAACCCAGGAGGCACTTGCCATCCGGGGGCCATTTGAGCACCTGCGACATGGTGAGTACACATTGAAATGTGCTCTAAGTGCACAATACGAATTGTGTTTGGAAGATATAGTAAGATAAAATGCCAACCATCATAGCCTTTGCATTCAGCTCTGCCTCATAAAACACTTGCAATAACCTTATCTTTGCATAAAGGCACTTCCAGCTCAAAGGAGAATGCAGAGGATCAATCTCTGCATACAATCATACCATCCACACAACGACCATACAATCAAGGATGGGGGAGAGGGACACACCTTGGACTTTGTACCAGGGTCTATTTCTGCCAGCCGCTCCCCAGCACCATGTCACTCTCAGCCCTCAGCCCAGGCCCTCACCCTTGCTCGGTGGCCACTGCACATGCCCGAGAGGGTCCGCACGGCAGCCAGCACCAGCTCAGGCCTCTTGGTGTCCATGAGCTGCAGCAGCAGGCCCACTCCATTGTTCTGAAAGATCATCTCAGCCCCTGCTTCTTCACGCCCTAGGACGATGAGGTTGTTGGCAGCCTGAGGAGGGAGGACACAATAGGAGCCATGGAGGAGGTGTGGGGGCCAAGGCTTTGGCCAGGGGCCGATGCAGGGGCTGGTGGGATGAGTGGATTTCCTTTCCTTTTTTTAAGGTTTTATTTATTTATTTGAGAGAGAGCCAGCGCGAGTAAGTGAGAGAGAGAGAGCTGGAGTGGAGGAGCAGAGGGAGAAGCAGACTCCCCACTGAGCAGGGACCCCAATGTGGGGCCTGATCCCAGGACCCCAGGATCATGACCTGAGCTGAAGGCAGATGCTCAACCGACTGAGCCATTCAGACACCAGGACTGGATTTTCAAAACATCTTTATACTGGATTCTTTCTCTGTAATCAAATTCCTGGCGATGTAGCGCAAGAACATGATTCAAAAGAAGAAACAAAGTTCCTTGCATAAAGACGAACTCGAAGAAATATAGTATAGCTACTGAAGTCATAAATAAGAAGATGACCCAGCAACTTGGAAAACAAAAGCAAACACTGGTAAACAGAATCCAAATAGTAGGTTCACTCTGATTGCACTTACATTAAAACAAAACTAGGTACATATGCTTATGGATAAGGAGTAAACAAGAGTATTGAGGTGCTCAATGAATTAAACAAGGAAGCCCTTAGACTGAGTGGCTTTAATGCCCTAGCAGCTAATGTAAGCAAACCCAAACCTAAGCCTATAATGTCTCATGGTTAAGAAATTGAAACTTAAAGGCATTTGGGTGGCTCAGTTGGTTAAGTGTCTGCCTTCAGCTCAGGTCACGATCCTGCTGCCCTGGGATCAAGTCCCACATTGGGCTCCCTTCTCATCCAGAAGCCTATTACACTCTCCCTCCCCCTGCCTCAAATAAGTAAATAAAATCTTTTTAAAAACTGAAAAAAGGGGCGCCTGGGTGGCTCAGTGGGTTAAAGCCTCTGCCTTCAGCTCGGGTCATGATCTCAGGGTCCTGGGATCCAGCCCCACATCGAGGGCTCTCTGCTCAGCAGGGAGCCTGCTTCCCCCTCTCCCTCTGCCTGCCACTCTGCCTACTTGTGATCTCTCTCTCTCTGTCAAATAAAATAAATAAAAATCTTTAATTAATTAATTAAAATTTTAAAAAAAGGAAATCGAAACTCACGGACAACCAATCACAGCCAACTAGGCTTTCTCAAGTAATGTAACTGCTTAAGCTATAGTAAATCAAATGATTTGGTTGCTTCGGTCCAACCTCTTTTCTGTAAGTCTTTTCCCCAGCTCCTGCGGGTGGAGAGCCCCTAACCTCTTTCTGTTTCGGTGCTGCCCCATTCAAATTGATTTTGTTCAAATAAACTCAAAATTATGAATATGCTCCATTTTATCTTTTAACATGTGAAGTGTTTTTACATGGAGAATTCTTTTCCTTTAAAATTTTCCCTTGAATACAGTTTTGGCATTTGGAGTTTGTTTGTTTCCCTGTTCAGGGCAATCTGTAGTCACAAGGGTTCTCGGGAAGGTGGAAGGTGGTGGGCAGAGAGAGCAGGAGATGGGTCTTGAAAGTTCTGGGTAGGAATACCAATTCTGCTCCGTGCTAGCTGTGTGCACTTGGGCAAGTCATGGTACCACTCTGGATCCCAGATTCCAAAATTGGGCAGTTGAGCCAGAAAGTTCCTCAATGTCTTCCAACCCTAAAGCCTCGAGGCTACATATACCTTAAATGGCCCCAGATCAGAAGAGAAGGCCTCAGCAGAACCCGAGAAGCAGGAATTGGGGGAAGAACTCATGAGGCAGGAGAAGGAGAAGGTGAGCAAGCAAAGGAGGCGTGGGATGCTGGGGAGGAGGCGAGTGAGAGAATCCCAGGCAAGCCCCACCAGAACCGGCACCATTCTATCAGTCAAGGGCTTTGTACTTGTCCAGGTACATTTATCAGTACAACTCACTAACTCCTCACGACAATTTGTTATAAAAAGTATCTGCATATTATATGGACTTACTGACCATAAAACTAACAAAAATTCCCCAGGTACTGTCCATCAAATTCTTATAAAACATTCAGGGATGGAACTAGAGGGTATTATGCTAAGCGAAATAAGTCAGTCAGAGAAAGACAATTATTGTGTGATCTCTCTGATATGAAGAATTTGAGAGGCAGGGCGGGGGGTCGTGGGAGGGTGGGGGAGGGAAATGAAACAAGATGGGATCCGGAAGGAGACAAACCATAAGAGACTCCCAAACTCACGAAACAAACTGAGGGTGGCTGGGAGGCAGGGGGGTAGGGATGGGGTGGCTGGGTTATGGACACTGGGGAGAGGATGTGCTATGGTAAGTGCTGTAAATTGTGTAAGCCTGACGATTCACAGACATGTACCCTGGGGCAAATAATACTTTATATGTTAATAAAAAAAAAAAGAAAAGTTATCGGAGAACTACCATTAAAAAAAACTATACATTCAGGGGCGCCTGGGTGGCTCAGTTGTTAAGCATATGCCTTCACCTCAGGTCATGATCCCAGGGTCCTAGGATCAAGCCCAGCATCAGGCTCCTGGTTCAGTGGGGAGGCTGCTTCTCCCTCTCTTGCTCCCCCGCTTGTGTTCCCTCTCTCGCTGTCCCTCTGTGTCAAATAAATAAATTTAAAATCTAAATAAATAAATGAATAACATTCAGCGGTTCCATTTTTTTCCTCTGAAGGAAAACCAGAAGGGAACGTTAAAAAAAAAAAAAAGGCAACAAGTTTGCCTAAGAGGATGGTATCACTAGCAAATATTTTCGCATTTCAGGATAAATTTTGGCAATATTTTGTAATGGAATAGAATATTATTTTAAGGTGCCATTTGTTCCCAGGGTGGAAACCACAGTATGGCAAGTGAGGCACTTGTCTTGGGTGCAAAATTTACAGGGACACCACAAACAGCAATCAAGGTAAATAATATCTAATGCAGTATCTTAAAATATCAAAATCAATACAGTGCAAAAAAAAATCCATGATGAAATATCAAAAATTTAAATAAAGACTCCAACCCTGCGACTCTCTCCCCATGGGTCTCACTCTATTCTCGGCCCTTAGCCAGGTTTAGGGAATTTTCCAAAGTGCTTAAACTTTGCCCTATTTTTGTTCACTTTTTCCAAAGGGACGCCTTCCGCCCCGCTCCCTTAGTCAGAGAGTCACTGTCCAGATATAGGGGCGGGGCCTGCAGGGGAAGTACGGTTTTGGAGGCGGTGTTCCGCGTGCGCCCTCTGCTGGCCGGCAGGTTGCCCAGCACTCACCTTCTCCAGCTTGTCGGCTTCACTGTTTTCGTCCAGGAGGATCTCGAACATCTTCTGTACCCTGGAGTCCGTGGAGAACTGTACACGGAGCTGAGGAGAGAGGAGGGAGTGGGGAAGGAGGCAGGCAGGGGTCCACATTCCAGGCGGCTCAGAAAATATTAGGATATCTCCTCTGGGCCCCTACACTGTCATTCATTCAACAAACATTTGCTGAACAACTAGTAGGTGCGACACTGTTGCAGATGCTGGGAGTAGAATGGTGAACAAAATCAAGTCCTTGCCCCACAAGGCTGAAAGTCTAGTTAAGTTTGCTCTCCCATTTGGTCATCACAAGTCTTGGAAGGCTACAGATCGTCACCCCAGTTTTGCAGTCTAGTTAATAATTAGCTATTATATACTTACACATGGGCTAAGACAGAACTAGGTGTCCAGGATCAGAAACCTGAGGCAGTTTTGAAACATCTCTTTACACAAATTAAAACTGTTAGGTTTTAATGTCTCATCCCTCGCACCCCGAGCCTCAACTCCTGAATCTACCAGAAAATGAGCTAACTGATCATCACCCCCCATTTGCCAGCTCCTTCTGTACCTCCTACTACTTTGTCTGCTGGTCCACAGTCCTGCCTATTTCCATCCTGGGCTCATTTCCTCCTGGGGGTCTCTCATTTGCCATCCCGTCTCAGATCACTCCTCGGTTTGTTTACATAGCCCCCAAGTCCGCACTCTAGACAGTGTGCCATAATCCATTTTCTTAGAAAAGATTTCCTGTCCCTATTGGCTCCTGACTGTATCATCCAGCAATACCCTCTCCTCAATAATACTGCCTTTGTCCTCCTAGAAAGAGAGGAAGATCATGTATTTTGAACCTCCACCTGAAATTTAAGAGACCCATGCTGGTCCTGGCTGGCTTGCACCCTAAAACAAGCATCTCTGATCATTCAAAGATGGGTGGATGCGTGCATCTGCTTGGCTATTCTATGATGCCTGTCTGTGCCATGTGTCCACTCCACCCAAGAGTGGGGAGGTCCCCTGATGTCCTGCTTCCTTAACTTGTCCCTACTAGGAGGGAGGGGAGGCAGGCCAAGGCTTGCGGGAAGGGGTCCAGCTCACCTTCTCTTGTATGCTGGTGTTGAGCCTCCTCAGCGTCTCCTGGAAGTTTTGGTTCCGTGGCTCAAGGGTAGCACAGCGCTGCACGTCCTTGAAGGCCTGGTCCAGCTTCCCCAGGTGCTCCAGGGCCTGGCATCGCCGATACAGAGCCTTGATGTCCGAGGAGTTGATGTCAATAGCTTAACGAGCGAGACAGGACAGGGGCCTGGGTTGCAGTCCACCTTCCTCCCTTCCCTGTCACTGTCCCCAATTCCAGGGCTTCTGTGTCTTCAGTGGAGATTATCCACCCGTGGGGACTATCTGGCCCAAGGTTCCCTTTTTTCAGGGAGGCAGTAAGAATCACATTCTCAAGGTCAGAAGGGAGCTTAAGGGTCATCTCATCTAGCGCCTGGTGCTTCAGTCTCTGCTATCTCATGATCCCAGCCAAGTGCTCATCCAATGGGTACTTGCATACTTCCAGCAGTGGGGAGTTCCCTCCTTCTCAAGGCAGCCAAGCAGCTCCGTCAAGAAAGCCCTTCCCTCTTTCCACCTGAAATATATCTCCCTTTAAGTTTGCCCTTTTGTCCTAAGTTCAGCCCTGGAACCCCTGAGAGGACATCCAATCCTTCCTCCTTGTGACAGCCTTTTAGGTATTTGAAGGCAGCTCTCCATCCCACCTGGGAATTGCCCTCCCTGAGCTAAATATTGCCGCTTCCCTCAACTGCTCTTTAGAGGATGTTTTTGAGGCTCCCTCTCCAGCTGCCTCCCTCCCTTCTGAATTCACTTCAGACTATCTTTCTCCAAAAAAGAACAGTAACCAGATCAGAACCTAAAACCTGCAGCCAAGAGCAGTCTTCCCATTTTGATGATGCATTTAAGCTGGCATGACTGAAGTTTAAGTCTAAGTTGAAGTTTTCTGAAAGGTTTTTGTTGCTGTTGTTGATGTTAATGTTCATGTCTCCCTGGTCCCTGTGGAACGGGCTATTGCCTCCCTCCTCCCCCCAGGGAGCCCGATTCCACAGAGTGGACTGGGCTCATGCCTTTGTTCTGGGAGCTGCTGGAGGAGGGTACCCTAATTTACAACAGAAGAGGGTGAATCTTTACCACAACATAAGGATTTTTGGAAACATCTTTTAACAAAAAATTCTCCCTCACTTATGATTTAATATATAAAGTTGCAAAAGTGCAAAAATTTAGGGATGGCCTCTCTGGACATCTGAAGCCCCGCCTACAGTGTCTAGGGTGACATTTACACGATCTGTAATTCCTTCCATTGATAAAGAGCCTTTTAGACAAAAACGGAGATGCTGGGGGGAGGGGGCAGGTTGAGGGAGGGACACTCACCTCTTGAGGCATCTGAAGCCGCCTGAACATAGCTCTCCTGAGAGAGGGGGAAGAAGAAGGAGCTGGGGTTAAGGTGGGTCCGACTCAGAGGCATCCAGAGAGGGTTCGCTGGGGAGCTGCCAGCTGTCAGGGGCCCAAGGGCGGGCCCCTGGCTGGGCACGGAGGAGAGGATGAGCTCTGGCATCAGGCAATCTTGGGTTTGAATCCGGGCTCTGCTCGAGATTATCTAGGAAATCTCTAATGACCTGGGAGATCTTGGCAAGTTATGGAGCCCTCTGAGCCCTGCGTTTGGCATCTGCGATATGGGAACAAAACAGCAGCTAACTGGGCTGTTAGGAAGACATCTCGAAATAACATATAAAAACCCCAGCATCGTGCCAGTGCCCATTAGGCTGACTCCCTCCCAGCTGGAGGAATTTCTGTCTCCCAGAGGAGTGGGTCAGGCAGTGTGGGTCTAGGAAAGCAGTGGGAGACGCACTTCTCCGACCTGAAGGGTCCAGAAGAGAGGGTTAGAACGATGCACAATGCTCATCAGGCTGGGGGACTGCCTCCGCACCCCTGCCTCCCAGCCCTGGCCCTCAGCCTCCCACCCTGCCCACTCCGGACCGTTTTCAGGCCGCAGGCTGCCCGGTTCCGATAGAGCGTGGCCAGCAGAGCCTTATCCTTGGTCAGCTTCAGGGCCTGGCTGTAGCTCTTTGTGGCAGCCTTGTAGTCCTGGAGCTGGAAATGCCGGTTCCCTTCCTCCTTCAGCTGCACAGCTTCCACCTCCGCCATCTGTCAGGACGGGAGCAACTCTGTCTGGCCGGCCCCTCCCTGCAGACCCAGGGCTGGACTCCCGGCCTGAGGTCTGGCGCTCCGGGGTCTCCTCCCACGGGGGTGGAAGGCGAGGATTCTGCCTGGGAAGGACCCACCCCCAGCAGTATCCCCGAATCCATTACCCCGGAAGGGCTTTATGGCATTTGCTCTGAGAAGAGCATGGCTGAAGGAGTCTAAGAGTCCCTATGCCTCCCTCTCTGTCCCTCCCCGCAGGGCAAGTGAAGCCCCCCAAGCCAAAGGCTTGAATTCTCGCTGCAAGACTTAAAAGTTCTTCTCGGTCCCCCTTCTCCCTCCCTGGTCTGAGGAACCCTGACAGGTGGGCTCACTTTCTTAAAGGACAGTACTCCTGCTCTGTCCTCCTGTGATGCTGCCCCACTGAGCTCCCTCGTGAACCCCCGGACAGCAAGCCTCAGTCTGCCCCCTCCCCCACCCAAGAGGCTTTATCACCCTCGCCAGTGGTCCAGACCATATTTGGCCACAGGGGCAGGTGCCCCTGGAGTCTGTCATTGATACTCAGGGCCCTCCCCCTCCCCAGACTGGACAGTCATTACCACGTGTGAGCGCTGGCTAACCTCTGCCCCAGCGTCCTGTTCAGGGGCTGTCCTGGACTCAGGCACTCATACCACAAAGAGCGAGAGAAAGATCCAGAAAGGAAGGAGACCCCCTCCCTAGACGCAATTATAATGTCCCTTGTCCCCCTCCATCCCAGATAAACAACCTCCTCTCCCTCCCCCCAACCACTGCTATTTTGGGAGCAGAGCGACAGCTGAGGGGCTGGCAGACTCACAGAGAGCAGCTGCCCAGGTCCAGGACCAACTGGAGACTTCCAGAAATGCCCTTCTGGAGGGACGAGGGATTGACGTGGGGAGGGGAGTTCCTTCCCCCTCTTCCACTTGCCCACAAGCCCCCTACCCCTCCGGCACTCATTGTTGAAAAGGTCCTTCCTTTTCAGAAAGACAGAGGGGCTTGCAAACTTGGTTCATTGTAAGTAGGGGCTTTATTTCAATGTGCACATCTTCTCCTGCCTCCATCCTCTGTATGGAGTGGAAGCATTCAGTCTGCCTCTCCCATCAGACTGGGAAGCTCCCTAACGATGGGCTCTGCATATCCCCCACTAGACTATTGTCTTCTCCTTGGACGAGAGCTGGGTCAGTCTGGGAATTCCCTGACCCCAAGGACGGTACCCCCCACCCCCATCCACCTGGGAACTCTCCTGGGACAAACTGGGAACTGTTCTCAACACCTGAGCAGGTCTTCCCTGGGGCAGGACTTCTTTCTCCCCATCTGACTGAGGGTTCCTGAGACAAATTTGTGTCTGTTCGTACTTGGACTCTCACCCTCAGTGTCTCTAAGCCTGGGTCGTGAGCTTCCTCCCAGGGGGCAGGAACAAAGGATAGCATCTCATGCAGTTTGGCCATCATCCCCACATCCTTCCCACCCTAGCACAAAGCCTGGCAGGGTCAGTGCCCAATGTGGTCTCCTCAATGGATGAATGGACGAATAATTAGCGTCTCCATGCTGATGCTTTGCTTCACTTACCACCATTCTGGCCCCTCCCTGCATAGATCTTCAAACCTACCTGACCAGGGCCTAGAAGTGCACTGAAAAAAGCCCAGGTGAGTCACCCACTCTGGGTTCTGCTCCACCCTCTGTAACCTTGGACCAACAGTTATGACCTTGGACAAGTTCTACTGCCCCGCTGGACCCAAAGCCCAGGCCTGATGCGTATTTGTCTGATGCATGCTTGTTGACTGAATAAATACATGAATAAATATAGGGAGGGATTCCCTCCATCATGGGGTCCTAAATCCTGAGCCCCTTTATGAGGCAAGCTCTCTGTCGAAACAAAGTCATTTGATAAAGGATCCTGCTCCTGGCAGAAAACTCAGGTCTCTGACTTCAGGTCCAAGGGATCTTAGATTCAAATCCTGATTTAGAAGCACATGGGAGGCTCAGTTGGTTAGGCATCTGCCTTTGGCTCAGGTCATGATCCTGGGGTCCTGGGATCCAGCTCCACTTTGGGCTCCCTCTCCCTCTGTCTGCTGCTCCCCCTGCCTGTGCTTGCTCTCTCTCTCTCTGTCAAATAAATAAATACATTCTTAAAAAAACAAAACAATACCAAAAAAAAAAAATCCTGATTCAGTAAATCACACCCCAAGCAATTCTTAAGCATCTACTGTGAACTAGGAAGCGTGGACGACAGTGGAAGCTGAGACCACTTGTGAGGACAAGAATTTGTGTCTATTTTGTTCACTCACATATTTCAAGTGGCTATCAGCGTGTGTGCACTGGGACTGAACAATATTCACTGGATGGATGGATGAAATAATTCCATGGATCTGTGAATTCTAAATACAAGCAATACCAAAATATTTTGAAAACATGTAATGGGGAAACATAACATTGTTTCAGAGAAGGTTTCCTGAGTAAACGATTAAATGAGTTAATACAGGTAGAGTTCCTAGAACAATGTCTGGCAGAGATATTCGTTGAATGAATGCATGCATATTTCAGGCAAGACTTGAAGAATGAGGAATTGTTCCTGTCTTTGTCTGCTCAGGCTCAGGATGCTGTAAGAAAATACCAGAGGCCGGGCGCCTGGGTGGCTCAGTGGGTTAAAGCCTCTGCCTTTGGTTCAGGTCATGATCTCAGGGTCCTGGGATCCAGCCCCACAGCAGGAAGCCTGCTTCCCCCTCTCTCTCTCTGCCTACTTATGATCTCTCTCTGTGTGTCAAATAAATAAATAAAATCTTTAAAAAAAATACCACAGGCAATGGAACTAGAGGGTACTATGTTAAGCGAAATAAGTCAATCAGAGAAAGACAATGATCATATGATCTCTCTGATATGAGGAATTTGAAAGGCAGGGCGGGGGGTTGTGGGGAGTGTG
>CM053619.1:16361911-16388780 GCA_028646535.1 Procyon lotor | reverse complement strand
AATGGAATACTATGCAGCCATCAAAAGAAACAAAATCTGGCCATTTGCAATGACGTGGATGGAACTGGAGGCTATTATGCTAAGCGAAATAAGTCAGTCAGAGAAAGACAATTATCACATGATCTCTCTGATATGAAGAATTTGAGAGGCAAGGAGGGAGTTGGGGGGCGGGGGGGAAAGAAATGAAACAGGAAGGGATGGGGAGGGAGACAAACCATAAGAGACTCCTAGACTCACAAAACAAACTGGGGGTGGCTGGGAGGTGGGTGGGTAGGGATAGGGTGGTTGGGTTGTGGACACTGGGGAGGGTATGTGCTGTTAAGTGCTGTGAAATGTGTAAGCCTGACGATTCACAGACATGTACCCTGGGGTAAATAATACATTACATGTTAATTAAAAATTAAAAAACAAAATAGGTGGTAAGACCCAGGTTTTGCTGCACAAGGCAGGTGGGGCCAGGGGGTTCTCTCCACCAAGTTAGAGGTGATTGATAGTACGGTCCTCTGGGCGGTAGGAGATGTGAAATAAGAATATAGGTGAGAAGTCGGCTGAGAGGGGGATTTGGGAGTTCCTTCTGCAGCGTCCTCACATCCAGGAATGAGGTTGGTTCTTGTTTGGAGAGTCAACACCCGTGCGTTAGGCCAGGCTACACATTAGGATCATCTTGGAGGTTAAGAAATATTTGTAGCCTGGGTCCCCCCTTCAGAAATTCTGACTTCATTGCTCTAGGCCAGTGGTTCCCAAACTTGTCCACACAACAGAATCACTTGGGGAGGGTGTCTGCCTGGCTCAGTCGGAGCGTGTGAGTGACCCTTGATCTCGGGGCTGTGAGTTCAAGCCCCATTCTGGGTGCAGAGATTACTTAAAAATAAAATCTTAGGGCCACCTGGGTGGCTCAGTTGGTTAAGCGTCTGCCTCCAGCTCAGATCACGATCCTCGGGTCTTGGGAATGAGTCTTGAGTCAGGTTCCCTTCTCAGCGGGAAGTGTGTTCTGCTCCTCCCCCCACCCCCAAATAAATAAATGAAATCTTAAAAAAAAAAAAAAAAAGAGGGGCACCTGGGTGGCTCAGATGGTTAAGCATCTGCCTTTGGCTCAGGTCATGATCTCTAGGTCCTGGGATCGAGCCCCATGTCGGGCTCCCAGCTCAGTGGGGAGTCTGCTTCTCCCTCTCCCTCTGCCTCTCCCCCTGCTTGTGCGCTCTCTCTCGCTCTCTCTCTCTGTATCTATCTCAAATGAATAAATAAAATCTTAAAAAAAAAAAAAATCACTTGAAAAAAAATCACTTGAGGAATCTGTAAACATCCCCAAAGGTCATGCCTCCTGCAGACCAATTAAATCACATTCTCTGGGGATGGGACGCAGGGATCAGTAGTGTTTGAAGTTCCCAGTGATTCCAATGTGCACACAGGTTTAGGGACCGCTAATACGGGCCTCTTTTTCAAAACTCCTCTGGTGATTTTAATATACAGGCAGGATTGAGAATTGCTAGTCTAGCCTAGTGGTTTTCAAACATGAAAACGCATCCATATCACCCAGAGGCCTTGTTGAAACTCATACGTACTCCAGTTTTTGATGCAGCGGGGTGTGTATGTGTGTGTGTGTGAGAGAGAGAGAGTTTGCATTTCACACCAGTTCCCAGTGATGCTGCTGCTGGTCTGGGGACCACACCAGGAGAACCCCTGTGGTGCTAGAGCTAGGGATCATCTGATCCCAATGGGAGAAGCCACAGGGCCGGAGTGTTGACCAAAACAATTTGACTGGCAGGGACCTGTGCTTAGAATCATGGGGTCCTTGGAATTGGAATCAATGGGGTTTTTCCTAGGGTGCTGCTTGGCATGCACAGAAGGGTCATGGAGGTCTTCGAGAACCATTTCAGGGTACGGGACCCCATGAAGGTGTTTGCAGGGCTGGAGAAGGGACACATGAGGTCAGGACGCAGAGCCGTTGGTATGGGCTGTGGTTTAGGGGAAGCAGCTTCAGCCCACATTTGCGTGGGGAGTATAGTGTGGTTAGTGACCTGCTTCATTCGTGGTGGTTCAAGGACAGAATGTGGATTGGGAATTGGCTATGTCTTGAGTTTCCCTGAAGGCTTCCACGGCCAGAGTGTCAACAATGCAGGAACCAAATAACTAAATACTACTGTTCTACCACTTGTTTCTCTAGGAACATTGATTGTGTGTCTCTTGTGTTTCCAGCACTGAGCCAATGTCCTTGCCCCTGGGTGCTCTGGGCCAAATGGGAAAGAGGGACAAAAACAAGCACATAGAAAATAATCACCAACTCCCAGAACTGAGTGAATTCAGCAAGGCCGCAGGATACAAGATCACATAAAAATCAATTGCGTTTCTCTATACTCAAAATGAACATGTGGAAATGGAAATTAAAACGTAATACCGTTTACAGTTGCTCTGAAGAAAATGAAATACTTAGATCTAAATCTAACAGAGCAGGTATAGGAGCTGAATGCTGAAAATTAAAACTTGCTGATGAAAGAAATCAAAGACGACCCAAATAAACGGAGAGACAAACTGTATTCATGGATTGAAAGACTCAGCATAGTAAAGATGTCAATTCTCCCCAAATTGCCCTGTAAACGTAATGTAGTACCGACTGAAGGCCCAGAAGATTTTTTTTGGGGGGTTAAAATAAGATTTACTCTAATAATTACATGGAAAAAAGCGAATGACCTTGAATTGCTAAAACATTTCTGAAAAAGAGTAAAGTTGGAGGAATCAGTCTACCAAACATTAAGTCTTACTATAAAGCAGTAATCAAGACAGGTGTAGTATCAGCCAAGTGAAAGAGAAATAAATCAGTGGAGTTGCATAAAGAACCTAGCAACAGACCCACAAGTACATCCAACTGAATTTTTTTTTTAAGATCTTAAGTCATCTTTATACCCAATGTGGGGCTCAAACTCACAACCCTGAGATCAAATTGCATGCTTCTCGAGCTGAGCCAGGCAGGCCCCCTAAAACTGCCAAGCTTTTAGAATAAAAGGGAGAAAATCTTTGAGAACTAAGGCTAAGCGAAGGGTTCTTAGACTTGACACCAAAAGTGTGATCAATAAAAGAAAGATAAAATTTTTAATCAAAAAAATAAAAATGAATTCGGGGGCGCCTGGGTGGCTCAGTGGATTCAAGCCTCTGCCTTCGGCTCTGGTCATGATCTCAGGGTCCTGGGATCGAGCCCCACATCGGGCTCTCTGCTCAACAGGGAGCCTGCTTGCCCCCCCCCCCCGCCTGCCTCTCTGCCTACTTGGGATCTCTCTCTCTGTCAAATAAATAAAATCTTTAAAAAAAAAAAAAAAGAATTCAGAATGAAAAAGTTTGCTGTGCAGAAGAGGAGAAAAAGACAAGCTGTAGAGTGGGGAAAATATTTGCCACATATTCAACAAAGGACTTCAACATATAAAGAATTCTTTTTTTTTTAATTTTAAGATTTTATTTGACAGGAGAGAGATCACAAGTAGGCAGAGAGGCAGGCAGAGAGAGAGAGAGAGGGAAGCAGGCTCCCTGCCGAGCAGAAAGCCCGATGTGGGGCTCGATCCCAGGACCCTGAGATCATGACCTGAGCCTAAGGCAGAGGCCTTAACCCACTGAGCCACCCAGTTGCCGCCTAGAACATATAAAGAATTCTTAAGGGGTACCTGGGTGGCTCAGTCATTAAGTGTCTGCCTTTGGCTCAGGTCATGATCCCAGGGTCCTGAAATCAAGCCTTCCATGCCTGGCTCCCAGCTAAGTGGGGAACCTGCTTCTCCCTCTCCCCCTGCTTGTCTTTCCTCTGTCGCTGTCGCTCTGTCAAATAAATAAAATCTCTAAAAAATAAAATAAATAAAAATTTAAAAAGAGGCACAATGAGATATATTACCACATACCTACCAGAATGGCCACACCAAAAAATGGTGACAAGACCAAATGATGTTAAGGATGTGGAGAAACTGAATTACCCATATATTGCTAGTGGGATAGTAACATGGCATAGCCACTCAGGAAAGTAGTTCATAGTTTCTTATAAAATTTACATGTGCTGCAGCCATCAAAAAAAAAAATGAAATCTTGTCATTTGCAATGATGTGGATGGAACTAGAGGGTATTATGCTAAGAGAAATCAATCAGAGAAAGACAATTACATGATCACACTGATATGTAGAATTTAAGAAACAAGGCAGAGGATCATAAGGGAAGAGAGGAAGAAAAACAATTATCAGAGAAGGAGATAAATCATAAGAGACTCTCAATCATAGGAAACAAGCTGAGAGGAGGGGCATGGAATAACTAGGTGATGGACATTGGGGAGGGTACGTGTTGTAATGAGCACTGGGTGTTATATACAACTGATGAATCACAGACCTGTACCCCTGAGACAAATACTACATTATACGTTAATTAATTCAATTTCAATTTAAAAAAAGAAAAATTAACATGTGCTTACCATACAACCCAACAGTTGTGTGTTTTGTTATTTTATTTTTATTTTTAGAGATGAGGGAGGGGGCAGAGGGAAAGAGAATTTTTTTTTTTTTTTTTAAGATTTTATTTATCCCTTTGACACAGAGAAAGAGAGACAGCACGAGTTGGAGGAGTGGCAGAGGGAGACGGAGAAACAGACTCCCCACAGAGCAGGGAACAGTATGCGGGGCTAAATCCCAAGACCCCAAGAGATCATGACCTGAGGCGAAGGCAGATGCTTAACCCACCATACCACCTAGGCACCCAGGAAGAGAGAATCTTGAGCAGACTCCATACCCACATAGAACCCTACGCCGAGCTCAGTCTCACAACCCTGAGAGATCACGATCTGAGCCAAAAGCAGTTGGACACTTAACCGACTGAGCCACCCAGGCACCCCTCGCTCTCTCTCTTTCTCTCTCAAATAAATAAGTAAAAAGCTTTAATAAGTAAATAAATAAACAAACAAATAAATAATGACAGATTATGGGAAATACTGTCAAGGAAACCCATAGGGATTAAGATCGAGAATGGAAGGAGGGCCCTTTGCTGGGGCGGCAGAGACCTCTGTGGAGAGCAGAGTGATCTTCAGGCTGAGATGTTCAGACCATCTCTGGACAGAACCTGTGCTGGGAAGGAATGTCTTGTTTTTCTTCTTGGTTCCTACTCCCCTCCGTTCCCTCCAGTCCGCTGGGTTGATTCTCTTCCTTCCTCTTCTTTCATCAGCCTGGACAAACTGCTTGATGCTGGTCTCTACACTGGAGAAGTGACTGAGATTGTAGGAGGCCCCGGTGGTGGCAAAACCCAGGTGCGTGGGCAGCCGGCAGCCAGGAGGCTGTGGGGAAGGGGAGGTGGGAGGGGGGTGCATGGCTGCGGATCCCTGGAGGAGCTTCTGTCAATGTACTTGTGATTCGGAGAGAAGATAGGTGGTGAGAAGTTGGGCTTGAACTTGGCCCATTTGTGTCAGTGGGATCTGGACAGGATTTGGTGGGGGGATCTCATTCTGGGCCCTCTTTGGGGGCTCAGGTTCTCCCAATGCCTTGTCTCTTTAGGTATGTCTTTGTGTGGCTGCAAATGTGGCCTATGGCCTGCAGCAGAATGTTTTGTACGTTGATTCCAATGGAGGACTGACAGCCTCCCGTATCCTCCAGCTACTTCAGGCCAGAACCCCAGACGAAGAAGAGCAGGTAAGGGGCACCTGGGTGGCTCAGTGGGTTAAAGCCTCTGTCTTGGGCTCAGGTCA
The DNA here is from genome assembly GCA_028646535.1 of Procyon lotor. Classification (NCBI taxonomy): domain Eukaryota; kingdom Metazoa; phylum Chordata; class Mammalia; order Carnivora; family Procyonidae; genus Procyon; species Procyon lotor. The sequence goes on along the minus strand of CM053619.1, from coordinate 16,383,085 downwards.
TGATCTCAGGGTCCTGGGATCGAGCCCCACAGGCTCTCTGCTCAGCAGGGGGCCTGCTTCCCCCTCTCCCTCTGCCTGCCTCTCTGCCTACTTGTGATCTCTCTCTCTCTCTGTGTCAAATAAATAAAAAAATTTTTTTTAAAGGAAGAGCGAGGGGCACCTGGGTGGCTCAGTCGTTGAGCGTCTGCCTTCGGCTCGGGTCATGGTCCCAGAGTCCTGGGATCGAGCCCCGCGTCGGGCTCCTTGCTCAGCAGGATGCCTGCTTCTCGAGCTACCATTCCCTCTGCTTGTGTTCCCTCTCTCGCTGTGTTTCTCTGTCAAATAAATAAAATCTTAAAAAATAAATAAATAAAGGAAGAGCGAGTAAGGGCAGGAGGCCTGAGTTCCTTTGAGCTTCTGACACAGAAAGACCCCATTATCCTTTATATTACAAGAATTTTGGCCATTTGGATGAACAGTCATTTCTGGCTTTGAAACATGCTGTTCTATTAATTCTTCCTGTATTCTTCAAGCGTCCCCTGTTAGGACATTATCCCAGCATGGATCCTATCCACACTGATCTCGCAGGTGACCCAGCTCCTTGCGCACCCTAATTCAGGGCTGGCAAGCATGCAGCATCTGGGTTTCCTTCCCATTTCTTGCCATGGCAGACATTCCTCATCAGACTTGCCATCCTTTGCCACTGAACTCTGATGTGGCTTTACCACTCGGCACCTAGGCAGCCACCGCTGTGAGAACTGGCCCAGAAGACAAAGCCTATTTGCTATCTTGGACTGGAGTCCTTATGTCTAGGTCTCTTTCTGCTCAGCTTCAAAATCCCTCTTTATCTTGCATGAGCCCCTGCTCCCTTTTATCCCAAACCCCTTCCTCACCTTGCTACGCCCTCAGGCTGGAGCTCTGCAGAGGATCCAGGTGGTGCGTGCGTTTGACATCTTCCAGATGTTGGCCGTGCTGCAAGACTTCCGAGGCGCCATGTCCCAGCAGGTGAGCCTGTTGTTCTGCCCCTCCCTGCTTCACCCAGCTTGCGGAGGTGCTCTCTGCAGGTGGGCAGGTGGCCTAGGCCAGACTGTTTGGCAATGCCATCTGGTGACTCCGGCTGTGCCTGCCACTTCCAGGATGGGATTCCTGCATGCTTAATCCGTTCCTGAGCGCCTCATTGTTTTCCTGCCCATCCCCACTAAACAGTAAGACCCTTGATGCAAGGATCAGGTCATATTCATTTCTGCCTTCATCTCGCCTGGATCAGCGAGGATTACTTTCAGCTGCAAGTAATAGAGTCTGTGTGACAGGCACTTGAACCTTGAGGACATTGAATTATCTCACATGAGTCCGGAGGTTTGCAGGTCCATGGTATCAGGGCTCTAGGTTGGTGTATCTGATTTTCTTGCTCTCCCCCCTCATAACTGCAAAGTGGCTGCTATAGCTCTAAGCATCATGTCTTCTCACATCAACGCCCATATTCGGGGCAGTAATAGGTGGCCTCTTTTCTGCACTTCTTCCCTTTTATCAGGAAAGAAAATATTTCTCCAGAACCCACTAGTAGACTTTGCCTTAGGTCTAGTTGGCTAAAATGGAGTTTTATGTGTATCTTAGACTAGGGATTGGGCCCACCTTCCATGATGTCAGATTTCTGCCCACTACCTGAGCACATCCAGAATCCTGTTAACAAGGAAGAGGGGCTTAGAGTGGCATTTGGGTTGGTACCCCATTACACCTGCTGGGTGCTTAGACAGGATTTGGTGCACTGATTTACAGGCTATTAGATTTAGAAAGACATCTTAAAATAGCTCGATTTACGTTAAACTTTCTCTGACCCCAAAGTGTTACGTGTTCCTATGGGCATACCCAGGATGGTATGTAAAGTAAATTATTTTTACAAACTTTGGAACACTTAATAGTTGGACAGATACTTGCCATAGGAGCTGTAGCTTGTTATGACCCATGTGTGTTGAGACATGAAGTCAAGTAGCCCTGATCTAATCTAACCCTCTCATTTCTAGAGATGAGGACAGTGAAGACCAGAGAAGTTTAGTAAGTTGCTCAAAGTCAACTGCATAATTAGGATGAGAACTAAATTTCTCAACTCCCAGGTCGAATAACTTGTGTTTCTTTACTGGAAGACCATTAGGATAGTGTATCTTCTATTACTGCATAACAAGTTACCACAAACATAATGACTTAAAACAACACATTTATTACCTCACTGTTTCCATGGGTCAGGAGTTTGAGCATGGCTTAGCTGGGGCTTCTGCTTAGGATCTCAAACGTCTGCAATCAAGATGGCAGCCAGACTGTGTTCTTTTTTTGATTTTTTTTTAAAAGATCTTCAAAAATATTTATTTGAGAGAGAGCAAGAGCATGACGGAGGGGTGGGGTAGACCGAGAGGGAGAAGCAGACTCTCTGCTGAGCAGGGAGCCCAATGCAGGACTCCATCCCAGGATCCTGGGATCATGACCTGAGCTGAAGGCAGAGGCTTAAACCCACTGAGCCACCCAGGCGCCCTAAACTGTGTTCTTATCTGAAGGCTCAACTGGGGAAGAATCTGAATACAAGGTCATTCAGGTTGTCACCAGGACTCGTTTCCTAGTGGGTTTAGTGTCTTGCTGGCAGTCGTCCATACTCCCACTCCTCTGGCCCTTTCCATAGGCAGTTCACAGCATGACCACTTGCTTCATCAAAACAGCACAAGAATGAGAGCAAGGGGTGCGTGGGTGACCCAGTCAGGTAAGCCTCTGACTTCAGCTCAGGTTATGATCTTAGGGTCCTGGGATCGGGCCTTTCACTGGGCTCTGTGCTCAGCGGGGAGTCTATTCCTCCCACTCCCTCTCCCTCTGCTCCTCCCCTCACTCATGATCTCAGTCTCTCTCTCTCAAATAAGAAAGAGTGAGAGCAAAATGCGCCATGCGGTTTCATGTGACACAGTGTAATCTCGGGAGTGACATCCCATTGCCTTTGCCATACAGCGTAGACTCATCAAGAGAGTGACATTCCAGTACCTTTGACCCTGTATTAGTCAGAAGCTGGCCACAGGATCCGCCCACACTTGGGGGAGTGGATTACACAAGGGCTCGAACACCTGGAGGTGGAGGTCAAGAGGGTGCTTTAGGGTCTGTCCACCACAGATGACCTGGTAGCTCCATAGTTACCAGCAGTGAAAGGCTGGCTGTCCGCATTTTAGCCGGAGATTTTAACCTGCTCTCCCAGACTCAGGAAGAGCTAAGCTGATTTCAGTTTTAGCTTCTCTTCTTTTCTGCCATCCTCTCCTAGACGAGCGGATGGCTGAGAGTCAGTAACTGCACGATGAAGGAAGACATGCAAAAGGCCAAATGATGCTGAATACCCAAGAGTTGGCCAGCATGAAATGAGCAAGAAAGTTGTGGAAACAGAAGCAGCAAATGACTGATGATATAAAGAGTAAGGGAGATTAGGTCCAAGAAACTGGGATGATGCTCATGTGTGTGTGGAGACAAAAGATTGTGGTTTTAACAGATGGCTGTCTACATAGTCTGTATTTGGAACTGCTTGAGATCCGGAAGATGAGGCCCTAGAGGCATGATCTAGGAGGAGACCGAAGTAAAGAGAAGGCTAACCCCTTCAGCACAGGAAGTTAGGAATTTGGGAAGTAAGCAGAAGAGGGAAAAGAGGAGCACGGCAAGGTGATGGTAGGGGAGGCTGGCCACAAGGAGAAAGGTAGCAGCTGAGCAAATTCAGGACTGGGGATGCCTGGGTGGCTCAGTCGGTTAAGCATCCCACTCTTTTTTTTTTTTTTTTTTTTTTTTTAAGACTTATTTATTTGAGAGAGGGAGTATGCAAGAGAGAACAAGTTGGGGGAGAGACAGAGGGAAAGAGAGAGGAGAGAGATTCCCGGAGCATCTCCACTGAGTGGGGAGTCCGATGTGGGGCTGGATCCCAGGACCCTGAGATCATGGCCTGAGCTGAAATCAAGAGCTGGCTGCCTAACCAACTGAGTTACCCAAATGCCCCAAGCATCCCACTCTTTGATCTAAGCTTAGGTCTTGATCTTGGGGTCCTGAGTTCAAGCCCCTCATTGGGCTCCACTCTAGGTGTAGAGTTTGCTTAAAAAAAAAAGTCTCGGGGTACCTGGGTGGCTCAGTTGGTTGAAAATCCAACTCTTCATTTTGGCTCAGGTTGTGATCTCAGGGTCCTGGGATAGGGCCCCACACTGGGCTCTGCATTTAGTGTGGAGTCTGCTTGTCCTTCTCCCTCTCTCTTTCTCCTTCCCCTACACATGGCCTCCTTTCTCTCTCTCTCTCTCTCTCTCAAATAAATAAATAAAATCTTTGGGGAAAATAATCTTTTTTTTTTAATTTTTATTTATTTATTTGACAGAGAAATCACAAGTAGGCAGAGAGGCAGGCAGAGAGAGAGGGGGAAGCAGGCTCCCCACCGAGCAGAGAGCCCGATGCGGGGCTTGATCCCAGGACCCTGAGATCATAACCTGAGCCAAAGGCAGAGGCTTAACCACTGAGCCACCCAGGTGCCCCAGGAAAAAGAATCTTAAATTCAGGACCAGGGCCTGGCTCTCTCCGTGGGTGTAGCATGCGACTCTTGATCTCGAGGTGGTTAGTTCAAGCCCCAAGTTGGGTGTAGAGATTACTGTAAAAATAACTTAAACAAAGAAAAGAAAGAAAGAAAATTCGTGACTGAACTTGGAACAGGGATTTCTCAAATTTAATTATTTTGGGGTATCTGTGATGTCCTGTGACTTTAAACCCCCTTCATCCACTCAAGTCTTCAGTTAAATCTATTATACCTACAAATGGAGATGGGGAAAAAAAGACCTTACCGTAATTCCATGAGGCCTGCACAGCTATATTTGGCAGCTTATTTCTTGCCAGTTTCTGATAGAGGAGCAAGCTTGCTCTATAACAGATGCCCCTAGAGGCCAACTGGCTTTTGGCATCTGCTTCCCCCCAGGTGAGCAGTGCCTCAGCGACTGTGAAGGTGGTGGTTGTGGACTCGGTCAGTGCGGTGGTCTCCCCACTTCTGGGAGGTCAGCAGAGGGAAGGTAAGAGGTGCGGCAGAGCCCCGGGGTCCGGGACGTCATCTTGCCTCCCAGCTCTGGAACCCACTCCCCGATCAGCCCAATCCCAGGTGCCCTGCTGCCCTCTCCCTCTGCTTCTCCTCCTCCAGGTTTGGCCTTGATGATGCAGCTGGCTCGAGAGCTGAAGACCCTGGCCCGGGACCTTGGCGTGGCGGTGGTGGTGAGGCAGTGGGCTTGTCTGCTCCCTGGGCTTTGCTTGTTTACTCTCCTTAAATGGCAACTGAACCCCCAACGTGGCCCTTTGGGACAGGATCTTAGCCCGACTTCCCTGGGCCATCTAGAGCCCTAGACTGTGATGGGATCGGACATAAATAGCCAAGGGGTCAGGGACAGTTTTGGTTTTCTTTTTACTCTAAGACAGGTTTATTGAGGAATCATTCACACACAGTAACTTTCTCCTCATTTGACGTTTGGCTAACCGACACTAAGGTATCCACTCTTGTCACAAGGCACAATCAAGATCTAGAATATTTCGGTCACCCAAAAAAGTCCCCAAGCCCCAGACATCCGCTGATCTGGTTTCTGTCCCTATAGTTTTGCCTTTTCCAGTGCTTCATAAAAAGGAATGTTTTTGCTTTCAAAGTAACTTTTTCTGCTTACCGGAGACTTTTTTTAAAGTCTGTATGCTTCTCCTAGGGTACAAAACAGTTATATATAGGAGTCAAATTCGTAGTAAGTCTCCACATCCACAGAAAACATACTAATATTTTTATGTATCTCCGTAGGACCTTTTTTCTCTGCCATATGTGCATATACTTTTAACCAGCTTTCCAATTAAACTGTAAGCTTGTTTAAAAAAAAATAACTCATCTCATTCCATTTCCCACGTCTTTTAAATAGATACTTTAAGAATGCCATTTTTAGCAGTTACATATTTTATTTAATACCTGTGTTACAGGGGTCAGCAAACTTTTCTGTAAAGGGCCGGAGAGTAAACAGTTGAGGCTTTGTAGCCATATGGTTTTGGTCACAGCTACTCTGCTCCACTGAGATTACGTGAGAGCAACCACAGACAGTCCCTGAACAGAGGGCATGGCTGTGTTCCAGCCAAACTTGACTTTCAGAAGTAATTTTGGGGCCACGTTTGGCCTGTCGGGAGTAGTTTGCAAACCCCTGGTATCCCGTAATGATCTATTTCCTGATTTGGGGCTTGTAATTCATTGTTTTCCTCTTTTCTTTCTTTTTTTTTTTTTTTTTTTTTAAAGATTTTATTTATTTGACAGAGAGAAACACAGTGAGAGAGGGAACACAAGCAGAGGGAATGGTAGCGGGAGAAGCAGGCTTCCTGCCGAGCAGGGAGACCGATGCGGGGCTCGATCCCAGGACTCCGGGATCTTGACCTGGGCCGAAGGCAGACGCTTAACGACTGAGCCACCCAGGCGCCCCCCTCTTTTATTTTCTTCATTTTAATTTAAATTTTTAAATTTTTAAAAAGATTTTATTTATTTATTTGACACAGAGAGAGAGAGAGAGCCAGGCAGGGGGAACAGCAGAAGGAGAGGGAGAAGCAGGCTTCCCGCTGGATCATGACCTGAGCCAAGGGCTGACACTTAACAAACTGAGCCACCCAGGCGCCGCTGGTTTTCTTCTATTTTAAGTAAAATTCTGGGGTGCCTGGTGGCTCAGTTGGTTAAGTGTTAGACTCTTGATTTTGGTTCAGGTCATGATCTCGGGGTCGTGAGACTGAGCTCCACGTTGGGCTCCATGCTTAGCAGGGAGTCAGCTTTAGATGCTCCCTTTCCCTCTAGCCCTCACCACTGCTCACACACTCACTGGCTTGCTCTCTAAAATAAATAAATCTTTAAGTAAAACTCCAGTGAACACCCTGATACCTAAATTTCTTTGCATATTTCGTATTATTTCCTCAAACTCCTAAAAGTATAGTTACTGAGTCAGGGATAAACACATTTTTTTAAAAAAGATTTTATTTATTTGTCAGAGAGAGAGCACAAGTAGGCAGAGTGGCAGGCAGGGGCAGAGAGAGAAGCAGGCTCCCAGCTGAGCAAGGAGCCCAATGCAGGACTCGATCCCAGGACCCTGGGATTGTGACCGAAGCCAAAGGCAGCAGCTTAACCCACTGAGCCAACCAGGTGTCCCTAAACACATTTTTTTTTAAAGATTTTATTTATTTATTTGAGAGAGAGAGAGAGAGATCACAAGTAGGCAGAGAGGCAGGCAGAGAAAGAGGAGGAAGCAGGCTCCCTGCTGAGTGGAGAGCCCAATGCAGGGCTTGATCCCAGGACCCTGAGATCATGACCTGAGCCGAAGGCAGAGGGTTATCCACTGAGTCACCCAGGTGCCCCCCTAAACACATTTTAAAAAAATTTACTTAATTTATTTTTTAAAAAAGATTTTATTTATTTATTTGAGAGAGAGCACAAGTTGGTGTGGGCCGGCAGGGGGTGGGGTGGGGGGGTGCGGTGGGCAGAGGGAGAAGGAGAAGCAGGCTCTCCGCTGAGCAGCAAGCCCGATGCAGGACTCGATCCCAGGACCCTGGGATCATGTCCTGAGCCGAAGACAGATGCTTAACCACCTGAGCCACCCAGGCACCCCAGAAATACATACATTTTTAAATGTGTAGACATGATATCGCCAAATTTCCAGGAAGGTTATACTAATTCACACACCCACCAGCAATGTTCTTTTGTTCTTTAAGTTGAGTCCTAGGGCCTTCCTTTCCTGACTTCGGGCTGGGTATGATCACCTGCTCATGGCCCCGGCTTAGGCCCTGGGGACTCAGTGATGAACAAGCTGCCGCTCCCCTGCCCCCGGTTGGGGGTGCCGGTGGGGAAACTGTCATCAGGAGGACACTGTGAGGCTCGGATTGCCCACCTATGGTGATCCTGGGCAGAGGAGAACCGACCAGATTACGACTGCCCTTTCAAAGCTCCCACAAGCCCCTACATCCAGATGTATTCCTGCCGCAAGGGCTGAGTGGGTGTGGTCTCAGAGTGCCCGTCTGCTGGGTTGGGGGTGTCGGGGTGCAAGCCCACCCCTGCGGTTCCTCCAGCAAAGTGCAGACAGCGCTGCTTATTCCCAGACCCATGGCCCATGACCTTCTGCAGGAGTCAAGCCTGAGGCATGGCGATTTCATGGCAAGAGTCGAGCTCGAGTGAGGCCCTGGGGTTCTAGTTCCAGACCCGCTGTCAGTAACTCAGGGAGCCTCGGGGAAGTCCTTTCTCTGTGCTGGGCCTCAGTTTTCCCACTTGCAGAACGAAGCAGCAGGAACAGATATCCTCTACACCAGCATTATCGATCTGGAAGTCTTTGCTTCTTTCTGCCTCAGGTAACCAACCACATGACCCGAGACAGGGACAGTGGGGAGCTCAAACCTGCCCTCGGACGCTCCTGGAGCTTTGTACCCAGCACCCGGATTCTCCTGGACGTGGAGGAAGGAGCAGGAGCATCGGGCAGTCGGCGCAGGGCACGTTTGACCAAATCTCCCCGTCTGGTGAGCCGGCCGCAGGGGAAAGCCAGGAATCTGGGCCTTTGAGGGTGTTTGTGTGCCCAGACGTCTCATAGAGGAATTCTTGGATGCCGAGACCCGGCAACCAGAGAGGCTGCCCGCTTGAGTTGCTTAACTCAAAAACTACCCTTCCCTCTGTCTTCTTCCAGCCAACAGGCTTCCAGGAGGTGATAGACATCGGGACCTGGGGGCCTCCAGAGCAGAGCCCAGCATCCCAGGGAGATCAGATATGACTGTGCTATTGATTGGGAGAAGGGGGGGGCATCGAGCGCCCCACTTCTGTGCATGCCAGCAGCTGCTGTTCACGGCCACCCAGCACCTGGGATTGCAGTAGAAGCTCTCGGCCTGGGCAGAAGAGACTTCTCTGTTTCCTCAGCCTCTCTTTCTGTGGTGAGAGAGGACGCTCTGGTGGAAGGACCCAGAAACTCGAGCCGGTACCAGGTTTTCTTCCTTGTTTCTATCATGTGTGTTTCCATGGGAGCTGAGTTCACCCTGGCCTCTGGCCTCTCTGAAAAGGCCTGCTAGCGACCGGACAGAACCCCGTGTGTCACCGTTGCACCCGCGTTCCATCCTCATGCAGTGACTGAGCCCAGAAGCCTCTGCTTCCCTCTCTCTTTTTTATTTCGCCTCTGTTTTTCCATCTGTAAGACGGACATCCCTTTCCCCTAGCTTTGTCTTTGCGTTATGGGTAGAAGTGACCTTGCAAATGCAAAGCCCTTCTTTATCTATGTCCTGCTCTTAAAAATACAAACAGGAAATTCCCTGAGCCCCAGAGCCACCCGATTCCACCCCCCACCCCCAGAACGGTGTTTTTCAGTTTCCCCCAGTGAGGTTCCAAAGAACGGTTCTTCCTTCCTGCTGATTTGGTTTCATACACCTGCATGCATCACCGTGACTAGGTGAGACTGGGAACTCGCTGTAGTCCCAGGGATATGATTGAACAGGAAGGGAGATTGTGGCCGTGGTGAATCCAGGTACTTGTTTATTATGCATGGTGCCCCGTAGGGCCCCTCCACAGTATAGAGTAGCCAGAGGTGCTGAACCATGGCCTTGCCCATAAACAGACAGGAGAGAATTTGCACAGTAAATAGAGCCAGCTGGGAAAATTGATGCTGGTGTAAATAATACATGGCAAATCTAGTCCTTTATGCAGAAATTCATTGCCGGTGGCTCCGAGATGCACTATAATTACCCTTCTCTTCCTGCCAGCTGTACCACAGCCTGGTGCCCTAGTCTATGAAATAACCCCCCTGTCTGTTAGCGGCACCATGGCCATCCGTCTGAGAGCTGTAGCCCTGGTGGAGGCCTGGGGGGAGAGGAGGACACCAGGGAAGGAATAATAAAAGGCAACGTGGAGAAATGATCAGAATTGTTTACTGACCACATTTTTTAAAGGAAGGTCGCCTTTCTCGGTGAGAGAGCCTGTCATGATTAATTAGTTGTGTCATGGCTGCAGGAAATGGAGGGAGGGTGTCAGAGTTCCAGGGGGAAGATAGGACGCGAAGACGATGAACATAGGAGAGACAGAAGCCGGAAGCAGGGAGGATTGGGAGCGAGTGGCAGACCGGCTCCAGGGGGACAGGGGAGGGGAGCCTACGACTGGGGGGAGGCTGGCCCTGCTGCGTGCAGAAAGGACCCCAGGAGAAACAAATCTTCATCTCTGCATTCTGTGAGGGGTTGGCATATTTCCGCAACCACCGTAGGAGATGGTATGTTAAGTGAGGGATGGCAGATCCCTGCCACTCCTACCTTTTGGGCATTTTGAGCCCCCCGGGGCAGGGGGTGTCTCACCTGTCTCCCCAGCATTCTTTTTTTGTGGAACTCAGAGTGTTTTGCGGTTTTTCTCTGCACGGCACTCGAGGAGTGGGCGCCTGATGTGGAGCCCGGTTGCCCTCTGTGGCCCGGGCTGGTCTGCCTTGTTCCCTGTATGCGGGGAGTCGCATTGCAACAACGGGGATGGAGAGGTCTGTAAAGATCATGTGGCCCATCTTGTCACTTAACAGAGAGGGAAACTGAGGCCCAAAGAAGAGAAGTGATGGTCCCTGTGGTGAAACAGCAGCCGGTACCCAGGACTCCCGATTCCCACGCCAGGACCCTTTGTATGTCTGTGCTGCCTTTAGTTTCCGGTCTGCGCAGCTCTCTTCCCACCGGGAGCTAACCCCAGCTCAGGGGGCCACGGCCGTCACCCAGGTGGCCTCACTGACCATGGGAAGGTGTCCCATTCAACGCTGCTCCAGACCACCTGTGACATTCCTGCAGGACCTTGTCCCTCACATCTTGCTTCCTCCTTGGACCTTGTTCTCAGACCGGAGCTTTCTCTCGCACTGCCTGTGCCCCTGTGCACGGCATTCGGGGCACCCTGCACTGAGCAGCTCCCGTCACAGGCCTCGAACCAGGCTGGCTCCCCTGCCCAAGTGCCTCTTGCTCCCTTTGCTTATGTGTCTGCCTCAGTGTCTGGTGTGTCTGGTGCACACTCGCCCCGACATCCTCCCTTCTTATGCATCAGGTATGGTCCAGGTAGACATCATAACCACTCTCTACCACTCATCCTCCTGTGCACTTGTTGGCCCATGAGCTCAAGATCCATTTTTTAAAAGATTTTATTTATTTGAGAGAGAAAGAGCACGAGTTGGGGGAGGAGCAGAAGGAGAGGGAGAAGCAGATTCTCCACAGAGCAGGGAGCACCATGTGGGGCCCCATCCCAAGACCCTGGGATTATAACCTGAGCTAAGGACAGATACTTAACCAACTCAGTGGCCCAGGCGCCCAAGCTCAAAATCCATTTTAAGAACCTCCCATTTCAATTTTTCTTTTGCTCTTTCCATAGTCTAGGAGCTCAGCAGTGGTTGACTATGAGTGGGTGGTCCTTTGTGCATTTTAAAGATGGCAAAAGAGGAATCAAGGAATTTTTTTCTCCTGATCTAGGCAGTCATGAAGTCTCCAAAATCTCTTTATGTATCTTTCTAGAGAGGACTCTTGTGTATCCTAGGTCTGAGATTAGTCAAAATTAATGTTGGGTCCCTACTACGGTCTGGCACTTGATGACTCTAAGTCAGGTACCTAAACTCCCAAAGACTCTCAGACAAAAGTCCATGTATCATTGAGGCTGCTCTCTGCTGCAGGTAACAAAACCTGGCTTAAAAAGGCTTCAACAATAAGGACATTGTCTCCAGTTACATGAAGTCCAAGGTTGGCTCATTCAATGGCTCAGTGTGAAGGGGTATAAGGCCCTTTTTCTCTTTCTGCTTTGCTCTCCTTTTGTGTTGGTTTTGTCTTCAAGCTCATTCTCATTAAAGCTTGGGTGTAGCCATTCTGAGCATCAGTCCAGACATGACAAAGTCTACAGGCAGGAATGTGGTCCTTGTGTCCTTTTAAGTTAAAACTCAACTTCCTATCAAAGTGGACTTACCTCATATCTTATTAGTGCAGAATTGCTTCTTGAACCCACATCTAAATCCTGGCAAGGGAAATTGCTCTGTGATTGACTCAGATCAACTAGATAATAGCCCTGGAGCTGGGGCTGGGGACAGGCTTTCCTTAAGCATGTGCTATGGCCATTGGAAGGAAATGGTGGTGCTCTACCAGAAAGGAGGAGTTGTGTGGAGGAATTGAACATCAAGTGGGCAAACCACTGGTGTCCGCCATAGTCCAGAAGGCAAGTGTATCAAGGCTTTCATGTGCTTAGGCCCTTTGTACGCATCTCATTTAGATCTTAGGACAGCCCTGTGGCATGGGGATTCATTCCATTTTACGGACTATAGGAGTCCAGCAAGGCTGAGGACAGAAGGCTAATAAGTGGCAGCACCAGAATCCAAACTCAAATTGTCTTATTCAAAACCCTACTTCTTTCCATCCTCATGCTGCCTTCAGCTGTGAATATGTAACTGTTTTGATAAGATTCTTTTTTTATGTTTTGCCCAGCTAGTAGCCAGGGCTACACATCTTGACCTTTTCTCAGCTTAGCTCACCATAAAAAGCTGGATCAGAGATTTACTTTATCAGCTCTTTTCAATTTCCCCTAGGGAATTTATGAGAGAGTGACACACACGGAGAAGAGAGATAGTGTTGGTATTAAAGTGAATTGGAGGGGTACCTGGCTGGCCCAGTTGGAAGAGCATATGCATCTTGATCTTGGTGTCATGGGTTGGAGTCCTACACTGGGTGTAGAGATCACTTAGATAAATAAACAAACATGGGGCGCCTGGGTGGCTCAGTGGGTTAAGCCTCTGCGTTTGGCTCAGGTCGTGATCAGGGTCCTGGGATTGAGCCCAACCTTGGGCTTCCTGCTCAGCAGAGAGCTTGCTCCCCCCTCTCTTTCTGCCTGCCTCTCTGCCTGCTTGTGATCTCACTCTGTCAAATAAATAAGTAAGATCTTTAAAAAATAAATAAACTTAAAAAGAAAAAGTGAACTGGAGGTTTAAGGGAAAATAAATCTGAATAAAAAACAATGATTGGGGGTGCCTGGGTGGCTCAGATGATTGAGCATCTGCCTTCGGATCAGGTCATGATCCCAGGGTCCTGGAATCGAGTCCCACATCGGGTTCCCTGCTCAGTGGGGAGCCTGCTTCTCCCTCTGCTTCTGTCTCTCTGTCTCTCATGAATAAATAAATAAATAAAATCTTTAAAAAATATATTTAAAAACAAAAACAAAAGAAAAAACAGTGGTTGGGACACCTGTGTGGTTCAGTCTATTAAGTGTCTGCCTTCGGCTCAGGTCATGATCCCAGAGTCCTGGGATCAATTCCCTGCTCGGCGGGGGTCTGCTTCTCCTTATTCCTCTGCCCCTCCCCCTGCCTCATGCTCCCTCTTTCTCTCTCTCCAATAAATTAATTAAATCTTAAAAAGAAAAGTTTATTCTCAAAGGTGTTTTTCTCGTTTTTTTCTTGTCTTATTGCACTGGCTGGACTAACGTAAGGTACTAAGTCAAATAGAAGCACCCGTGGCCATTGTCCTTGTCTTGTTCCTGACTTTAGTGCTGTTTCCAATATTTTACCCTTAAGGTTCTGTAGGTTCCCTGTAGTTACCATTTACATCAAGATAGAGACCGCATTGCATCTCCTGTTTGTCCTATAGAGGGAGGCCAGGTACTGGCCATGATGTTGGCCATGCACAGAGCTCTCTCTCCCAGTCAATGGAAAGTCTGCGTGTCCTGGAGCTATAAAGCTGTACTTCAGCTGCTGCATTAGTTTGAGTCCTTGAACAGCCTTTGAACCTTAGCCCTTCTCTGCCCCCCTGCAGTTTCTGGGTGTAACAGCCTTAAGTGAAGCCCAGGTTTTGCCAGAAGACAATGGGCACATGTGGAAAATAATACAAAATCAAGGAACAAGATTTTTTAATTTTTAAAAAGACTTTATTTGAGAGCGAGAGTTGAGAGAGCACAAGCAGAGGGAGCAGCAGGGGGAGAAGGAGAAGCAGGCTCCCCACTGAGCAGGGAGCCCCATGAGGGCCTCAGTCTCAGGACCCCAGGATCATGACCTGAGCTGAAGGCAGCTGCTAAACCGACTGAGCCACCCAGGCGCCCCAAGGAACAAATTTTTTATATCTCAACTAACTCAGTCTTAGCTCTGACACTTACTTGCTGGGTGTCATTGGATGAATTACTTAAACTCTTTAAGCCTTAGTTTCATCCACCGTAAAATGGAGAAAATAATGCCTGCTGCATAGGGGCGCCTGGGTGGCTCAGTGAGTGAAGTGGCTGACTCTTGATGTCGGCTCAGGGTCATGATCTCAGGGTCGTGGGATGGAGCCCTGCATCGGGCTCTGTGCTCAGCGGGGAGCCTGCTTGAAGATTCTCTCTCTCCCTCTCCCCCTGCCCTTCCCTTGTTTCTCTCTCTCAGATAAATAAATAAATCTTTAAAAAAATAATAATGCCTGATGGATAGAATTGCCTTGGAGTCATATAGCTTATGTAAAGCACCAGATACTTTTCCAGTCCTATAATGGGACTTAATCTCATATCTTTGTGAAGCCTCCGATGCCTGGGAGGTACTAGTGACAGCTTCCTTCTGTCCAGGCAGGGCCAGCTTCATGGTAGTGTGGCCAGTGCGGTAGCACAGAGCCCCGTGCTTACTTTAATATTCTACTGTTGCTATCCTGAAATTCTTAATACTTTTCGAACAAGGGTCTCATATTTTGCACTGTGCCCTGCAGACTCTAACGAGTCCTGTCTCAGGAATGAGTAGACCTCTTGTATTGGCCCTTCAATTTGGAAGATACCCTACCACTTATTAGGGAATAACTCCCTTAGAGAGTTACCTCTTGAAGAAAAACTGAGATTAGCATCTTGTGTCTGTTTATCTCTGTTCCATTCTAGGGTAATCTATACAGCCTCTTTCAGAAAGGAATTCTTTATATTTTACATAATTTATTAGGTCCAGAGAAGTTAAGAGGGGGCTGGTGAAATGGAAGGATTTGGGATTTGGGGTAAGGAAAAGATCGAGGTTCAGAATGCTTTCTGGCCAAATTAATTGGACCAGCTAATTTCTCTGTCTCATTGGTAAAATCTATGTTGCAGGAGAATTATATTTCCCTTACTGGTAAAATTATATGTCTCAGGGGAACTTAACAGGTAATTTATGTAAAGTGCCTTTCACAGAAAGTCTGGCACATAGTAGGTGCTCAATCACCACTGATTCTTTCAGCTCATGCCAGAAGTAACAAAAATCCAAGCACTAGCACTGACAAGGCATGGTCCTGCTAATAAAATGATTTATTTTTTCACTCGTGTTTGGGGAAAAGCATGTGCTTCATAAATATGTATTGGAAAGTACTTAGCAAATGAGTGGAAATAATAAAAATATGTCAGAGTAAACAGCTCCTATAAATGTCACTTGGTAGACAAATTAGTGTTTTATTACCACTAAATACTATTGCTTGCCGAAAAGGATTTTAGATTACTTGCACAATGGGTACATTATTGAGTGCCTGTGCAGAAGGGCACGCTCAAGATGAAAAATAGTGATGGTGATAATGTTAAAGGCGGAGAAAGGAGGAATGTGGATGAATCCCACTCTGAGACCCCCTTGCTTCAGTGATACATTATTCAGCAGCATTCCCATGATTTAGCTGTAATATGGACCAGAGGGCCCAGGGAAAAAAATGACCTCCAGAGGATGTCATGAATCTAGACTCCATTTGTTGGGTCCAGCCAGTGGATTGAGTGCACTTCCCTTTGGAACTGAGCACTCAGCTTGTAACCTGAGCTTACAAAAACATCTCTGGTCTCACCCCATTCTTGTTTTGGACCTATTAACTTTCTATGACTATAATTAACACCAAGAGAAGGAAAGATCAGGTGGAGAATGCTGTGCCTTAATCACAGGTCACAGATCCATTTCAGCAATGAGAGAAATGCCTTCATGGGGGAAATAAAGCCCTGGAGAAGCAGAGAAGACCGAATTCCATCAAAGAAAGTTACCAAAATAGCCAGGTAGGAAAAAGATGACGGGCAGGAGGCCTCTAGAAGGCCAGTTTTTCCATGAATTAATGGGGATGGAAAGACCTGGTTTCAAATTTCAGCTTGGCCTTTTTCAAACTGTGTGGGTTTGGGGAAATTACTTAACCTTCAAATCTTTGTTAATAACACGGGAATAATATTACTCAGTTTGCTGAGTTGTGAAGATTAGAAATACTTGTGGAGTGACAGACCACATGTTTAAATGATAGTATTTTTACGTCATTTTTCTCATGATAGTCCTTATTTTAAAATACAAATTGCTCAGAACTGTGGGAGGTTTCAATAGGAACCTAAAAGCAGAAGAAAATAAGTGTCACTAGACATGGTCAGAACAATGATTAGAATGTGTATTATTTCCATGGCTAGGTATTTTCTTCGTCCACACTGGCTAATGATTCCCCCATGCAACCCTGGGGCTTTACAGCTTACTAAGCACTTCTATATTCATTAGCTCATTTAATTCTCATACCACCCTGCCTCCTAACAATCATACTAACTGTTTCAGGGATGAGGAACCTGGCTAGAGCTCAGAGGCATTAGGTACCTGCTGAAAGGTACACAGCCGCTGAACCTCTGGAGTGGGCTCCTAAGCACAGTCCTTTTCCTTCTACCAAGGCCTTCCTCTCTGAGCAGTTTCCTCACCATCCGAAGGTAAAATTAGCTAACCCTGGGGGGTTTAGACCGGAAAATCCTAGATGACAGAGGTGCCAGCGAGTGAGAGGGACAAGCATGGGTTTTGATGTCTTACACATCTGGCTTTTAATACCTCCCAGCTAAGGGACCTTGAATAAGCTAGTGAACTCTGATGGGCCTGGGTTCCCTCCATTGTAATCTGGGGAACCCTCACCTGCTTAAAGCACTGTTGGGAGGAACAATGAGATACTCAAGTGAGGCAACTTGCAAATTCTTAACGAAATGAGTTCAGTACGTTAAGGGACTCGATCAAGGTCACCAAGCTGGACCACCACCTAGCTGAGCCGCGGACCTGGACTCCAGCTCCTCGTGCAGAGTCCGGTGACCAAGGCAACTAGGGGCCACGGACTCCCTGACACTAGGGAACCGACGCCTAGGCCTCGGGGCTCAAGTTCAGGGTCGGCCTGCCCCGCCTCCGGTGGCCTCAGCTCCGCCAGGGGGCGCGCGCAGAGGCCACGCTCTAGCCCGCCGCGAGCCTCGCCCCTCTCTATGGTGGGTCGGGCACGGCGGGAGCGGAGGCGCGCTCCCGGGAGGGGCGGGGCCGCGCCGGGGGCGGAGCCTCGCGAGGGGCGGGAGCGGCCGGGCCGGGCGCCTGGCGATGGGTGGGGGCGCCAACTTCCTGGGGCCGCCCGTGAGGATGTCGCGACCGCCCCCCGGTGCCCCTCAGCCCCGGAGACGCCGCCGCGGCGGAGCCCCGAGCCCCCCTGCCTGAGGCGTCCGCGGCCCGGATCCGGCCCCTCCCCTCCCAGGTGCGGACTGCCGGGCGGGCGGGAGGGCGGGCGGCCGCGGCAGGTGAGGAGGAGGCGGCGACGGCGCTGGGATACGCGAGGTTCCCGGCCTGGGTGGGGTCCTGGGGGACGTCGGGGTGGGACTGCTGCTCGGCCTCGGGTCTCCCCCGGCTGTGGTCTGGAGGCGCCTCCTCTATGCGGGGCGCGGCCTGGGACTCTCCCTACCTCGCTGGAAGTCTCCGCATCCGGGGCAGCTCGCACCTGTCCCATTAAAAGTCCCTTCGAAGAAAGCATTTCACCTGTGGGGGCAGTAACCCGAGACAGGTGTCTTCAAGTATCTCCAAAAGCTTTAAAGACCGGCAGGTTCAGTTGGCTTGTGGGGGAAAGATGCCTCTTTACGGCGGAGGAAACCGAGTCAGGTACGCGGCGGCCTGGTGCCCTCTCTAAAGGACCTAGCTTGTCCCTGCTTCCTAGCGGAGGAGCCCTTGAGGCTTGTTGGAGGGAGGCGGCTGGAGTTCGGAGGCTTGGAGAAGTTTGGGAGTGTGGTTTCCCCCTTACCCCTCCGCCACTCTTTCCTCTAGGGATTTGCCCTCCGTTTATTTGGGGTGATGCGTGGTGAGGTCGCCACTGGCCAAGACGGAGAAGGGAAGTGGGGCCTCTCTGCAGCGGGCTGCCCCTGAGACATTTGACCGGGCAGAGGGAAGCATATGGCTAGACCAGGGGACTCGGAGCATGGCAGGCATCTTTATGCTCAGAGCTTGGTTTCGAGCTGGCAGAAGATATCCACAAGAGCATATTTTCTCCTTTTTGTTGGTCTGTCATTTGGTCTAGTGGGAGAAAACTGCTTGTGTAATCAAGGAAGATTCTCTCAAGCTCCTCCCAGTCTACCTCAGGGAAGAATTATTGTTAGCTTGGAAATAGGGCTTTACACACAACTGTCACTTTGCACCTTGGCTGAAGGCCACGGTGACCTAATGAATAATCATCCGCAGGTGCATGTGGCCTTCTAAGAAAGCAGGAAGTTCCTTATTCATCCCTTTTACAGCTGGTTTGGAGAACAGGGAAGACTTCCCGTCACTCCTGTTGCTACAGCCGCCTGGAGAACCTTGTGATTTTCCCGGTCACAGTCTAGGTCACTGAAATGTGGGCAAAGCTGTCCATTTATAGAGCCATTTTTCAAGGAATGGGAATAGACAGGGAACACGGTGCTTTGCTGTGTTCTTATACAGAGTTCCAGGGTTGGGAGCTGTAGTGTTACTTCTTTCCTGTTCGGGGGATTTCAGGTTTAACAACTTACTTATCCTTTTTTCCTCTGCATTCGCTTTCACATTCAAGGAAATAGATGATGGCAGGTATTTCTAAAACATTAAGGCATATTTCTTAATAATTCTGGACTTCAGAGTACAGTTCATAAACTACAGTTTATTTAGAGGTGTCATTTTCTTAAGTTTGGAAATAGTGTATAATCCTTGCAGATTGATGTGGTAGGGCTGTTTAATAGCTTGATTTTTCTTTTTTTTAAAGATTTTATTTAAAAATCTTTAAAAAAAGAAAGTGAGAGAGAGAAAGTGAGAACAAGCAGGGGGAGTGACAGGCAGAGGGAGAAGCAGGCTCCCCGCCAAGCAAGGAGCCCGATGTGATGTGATATAGGACTTGATCCTGGACTCCGAGATCATGACCTGAGCCGAAGGCAGCCACTTAACTGACTGAGCCACCCAGGCGCCCCTGTATAACTTAATTGTGCTTGAAGAAAATTTTCATGTAATCTAGGATACACACACACACACGCACACTTTAATGTCTATATCTAGTTACAAAGATCAGCCCTCTAAAAACTTTCAAATTTGTCAGGTAGACAGCTGTTATTCTGTTCACACTGGAATTAAGGGCTTTAAATCCTCTAAATTGACTTAATTTAACCAACTGCTAAAATAATATGCACAGAAAAAGGTGTTCTCTGATTAGAAATTAATTTGTTTTTAATCTTTCTAATGGCCAAGCTGGTTGACATAACTAACTGCTTAGCACCATCTAATAGGAATGTATCTTTAAGGCCTCTTATGAGAGCAGTGGAAAAAGCATTTCCAATTACTAGCATTTAAAAAGCCAAAACAGCAACAATAACAAAAAAAGGCACAATTTCTTCCCTTCTTATGTCTTTGCTGTGATGTTTAATATAGCCACACCCCTCTGTAAGAGTTTTGTGCCTAGGACTTCCTGGAAACATCGACAGAAACCTAAGGAGCATTAAGGGGGCTGATTTCCACCTTGATTTTTTATTCTTTTTTAAGAATTTATTTATTTATTTGACAGAGAGAGAGAGATCACAAGTAGGCAGAGAGGCAGGCAGAGAGAGAGAGAGAGAGAGAGAGAGAAGCAGGCTCCCTGCTGAGCAGAGAGCCTGATGCAATGTGGGGCTTGATGGGGCCTGATCCCAGGACCCTGAGATCATGACCTGAGCTGAAGGCAGAGGCTTTAACCCACTGAGTCACCCAGGTACCCCTTGATTTTTTATTCTTTTTTTTTAATATTTTATTTATTTGACAGAGAGAAACACAGCGAGAGAGGGAACACAAGCAGAGGGAATGGTAGTGGGAGAAGCAGGCTTACTGCCGAGCAGGGAGCCCGATGCCCGATGCGGGGCTCGATCCCAGGACTCCGGGATCATGACCTGAGCCCGAGGCAGACGCCTAACGACTGAGCCACCCAGGCGCCCGATTTTTTATTCTTATAATAGACCTGTTAATACTGCTTTTAATGGTAGAGACTTTTATATCAAACTTGTACTGGCCATAGTGTTTATGTTTTGGGATGAACCTCTGCACCTTGAAATCTCATCACCCCTGCGATACAGAACTAAGTCATAACTTAGAGTTTGATGAGAATACATAGTTTAAATTGCTGTTGGTGAAGTCTCAAGGGACTAGCTGCTTCATCGTTATTATTGTTTGGTAATGATTACCGGTTATTATCTTTTGTTTGGTTACTGGTTATTGGTACTGGTTACTTTTGTTTAGTTAAAGAGTTTGACAATTATAAGGACAATCTGCTTTTTTATTACCTTTTTGGGGGTCTATTTATTTAATTGAAGTAAAGTTGGCACACAAGGACAATCTTTTTATACACAAACATGTGAACTCCTGTTCCTTCAATAGGGAAATTGGTCATTTTCTTGTATTGTGACTTTATATTAACAACAGAGTTTTTTTTTTTTTTTTTAAAAGGGGTGACCAAACTATATGTGCCCTTTTTTTTTAAGATCTTATTTATTTATTTGACAGAGAGAGAATACAGGCAGGGGGTGCAGCAGGGAGAGAGAAGCAGGCTCCTCACTGAGGAGAGAGCCCGACGTGGGGCTCGATCCCAGGACTCTGGGATCATGACCTGAGCTGAAGGCAGCTGCTTAACTGACTGAGCCACCCAGGTGCCCCAACAACAGAGTTTTAAATAGGACTTTTACTAGGACATGAAAGCCATCCCAGGTAGGGAGGAGTCGTAGGCCTCAGCTCTCCCAGTTTCCAAGATTTATTGGTTGCCGTGGTCAGGACAGTGGTTTTTTTGTTTTGTTTTGTTTTTTGTTTTTTTTAAAGATTTTATTTATTTGACAGCGAGAAACACAGCGAGAGAGGGAACACAAGCAGAGGGAATGGTAGCGGGAGAAGCAGGCTTCCTGCCGAGCAGAGAGCCCGATGCGGGGCTCGATCCCAGGACCCTGGGATCATGACCTGGGCCGAAGGCAGACGCTTAACGACTGAGCCACCCAGG
>CM053619.1:16236502-16361811 GCA_028646535.1 Procyon lotor | reverse complement strand
GGGAAAAGCAGTTTTTTGAATCAGACAGAAAAACCAAAGCTGGTTTTTCCAGCTTTGTACTAACTCATGAAACCTTAACCTTTCCTTTCTGGTTGTGCCAGTACAGTGACTGGTCACCGAGAGCGAATGATGCATCAGAGCTTTGGGGAGATCCTGACGTCTTCTTTATCCCGTACAGCTTCTGGGCTAATTTTTAGTGTGTTTTATTGCAAGGAGGTCCCAAATGCCAGCTTTCCTGGAAAGCTGCAGTTCACAGCTGAGTCACTACAGGGTTCTTTAAAAGTACAGATTTCCCAGTCCCACCTCCTGGAGACTCGATTGAGGGGAGAAGTGATGACCAGGGAATCTGCATTTCGAAAACCACTCTGGCTTCTGTTTCCCAAAAGCTCCCCAAGTGATTCTGCTACGCAGCCAGGTTTGGGAGCCACTGTTGCATTGCTTTGAAATTCTTTATAAATGGTTGTCTCTTTAAAAGCATCATTACGTTATCCAGGATGTTTGATTTGCTAGAATAGCCCATTTCCTAGTCATGGCAGATAACAAAGAGCTTTTATAACTTTTATGTAAATTACTTTACAGAGAGCACTCCCCCCCCCCCCCCCCCCCCCCCCCCCCCCCGGCTGTATTATCTATCAGGAGTCATGAGGGAGGGTTGGTGAAAGTAGCTTCCTTTATTTCCTGAGTGGACAAATGAATGATAATGTGGAAACAACTGGAGGTTGGAATCAGTAGTCGAATCTAGTTCTGATCAGCGTTGGGTAGGAGGGGTGCCTGGGAATCCTCCGCCTGTAGGATTTAAAAATAAAGCTAACTTGCCAGATGTTTCACTGCTTCATAGCCGAAGCGCTTATGGAAAGTAATGGAAGCTTAATAGTCAATACAACTTAGTCACAGGTCTTTTGCTGAGTTCATGGAAGGAACAAAAAGTGCTGAAGTACAGAACCACCCGAGTTCAAACAGAATCGGGCACTCGATAAGTTATGGAATTAAACTTGGGACCAGCGTAACAGTTTAGGAAATCGACAAACCCGGTTTTGAATCTCAGCTTTCTCGCCTCCTGGCCATGCCACCTCAGACCCCTTCCTTAATCTCTGTCAGCTTCATTTTCTTCATCCCCAAGATGAGAATAATACCTGGCAGGATTGTCAGGTGGATTAAAAGAGAGCAAAATATATTCTTTGTACATTGCAGGTGACTCCATGAATGTTCACTGCTGCTTTCTCTAGGATTTTTATCCCTAAGGCCAAAGACATCTTTCTAAATCTGACTTTCTCTGTAACTCTTTCTTATTTATTTATTCATTTATTCGTTCACTCATTCATTCATTCATTCTCTGTAACTCTTTCAAGGAGTGTCTACTCCATCAGCTCTTTCAGAATCTAAGAGTGAGGACTGAAGTCGGGAGCTGGATGGTAGGCGAGGAGAGAGTACTAGGATGCTCAAGCATGTTTTTAGAATGAGTGGAGTGTAGGCATCTATCCAGAGTAACTGTCTGCAGGAATGAATGAATAACCTCCAGATGGAGCCCTCTGTATCTGTCCACCTGGGTGGTAGCCCGAGTGCTCCCATCAGGCCAGGAGGCTCTAAGGGTGGCCCCGTGAAACAACGGCTGACATCCATTTCTTTCCTCCTCTTCCTTTTTCCCTTTTGGTCTCTCTCTCTCTCTCTTTTTTTTCTTCCCTCTCTCCTCCCTTCCCAGTCTTTCAGAGTGCCCTTCCTTTTTCGACTTGCCAATCATGTCGCAATAATCGCAGGCTGGGCCCCTGAAACTGCAGGCTAAAAGAGGTTGCTGGTTGCTAACACCTGTCTCTCAGCTAAATGAATAGGCCCTTTTGTGGGCAGGGTGTTTAAAAAGCTGATTAGTACAATGCTGGCTTAAAGGACCTATTAATGATACAGCATATGTAAATCAGAGTGTGATTTAAAGCCATTTTCGATATTTATTTCTTAGACTAGATATTTATGTTTTATTTTGAATTATGATGTTGGTTGAAATTTTATATCTAAACCACGAATCTGTTTATTGCCCAAACAGACTAATTTTTGTCATTTGATTGGGGATCATTTATATTCTAAAGAAGTTCCTACCCTTAAGGGCCTTTGTATTGTTCAGCAAATGTCTAACTAGTGTGTAATACAATTAAAGTTTTGTTCACTGCGCTGCTGACATAATTAGTTTAATTTCTGCTCCTTATATATTTCTCTTGGCAGCTGGGAAATTAAAATACTAGATGCTGCATAAAACTGCTTTTTTGAGGGGGTGATTTTACTGTCAGTTGAATGGACTTGGGCCCCAGGGTACATTTTTTAAGATGTCTTATTCAACCTTCCTGTAATAGTCTTCTTTCTCTCCATAGAATTAATGTATTAAGACACGTAATTGGCTATTTAAGCATTCAGAAGAGACAATGTTTGGCCTTTACCCCGTGATTATATTTTTTCCCTCCACCTCTTTTGAGGCAATGTGTGTAATTTTTGAAACCCCTAAGTATATTACATTTACATGAGCATGTGAACTTTTGCAAAGACTGGAGAATGGAGTGCTTTTCTCTGATAAGGTGTATTATGTAATTCCCTCCCCGAATCACTGCCCTGTTCTTTTTAGATCATAGTGTTTGCAGACCTGATGTGAGCGTGGAAAAGCTGTGGTGCCTAGTAAATCTTCTTCACAATTTCTCTATGATACATTTCACAGAAATGGCTCTAGTCTTCAGGAACAAGAAGTTGCTCTCAAGGAGACTTTACATTTAATTACTCTAATCCCCACTTCATTTCCTACAGGATTCTTGGAGAGATTCTCACCAGGCTGCGATTTCACGGAATCATGACTTAGGCAGGTTTTTATCTCCTGTTAAGGCTTCCAGCCTTTTTTTTTTTTTTAATGGAAAGTGACCTTGGTCTGGTAATTTCTCCTTTGTCCTCGCCTATAAAAAGATAAGCAAAATTGTCCTGCTCCCTCAGCAAACTTTTTCAGCAGCTGCCCCTCGTGCTGCTTTTGAACTCCTAAAAAATTTTTGTTGAGTGAGTGTTACTTGACTTTTTAGGTTGGCGTCCTCCGGTGCTGCTGGCCAGGCCTCCATCGCCCAGTGAAACGTGCTCAGGCCTTTTCTGGAATTGCATATCAAGAAAGGATTTCATTGTCTCTGGGTCGTGGAGTGGTCAGGGCTCCCTGGGATAGGTGTTTGTTTCCATCAGGCCAGTTCTAAAAGTAGGGGAAGCACACCCCCATTTGAACTGCCAGAAGCCAGTCTGATTGCTGAAGACATTTTAACTGCCTTGATCCTCTTTAAACAAATGCTGCCTAGTCATCCTGAAATTTAGAGGAAGGTAGGCCAACTGGAGGCTCTGCTGGGCTCTGAGTGGTTAAATGTAATTGGTTAGTAATCAGTACCATTATTTATTTGCAACTGCTGGATTATGTTAAAAGACTTGCAAGGAAAAAAAAAAACCTTAAGTAAATGTAGAGTAGTCCTCTCCCACCTGGTCCTCTTTTGTTTTACTCTTTTCATTTACTTTGGAAAAATCTTTCCAGTCTCAGTCCAGATCACATGCAAACAGACTTATGGCACAGGAATCAATATATTTGATCCTAAAATACATAGGAAAGTGTGTTTGTTGTCGCTCCAGGATTTTCTGTGGCTCTTACTTTTATTTTTAAATGATTAAAACATCTGCTTGAGAACCGACCCTCGTCCTCTTTCTGCTTCCAGCCTTTTCCTAGGTCTTGAGTCAGTGGGGCCACAATGAATTAATTATACTTCCTCTGGACCATGCTAAATTATTATTTTACTTGGTGTGGAAGAAAATTCACCAGAGCATAAGCCTTTATTCGAAAATGCTGGACAAAAGGAGCATTCTAGTTTGGAGAAAGAGAGCAGAGTGTTTTCTAGGGCTTCCTTTAGCAGGGGTGGGTCAGCTGAAGTTCAGCTGGTTGGGGCAGTCTGTAGTCAAGGGTGGCTCTAGGAAGAGGGAGTTGTTTTGGACTTGTTTTGCAAATTAGCAGCCGTTTGGGCATTTTGGATTTTTCAGAAGGGCGAAAAGGGAGAGTTAGGGGCAAGGGCTAACATTTTGTACGGTGGGCAGGAGATGGGAAGGAATAATGCGGGTGCTAAGACTTGCCCAGTCCACGGTGGAAAATTCTTAGTCTTTCAGTTTCTCTCATATCTGTCTACCTCTGTTTCTACCTTTTGGGCACTACTAGATTCAGGTGCCAGTCTCGGTCATTTTATTTACTGATCGAAGAGTTTGCTTAGTCATTCCAGGTGAGAGCTGAACTTTACCTTAGCTAGTGTTTGCTATGGAACAGGTGGGGAGAAGGGTGCCAGAATATTCCCAGAGTTGGATAGAGGCCACTCCACCTTCCTTACTACCCTCACCATATAGTTTGACCCAGCACTACCCGGTGACTCTGAATCATCCATCCCCACACCCACTGGTTGGGTTCAGTGTTTCCTAACTCTAAATTGTTGACACAGTTGCAGACCAGCAGCTTGATGAATAGGGACTACTCCTCAGTAGTGAGTGCTGCTCATATGGAGGACATAAAAAATGATAGTCATTCTGCTGCTTCACCTCCGGATGGTCTTCATCAGATTCCTAAATTTTATTTATTTGATAAAACTTTTCAAACAACGTGAACATGTCCCTTGTACTACCAAAACTAATACTAAAAAGGAAAATACATTTGCAATTATATCTCAGTTTTTATTTGAGATGCACACTGTCCACACCTGCACCGTTACTTGTAGAAAAGCTCACAAAAAGCATCCTCAGATCTTTCTCCAAACATAAAAATAAGCCACTGGTTTTGTGCGGAAGGGATTGGTACAGAACTCAAGAGTTCTGAATATCATGTCAAGACAGCAGTTTTTGATGTTACAGAATGCAAATATTTACATGTATTTTAATTTATATTTGGTATTCCCAACCAAACTTTAAAAAAAATTTTTTTTAACCTCTTTGCCCAAAATGGGGCTCAAACTCACAACCCTGAGAGCAAGAGCTGCACACCCCTGACTGAGCCAACCAGTTGCCCCTGCCAAATGTCATTTTAAAAGGTTTTTATTTTTATTTATTATTATTATTTTTTAAAGATTTTATTTATTTGACAGAAACACAGCGAGAGAGGGAACACAAGCAGAGGGAATGGTAGTGGGATAAGCAGGCGTCCTGCCGAGCAAGGAGCTCGATGTGGGGCTCGATCCCAGGACCCTGAGATCATGACCTGAGCCGAAGGCAGACACTTAATGACTGAGCCACCCAGGTGCCCCTATTTATTATTATTTTTAATGATTTTATTTAACAGAAAAAGGTCACAAGTAGGCAGAGAGGCAGGCAGAGAGGGTGGGGGGAAGCAGACTCCCTGTTGAGCAGAGAGCCTGATGTGATGCGGGGGCTGGGCTTGATCCCAGCACCCTGAGACCATGACCTGAGCAGGGCAGAGGCTTTAACCCACTGAGCCACCCAGGCACCCGTCATTTTTTTTTTTTAATGGGGGAAAATTTGGGGCACCTGACTGGCTTGATTTCTTAATCTGAGTCATGAGTTCGAGCCCTACCTTGGGTATAGAGATTACTAAAAAAAACAAAAAGAAAACAGGTGGCCCTGGGTTGCTCAGTCAGCCGAGCGACCCACTCTTGATTTTGGCTCAGGTAATGATATCAGGGTCCTGAGACCGCTGTGGGGCTCTGTGCTGAGCAGGGAGTCTGAGATTCTCGTCCTTCTGCCGTTCCCCTACTGGTATGCAGGCATTCTCTCTAAAATAAACCTTTAAAAAGAAACTTAATAAAATGGAGAAAAGTTGAAATTTGTTGCTACATTCACAGATATTATAAAAGTGTATTAAAATAGCCTTTCTGTAAGTTTTAATATACTGCTTTAAAAATATGATAATTTTTAAATCAGGGATTACACACAAATTATGACCTTTTTTTATTCCTAGAAAGCAGTGGTAGTGATTGCAGATCTCAAATTTTAGCATGCCTGAGCACTTGCATATCCAGATATTTTGGATATCCAAAATATCCATTTCCTGATTCCTAGCCTACACCTAGAGAATTAAGAGGGTTTGGGACTGAAATTGGGGATTCTTTTTTTTTTTTTTTTTAATATTTTATTTATTTATTTGACAGAGAGAGAGAGAGAGATTACAAATAGAGAGGGAGGCAGAGAGAGAATGAAGAAGCAGGCTCCCTGCTGAGCAGAGAGCCTGATGTCGGGCTTGATCCCAGAACCCTGAGATCATGACCTGAGCCGAAAGCAGAGGCTTTAACCCACTGAGCCGCCCAGGTGCCCCGAAATTGGGGATTCTGATGGCAACAACCATGATGATGGTGGTGATGATGTTGAGAAATTCAGAAATTCAGGGGCTACCTTTATTATGCAGAGGAGGAATTTAAGGCCCTTTAAATTAAGGCCCACCCACCTGTTCTGGGTGGTTCTGAGGATATTGAGATTATTTTTTTCCTTATGCTATCTGTAAATGAAGCAACCAGCTGAGGACTCGCATTCCTTCTTGGGGAGTGAAGTTCCATCGCCTGTAAATTCACCAGGATGGAATAAATTCCACCCAAGTAAATCCTGGTGATTTACTAGATCACAATTTTTACTACTTGGAGATTAGGTGAGGGATGCTTACCTTTAATATGCTTACGAATAAGTCAATAGAACTTGCCTTTGGTGCCTGTATCAGGAGGGATCTTAACCTCTTTTGACTAAATACTAAAAAGGAGTTTTCAACTTCTTGGCCTTTACTCACCACTAATAAAGCTGCTTAAAGGTAGAAGACAAATAAAATTGGGGGCGTACAAGTTGGTTTTTTTTTTTTTTTTGAGACACTAAAGTTTGTGTTTGCTTTTTAGAAGCCTTTTTTAAGTAGTCTAGGAGCAAGGATTATTAGTTTGTGTTACTGTAATGTCAAAACGAATGTTGATACAGAGCAGGGGGGAAATATCTCTGCAGGCTTAGGATCCCGGTTTAATTGCTTAGTTGGATAAAATGTCAAACTTGATTACTTGATAGATTATTGGAGCTGTTATTTTGGTGGTTAAACAAAAATGAAACTGTTGTGGTGTTCGGAAAGAACACTGCTTCCTGTGTCTTGGTTTCGCACTGGAGAAAGTTTCAATTGTTCAGAAGCAATACTAGTTAGAAAATGCAGCTTCTGTGGCTCCTAGGCACAGCTGTCTAAATTACCAGCTCTACGGGGGCCTTTGGACAAGCATTGTTGAACACTTTTGGAAACAATTTATGTTTCTGATTCCAAAATGTCTGTGGTTGTTCCCTGAATAGTTGGGAAGCCTAGAAATGGGGAAGGGTATGGCATTGTGTCTAGATTATTCAAGCCAAAACTTTTTTTAAGTGTCTCTAAAACAAACTCACCATCTTTCTGCCTGGGGCAGGGTTCGGGTTGGGGCTGTTAAGAGGATATCGACTGCCTGGGCCTGCCTTCCCTAGTTAGTCCCTGCGCAGGAGGATGGATGCTGTCAGCCTGTGGACCAGCCTACAGAGGACTCCAGTTATTATGACCTTGATCAGGAAGAAGGATGGGGAACATGAGTGAGGGTACAGATGTTTTTGAAAGTCTGTGCCTGCTGTGCGAAGCCTTGAATTTTCACTTTGAACATTTCATTTGGTAAAGGATGTTATAAAACTGTCTTTACAAAACAGTCCCCTTTCCTATTGAAATCATATGTTTCCCATAAGAGCGTTAGGCATGCTCAGCAGGGTTTATTTTACTCATTCCATTGTGTAAAATGATACTTTTTTCTGAATGGGATTGTATGCATTCTTTGGTGGGAGTGAGGAGAAGGCTTACTTGTATCTAAAAGTAGGAGACTTTTGTGTAGGACTGACATTTCTTTTGCGGTGTGATACTTGTCTTTGTGCCAACCTTTACCTGTATAAAAATTATCAACAGTCGTGTACGTGTTGATAAACACTGGTGGTTTCCATGTGCAGGGACTTGACTATAGGAACTTATTTCATCCTCCCAACAGGTTTTTTTTTTTTTTTTAAGATTTTATTTATTTATTTGACAGAGGGAGAGAGACCACAAGTAGGCAGAGAGGCAGGCAGAGAGAGAGGGGGGGAAGCAGCAGAAAGCCTGAAGCGGGGCTCGATCCCAGAACCCTGAGATCATGACCTGAGCCAAAGGCAGAGGCTTTAACCCACTGAGCCACCCATGCGCCCCCTCCCAACAGTTTTATGAGGTGTAGGTACTAGTGTCTGTATTCCACAGATGTGAAAACACTGCACAGAGAAGTTAAGTGATAGGCCTAAGGCCACACAGTGTTGGACCCCTTCTGGCTGTAAAGGCCAAACTGTCCACCACCAGGCTCCGGTGGCCTCCCACTCTACTGGCTCGCCTGTGATGATGACTTTTCAGAGTAGGACTTCAGAAATAGGTTCCATTTCATAGAGTGGTGGGCTTAGTCGGTTAAGTGACTGCCTTCGGCTAAGGTCATGATCCCAGCGTCCTGGGGTGGAGTTCCACCTCGGACTCCCTGCTTCTTCCTCTGTCTGCCGCTCCCCCTGCTTGTGCTCTCACTCTCTCTCACTCTTTCTCTGGAAATTAAAAAAATAAAATGATATTAGCAATACTTGTTACATATTCTACTAGTTTCAGTTCTGTTCACACTGAAGGATGGCTTTATAGTTTATTCCCAATTCTAACATTATGATTGTGTGTGATGTACAAACCAGTCACCCTTAAAAGCACATTTGGCTAAACAGCTAAAACACTGGCTTAGGGGAGAATTTCTTGTTGGCAGTTCATTCTTCAGTTTTTTTTTCTTGTGGGCCTTCTCACACTTCCTGTTTGTCAGTAGGCCTTCTCGATAAAGTGCCTTCTACACAAGATGTGTGGATGTTCTGGCCTCATGTCACAAGTGATAGTAGCATAAATGTTGACAGACCGCTTTCAGGAAGAAGCCCTGATCAGTATGGAAAGGAAAACTTTGCTGTCTGGGCTTGAGACCCGTGTAATGCTTCCCCTGCTCGGAGGTCCTGTGAGGACTGGCCCGGAGAATCACAGAGGAAGCGTCCCTGAAAGTTTTTCTGTTAACCTCTCCCGCATGTTTTGGAGACTGCTCCTGAGACTTCCGTAAGGAAAGCTAGTTGTGGTCAGGAGCCTGTCAGATGCGAGCTGCCCTGCCCGGTAACCCCGTCTTTCACAATCCCTTGGTCCAATTGCTGCAGTGTTCTGATGCTGTTGGTTTCAAGCAGGACACTTTGAGCTGAATGCTGAGCTGGAGCCACAGCAGGGTTCACTCTGTGCAGGGTCACTCCTGCCTCTTGGCTCATTGTACTCAAGGTTCAGACGCAAATGCAGGGAGGGATGGGGTGCTGGGTAATGCCTGAAATATAGTCAGGTGGTTGGGTCAGCAACTGATCCATGCTTAAAGAATATACCCCCGCCCCCCGCATAGTAGGGACTGCAAAATAGTAAGAAATGTGCTTTGCTTTACACACTTTTCACCTTCTGGGTTCCCTGAAGTGATCAGACAGTGGAGTGAGTAATTGCACCATCAGAGCCACATCATCCCTAATCCTTGGCAACCAGCAATCTCTTCTCTCTCTCTCTCTCTCTCTCTCATTTCTGATGTTGTGGAAATGGATCATAACAATATGTGACCTTCTGAGATTGGCATTTTTCACTCAGCCCTCTATCCAAGTTGTGAACAATAGTCTGTTCCTTTTTATGGCTAAGTGGTATTCCGTGCTGTGAATGGGCGGTGGTTTCTTTAACCATTCACCCGGTGAAGGGCGTTGTGGTGGTTTCCAGTTTGGGGCAATATAAAGCTGTTGTGAACATTTGCGTACAGGTGTTTTGTGGACACAGGTTTTAATTTTTCTGGATTAAGTGCCCAGGAATGCAATTGCTAAGTCCGATGGTGAGTATATGTTTAGTTATTTAAAGAAACTGCCAAAAAACCCACAAAAACTGCCAAACGTTTTTCCAGAGTATGAGTCCCACCAGCAATGTAGAAGATTCAGTTTCTCCGCACCCTTGCCAGCTTTCGATATTGTCACCATTTTTGATTTTAGCTTTTCTGCTAGGTAGCATATCCGGTTTTTAAGTTCATCAGATAACTTGGTCAAACTGACCTGACTGATGAAGAAAGATTTTTGAGTCATGTGTTGTTAGCATGCAGCGAGGCTCTGCCTCTGTATACAGCAGTCAGTGGTCTGTTGCTGTGCGCTCTAATCCCCCGGCTGTGGTTTCCTTGAGAGAAGGAAGCCCAACCAAGACTCACTGTGGGGGAGGCGAGAACTGTGAGCATGAGACTCTCTTCCTTCACCCGGCAGGACCTGGCACAGTGCTCCCAGTGACGGCGAACAAACAATGCTATCCCCAAAGTATGAATTTCTGGTAAATTCTTTAGAAATTTGCCTTAGTGAATATAGCTTTAAATATGCCAAAAATTTGCCTTATGACCCTACCAACTTGTTGAAATTGTTTCATTTTGTCAAGTGATCCTATTTCTGGTAATATTAATTAGCTTATACCACTCATTTAAAAATACTAAAATAGCACAGAAGTATACATATAAAGCAAAAAGTAAACATCACTGTTTCCAGAAGTAACTACTATCAAATGGTTCTAGACTTTTTTTTTTAAAGACTTTATTTGAGAGCGAGAGAGCAAGCTTGTGCACACACAAGCTGGGGTGGGTGGGGGGCAGGGGAACAGGGAAAGAATCCCAAGCAGACTGCACGCCGAGCACAGAGCCCGATAGGGCCTTGATGTCACAACCCTGAGATCACGACTGGAGCAGAAACCAAGAGTGGGAGGCTTAACAGACTGAGCCACCAAGTTGCCCCAATGGTTCTAGCCTTTTAAGCCATATGTTTTATATCTTTTATTTTCACTCTATGTGTATATATGTGTGTGTGTGTTTGTGTTGTCCCCAACTGCTGTTCTGTTAATGCTTTTTTGTTTTCAATGGAGAATGTATTATGGGCATTTTCCCTGTGATGGTTTTTTTTTTTTTTTTTTAAAGATTTTATTTATTTGACAGCGAGAAACACAGCGAGAGAGGGAACACAAGCCGAGGGAATGGTAGCAGGAGAAGCTGGGTTCCTGCCGAGCAAGGAGCCCGATGTGGGGCTTGATCCCAGGACCCTGAGATCATGACCTGAGCCGAAGGGAGAGGCTTTAAACCACTGAGCCACCCAGGCACTCCTGATTTTATGAATCTTGAAGAAAGCAAGAACTGTGAGCACAATAATCTTTGGAGAATGTACAGTCCTTTGGGTATTAGTCTACTCATCAGGTGCTTAGTCAGATGGAGAGTGTTTTCTTAAGTGCTACTGAAATGCACAGTTCAGTTTTTATTTCGAAATCTCTCCTGTCTTTTCTCTCTCTTCCATTATTTTGATTACCTTGATGGGACATTCAAGATGTGCAGTCTTACCTTTTATTTCCATAGCCTACATAAGCCAGTTTGAAGATTAACTGTAGGTGAACAGGTAACCTTATCTACTTGGCTGGAAGTCACCCATCCTCATGAAACACATGTCAACAAAGGCTCCCTAGGCTTGGGAACCTGTGAGAAGGTAATTTAATCTTGTGGTATTTTTAATGGAAACCAACGTGGAAAGTTAGGAAGTTTGACTTATTGGAGGCAGGGCATGAGTATGGGAGGTGGCAGGAAGTAGAGAGAAAGAAGAGAGTATGTGGATGTATTTGAGGAGAAGAATCCAGAGGTATACAGTAAAGAACTGTGACTCAGGAAATCTTTGGAGTTGAATGACAGAATCTTTGTTCTGGGAGGGTGGTTGGTTACCGGGGAAAAGGACCTGAGCTTACTCATCACTTCATTATGAGGCTGTGGGAGTTGTTTAGGTGAGGGAGTTGGATGACAGGGGCCTTTTCCTGCCCTTCTGTATTAGCAGTTCTGGGGAAAGAAAGGAAGAAATAGCTTTGTATAGAAAGTTACACTATCAAGCGGTTCCAAGATTTCTGTTGCCAGGTTTCTAAAGTGAGCTGCCCAGGATGGCAGTTTGGTCATGTCGCTGACTTCTTCCGCCACCTCCCCCCACCCCTGCCTTGTTATTAGGGCCTCAGCCTGTGTCCTGTCAGCTTTGGACTCTTCATTTTCCTGCAGGCTCACTACTTTTTCAATTCCCTGGCGTTTAGGGATCTAGTATTTCACTGTGCCTGAGGTCAGCAGTTGCTGTACCCTTGATATTGGATACCTTTCTAAACTATTACACCACAGCAGATAAGTGCCCACAGTTATGTTATGGGACAGGTTCTGGTACCTGTACCAGTGGGGACACACTCACTTCGCCTGCCCTCACATGGCTCGGGGGGTGTTTTACAGCAAAGTGCAGTGAGGCAGGGCTGGTCCCTACATCTGAACATGAAAGTGGCTCGTTAAAGATTAAAGGGACTGCCTGGTCCTTTTGGCCCCAGGATGGAATGATCCCCACCATGGCGACAGCCTTTGTCTCCCAGGAGAGGCCATTTTATACAGGAGATTTTTGCTTCCAAATGTTACAGTGAGCCTGCGTTGGCTGATGCAGCGGTGATAAGTTGGCATTTGGGTACTTTGAAGACATACGAGCTATATAGCATCCCATGGTTTGAATTTCTGGGCAAAACTGCCTCATCAGGAAGTCAAAAGCCTCTACTTTCAACCCGTGCCTTTGGGGAGGTTTTATCCTTTGTTTTATTTGAGTCTTCTGTTGAGTCAAGTGAACTTTAATTTTCAGAGCCATAAAAATTCCATTAAGCCCCTTGTACTGCATCCCAGGTGTGAAAATGTCTCCGTGTAACGACTGTGGGTGACAGCTAAAATCCTTAAGAGTAGTTAGGATAATTGTCTCTGGAGGCTTGAAGAAAATAATGGTCCAATTGACAAAATAAATACAGTTCAATTGTTAGGTTCTTGGCTGTTCTTGTGGGTAAGGGGACTAACGTCTGAGACCTGCTCAGACTACTGCTCATTTTTGTGGTCTTTGAAACAAAACTTTTCATTTCGTGGAAGGTGCTCAGGGAACATAGCTATATGACCGATCTCTCAAAATATACAAGGCCACCTGCATCAAAATCATGTGGAAGAGGGAGTTCCTTATTGGAAATTCGGATTCTGGGCCCTCTCTCTGCATTTGTGCTAATCCAGAATGTCTGAGGGGCTGGAATGGGAAATAAGCACTTTTAATAAGCACCCCTGTTGATTGTTAAGTACCCCTAGAGTAGATTCTCAAGTATCCTAAAATTTACTTTATTTCTCATGTTTAATTTCTGTGATTTATTAGATGATGTTTGGTTGATGCTCATTTGTCGTTTTTGAAGAGGGGGTACTCTAGTTGTTTGTTTTTTTTTTAATATTATAAGATCCTAGAACTCCAAAGATTAGAATTTGGCAGTGTGCCTAAGTCTCCACAAGGAGAAACAGCCAGCCACTGGTTCCTAGAAACTTGGATTCCTTAAGTCAACCCCTTCTCAATAAGAAAAAGGATATGGACATAAATAGGATTTAATTTGTTGAACAGAATAATTGTGCAGTATCATTTAGGATGTTGGGGAGGGAAAAGTAGGTAAAAGGGAGGTGTTAAGAAAGAGTGAGAGAGGGGAAAGATTAGTTCAAATGGTAAAAAATTAAAATAAACCCAATTTTAAATTACCAAGTAATATTTGAATATGTGTTCCTTGCAAAAAACAAAAAAATTCAAATATTCACAAAGCTTAGAATACCTCCTTGATCTGCTCCCACGACAGCTCTCTCCTTGGTGTGCATATCCTCCCATTATCTTTTTGTATGTGTTTGATAATTTTCCACAGATTAGGGGCGCCTGGGTGGCTCAGTCGTTAAGTGTCTGCCTTCGGCTCAGGTCATGATCCCAGGGTCCTGGGATGGAGCCCCGCATTGGGCTCCTTGCTCGGCAGGAAGCCTGCTTCTCCCGCTACCATTCCCTCTGCTTGTGTTCCCTCTCGCTGTGTTTCTCTCTGTCAAATAAATAAATAAAATCTTTTAAAAAAAAAAAAGTTTTTTTTTCCACAGATTTGGAAGACTACAGAATCATGAGATGTGAATATTTTTATTTCTCTTTTGACACCTGTTTACTGTTTATAATGTTAAGATCTCTTGGAGAAAAAAAAAAGTGGCCTATAAATGGCATTACATATTCCTCTTCAAGAAAAACAGTGAGTATGAGTGTGCGCAAATTTTATACACACACTAAATATCTCTTGTGACCACCCAAAAAATGTACCTTTAGGTGGTGACTTGTCTGAGTTTTAAGATAATGCATTGAGAGAAATTGCTAAGCACAAAGCCAAATTATTTTTCTCACTTTCATAGTCTCATAGCTTTCATGTAACCTCATAAAACTTCAAGTGCCTGAAGCCATTTGTTCGGATTTAGCCTCTTTTTTTTTTTTTTAAAGATTTTATTTATTTGACAGAGAGAAACACAGCGAGAGAAGGAACACAAGCAGAAGGAATGGTAGCGGGAGAAGCAGGCTTCCTGCTGAGCAAGGAGCCCGATGCGGGGCTCGATCCCAGGACCCTGGGATCATGACCTGGGCCGAAAGCAGCCGCTTAATGACTGAGCCACCCAGGAGCCCCTAGCCTCTTTTTAAAGTCCTAAATCAGGGTGTAACCCTCAACCTTTCCAACCTAAGAGAAGGAACTGGGATGGGGTATGGTTATATTTTGGAGAAAAAGATGAGAACCGTACAGAATCCCAAACAGGGAAGTGATAATCTGCGCTAGTTCTCCTTACCTGGTAAATGGTGTTTTAGCAGAATTAGGAAATTCTGATGCTTCCGGCTCTTCATGTAATTCACATTTACTTCCTGGGCACAGTGCTGTCTGAATTTTCTCTTCCTTATTTAAAGGTTACTAATATATAGAACGTGCCAGAAGCTTCTAACAATAATGGGCTTTTTCAAAAGAGGTTTCCTATTTGTCCATTCTGTACATGTCTTGAGGGTTGCTCCGTATTAGAATGTTTGTGACTTATCATCAACTACAGAAATATTTTTTAAAGTGTGGTCCATGAGATAATGGTTGCCAACTGCTGTAAAGATGTCTTTATCATTTGAAAAGAACTAATTAACACAAACTGTAGGAAAACTTTAAACACAGCCATTTCCTGAAAAGGAAAACACTGAAAGGGAGGAATAACAGAGGGAACATTTTATGAAACCTTATAAAAGCTCAGTGTGCCTATCCTACTGGAATAATGTAATTAAGGGGAAGTAAGCCAATTGGATAAATAACTTTTTTTTTTAAACTAGCCCCTTGAAGAGGAATAGAATTAAGTAGCGTAGTTTTTAAACCCAAATTCTGACGGTCTGCACGTACATTTTAATTAACCTAATAACATTTATCGAGTGACAAGCTGGGTTGGCAGCTACATCCAGAGTTCACACCATGGGGGACATACCTTGAAGATGGACAGGGTTAGGTGTGGTGGCCTTGAACGCCCATGCTGAGGGAGAGCTGACGGCCTTGGGAAGTTTTGAGCAGGGAACAGAAGGATCTGATGTGAACTCTAATGTTTCTTTCTTGTCTAGTGAAAAAAAAAACAAACCATAAAGCAAGGGCTTAATCTTTTGTTTTCTTTGTATGGCACCAAAGCCCATTCAGGCCAGTCAGAGGAAATTCAATAATAATTAATAGCTGTTGATAAGCCAGTCATTCTAGAATTGATTTTTTAATAAGCTAGCCAGTAAATGAGAATTGACACAGATTTAGGGATTTTTCTTTTAAAAGCAAGTGTTAATACAGAGACTCCTGGGTTCCTTAAGTATCCGGTAAGTATGATGGTGGTTGATAGGGCTTTAGCTGTGTGTGGCAGCGGATTAAAACCTTCAGTTACTTCTGTCTTAATTAGAGATTCTGTGTTGTGTCTAGGGAAATAGGTCAGGGATGGCCTGGTGGGGAAAAAGAGCCTTTTTTCCTTCCTTCCTCTCCTTTCCATCACTTTCCTCCACAAAGCTGACAAAGATTCACTCTGGTGATTTGACCAGCTAGCGGTGACCGGGCAAGTTCCCCATTTCTTCTGACCCAGACGTTCTAATCTGTAAATGCAAAGTGACTTCTGTGTCAGCCTCTCAGGGGAAATCTTCAGGGCAGTGAACCTGCTACCTTCAGTAATCTTGCTGTCCTGAGCCCCAGGCTGTTCTCAAATGAAATTTCAGAACGCGCGACCACTGGAGCCTTCCAGGTAAGGGCTCCCGCCAGTGGGGAATGAGGGACCAGCCCCAAGTTGTCAGCACTCGATTTAAAAAAATCAGTGGGGTGCCTCTTCTGAGTTGCGGTTCATTGTGGTTGGCTCCGCCTGGGTTGTTTGGGAAACAGGAGTTTTGCCTTGCATGAGTCAGCACTGCCCTGGGTAAACTGCCTGCTCTGTTGCAATCTTGCTTACCAAAGATACGTCCCCAGGCGGCACCATTCACTTTGCCTGAAAGCTGCTGCTGTTGGTTCCTGAGATGAGCTCATCTGAAATGGCTCCAAGGACCTCAGCGGCAGGAACTGGAGGCTGCTTGCTCTCTGCTGTGCTAATGTTTTGAAACAGGCAAAATCAGGTAACCCCAGACTGTTTTCTCTTAGTTTCATTAGCTAGACCGGGCTGCCGGAGGAACTGGGGAAATCCTTTGTCTTCAGAATCGCCTGAATCTTAAAGTCAGCCCCTCAGGCCTTTGGAAGGGTCTTAAGGGGGCAAAGTTTCATTTCATTTGGGATCTGGATGTGGTGTTAGTCCTAAGTAGACCGCTTATCATAGAGAAACCTTGGAGAAGACAAACATGTCAGGTTTACAGCTTTATCCATCTTTTGCTCTAGTAGTTTCTGTCCTTTCTGTGTCTCGTGAGAAATAATGTAGTCAAACTAAACCATTATTAAAGGAAGAGAGAGAAGCAAATGTATTTTATTATCTGTCTAATCATCGGGAATATTGAATTGTAGGGAACACTCCTACCAGAGAGTTTCCATATTTTTCTCTGAGGTACTATGAAGAAACTCCCCTCATCCCTCATTCTGTTCAGATTACTGTTCTAGCTCCCTCCTGCTCTTCACTTCTAAACTTTTTAACACTTAAGCCTCACTACTAGGCAGTTGCCCCTCTCAGAGTTTGCTTCTGCTCCTTACAGTTCCCCTCACATGGCCCATGTGGTCTGTCACCCCAGGTCTTTCACAAGCCAGCTGTTGCTGAAACATCCTGCTCCAACTTTACCTGGCCGACTGGCTTCAGCCCGGAAGTCACTTCTTCCACGGAGTGTCTTCTTGTTCACCAAGACTGGACGAGTTCTCAGGAGAACACTGTATTTACTCTGATCATAGGGTATGTCAAGAATCAGTGTTTTGTTAGAATGATAGCCATGTTACCTGGCTTGTAGTTGGTTCTCAGTAAGGGTGGAATGAGGAAGAACCTATACTGCCTACTTCCTCAACTCTGATCCGCTTATCAACCCTTTGCTATTTTGGCTTCTGCCCACATTACCTTACTCATGTTTTCCTGAAGATCACAAGTAAACTCCAGATTACCAAACCCAATGTTGTGGTTTCAGCCTCCACCTTACTTAATCTCAGCCTGGCGTGTGGCACTATGGGGCCATTCTTCTTTCCCCCAGTGACCCTCTTTATTTGGCTTTGAGGTTACCTTGTCTCTTCTGAGTTTCCAGAGTATCCTTCTGTTATTTCTTTGCATTCTCTTTTGGCTATCCCATAAATATTGAGAGGCTCCAAGACTTCACCTTGGGCATCTTTCCACTCTTCCCCTCCCTCCCTCCCCACCCCTTATTCCAAGGATCTCAAATAGGCCCGTAAATTCAGCTAGCCTCAGTATGTTTAAGCAGCCCAGCTGTCTCTCCCAAGCTTCAGATCTTTATTTCCAACTTGATATACTTTACCCAACTTGACGAACCTACCAGAGTGTTCAAAAGGCATCTTAAATGGCATATGTTATCTCCCCACCGAGTATCAGTCAGCTACTTATATTGCTGGAGGTTTGAACCCTGTTAATTATATCCACCAGGTCTTCCTGTTCATTCTGTTTATGCCTCACGTCACCTAAATATGCTAAATCCATGGTTGCTAGGTGCTTTTTTTTTTTTTAAATTAAGATTTTACTTATTTTTTGGACAGAGACACAGGGAGAGAGGGAACATAAGCAGGGGGAGTGGGAGAGGGAGAAAAGGCTTCCCATGGAGCAGGGAGTCCGATGTGGGGCTCAATCCCAGGACTCCGGGATCATGACCTGAGCCGAAGGCAGATGCCCAACGACTGAGCCACCCAGGCGCCCCTCCTCCACCCAATCTTGACTGGGCTTTACCACTCCACTCTAGGTCTTTCTCTGCCCCGGTCCCCTCCACATTGTTACCAAAGTTATCTTCCTAAAGGCCCAAATCAGATGTTCTCATTCTCAGGTTTTCAGAGTGCCACTGGTTTCCTCTTTTCTACTTAGCTTGATAGGTAAAGCCCTTCACAATGTGACCCTGTCCTACCTGTTATTATTACCTGGCTTATCTCTCTCCTTTCCTCAGTCATCTCTCTCCTCTCAATCCTCACCAAATTTCCCTCGTTTTCCCAGTCCATGTTGTTCTAGGACTCTTGTCTCCGCCCAGTGGCCTCACCCTTTCTGACTCGCAAAGTACTCATCCCCCAGGAGACTTATTAGTTCATATGAGAAACCTTCCCTGCCTTCCTCAAGTAGAGTTAGAGGTATTCCTCCTTATTTGGATTTCCACAGCACGGTCTGTTTCTTCCAGTAGACTGTTCCTTCACTGAACCTGCTCCCTGGCCTAGAGCCTGACACCATCAGACAGTGGCTGAAGTGGGTCCCCAGGGTCAAACCATGAGTCCAGACATCTTTATTAGTCTTGGCAGTATTAGAAAATCCATTATCTCTCTTGTTAGGTGGCATGCTTTTAGTTCCAATCGGTGAACTTGAGCCCATGGTGCTATTCCATATATGTCACCTGAAATCATCAGGTAACCATTCAAAGTTAATTTGAAGATTTATTGGGCTTGCTGAAACTTAGTTCCATGATATCACCTAACATTTTTATAATGCTTTACAAAATTATTTCCCTTGTATCATTTTATTTGACACCTACAATATTCTGTGTTGGGTAGGCTTTATTATCCCTATTTTACTGGTGATTATAAAGCTGATTTTGACATTGAAGCGTGCATTCAGGTAAGACTTCAGAGAGACAGCACGTTTTTACATTGCATTAAGTAACTGGTTTGTGTCTTTGTAGTTAAATATACCCTGTTGGTTTCTACAGAAAAGATTCCTTTGCTTAGTAGGCAAGTGCTAAAGATCTTGCCTTCTACAAGGCCACTTTACGCTCAAGGTAGAAGGAGGTAACCCA
This sequence comes from Procyon lotor, assembly GCA_028646535.1. Classification (NCBI taxonomy): domain Eukaryota; kingdom Metazoa; phylum Chordata; class Mammalia; order Carnivora; family Procyonidae; genus Procyon; species Procyon lotor. The sequence goes on along the minus strand of CM053619.1, from coordinate 16,342,476 downwards.
GAGCCTGCCAGACCTACAGAAAGGCCTTGAATGTGGTTAGAGACCTTGATTGAAATTAATGGTGTTCCTTCCAACCTCACGCTTTTCTTTTTTTTTTTTTTTTTTCAACCTCACGCTTTTCTATTGTGCTTCAAATATCTAGAATTTATTAAAAACCCATTTCAATAATGGAGTGTCAAACCAGGTTGATGAGTGAAAGGAGTCAGCACAAGATAGAGTAAGCTGAGTGTTAAGAGCCCAAAAGGTTTCATAGTAATTTCAGTAAATGATTACATGTGTAGGGTAATAAACTTTTGTGGAATTGGATTATGGAAAGATGAACCATAGGGGCTAGGAAATAATCTCTGTTAGATACTGGCATGTGGCATCCAATTTTTGTCGTTCTCTCCCCACCCCCGCCACCCCAATACTTGAGAGGATAAAAATGATTAAAAAGTTTAAAAATAAGTCCTGTCATTATAAGTTTTTTTTTTTTTTTTTTTTTTTTTTTTAAAGAGTGATTTTAGTCCACAGAAGGAAAAGCTAAGGGATGGCTTATCATCTTTCAAGTATAAGAATAGCCTTTGCCGGGGGGATTTTCATTAATTGTTCTTCCTGTACTTCAAAGATTTAAGAGGAAATGGGCTTAAACTGAAAGAGGAGTAATTGCAATGAATATGAGGAAGAATTTCTTGATCATCAAAGCTGGGAAACAGTTGAACGATTGCTAAAAGTGAGTTGAATTTCTGACTGTTTCAGTTATCTACTACTGTGTAGCAAATCACCCTAATACGTTTAGTAGCTTCAAATGACAGCCATTTTACGGCTCATGATTCTGTGAATTATAATCCAGGGAAGAAGGACATACTGCTTTGCTCCACGTGATTTCATTGGATAGGGATCTCCAACATGGCTTCACTCAAAATACGTGGGTCTCTGTGCTAGCTGTTGGCTGAGATATCTTGGTTCTCTCCATGAGGTTTGACTAACTCTTGGTCTCTCATCATTCATTAATCAATATGGGGCTCCTTTTACGTGGTGGTTGGCTTCCAGGGCAGCCACAATGAAAGCCGCAGGGCCTCTTAAGGCCTAGGCCTGGGAGTCCTACATCATCACTTTCCTCATTCTTTTGGGTAAAGAAAGTCACAAATGTAGCCCACGTCTAAGGGGAATGGACACAGAGTCCACTTTGGAAAGGGTAGAGTATCATTGTCGCACTGCAAAAGGCCATGCAGCATGGTTGAGATTATTGTGACCAATTTTGGATAGAGTTTATCATATTGACCTTAGGGATTTTTAATGAGAGACTAATTGATACATGTTTATTGAGTGGATAGTTTAGGCATTTGATTTACAAACTTGGCTGCGTATCAGAGTTGTCTGGAAGCTTTTTACAAGCATGGATTCCATAGGTACCAGACATGTTAATCAGTGTCTCCTAGGGGGTGGTGGCTCATACGAGACACACTATGTCCTTTTTCTCAGGTGATAGTAAAATGAGGATGGAGGTTGGGAAAGGGGACGAGACTGATCTGGATAGGTATAATATGTAAGGCAGAACAGTAGTTGCCTTAATATAGGCCTGCTGGTCTCCTCTTGCTTCCAGGACCTGGCCGAACCCTCTGCCAGGCAGGTTCTACTCTCTAGTCTGCCTAGGTGACATTCTGTCTCCTTCAATCAGCACATCATTAAAGGAATGTTTTTTGATGCCTCACGTTTTTTTTTCTAGTTCCTAGCACTTTTTCCTTCGTAGCTATTTGTAGGGTATAATTTTTATAATTTATAACATTTGTGTGATTATTTGATAGAGAGTAGACAAAAATATGTCTGCTTTGCTTTCTGGTATCTAACACAGTACCTGCCTCATAAAAGGCATTCAGTAAGTGTTTGTTGAATGAATAACTGGTTGATTGAATGCATGAATGAATGAAGTGACTAAATTCAGTTTTAAAGGGTGGTTAGAATTGTGGACAGGTGGAGCAAATGAATAGGAAATTCGTGGTTGTGAAGTGGAGGTGTGGATCAAACTGCTCGTGTAATTTCAGAAGATGGGAAGGGGGAGGAACTGGTTTGGGAAGAGATGAAGGGTTTGGTCTTGAGTGTACTTGTTATGCTAAATTCAAGGTATGCATACCTATCTAGCAAGCATTTAGAAACGAGGTGCTGAAACTGAAGGGTGAGACTGATTCCGGATATTTCAATTTGGAGTTCTCTGCCTAAAGGCTCTGGAATCTTTTCATTCGGCAAATACTCATGGAGCTCCCACCGTGTGCCAGACAACTGCGTTATAGGGCAGGTGAGCAGAAATCTGGCTGATGAGGAGCCAGCTCGGTGAAAAGACCTGTGGAGAATGCTCCGGGCAGGAAAAGACCTTGGGGCCAATAAGTAGTGTTTTTATTTTTGAGAAACCGAAAGGAGGACTGCCCAGGGGTTGGAGTGAGGTGAAGGGGAGCAGGCAGGGGCGGGGGGCGGGCAGCATGAAGTAAAGCGGGAGAGGAAGTCAGGGCCCACGTCACATGGGCCCTTTGTGGGCTATGTGGGGAGTCTAAGCTTTACCAGAAAAGCATGATGGGAAGCCACTGAAGGTTTTAAAGCAGGAGAGTAACAAGTGATGGAAGGTTATCCTGCCACGGGGCGCCTGGGTGGCTCAGTCGTTAGGAAGGTTATCCTGCCTACTATACGGAGAAAAGAGAGTGACAAAGAGGGGGACCAGGCAGGAGGTGTGTGTTCTAGTTCTTGAGAAAGATAATGGCACATGGAGCAGGGTATGGCAATGTATATGGGATATTTGCGGGATAGGTTTCATTTAATTTTTTGAGAGGAAGCATGTGTGCGCATGTGTGGGAAAGGTGGGCAGAGGGAGAGGGAGAATCCCAAGCAAGGCTCCATGTCCAGTGCAGAGCCCGCCGAGGGGCTTAATCCCACAACTTTGAAATCATGACGCGCTAAAATCAAGAGTCGGACACTTAACTGACTGAGCCACCCAGGTGCCCCTAGGTTTTAAAAGAACCAGTAGAATTTACTAAAGAAGGAAAGAGTGGTAAGTACATAGCTCTAGGGGTTATTTAGGGAGCAAAAAGGAGGAGCCAGGGAAAGACTGGGAGAAAGGTCGGTCTTTGAAGTTAAAGGGGAGTCAAGCTTCTGCACCTTGAGTGGAAACGAAAGGGGAAGAAAGACCCTGCAGGAAGAACATGGGTAGGTCACCTCTGGGGCTGCAGGGAGGTCAGGAAGGTGGAGGACTTGGGAAAAAGCCATGCGTTCAGCCGTCAGAGGATCTCTGGTGACGTTGTAGAGAGGGCCTTCGGTGCCGTGGAGTGGGGTGAGCAAACACGTGTGTGACCCGGGGGTGACGTAGGGTGCCACTGCTTTGTGGGGGAAGTAGGGGACTGAAGAGGAGAGACGCGGCGGGGAGCTCGCTTATGCAGGCCTGCGCAGAGAAGTAGGGAAAAAGCCAAGGTTATTGTTTGCCTGCGATCTGCTCCATATTGTACTGGGTTTCTAGTCTGAGCACCAACCCCGTGTCCGCCCCGGGCTAGTAACCGCGCCGAGTCTACTCTAGCTTTGTTTCTCAACAGGGTGCCTAATAGCATAGTGACTCCCAGAATGAATTTCCGGATTTGAAGGGTAGGTTAGACCTTACTCTGGGGTATGGGAAGGAAATACGAGAACTAAGTTTTTCCCTATTTTTATCTTTCTCTTTGAAATTTCTTTTTAGTATTAGGTTTTAGATAGAACACAGCCCACCGGTACAGTAGCGCTGGCCTAATTTGCGGTTACATGTAGAGATGTTGAAGATGTGCTAATTTTTTTTAACTGATGGTCAGAAATGGTGCTCTACTGGTCTCGTGAATAAAGGGGCGTGTTTGAGATGGAAAGGAAAGAAGAGGCAGAAAGGAGGAGGGGAAACCAACATGCCAAATAGTCTGCATTCTTTTAAAGCTGTTCCAAACCCTGTGGCGCTATTGCCACCCCCCCTCATTTTGCACACAAGAAACTTGCCCGAGGTCACACAGCTGGTAGACCTGGAATTGGTGGTAGAACTGGAATTTGAGGCCAGGTTTGTTTTACTTGAAGGTCTTACTACCTCACTCGTCTCCCTCCCTCCCCTCCTCTGTTTGATGCTCTTTCATATCTTCCCATTTCATTCTCACATATTAAAATACTCACTTTGCAGTCGAGGAACCGGAGGCAAAGGTGAAACCGTTCCTGGTCCCATATCTCATGTAGGGCGCCAGCTGGACTCCTGGTTCCCGGGTTTGTCCCGCGGTACCACCACTGCCTCAAAATGAGTGGTCGGAACTCAGCTGAACTGCTTTGGTAAAGTAGGTGAGGAAGTTTCTAGTTAGGAGGGGACGGGGCTGAGCCTAGACAATGTAGAAAATAGTCATGATTTAGATCCTACTTTTTGAGCACTTCGTGTTGTTAAGGGCTCGCATTAATTACGTCACTTAGGTTCTCCATTTTACGGAAGCAGAAATGAGGCTTGGGGAAGTAAAGCGCCTTGACTGAGGTCGCAGAGGAAGACCGAGTTCTGTCTAACTCCAGACCCCGTGTCCTCAACCCTGCGCAACGCTGCTCTTTGGAAAGTTGCTATGGAGTCAACTAGAGATGAATAATCGACTTCTGAGCCCAGTGGTGGCTTGGTCCCAGTTGTATGGATTTGTTGGGCACCCAGTAAATAAAGTCTTCTGACATTTCTGTAATACTTGGTAGCTCAGGTGTGGAAAGGCTGGGGAGTTAGAAGGAAGAAAAACGTAGAATAGGAGTTCAGTAAATCAGAAGAGTTCAATAAATCCTGCCTCAGGGTGTAGGGCTGGTGGATTTCAGTGGATTGTGTTGTTAAAGTTGTGTTTGAAATTCATTTTTATAATAAATGTTGTAGTTCTGTTTGATGCAAGGTATACTGGGATATGGAGGGAAGAATGCCAAGATGATGAGATGGGATCTTTGACCTCCAGAAGGTCAGAGAGGCAGATAAAGTGCTTTGCTGTAGTGCAAAGGTTATGGAGAGCTGAAGGGGTGGAGAAGAAGTATAGGAAAGTGACGTTATGCAGACCGGCTTGTTGCAGGTCGAGGGTGGCAGTAGGAAGAGCTCGCCTGGTGGGTGCCCTCAGTTTTCTCAGGAAGACCCCAAGACCCCTCAGGATGTTGATCACTGTGTTTTAGGTCTGGTGCTCAGATCACAAAACTTGCTTTGCTTTGTACTTCGAAATGATCAGTCAGTCTCTGGGGACAGCACTATATTCAGACTTGGGTGACTGTGCTCAGAATGGAATGAGTTTATTACTCCAGAGTGAAGGTGTCCTTACCTATTGACAGGATCCTGGATTTTGCTAGGGTATTGCTTTTCTGTAACAAGAGATCTGAGAAATGAAATTTAATAATACTGAGCTTGCTTGGTGAGCATGGAATAATATGATAGAATAGTTTGTGGGGTAAGTTAGAGAAAAGCTAAGATTATTGATTGCCTACTATCTGCTCAGTATTGTACTAAGTGCTTTTGCATACAGTAGGACATTTAATTCTCCCAGTGGGCCCATTATACTCAATTTACAAATGAGGAAACCAAGGCTCTGTCCAAGCTGGTAAGAGGCTGAACTGAGATTGGAAGGAACCAAGTCCCTCAGATTCTAGGAGCCCACACCCCTAACTGCTACTATATGCAGTTCTCATTTAAATTTCATGAAAGAACCTGTCCCACAGCAGAGAAGATGGTGTGTCACTTAGTTGCAGTATTGCTCTGTCTTGGGTGATTCTGGAGTCAAAATAGCCTTCTCTACTTTTTCTAGATTTTTCTTAAGTTTGTAGATCATACTTTGTGGTCACTTTTTTCTTTTCTTTTTTTTTTTTTTTTTTAAGATTTTCTTTTTAAGGAGCTCCAACTCAACCCTGAGATCAAGAGCCACATGCTCTACTGACTGAGCCAGCCAGGAGCCAAGATGTGGTCTTGTTCTTTGTTTAAATATGTTAATACCACCACTATTATCCTCCCGTCTGTCTTCTTGCTTCTAGTTTGGAAGACAGTGCATCTCTTTGGAGGGACTTTAAATATCTGCACACATTGATTTTGCATTTATTTTATTATCTTAATTTTATGGGTTCTGAGAGCCCTCCGATGTCCTAACTTGTCTCCCTCCCTCTCTCCTTCCTTCTCCACTGGATTTAAACTCAAATTCTGAGTCTGACTTTGGAATACTTGTCTGGCTCCAATCCAGTTACCAATTTAGCTGTGGCTCTGTGGATTGCTAGCTATTATTATTAACATCCCTCCCTTCATGCCCACTTGTATCTCAAATCAAATCCAATTAGTCACTACCTGTATGTCCTTGATTTCCTACTTGGGTGTCCTTGTTTCTCTTGTGTTTTTTGCTTGGGATGCCACTCTTCCTAAGAAGCCTCCTTGTCTGATCCCTTATTGGGAGTAATCACTTCTTCCTTTGGGTCTCATAGTAGAGAATTCTCTTTTATGTCTCCTTTATGGCACAGTATACTTTCTGCTATATATTTCAGTAGTTTGTGTACATGCCTTTATCTCTCCTACTAGACCATAACCCCATGAGCAGATTTATCTGGTCGACCTTTGTATCTCCTCTAGTGTCTAGTTCAATTCTCTGCACCTAACATGGTAGGCATTTGATGTTTGTTGGATAAATAGATGAGTGGATAAGCAGAATTTAAGTTTCTGCTCATTGGTGTGGATTTCTCCCTCTCTTTGCTCTTCTTTTTTTTCTCATTTCTTTTTCTTTTCTGGGTTTTCCCTTACACTGACTCACCCAACTTGTCTTCACCACTCCCTTTTCTTACCCAGATTTTGCCTCATTCTTTCGCTATTAGCAGTCACTGTGTGGGAGGGCCACAAGCTGCTGGTCAGATTTTCTCCATCCTTTTGTGGCTTTATTCTGTCCAGGAATCATATGATCAGCATGAGAACTAGGTGGTGATTACATTAAGATCTTAATAAAAAGACCACGTGTAAAGAGACTAGTCCTTAAGGTTTGTTATTTTGCCTTCGATGGGAAACTTGCTGATCCACATTTGAAGGAAGAGGGAAAAGAATCCTTGGGTACTTGAGAGATCTAGATCAAGGCATACCTATATTCACACTGTGAATTGTGGGGTGTGAGAGGTGTCTTATTTGATCAAAGAAATAACGCCAGGAGCCACAGAAGCTTCCTCTCTTAGTATTGAATCCTGGAACTTTTTCGACTGCTGGAAGGAACATTAGAGATTTGTGTCATCCTACCTTCTTATTTTCCAGATCAGAAGACAGGCTAACTGATGGGCCCATAATAACTGGGATATTCGTTGTCCAGCATTTACTCCCAACCCTGAATGTAGCTTATGGGGGGAACTACCAGCTCTTTGAAAGCAGTGGAAATTTCACTTCAAGTGGGGGGTTCAGGTCTCTATAACTGGAGAGCTTTTGCTGACGTGCTGACGTGCGGACTCGGTTTGGTAGCTGGTTGGGCTGGGGTCAGTGTTCCCCACCCAGAAGGGCCCTTTATTAACTGTCGTGACCACTGCTGGTGGCTCCCTTCCAGAGATCTGCTCAGTGGGGCTTCTGGCTGATAGAAATCTGTTCCTTCTACTTTTGAAAAGGGGCCCATGTTTAATAATAAAAACATTTCCAATATTGCTCTTTTCCCAACCCCCATTTTCCAAATTCTGTTTCGGGCTTAAATTTCTTATCTCAGCGCCTATATGTGTTAAGCTTTTATCATGTAGATCAGACGTCAGGAGGAAGCACAGGAAAGACAGAGTGGCTTAGAGGCTCACGATTGGTTTTTGGTGCTCTTTAGGTGAATCTTGTCTACCTGGCTCTCATAGAATAATGTATTTTATTGCCCGTGAAATAGTGCTCCGTGAACCGGTTGTTGGCAATATGAAAGGTTACCTGTTTTGTGGCTAGGCAGTGGCCGTGTAAATAAATAGATCAGCTGGCCCAGAACAGGAAGTCAAGTGCAAACAGGATGTGCTTGTCTTTACTGTAACTCGTGGGTCTGTATTTTGAAACTTGGTGTGGTTAAAAAGTCAAGACTTCTAGTATTTAAGCTCCACTTGAAGACGCCTCTGTTTCTGGTTTGAAAAGGAGCCAAGGCAGCTAGTCCTTCCTTCACTGCCCTTGCCTTTATACAGGTGCATGTCTTTCTTCTAGGGATCGGGCCATTCTTCCTGGTGCATGACGGTTTTTCCTCACCTATACCATATTGCATCCATTTGCTTTATAAAGCGAAACTCCTGAATGCCTGCTGGTCTGTTACTTTTGGTAGATGAGGGATCCACGCTGTGCTTGGCTATTTATTTCTTAATAACAATAGGAAATCTTAGCCTGTAATTCGCCAGCCTTTTAAATTATAGGTTCCTTTTGTGGGATTCCAGGATTTCTAGCATACCTTTTGAGTGTTTCCTGAGTGTGGTAGTTTACAGATTATCCCGGGGCCATGTTAGTCTTTGAATTGAAATTTCCTTTAGTGTAGGAGGCTGGAACTAATGCTAACTGTTGAACTGTTTTACCCTCCAGGCAAGTTTCTGGAGAAGAGATTAAATAAGCAATTTGCTTGGTGGGGGGGAGGTGTCACTCAGCTGGTAAACAATCTTAGGATCCCCTGTTTTTTGAATCCCCTTCTCATTCCTCGTTGCTTCCCATTGCTGAAACCTGCTTTATTATGTTCATCAGCAGGCTAGATTTGAATAAGTCCTGTGGGGAATAATCTTGATCTGTGGATTATCATAACCACTTGAGCTATTCCAGAGCATGTCCATTCTGATGGTCTCCAACCATAAACTAATGAATATGGGGGAGGTGAAAGTCTGGGTAATGTTTTTTGTGCAATCGGTATCCTTGCCACATTGCAGACTGTCCTTCCACTTCGTAATTCCAGGAGCAAATAGGTCAAATGGCACATCTTAGCATCGGTGGGACCAGCATTAAGGTGTCAGCCCTGTGGCATCCTGATACCAGCACACGCGTTTCTTTGGAGTCTGTCAAAGAGTGGTGGGTGTGAGCCAGTCTGCACTTTATTGTGGCATGCACTGGCAAAGAATAAGACCTGAAGACCAGGTCAAGGATATGATGATTTTCTTTGTGGTATGAGGCAAACTAGAAATCTCCATTTCTGCTCCTCGGGATAGATAGTAGGCATATCACATCCTGGCAGGCACAGAAAATGTTTCAGAAAGTCAGCATAATTTTCATATTGATATCAAACATCAAGCCCAGCCAAAGGTCTGTGGGAGGAATGGGGTGGTTGGTCTGGATTTATCCTGGATTCATCACAAAACCCTATCGGACTTCAGCGCAGCAAGGCGGTTATGGAGCACCGGGGGGAGGTGGGGGTGGGTGGAGGTGTATGTGTCCGGTTCTCTGACTCTGATGGCCAAGAGGGTTGAGGAGCTAAGGCAGAAAGTCTAAACTGGCTGCACTGTGGGGAAAGTGACAGACTTGTGGGCAATGTGGTAGAATTGGGAAGAAATGTCACAGGCTGAAAGAGCTGGTGGGAGAGGCCTGGAGTCCTTAAGTTCTTCAAGGATCGTGGGAAAACTACATTGAGGGGCGCCTGGGTGGCTCAGTCAGTTAAGGGTCTGCCTTCGGCTCAGGTCATGATCTCAGGGTCCTGGGATCGAGTCCCGATTGGGCTTCCTGTTCAGCAGGGAGTCTGCTTCTCCTTCTCCCCCAGCTTGTGCTCTCTTTCTCTTACTCTCTCAAATAAATAAAATCTTTAAAAAAAAAAAGATTTTAATTATTTATTTGACAGAGAGAGATCACAAGGAGGCAGAGAGGCAGGCTCCCTGCTGAGTGGAGAGCTCCGATTCAGGGCTCGATCCCAGGACCCTGAGATCATGACCTGAGCCCAAGGCAGCGCCTTAACCGACTGAGCCACCCAGGTGCCCCAATAAGGGGGGAAAACAATAGAAAAATACATTGAGCCTGATGTAAAGGTATCAGCAGGTCTTAAAGTAAATAGGGGATAGAGCAGATAAATTTTGTCACTTGAAAGAACCTTGAAAAAGATTTTATTTGTAGCCAGCGTTTTTTGAGTGCCTATTAGGTGCGAGGCTCTGGAGTAAATGCATGACATGCATTATTTTAATCCTTTCCATTACCCTTTAAATATAGCCAGTTCTGTTGTTTTTGAGGAAAATAAGGTATAAAGGGACTACATAACACCAGGGTTTAGAGTCCTCGTTGAGTCCACACCTTACCGATCGTTTGGCTGCAGTAACTTGTGTGGTCCCCTTTGGACAGGCAAACTGCATAATTTTGACCCTAGACAGAACCCGTGGCCTGAAGCGCTGACTTTCCCCAGGGCATGGGTTGTGCCAGAAACCCTTGCTCACTAATCCCTGGCTTTGTTAACGTTTGTTTGTTTGGTTTTTCAAGTATTTTTAAGTAATCACCACACCCAGGATGGGGCTAGAACTCACAACCCCTGAGATCAAGAGTCCTACATTCCACTCACTGAGCTCTCCGGGCACCCCTTTGTTAAGGTTTCTATCCTGGTTGCCCAGTAGTCAGTCACCGTGATAGTAGCTCATGAAAGCAGCTTCTTCGGTCTAGAAAGAGCCTGTCTGGTAAATCCTGTTTTCTGCACAGGAGTACAGGGAGCTCAAGCTCTTTATTCTTGATGAGCTTTGTCATCAGTTTTGATGGAAGAAGGATCCTGTGGTAATTAAACTGCAGGTCCGTTTATTCTGTTTTTGGCTCCTTTGAAGACTGTACTCAGAACTGCTTTCTTTCCTGATTGACTCGCCCTTTGGGGCGAAACGCCGGGGCTGAAATTAAATGTGTAGGTTTCTCCGCTGCAGTGTTCAATCTGTCATCTCTCCTGAACGCCACACTAAGAAGCAGCCATTTAATTGGTCAGCCCCCGAGGGTGAGATTTTGGCACAAGTCCATTGGTTAGAATTACTTTTCCCTGAACTTCAGAGCAGATGCTGAGGTCCCTCTGCAGATATTTGTCATAGACTCGTTGAAACCAGGGAGATTTCAAGAACATTTATAACTTGTGATTATTGTGTATGGTTTTCACTTGTTTACAACAGTTATCACTTCAGGAAAAGAGCTCATTTATCACTAGCAGAAAGTGAAACCTCTCTCCTTTCCCCTTCTTCACGCTGTCATTTTAACCCTTTGTGCTCCAAGACCCTCGGCTGTGGTATCTTATCTCTTCTCTTGCTTTTCCTTCCCCTTCCTTGGGCTGTACCTGTCAGTAGCCACCAGCCATGGTCTGCTTAGACTGTGGGTGTATCTGGTAGAGTCTCTTGGATTTTTAGCATTTCTTTTCTCTGTTATTTTACTCCTCCATGTGTTGTTTTCATTTTCCTTTGTATTCTTTGCAGTTCTTATCACAGTGCTGTGTATTCTGAACCAAAGCTCCGGGAGGTCTCTGAAGCCTTCTGTGCCTTTTCACGCAGGGAAAGGATGGACATGCCAGATCTTGTTCATCCTTGAGGCTCTCCCTTTCTGGCTTTCTAATGCCGTCATAACTGATAATTTTAACATTTTTCTGCTACTTCTAGAAACTCAGTCTGCTACTGTTCTTGTTTTTCAAGTCGTCTTAGCAGACACTAAAAACTTAGGTTCAGCAAGTGTGAGGTAGGCACGTTCCCATTAGGCCTTTCCCTCAAGGGACTGCTATGGTTAGCTGGGTTTAAGACCCTCAATTTGCTCATCACCCTGAATCATGACTGTGGTGTTTTCAAGCATGAATTTGTGTGCTTTTTTCAAAAGCTCTATTGCTATTATCTTTACTAGGACTTCAACAAATCCCCAGTGATCACACCTGGCACTGAGGCTCACAGTTAGGCTTTAGACTCCTGTTTTGCTCCCTTTCTGTGGGAGAATACTTGGATTACACAGACTGTTAGCCCACGGATTAGATGCCGTGCTGCCAGCGTGCTCACCCCCTCGGCAAGTAATCACGCAGTGGGGCACCTGGCCCCCTTGCCTGGGAGAGGGCGTGGCCAAGAGGAGCCCTAACCAGATGGGCAGATGAGTGAATTAAAGTTACTGGGAGGTGTCCGGATGCTGGGAGAGCACAGACAGGGTCAGAGGAGGTTTTCCTGAGGAAGTAAGTGCTGCACTAGGAGGTCAGGGCCAAGGGAATAATAGCTCGCAGGAGGTTCCAGAAAATCAGAATAAGCTTGGCGTTTGAGGGGCCGGAAGAACAGCAGCGGAGCTGGAGCTAAGAGCTGGGAGGGTAAGGCCCTGAGCGCTAAGAATTTGCTCTCATCCTTATTTCATGGGTACCAGTGAAAACACTTATTAAAAGGAGAGCAATAGAACGTTAGGTAGTTGAGACAGTTAAGTCAAAAACCCCTGCTCTAGCTGGAACAGAGGTGGGCAAGAATCGAAACCGAAACCTCTTAAAGATGGATTAATATTTCTCTTTAGAAAGTTGGGGGCCTATTCGTAGCATTAGTACCCTGAAGTTGTAGTAGGTCGGAAATGGAGATGACTCACTGGACGTAAAATAAAATTCTGGATTCCTCGGGTTGGGATTTCGTCTGCCGCACCTCTTATGAGGTCCTCACGTGTTGAGAGGGCGGCTTGGCACGTCGGTGATGTCCGCAGTCTCTCCTGCAAGCAGCTCATTTACCTGCTCTCCCAGCATACAGCCTCTGAGTTACTGGTGCTGTGGGGAGGGAGTTGTGGAGGGTGAAATCATCCCCCCCCTTTCCAGAGAACCACAGGCTAATCACCCCCTAGCTGTGTGACCCTGGTCCAGTTAGCCGACACTTCGGACCCAGCCTCTGGGTTTATAAAAGGAACATTTTAATTCAGTGGTTTGCAGGATAATTGTATAGATGCAGACAAAACCTCTCACTTGGCACATGTTAGATGTTCTGTAGTGTTTTCACTTTTCCTTAAAAAATGCCGTTTTCTAGGATCATCTGAGAAGGGACTTCTGAACCCCTGAGTCTGAATACATCCTATTTCTTCCTTGTCTACCCCTGAAATAACACCACAGGAAGTTCTTTCACCTAAAGCTTTGATCCTTTATATTAAAGTCTACCTCGGGAACTGGAGGACACAGGAGTCCTAGTATCTTTGAAGTATGACATCTCAGTGTGAGTGGAGGCTCTGGGAGCCGGTTTGGAGGGAGGCAAACATTTCATCATTACCGCCGTGCCTTATTATAATGCCTACCCTTTGCTGAATGTCTAGTACCGTCTTGTGCCCTTTATGTGAGATTAGAAAGCTCGTAAAGGTATGCTCCCTCTTTCTACTGAGCCCCTGCTCTGTGTCCAGCCTGTGGGATGTAGGTAAGTTTATTCCTGTTCCACAGAAGCTCAGGGAGGCCACTTTCTCAAGCTCAATTGGATATTCAGTCCTGGAGCCGGGATTTAAGGTCATGTCTGACTGAATCTAAAACCAAAGTAAAACATAGTTGGGCTTTTTTTATTTTTTTTTTAAACTCGTCTATTTTCTAATAATTCAGCCCCCAAATGAAATTCCTCTCTAGGGAATAGGCATTGTCCACTACCCACATCCTAGGGACTGCTGTGGAGGCTGGGAAACGTCTATGAGGGTGGGAAGCCTCTGGGTTTCCCTCTGCCGTGTTCCAGCCTGGGGAACGATCCCTTGTTTCCAGCCCGGACACCGCTTCAGCGCTGGGCCTTGGGTTCTCTCGTTCCATGGTATACAGGTCTCCTCTGTGACTTCGGGGTTCGGGATTCTTTATTCTAAAAGGAACGTCTCGGAAATGATCTCAGTGTCACAGAGAACACGCTTCCCTGTCGTCGGCCCGGCAGGCGCTGCCAGTGTGTCCTCTGCGACTCCCTTCCCCGCAGGTGCAACAGCTGCCCCCAGCTCATGCTCATTGTGTCGTCACCAGCGCTTTAAGGCTTCCCTGGTCAGGGCGGGCACCGTAGTAGGCAGGCTTACTGGAGAATTCCAGTAGTGACTCGGAGATTCCGTTTTAAATTGAATAGTTCGGAGGGGTTTCAAGTTGCCTTTCAAACTCATTTTCAAAAGTAAGCAGCCTTCCAAGTTGAGAGATGATTTTAAATTTCAGGTGAGTTCTCAAGGATTGATTCTTTACTGTGTGGGTGATGTGATCAGCTGTGTCAGAGCCCCACCCATCCCAGTCCCTGGGGCGGTAGGAAACTCAAGCTTGAGGTGACCAGAGAGTGAGAGCCATGTTAGGCTTTCCAGCGGGTAATCATGACTGAACATCTAGGCTGTCTCCATTTTAGAGTTTGATGATAACTTCTTCTTCTTTTTTTTTTTAAAGATTTTGTTTATTTATTTGACAGAGAGGAGAGAGATCACAGTAGGCAGAGGCAGTCAGAGAGAGGGGAGGAAGCAGGCTCCCCGCTGAGCAGAGAGCCCGAGGTGGGGCTCAATCCTAGGACCCTGAGACCACGACCTGAGCCGAAGGCAGAGGTTTCAACCCACTGAGCCACCCAGGCGCCCCTTGATGATAACTTCTTTTAACATTTATTGATCACTTACTATAGGTTAGGCACTTTAGGAATATTATTTTTCATCCCTACTTAAACAGGTGAGGAAGCAGACTCAAAAAGACTGAGGGTTGGCTCCCCTTTGTTTTTGATAAAGGACTTCTTTCATAGTCGCTTTATGTCCCTGTAAATGTTGACAAAATGCTTTGGGCCCTAAGGAGAGATAACTAGTACTTGCCTCATTGGCTGTATTGATGAAATACTTGAATGTGCCTCTGACCTCCAATTGTTCATTCCACCAATTTGGGTGCCTGCTGCGAAGTGGCACTTGCTAGATGCAGATAAAAAAGTGAAGATAGATGGGGCCCTTGCCCTCGGAGGTTCCAGTCTGCAGGTAGACGGGCTGTAAGCAAACGTTTATAATGACAGATTATGGCAGTGCCCAGGAGGGCAGCGGAAAGGGCAAGGAGAGAGCGGATGACTGAGGGGGACTCCTCTGTGTGGGTGGCGTCAGAGTCGTCGCCTGAATGATGAGGAGCGATCCAGGCAGGAAGGAACTCGGAGCACGAGACTGTGGAGAGGCCACCAGGGCTTGAAGCTTAGTGAGCCAGGAGAGAAGCAGCACAGCATGACCTGGGGAAGTGGACAGGGACTGGTGGCATAGGCAGGGTCTTTTAACCATGCCAGGAGTTGAGTTTTCCTTCTAAAATGCAGTACAGGTGGGGCAGGGGCACCTGTGGGGCTCAGTAGGTTAAGTGCCTGACTCCTGGTTCTACTTGGATCATGATCTCAGGGTCGTGAGATCAAGCCTGGCTTTAGGCTCCACGCTCAGCGGGGAGTCTGCTTGAGATTCTCTTCCCCTCTCCCTCTCTCTAAAATAAATCTTAAAAAAAAAAATAAATAAAATGCAGTGGGACTCCATTAAAGACCTTTAACTGTGTGTGTACTGGGGAGAAAGAGTCAGAGACAAGGACGGAAGCTGGGAAACTAGTTAGGAGCAGGTCTTTCATCCAAGATGCCATTTTAGACTCTGGAATCACAGTAGAGTACAAAATCCCTGCCCTCACGTGTTTTGTTAATTCTAGTTAGGAAAGACAGTTTACGAGTTAGCCAGTCATATCAGTTAGTGCTAACTCTTAGGCATCGATTAGAAAATGACACTCAAACTGAGGGGCGAATGGCAGGAGGGAGCCAAGTATGTGGTATCCTGGCAAGAAGAGTCCAGGTGGGACTCTTCCAGGAGCAAACAGCAAATTCAAAGGGTCTAAGGAGGGAGATGTGCATAATAGATCAGAGATGACAATTGAGATCACCGCTGGAGGACAGGTAGGACAGGGAGAGGAATTTATGAAATCTTCAAGCTCAAAAGTAGTATCCACAGCCCCCTGACAGGGCTCTGCTTGGGAGACAGAGTATGTCCAGAGAGAGTGCCGAAGACTGCCTGGGAGCCCCTACCTCATTGAAGGAGAGTGGGGAGAACCAGCAAGGAGGCTTTTGAGGTAGGAGGCAAACCAAGGGTGCAGAGCTGTGGAGAGTGTTTCAGGGTGGAGGGAAGGGTCACTCGTGTCTGGCACTGCTGGGATGTTGAATACGAGGAAGACAGAAGTGTCCCTTGGATCTGGCCACTTGGGATTCCTCGGTGACCCTGTGAAGAAGAAATTAGGTAGAGTGGTTCAAGCAAGACTGGAGAGGGTTAAAGAGGAACTTGAGATTGAGGAAGTAGAGTTGAGTATTTGGAGAAATTTCGATGTAGAAGAGAGCTGGAAAAAGGACCTTTACTGAGGAGTAGGGGACACAGGGTCAAAATATTTTGTTACTGTTTTTTGCAAATATTCTACTAGATGCTTTAGAAAACTTTTAATCGAAATATGAGTAGAGAAGTGTACAAATTGTCCAATTTAAATTTTCACAAAGTAAACATCTGTGTATATAACCAGCACTCAGACTAAGGCACCAAATGTTACCAGAAGCCCCCCCTGCGTCCCCTTCCATTTATTTTCCTACCCCCAAGGATAACCACTGTCCTGTTTCTAACTCCATAGGTTAGTTTGCCTGTGTTCGAATTTTGTATAGGTGGAACTGTTGAGTATCTGCTCATCTGTGCTCTCTTCTTTCACTTACCGTCAATCTATATTGTTGCGTGTATCACTAATTAGTATATTCTCGCTGCCGTATGAAAGTAATGTAATTTGTTTTTCCATTCTGTTGATGGACATTTGGATTGGTTTCCACCTTGGGGCTCTGACAGTGGTACTGCTATGAACCTTCTTGTGTACTCCTTTTGGTGAACGTGTTTCTGTTAGGAATATACCTGGAGGTGGAATTGCCAAGCGATGGGGGTGTGTGTGTGTGTGTGTGTGTGTGTGTGTGTGTGTGTGTGTGTGTGTGTGAGACTATGTGTGTGTATGCTCGTTGTACCTATTTACACTTCTGTGTGTGTGTGTGTTACACTGTGTGTGTGCGTGTTGTACCTGTTTACACTTCTGCCAGGAAATATTAGAGTTCCAATTGCTTTAAATCCTTGCCAACACTGGCTGCTATCCCGTTTTCCCATTTTAGCCATTCCAGTGGGCAACTGATGGTAACATGTTCAGTTCTACTCCATACTTCCCTCGTGACGAGGGTGTTTTTAAATCTGGGAGATCTGGAGCGTGCTGATGGGAAAGCTCCGGTCAAGATGGAAAGCTTTAAAAACTCTGGATAGTCTTTAGCCCATTCCCCTGAGACTACTTTTGTTATTATTTGACTGATTGTGGAATCAGGACGACTTCTTATAGCCCGCAGAGCACTGGCTTCACGGTGTAAGGATTTAGGTTCACATCTTGGCTTTACTACCCTCTGGCTATGACCTCTAACAAGTTATTGCACTTCTCAGAACCTTGGTTTTCTCCCCTGAAAATGGGATGAACGTTTGCAACGTACCCTGCTGGAATTGTGAGGCTCACGGGAGAAAGCACTAGGGAGTCTGTCCATAGCTCCGTGCCTGGCAGTTGAGAAGCATTCTTCCCGGGGAGAATGACGACTTTTCTTCTTTACTTCTCAAAACATGTAATTATCAGTTATTTCAAAGAGGCAGAGCTAAGCCATATTGATAGGCTTTCATAGCATTTCCTTTCAAAGTCATTGCAATTGTACTTTAATTGCTTTTTAAGGATAATATACAAGACGAAGCAAAGCCCCTTCTGTATTAATGATCCACAACGTGGACCACTTTTCCGGGTGCACTTACAGCCCGGCTGCTTTGAACAATTCCTGGAATATGGTAGTGACCGCAGGCGGGCTTGCCATGGAGCCTCTTTCTGGTTTGCCGTGTTGGAAAGGTACTTTGAGGAGTGTGGGCATGGTAATTAGGTTTTTTAAAAAGGATTTTTGTGAAGTCTTACCCAGTGGATTCACCCTAAGTCCGTTAATTCCGAGACCTTGCATCTGTGAAAAGCCCGTTGCTTTGGAGGAAAGGAAGTACCTTGGCACACAGAGCAGTTAATTAAAGTCTGAACAGATTGGAGGTGAACCTTGGGGAACGGAACTTCACTGCCTTAGACTTGGGCGGTTAGCAAGCTGCTTTGGAGCTGCATTGCACACCAGCATTTATTTTCCTGGGGCCCTGACATTCTGACCCTTCTACTCCATGGGTCCATTCTGACCCTCCTCTCCTCGGGAAGGCCCGTGACAACCACTGATCTGCTTAAATGATTTGCCTGGGGCAGCTGTACAAGTGGAGAAGTGACTCTTAAAATTACTTAGGGTTCTAGGACTTAATGGGGACAAATCACATTATCTCCCTTCTTGCCTCTAACTATGGCTGTACTCAGCCTACCTGGGCTAGGTCGTTTATCTTACCCTGTTATTAAAACTGTAATTTTCCTGTTCAGCAGAGCTTAGTATCCCAAGAAATGCCGGCAACCTTGTCAGGCTGACAGACTCCCGGGTGCTGACTGGCCGTCCTGGCCCCGGCCCACAGGGCTCCTCCACAGCGAGGAGCAAGTTTTCTCGTTCCCCTGAGCCCCCCAACTCCCCTCTTCTCTGGGTCAGGCCGAGTGGAAGAGGAGGGCCTGGCAGGTTTCGAACAAGCTCCGTAGGCCAGCTGTCGGAGACTGTGTTTGAGGCTGAAATCACCAAGTCCTCATCTTTTCTGAAGAGGGCGAGGGGACTGGGGGGATGGATTTTTAAGCCCTTGGGAAGATTTGGCCATTTTGTTTCAAGAGCAGAAGGCTTGCAGATCGGAGAGCGGAGCTTCTCACGGTGTCACCATAGGTAGAGCTCATTCCCCACCGCACAGCTGGTTCCATTTCCAGCCCTTCGGCATCATCATCGGATGCCAAGTGTCTATCGGTCTGGGGCCCAGGGATGAGAAAATACTGCCAAGAGAAACGTGTTTGGTTTGTATGGCAATGTTAAAATGACCGACTCTTCCCTTGCGACTCCCTGAAATGACCCCTAATGTAGTTGTTATTTAGGTGTATCATTTTCCAGTTTGGCAAGAGAGGACTTTTAACTGACCGCTTTACAAAATGGTATTTAAATATAGGTCAAAAAGAGTAAAAGCATAGTCTCCTGACGTTGGTGCCCTTGTTCGGCAAGTCTGCAGGTATTTTACACCGGAGGCTTCCCACCGAGCCCCTTTCCATGCCGGCCCCTTCCCCGCGTATACATGTGCCCAGGGTAAGGCTCCATCCTCCACCTGCACGGGGAGCCTCGGCAGTAACCCACAGAGGCACATTTCAAGTCTTCTCCCAGAGCCAAGTCCTCCTGAGCCTAGTAGCCAAAGACTTGCTTAGGCCGACAGCTTTTCTTTCCAAGCTTGTCATAGGAGGCAATTCAGATCGGAAGCAAGGTTGGGGCGCCTGGGTGGCTCAGTTGGTTGAGGGTGTGCCTTCCGCTCAGGTCACGATCCCAGAGTCATGGGGTCAAGCCCCATGTCAGGCTCCCTGCTTGGTGGGGAGCCTGCTTCTCCCTCTGCCTGCGCTCCCTCTGCTTGCTTGGTGTCTCTCTCTCTCTCTCTTTCTCTCTGACAAATAAATCTTTAAAAAAAAAAAAAAAAAAGATTAGAAGCAAAGTTGAGAGAAAATAGTGCCTAGGGGAAATAGGTTGTCTTGGTTCTCAGCTTTAGGAAGAGCTTTCTTCACTCTCCTGTCCGGATGGTGGATCCTCTAGACAGCAGCGCCTCATTGGGCCTGGGGGCCAGGACCTGTTGGGCATCCCGGTGCCTAGCCCACCACCGGTGCTTCCTGTGCGCTTGGAAGAGCACAGGAATCTAAAAACAACATACAGCTGGCTGGCCTGCCGGTTTTTTCCTATCGATCGTGCCTTACCAAGCGGGCCTTCTGTGGCAAAGGCCTCAGCTCTCAAAAAATTGCCACATGCAGATTCCTTGTGCAGAGGAAAATTTGTTTCCTCCTGTGGTTAACTGCATCCCGCCCCCACCCCCCCTTGCCTTTTTACTTTATTCGTTCCCCTTTGTGGATGCTGTGAGCTTATCTTGGGTGACCTCCGTCTTCCCTCGGTTCCAATCTCTGCTGAAAGAGGTGACCTTTCTCGTGCCCCTAAACCTGGTCGGCAGGTCACCTCTCCTTTTCTTTTCTTTCATTCTTCCAAGATTTTATTCATTCATTTGTCAGAGAGAGAGAGAGAGAGAGCGAGCGAGCACAGGCAGGGGGAACAGTAGAGGGAGAAGCAGGCTCCCCAGTGAGCAAGGAGCCCAGTGTGGGGCTCGATCCCAGGATCCTGGAATGATGATGTGAGAAGGCAGAGGCTTAAAACTGACTGAGCTCCCTAGGTGTCCCAGCAGGTCACCTTTCTTTCTGCTCCTGGCCCTTACTCCTACCATTTGTAGGAGCTTCCCTTCCTCTGTAAGCTCTTCATCTTTGGGGGTCTCCTCTGCAGTCCATGCCTGCATTCGCATCTCTCTGCTTAGTGACCTGGATCCTCTGCGGCTCCAGCCTTGTGTCTTCCGAGAAGTTTCTTCAGAGGATAGTTTATCCCTAGAGTCTGTGCACATCCTCACTTCTCCGTCACTTTCCGACCTGCGGCTGTCAGTCAGCTTTTGTGTTCCTTACCTGCTCAGGAGGAGAACATGCTCACATTTTCCGAAAACTAGGTCCATCAGGCATTTTGTATTCCTGTATTCTACTCTCTGGTCATTCAACAGCATCGATCATTTCTTCTTGAAGCTCAGAACCCTCTTCCAGACCGCCCACCTCTGAGCAGTCCTTATTCCCCCGCCAGCCCTGTGGGTCAGGTGCCCCCGGGGTTCTCCCAGGCCATCCTCTTAGACCCCCATCAGTCTTCTGCCCCGTTCTGGCTTTTCGTGCTTCCGGTGGCCTGAGGATTCCCAGACTTTCTCCTCGACCAGGACGGTCCCTTTGGTGTGCTGTGTATCCACCAGCGAGTCCCCAGGGTACAAAATGCAACCCGTCGTCATCATTGCCCCCTTCCTTCACATACACAGACACATGCCTCGTCCTGAGGGCTTTGTCCCTTACTCGAGCTAACAGTTCCACTCTGTGTCCTGTTGCATAATTCAGAGACCCTGGGATTCGTCCAAGACTGTTTTCTCTCCCCCTTCCTCCACCACTTCAAACCACTGACACATCCCACGAGTTCTGTCAGAGATCTGTCTGTCCCTTTCTCCTCCGGTCCTGCCTCTGCTACACCAGCTGCCTGCTTCCAGCCTGCTTACCGTCAGAGTGCCCACTATAAAATGCAAATAAGATTACAAAACGTGATTCCTTGAACCCCTCATTGTGTCCCACTGCCTGGAGGGTAAAGTCCAGGTTCCTTACTCCGTGGTTTTTCGTGGCTGCTTATTTACCCGCCGTACCCTCATCCACCCCACCCCAACATTCTGTAGTTTCTTCAATGCCGTGTTGCATGCTGTTTGCTTTTTCTTGAAAATTCCTTTTACCCTGAGCTTCCTGATGCATCCCCAGCTCCTCCAGCAGCAGGATGCACGTGGCACATCATTTGAGAAGTCTTCTCTGGTCACCCCCCACCCCTGCAGAGTCACTTGTGTGTCTTATCTTCACTGCCCCCGGTACGCTGTACGAACCCTGCGTTAAGGCACTGATCACCCTGAAATTTCTGGTTTGGGTCTTACATTTTTTGTTCCTCTCCTTGACCGTGAACTACTCAAGGGCAGGGTCTCGGCCTCAGTCACCTGACGTTGGAAAGAGCAAGGCATTGGCTTCACTAAAGGTTGCATGCCTGGGTGAGTGGAGGTTCTGATAGAGGCCAGCGAGTCACCACCGCCTTATGCCAAGGCCACTCTGCTTCTTGCTTTGCCCCCAGCTCCTTCAGATACTTGACCCATTCTACTGATTTTGTCACAGCGCTCCCTGTCCCTTTTTGGGACGAGTCCAAAAAGCCAAATGGTAATTATGGGGAAGCCTCTAAGTTTGCTCTTTACTTGCACCTTGCCAGGGAAACTAAAGTTGAAGCATCGTTACAATGCGGAGCCACGACTGATCCTTGGTAAGTGCCTCCCAGGCTGGGGGGTGCGCCCCTGAGAGCAAGGAAGCACAGACAGGTAGAACTTGTCATAAAGGTGGCTGTCCTCAAGTGGGACTTGGGCCCAGGGCTTTGGAGTCCAGATCCTGTATCCCTTGTATTACTCCACACGGTCTCGGATGCTTTCGTCAGCAGATGATTTAGAGAATTACAAAATCCCGCTTTCCAAGGGGGCGCCACACTGCTGTCACCCTTATCTTGCCAACAGAGCACTCATCTGTTTAGCTGCTCTTTCCTTTGTTATTCCATGTGAACTCTTCGTTGTAATTGTCTTCTGGGAAGTTAGAGGCTTTGGACAAGAAGAGCGAGTCAGAGAGAAATGTTGATGTGTAAGAAATGGAACCAACACAGTTAATTAAAACTCAAATACCATGTGACCCATTCAATAGTCTTTGTTGAGCCACCTGTCTGCAGGGCACTGGCTGCCGTGGTCCCTGTTCACACGGGGGGCCACCAGCAAGCGGGGGAGACAGGTGTGGATGTGGATGGACAGGTGTGCACGTGGATGGACAGGTGTGGATGTGGATGGACAGGTGTGCACGTGGATGGACAGGTGTGGACGTGGATGAACAGGTCTGGATCAATCCGCCCTGCCCACGAAAGTGAACAAGTTCTAGACCAGGAGTGTGGGGAAGTGCCGTCAGCCAAAAAGGCCCGAGAGGAGTCCGGAGACCAGAGGTTACAGCCATGTGAGCCAGGCCGGTAGTTCCCCCTGCCGGGCCTCTGGCTTCCTCGGGGACATGACGGAGGTGGAACCGGCTTCTCGTCAGAGCTTTCCAGCTTAGCGCGTCTCTGAACTGCGATTTAACAAAGGCG
The DNA here is from genome assembly GCA_028646535.1 of Procyon lotor. Lineage (NCBI taxonomy): Eukaryota > Metazoa > Chordata > Mammalia > Carnivora > Procyonidae > Procyon > Procyon lotor. Next base: position 16,319,769 of record CM053619.1, on the reverse strand, counting down.
CCTTCCGTGAGTCAGGAGGCAGAGCAGAAGGTACCGTTCTTTTGTGTGAACTGATGATTGAGCAGTAACACTAAATGTTTCATTTATTTTCTCTCTCAGCGGAGAGTTTAGGCTCAAAATGTCCGTATTGACTGCCTCGATCTACTGAGAAAAGCACACTCTTATCACAGCAGCGCTTGGCATTGTAGTGGGCCCTTTTGCAACTGTAGATTATTCTGACATTGGATGGATTGGATTTTCTTCTGTGATCTTAAAAAATCACCTACCCCTTTGTCCCCAGTACCCGTATTTGATATGTAAAATGGGAATCAGATTCCAAAACTTCTTAATAAAGCCACAGAGGCCCCTGTCGAGCGAGGCAACAGACATGAGGGGAGCGTCTTCTGCGCGCACGATGCTGCTAGGCGGCCGCAGACACAGGAATAAGGATTCATCCCTGCCCTCAAGGACTGTACAGTGCCGCGGCAGTGTAGAATGTTCGGTTTAGGTCGTTCGGTTTAGGGTTGGAAGACCTGGGCCTTCAGAATCTTAGTTCTCTGTATATTAGCTGTGTGACCCTGACTTCTCTGAGCCTGGGTGGCCTCATCTGTGTGAAGGAAATAATAACACCCCCTCCACAGTCAGCATGAATACGGCCTGACACGAGTGTGTGCGCATGCATTTGGATGATAAACTTCCATGTCGCTGAGTTCTAGGAGCAGGTTCTTGGGCCTGAATAAAGTGGGTTTTAGGCCACTTTTAATTGCTAAGGCAAGTTTTTATTTGAAGTTAGATCTCAGATTAAACCAAAATAGGGATCTGCCGCCTTTCGGAGGTAGTGCGCCAACTTGGCAGCCTGTGTTGTCCTCACGTATCAGGTGTCTGTGCGCTCCTCCCGGGAGCGGTGGCAATTGTAGTGAAGCAGGAAGTGGCAAGAAATCTGTGGCCCCTGAAAACATCCTCACCTCTGACTCCTGATTCGGGCAGCAGGTGCGGATTGAGTATCCCCGCTTGCATGAGCCCTCGGGAAGGGGGAGGTGGAGTGGAGGTGTGTCTTAACCCTGACCTGTCTCCCCTTCCTCCCTTGCACCAGATTTTATCATGTGGGCAACCTGCTGCAACTGGTTCTGCTTGGATGGACAGCCTGAGGAGGCCCCACCAGCGCAGGGAGCCAGGACACAGGCCTACTCCAACCCTGGGTACAGCTCCTTCCCTTCCCCAACGGGCTCGGAACCAAGCTGCAAGGCCTGTGGGGCCCACTTCGCAAACACGGCCAGGAAGGTGAGTGTTGACTTCTTGGCCTTCTTGGCTGGTTTGGCCGCTTCAACCTAGGCCCTCGGGCCAGCCTGCTGACCCCTCTGTAATGCCTGCCCCTTTGCCTTGGCCCACATGGGGCCGGTAAACCCACACCCGATGCTTTCACGAAGCCCTTAAAGGAAAGCTAGCCAAAAGCAAAGCATCTCAGCGTCGACCTGGAGCCAGACAGGCCTGAATTCAGACATCAGCACCGCTGCTGACTAGCCATATGACCTAACCTTGCTGGAAATACTTCCTCCCCATCTCTAAAATGGGGGTGCAGCGGTCGTGCCCGTCTCACAGGCTCATGAGAACAGCGTGAGCTGGGCAGGCACAGGGGTTACTCCCTCCATTGGCTGTCTCATGAACACCTTACCGTAGATTAACTTGTTCTGTGCATCCTGTGCAGTGCCGGGGACACATCAGGTACATCAAGACCCCAGCAGGACAGAGACCAGGACTCCTTTACTGTAGCGATTTCATGGGAAATGCTCGGCCGCCGAGTTTTCCAGATTGGCGAACCGCGAGGCTATCAGTGGCTGGGTGACGGTATGTGGGTTTGGGTTGTCCCTGCGCCAGTGCCCAGAGGCAGCACCTTCTCCAAGGTCAGGCACGGCCGGGGCTGAGGGTCAACCCGATCTGGGAGTTCCCGCATTCTGCATTCTTCTGCAGGACAGAGACATCTGCAGCCCTGGATGGGAGGTTAAGATGGCGATGGGATGGGAAATGTGAGGGAAAGGCTACTTTTTAAGCCATGTGCTATATGCCAGGGACTGTTGCGAGCAATTTAGATCTTTTGGTTTCATTTACGCCTCACAATAACTCTATGCTAGAGGTTTTAGGGTCCCTAAGCGCCCATTGTACGTATGAGACGCTGAAGTCTAGGGTGTAATAGTTAAGAAGGAAACTGTCTTTGTCAAGTTTCTGATAAATGGCATAAGAGAGATCAGAAACTTCCTCCTTTTCCGACTACTTAGGTAGTGGCCCAGGATCCCATGGTTGTTAAATGACAGAGCTAAAATTCAAAGCCAGCTCTTTGAACTCTCTGGCTGTCTCGCAGAAGACATTCAGCATGTCCGAATTCCTGCAGTGCTCACCACCCGCCTTTTTGTACCCACGGGGTGGAGGTGGATGGGCATTTTGCCCGCACCTCGCTGTAATGCAGTGAGGGTGGGCACGTAGTGGGGCTCTGTCGCCATATGCTTGGCTGCCCCGGTCACCATGAGGACACAGCCGGAGAGGCTGCTGCGGTTGTCAGGGGCCTGTGGTTCTCTGGGCTGCCGGGCCGCTCCTGTGGACTGAACCTGGAAGGTAGAGTCCATAGACGGAGGCCGAAGCAGCGACTAACAGGAGCTCGGTACCCCATGGCCTCAGTCTTCTCAGGGATGAAGGTGGCGGGGGGGAGGGTGGCTTTGAGATCTGAGGGGAGATGCGAGGCGGCCCGGGGGCTGCTTGTCACATGCCCGGCACTGAATCCTTAGTGAAATATATACTATTATCTGTTTGTATTTTATAGAAGAAGAAATCGTTCTCTTTAAGGTAGTCGTTTCAAGGACGACTCAGATGCAGCTAGAGTCCGTCGGGTAGTCAACGATCTTGCTGTTTTCATTGTTTTACACTGAGAAATGCTAGGAACTGCTGGAAGAAGGGGCAGAGTAACTGGCACGACAGGAGTAGGAAAGGCCTTTGTTTAAATGAGGCAGTGTGAGTTTGCTGTAGGTTTGTGCGAACCTTTTTTTAAAACATCATTTATACTCTGTGGATTAGGGAACAGAGAAGGAGCAAGGAGGACAGTGATGGTGATCACACTCGGGCCAGCTTGCTAAGCGGGTTGAAAAGCATGTTGGGGCGCCTGTTGGCTCAGTCGGTTCAGTGTCTGCCTGAGGCTCAGGTGATGATCCCAGGGTCCTGGGATTGAGCCCCGTGTCAGGCTCCCTGCTCAGCAGGGAGCCTGCTTCTCCCTCTCTCTCTGCTCCTCCCCCTGCTTGTGCCTCCCTCTCTCTCTCTCTATCAAATGGAAGGAAGGAAAGGAAGGAAAAGCCCGTTGAGAGAACCAAGGGAGTTCTTGACATTTCTCAGCCAGAAGAGAATGAATGAGTAAGGAAACTGCCCCCAGAGAAGAGAGTGGTGGGTAGGTGAACACAGCGAGATGCTTTATTTTTCTGTATAGTGCCTATTACCACCCGACATAAATGTTTGCAGACTGCCTATCTTTTCAGATGGTGCAGAGAAGAGGGGTTTTGTTGATTCTGTTCACAACTTTCTCCCCAGTGTCTAGAAGAGCAGTGACTGACACATAGTCAGTAGGCAATACAGTTTTATAAAGCAATGATGGGGCGCCTGGGTGGCTCAGTTGGTTAAGTGTCTGACTCTCCATTTTGGCTCGGGTCATGATCTCAGGGTGTTGAGATCAAGCCCTGAGCTGAGCTCCGTGCTGGGTATGGAGCCTGCTTGAGCTTCTCTCTCCCTCTCCCTCTATACCTCCCCCCCACTTAAAAGAAATAAAAATAAGTAAGTAAAGGAAGGAATGGGCAGTTGAGTCGAGAACCGTTTGCAAAAGAGGAAGTAGGCTGGAGAGTTTCTATTTTCATGACACTGTGGTTGATAATTCCAGGCCGAAGGTTTTCAGTGAGGGACCAGTTCCGTAGCACCAGCAGTGTGCTGACAGCTACAAGGGTACCCAGCTTTGTGGAGACGGGGCTGGATCGGCCTTTCCCTCGGGGAGCTCCCTGGTTGGGTAAGGAGGCCCACATTTACAAAGAACTAATAGCAGTTGCATAGGTTAAATGCTGGGGAGTCAGACATTGCTGGCCTTAGATGATTCTAGCTGGAAGAAGGAAGCTTAATTAATCTGCAAAGCAATGACTGAAGTGAAGACACCAGATGTGGGGCGCTCGGGAACTGTGAGTTGCCTGTTTGGCCAGGTGCAGGATCCCCGGGGCAGTTGGGGTGGAACAAGGCAGGGTCGGGTGGTGGAGGGCAGGACTGCTGTGGTAAGGAGCCCGCAGTCACCAGACAATGAGGAAGCTCCAGATAGATTTTGAACAGAGGAACAAAAGAGATAAAAGAGAAGGAGAAAGCCTCCGTAGCAAAAAGAGCTTTTGGGGGGTGGGAGGAAGAGAAAAGTTCTAATTTGAATGGTAAAGGATGGTTATTGGCACGATATTTTCTTGCCATGGAAATAGGAATTAATTTTGTTTATTTCACAATGAATTTTGTGAACATGAAGGATGTTTTTCCCTATGATAATTTTTCCTTTGTAACTTTGTGCTGAAGTCAGTCAGCAATTCTTACCTTTAGGGTTTGGCAAATAACAACTGCAAGCTTTTTAACATAGGTTTTCTGGAAGTGGTTGAATGGAGATTATTACACGGATCTCACTGTTCTTTTCTTCACTGTGGTCAGTGTCTTCTGAATGCTCCTTGAATACAAAGCACAGATAACATTAAGGACTGTCTGGAGAGAACAGGAGGAGGTAGCGTTTTTAGTCTTAGAGAGGAATGACCCACTGGGATTTTGACATCTGTATTGGTAAGACCCCCGTGCAGTTCAGCCTGGCCTGACAGTTCTGGAAGAGGCTGGGGCCCAGCCTCTTTAGTTGGACCAGTTGGAGGAGGGAGAGGAGGAGGAGGAGGTGGTGCTGAGACCCACGGGAGGGGTCTTGAAAGCTCAGAGGGGAAAGGAGGAGTGGCTCTGGCAGAAGCTCAAGAGGAGACAAAGGGGGAAGGGAATCAAGGGTGACTGGTGTTACCTTTTTTGGTGAGCGCCCACCTTATGCTAAGGGTTTAGACGCATTGTCCTAGAATACTTTCAGTGGTCCTGAGAGGTGGGTTGACGGTCTATCTGACTTGACCGGTGAGAAATCGGAGGCCCCGGGAGGTGATCTCTTTCGTAGGGGGTCCCCTTAGCTCAGGAGGGGCTGGCCGGGGACGAGTCCTAACTGCCACTCCTCACGCTGGTCCTCTCCATCCTGGGCTGCAGGAAGGGGGGCTCGAGGGGGCTGGTGAGGAGGGGCGCCCGGCCCGCCTGCATAGGGCAGTTCGTGTGGGGCGGGGGTGGGAATGAGGGAAGGGCAGGGGAGCGAAGGAGAGCCCGCTAGCCGGCAGCAGCATCCCTGAAGGAGGCGCGACTGGTTGCTGCTGGAGGCTTGCGTGTCCTCTTGGCCTGTTTGCAGACCCCTCGGCTCCGCCACTTCATCTTTCAGGCCACCTGCTTCCTCGGTCGCGTGTGTGGTTTGCTCGAGTTTAGACAGACGCCTTTCCTTCTCTCATTCTGCCCACGCGCGTTGATAGCCGGCTCCTCCTTTGTCCTGTCCTGCCTCCGCAAACTGGGATTTCAGCCCGGAGCGCTGTCCTCGTCCGGGAGGGCATGGCTCAGATGCCAGCTGACTCCGGAGTCCCCGGGGAGCCCGGGGGGCCGAGAAGCCGGGTGGCCGCCTTTCCGTTCTGGTCTTGCCTCCAGTGAGCCGTCCACGTTCGAAGGAAGACTAGAGAGTTGTTTAGATCTGAGCAACTCAGGACTTTTATAATAGTAAAAAAAAAAAATTTTATATATATATATATATATTTAACAAAAAGTTCAATATGAAAATGCACATGACCTGATTTTTCTTTTTTTTTTTTAATAAAGATTTTATTTATTTGTCAGAGAGAGAGAGAGAGAGAGAGAGAGAGAGAGAACACAAGCAGGGGGGGCGGCAGGCAGAGCAGGCAGTAGAAGAAGCAGGCTCCCCGCTGAGCGAGGAGCCCGATATGGGACTCGATCCCAGGACTCTGGGATCATGACCTGAGCTGAAGGCAGTGGCTTAACCGATTGAGCCACCCAGGTGTCCCTGATTTTTCTACTGTGGTAAGACAGGTACTGTGGAGGGGGCCATGTGGAAGCAGTTGATTCTTCTGATGAGTACAGCCGTTGTTTATGCTCATTCCAGGGCTTCTGACATGATGGTACTATTTCCTCCTTTTACCACCATTCCGATATTGTTTCATTGCCCACTAGTTGCCATCGCCACACATTCATGTATCACAAGATTCATAAACGGATCAAACCCCCGCAATATTCCTTGGACTTGTCTGCCACCATTTAATTTCAGTGATAATTCCTTGTCCATACATTTTTTCAGCTCAGGAGGGTGAGCTTTGCTCGTGGTGTCTACTTGGCGAGCTCAAAGATGCCTCCAGACGGAATTCGTGGTGTCCCTCACCAACTCAGGGCTTTTTTTTTTTTTTTTTTTTTTTGTAGATTTTATTTATTTGACAGAGAGAAACACAGCGAGAGAGGGAACACAAGCAGAGGGAATGGTAGCGGGAGAAGCAGGCTTCCTGCCGAGCAAGGAGCCCGATGCGGGGCTCGATCCCAGAATCCTGGGATCATGACCTGAGCCGAAGGCAGACGCTTAACGACTGAGCCACCCAGGCGCCCCAACTCAGGGCTTCTTAATGGTGTCAGGCTAGGTCTTGTCAGACTGCACAGACTTACATCCTGTTCCACGTCAGGCCCTACGGCGTCTGACGCTGAAGCCTCTTCCGTGCACAGTCATCCTAAATGCATTTCCTTTCCCAAGAGAAAAGCGTGAGATAGAGATGAACCCCCAAGACCCCAAAATGTCCATTTTCTGCCCGAGTGGCTGCAGGTCCCGGAACCGCTACGATGCTGGTGCCCCATGTGCCCTTTTTAAGTCGGCCTCTGAACACTTTATGGTTTGGTTGTAACTGCAGAGAGGGAGGGAGCTTGTTTCGTGTCCCCTTGGAATGCCATTCAGTATCCAGAGTCAGACCTGGGCAGCGAACATTCTGCCCCTTCCCTCCGAAGCACAGGACGCTTGGACGGAGCCAGCTACCGCAGCCTTGGCTGCGCGACTCCTCCAGGCCCACGCACGCGTCTGATCGCAACCCCGACAACCTCAGCCTCCCCGGCGTTCTTGTTAGTTTGCATCCAGCTTTCAGTATTTAGAAAAGAGGGGGCAGAAATAGGTTAATGCTCACATCACCCGAGGCTGAAAAGGTCTTCATTTCTTTAAAGGACTAGTGGGTGTGCCTCCGGGACCACCGAAGTGTGCGCAGGAATTGCCTCTGCTGTGGGAGTGCGGCCTGCTCTTGGCCGGAGCCGAGCCCCGGCCAGCGTCACTGTGCCGGCTCAGCCTGGGGCGCGGGAGGCTGAGGGTTTGCTTCCTGCCAGTCGAGCGAGCGTTCGTGTGTTGTGGTGCCTGCTGCCGTGGTACAGCCTGCCCCCCCCCCCCCCGCCGCTCCGCGTGCTCTCATCGTGCAGCTGAGACACTGTGCTCGCACAAACGAGCGCTCCCTGACGGTGTCCGGAGGCCCCCCGCCCCCTAGCTGTCTGAATATTTGTCTTGGATATGCTCTCACGTGCCACTGGATTCCCAGCACTCTGAGTGGGCCTTCCTGGGGTGGGGGGCCCTGGGCGCTGCCTCCGTGGATGGGACTCTGGGCGGGGCACCCTGGACTGGGTCGGGCAGCATGGTCTGTGTGGAGGGCCTGACTGTGGGCATTCCACACGGACAGGCTCTGAGCATGCCGCCAGCTCTGCTGTTCCCTGCCCGCACCTTGAGTGCGAGGCTTCACCTCTCTAGGCCTCACTTGCTGTGTCTGTGCAGCAGGGAGGCGCGATACTAATTATTAGTGAGGATGTACGTTAATACACGATACAGTGACAGAGTAATACTTGGCGGGGTTGCTTTGAAAATTAGATGACAAGCTCTAGCACATCGTAGACTCTCAGTCAGTTTAATCAATAATATTAATAATAACCACCATTGGACTTAGGCATTTGCTTTCTTTTCTCAGCAATAAAGTAGAAAGAATCATAGTTCAGGATTTGAATCGTGGTTCTCAAAATTAGCTCACATTTCCTAGCGATAACGAAACGAGTTAATACTTAACTGAAGAATCATATGTCACATACGCTAAATGCATTGTCTTTTAACTGTACGGCAGTCCTGAGGTAGGTGCGGTCATCACCGCCATTTTACAGATGAGGAAACTGAGGGCAGGAGAGGCTAAGTTACACACCATCAAAAAATGGAGGAGGGAGACTAAATGAGAATATGGGCTTTTTAAAAGATTTTATTTTTATTTTATTTTTTAAAAAGATCTTATTTATTTGACAGGGAGGAGAGAGATCACAAGTAGGCAGAGAGGCAGGCAGAGAGAGGGAGAAGCAGGCTCCCCACTGAGCAGAGAGCCCGATGCGGGGCTTGATCCCAGGACCCTGAGATCCTGACCTGAGCTGAAGGCAGAGGCCTTAACCCACTGAGCCACCCAGGTGCCCCTAAAAGATTTTATTTTTATTTATGACAGAGATAGCAAGAGAGGGAACACAAGCATGGGGGAGTTGGAGAGGGAGAAGCAGGCTCTCCACTGAGCAAGGAGCCTGATATGGGGCTTGATCTCAGGACGCCGGGATCATGACCTGAGCCAAAGGCAGACATTTAACCAACTGAGCCACCTAGGTACCCCAAATGTGGGCTTTTTAGATTCTAAAGTTTGTAGTCATAATTAATAGCTTCTGTTTCTCTATCTGCAATGAAAAAAGTAAGTCTGTAGTGTTCTGGGCGTGTGGATACACAGGTGCAGACGGGGGTCTGGCGCCTCTGAGTGGTGCTGAACCTGAAACCGAGGCAGCCTGCGCCCTGACAAATGGGAGGTAGCTTTGTACGGGCAGGAGTGATCGGGGCCGTCTCGCTAGGCTCAGCAGCCCTGAGCCCCCTCCCTCTCTGTCTCATTCTCAGTCTGACATGATTTCCTCTGCCTCTTGGTCTAAGCAGCAGACCTGCCTGGATTGCAAGAAAAATTTCTGCATGACCTGTTCGAGCCAAGTGGGGAACGGGCCGCGCCTGTGCCTCCTCTGCCAGCGAGTCCGAGCCACAGCCTTTCAGCGGGAGGAGCTCATGAAGATGAAGGTGAAGGACCTGAGGGACTATCTCAGCCTCCATGACGTCTCTACCGAAATGTGCCGGGAGAAAGAGGAGCTAGTGCTCCTGGTGCTTGGCCAGCAGCCTGTAATCTCTCAGGAGGGCAGGACTCGTGCCCCCGCCCTGTCCCGGGACTTCCCCGAGCAGCAGGCCTTCCTGACGCAGCCTCACGCCAGCACAGTACCTCCTACCTCGGCGAGCCTCCCCTCTTCGCCCGCACAAGCCACCTCTGTGTCCCCTGCCCAGGCTCGGGAAAGCCAGCAGGTATGCTCGGTTTGCGGTCCCCGCCTGTCTCTGGGCCCCGCCCGTCTCCACCACTGTGCGGGGGCTCAGTTGGGTCCCCTGCTTGTAGTGCAGGGGGGGGTGGGGGGGTGGGGAAGCGTCTCGATTATGGGAGGCCCTTCTGCCTCCTGATGCAGGAATGTCTTTCGGGCCTGGTTTTTTTTTCCAGAGATGATAATGCACAGTACCAGGGATTTTTGTGGTTTTTGTATGTTTTTAATACATACCTATCCCAGCTAGTCATTTTTTAAAAAACTCAATCATTTCAGAAATATTTTGAGAAAACTCACATTGACTCTCCAAATTTGGTTCTGTTCATTCTGGCCTCCTGCTTACTTACCTTTGTTGCGGTTCTCCTTAGCGGCTAGAGAACCATCACAGGGCACAGAGGGAAAGGCACAGGTTGAGGGAAGGGAGAGTGGGGGGACACAGCTTCAGTGGCCAGTCACCACTTGGTCAGGTCATGGTCGGCATGACTTTGAACGGTAAGTTGCCTGGTCATCATCCCAGGGGGCTCAGGGGTGGTCAGCGAAGAGCAGCCCGTTGGCCGAACGGAGATCTGGGCATGGGGTATGCAGAATGGCGGGCGCCCTTAGAAGGGCGCTTTGAGAGGGGCAGTGGATGTGCAAACCAGCTTTTGGGTTCGAGTGAGGCCGGGACACATAAGCAGTGTGTGAGGACTGATAGCGTCCTGTGGAGAGACTTGAGTGCCCCGGTGACCCTTCAGTGTCTACGGCTTGGGCTGTAGCTGGGGCATTCAGACCTAGAGGGTCTGGTTTCCACATCCAGTCTGTCGCTGACTCCTTGGTGACCTCGGGCCAACTCTGAGGCTTCAGCAATGAAATGGGGCCAGTAACCCCAGGGGGCTGTGGCTCCTGCCAGGCTGTCGGGAGGGCGGGCTGGCGTGACAGCAGGTGGTCCGAAGAGCTGGGAGCTCGTTCCCGCTGGCACCGTACTAGTGTTGTCGGCGCCCGTGCACGACGTAGCTGGCCGCTGCCTCTGGTTTGTGACGCCTCCTTTGCCGGGACCGGGCCCCTGATTCAGCTCTGGTGGGCGCTGAGGCATAAAGGCCAGGGCGATGGCATCCTTCACCTGCGGGGACTCCCTCAGCTCCGTCGGCGCCTGTAGGGTGCTCTCCCAGCCCCAGGTGAACTCTTCCCGATGCTTTGGCTCTGTCCGCCGACAGGTTCTGTCTCCCGCGCAGATGTCCCCCGCTCGGCTCGGTGGAGCACTTCTCTCTGCTTATGGGGAGCCCAGGGAGTAACTTGAGGAAATTGTTTTTCCCTAAAGAACCTTCAGGTGGATTTTTCAATGAAAGCAGTAGGTTCTAAACTTCCGTCGCTAACCAGAAATTCCAGACTGCACCTACAGGTCCCACGCATGCGCCAGATCTCTTCGGGTCCTTCTGGGGTACTTTCAGAGGGCCTTGGTGTCAGCTCGCGTCCCGTCCCGGTGAGATCTGCATTTGTCCAGCTAGGAGAACAGACGTGGGGAAGTCAAGTGACTTGCACAGCCTACCTGCACCTAGGATGCAGATCTGCCCGGGGTGCCTGCTCCCCCAGGGTTCTTTCCCTTCCCCCTAGTGCCCTGGCAGTGGTTGCTAGGGAAGGAAGTGGGTGGAATAAGCAAAATGGTGGCCAGATACAATTTAAGAGATTTTAATTTAGCCAGTGGGCAAACTGAAAAGACCAGAGCATGCTTTGCAGTGGGAGATCATTTCCCTTCCTACGAAAACAAGGACGTACAGCAACCGTCTACTTAGGAACAGGTTAGACTCGCAGGGACTTCGTGACTCTGGGGTGACACCAGGGGACTGGCTGGTGGGTGCCGGGTCTCAGTGAAGCTACGGTGTTGACCAAGACGCTTTTGGTTGCACCCCCATACATGTACGCTGTGTGTGTGCGCTCTTCTCACCACTTGGCGTTGTGGATGATGGCGGGGATTTCTATTTTGACTTCCGTTGTAGTTACTTGCCGCCTCTTGATCAGCTCTGTGTTGGGCACCCTAACATGGGCTGAGTGGTTGGGGCCGCCGGTGACTGGTTTCCTGGGCTCTTCCCTTCATTGGTGTTCCGAGAGGCTGGAGGAAAGGCCTGTGAGCTCAGACACGTCTTTGCTCCGGGCTCACGCCAGGCCCTTTCCCTGGAGGGTCCAGAAGAGGTGAAGAGGGTCTGGTGAAGGGGTTTGTGGCTTAAATGGTGATGGTACGAGGAGGCTCACAGTTTGAACTACTGTTTGGCAAAACATTTTGAGATGTTAGAATTCTAAACTCCTTAAGCATAGACATCTATCTTTATAGTTTTAGGCTAATAGATTCTTAGTGCATTAAAATAATTTTTGACTAAGTTTTAAGAGAGTTCTTAGTAATAGTGTGCACTGCTGGCTGGAGCCCATTTCTAGAGTGTGCGAGCGGTGACTGAATGGAGGAGAGGGAGCAGAGTGGTGAGGGTCAGAGAACTGTCTCATCTGTGTCAGAGGAGGAAGCCAGGGAGACGTAGCGTGGAGGCAGGAAGACATGGTATGAACGGTCTGTAAGAAAACAGTGGACATTACTGATGGGGCAGAGCCCAGGGTGGCGGGTGGGCGTTACGGGGAGGGCAGGGCGGTCTGGGCTCCATGTCCCGGAGAAACTGGATGGCAGTTAGAGAGCAGTCCCGGAGTGGCATGGACCTGTGCTCTTCCTCTCGCTCCCGACTGTTTGAGCCGAGACCACATGGACCGTGACTGGCCGCTCACGCTCTCCCGGTGGGGAGCAGGATCAGTGACCTTCTTGTTTTAGAGTTGAAATCTGTCTGTGTTGTGTCTCTGCCCAACAAAGTCAGTATTAAGGAGCAGGCTTCCGTAATGCTGTTCTTCGAGACACCAGATTCCCAGGGAGATGGGAACATGTTTGGATGTGGAATGAGCCAGGCAGAGGCCCACACCGTGTGAATCCCTGGGGCATCTCTGTGCATGTGATGGCACCTTTCTCTTCCCACAGGCCAATGGCCATGTGTCTCAGGACCAAGAGGAACCCGTCTACCCGGAGAGCACGGCCAGAGCACCTGCTGAGGATGAGACCCAGGTGGGGCCTCTGCTCGGGTCTGCACCTTTGCGTTTGCTCTTTCTCTGGCGGTATCAGGCTGTGAGCAGGCCCCTGGCAGCAGACTCAGCCTGTGGTGACAGTCCTACACACAGTTCCGTTTTCGGGGGCGGAGCTTAGTGTCAGCGCTCCAGATGAGCCTTGAAGCTGTCCGTCGTTAGGGCGGAGTGGTGAGCTCGCAGTGGAAGCCAGGGAGCCTCATGGCCCCTTAGTTTCTAGCGTCTGGACTTGCTGTAAGCTGCCAGGGGGTGAGTTCCTGGCGCAGCCGTGCAAATCTTGTTCCGTCCTGCTGCTGCTAGCACGCAGGAGCCGGGGCCAGGGCAGGGAGGCGGCAGATCGGGAGGAAGGCCGAGTGGGAGTTGGGCCTCCGCCGGGCAGGGCAGTCAGGGTACCGCCAGCGGGGCCGCGATGCCTCGAAGCCACGCTCGAGGTTGTGTACAGAGGAGTGCTCGCCAGGCAAGTCTGCCTCTCCCACAGGGAAGCAGAAGTCTGTCCACAGCGGAGGGGAGAGGCCAGCGCCACGCTCACTGGCTTCTTGCACTGCTACATTTAGTCCGTACAGGAAGCCGGTGTGGTAGGACTGCCGGGTCTCCTATACAGAGGGGTGCGCAGGCTGAGGGAGCCGAGCAACTTGCTCCGTAGTGTTTAGCATCAGTCTGTGGACGAGTCAAAATCAGGGCCGCGGGACTCACACTGGTGCCCCTTCTGCTTGTCGCACTGATCAGTTGGTTGGGGGCTGGCTGTGCCCAAGCCCAGAACCACGGGTCAGGAAGAGACGGGTCTCTTCCGCCCTGCAGAGGGCCGGGCCAGGTTTCTTCCTGCCTCTGCTCTTGCTCTTCTTGAGGTCAGTCCCCGCGGGCACGGCCTGGGGAGTGCTCTGGGGTCCTCGGAGAGAGAGCCTGGGAGGGGACAGCTGAGCCCACCGATCCCGCCGTTGCCATTGCAGTCTGTCGACTCGGAGGACAGCTTCGTCCCGGGCCGGAGGGCCTCCCTGTCTGACCTGACCGACCTGGAGGACATTGAAGGTCTGACCGTGCGGCAGCTGAAGGAGATCCTGGCGCGCAACTTCGTCAACTACAAGGGCTGCTGCGAGAAGTGGGAGCTGATGGAGAGGGTGACGCGGCTGTACAAGGACCAGAAGGGGCTCCAGCACCTGGGTGAGGCGCTGTCCGGGCGGCGTCCTGACTAGGTTTCTGTGCTCTCAGCCCAGCGAGGGGGCCCCCCTCCGCCTGGGCGCCGCCTAGTAATAGCTGCCGTTCCAAGTTGAGTGCTGGCACTGGGCTAGGCTCCGGAAACATTTATTCACTCCTCAGAGCTGCCTGTGAAATAGGCATTATCTGCATTACCCTTTTTTTCCCCCAAGATTTATTTGAGGAGGAGAGAGAGAGAGAGAGCACAGGCACGAGTAGGGGGAGGGGCAGAAGGAAAGGATCTCAAGCAGACTCCTCACTGAATGTGGAGCCCAGCACGAGGCTCGACCTCATGACCTAAGCAGAAGCCAAGAGTGGACACTTAACTGAACCCCCCAGGTGCCCCTCGCGTTACCCTTTTATTGTAGAGCCCGGGTTTGCACTGAAGATTTCCTGGACGGAGTCCTAGCCTTTCCCACCTCGGGCCACCCTGCCTCACTGGCTGGTACCTCAGCAATGCATGCTGTTCTCAACATTTGGGAGACGAGGGAGTGAACCCCTGGTACGAGGGAAACAGAGCTGTGCTGCCTGAGCCTGGGCTTCCCTGTGGTCATTTTCCAAAGCGTTTTACACAGTATCCTTTTTAGGCGATGCCCAGTAAGACGTCTGGGTTTATGGTTAAATGAGTTTTGGGAAAAAAAATGATGTCTCCGTGGTGGGTAGTAAAGGCGGAGAAGTTCTGTAGGAGTGTGTTTAGCTGTTTTAAACTCATTTCCTAAAATTTCACCCAGAACACTCCCCATCCCAACTGATCTAGCTCCAGCAAACAGCATTTTGATTCCTTGCCTGCTGTTAATGGCTGAAGTCCAATTTCAGGCTCTCCTATCCCACTGGTTCGTCAAGAGTTGGGGATGTCTGACCAGTCATCTAGTCACAGACTCATCCCTTTGGGGTTGTCCCCAGAATCTCGAGTTGTGGGGTCCTGGGGAATAGGACACGGCCCCACCCGGGAACTTATTCCCGACTCCTTGGCTGACTGGAACAGACAGTTCCTTCCTTATTGCCTTCAAGGCAGGCTTCCAAAGTGATAGAGGAGGGTACCCTGCCCACACGGTACCACCTACTTGGCGGTGCTGTTCATGCCAACCGGTGGGATCCCTTTTTCTAAGACCAGACCAGACACACCAGCAGGGGCTGTGTGTGAGCTCTCAGCACACGAGAGGAGGGCAGGCGTCCGGCCGGGCTCTTGGCCAGCCTAGTTCCCAGGCCAGGGAAGCGGTCCAAGTGCGAAAGTTAGGCTGGTTGGAGACTTTCCTCACCTCTTCTTTCTCTTTCCTTTTCAGTGTGTGGTGCTGAAGACCAAAACGGTACGTAGTTGCTTCTGCTTGGGACCGTGCTTAGGCTCTGAGCTCTTCTGTCTTTCCCTCTGCCAACCCTGCTTCCTCTTCGCAGTCTAAGAATTCTGAGCATACTGGCATCCAGAGAGAGTTAGGGGAAATGCGTGGGGTAGCAGGGCTTCTCAGCATCTTTAAAAATTCTCATTCTCGCCTCGCTGGGAAGGGCAAAGAGTGGCAGCAGACCCAGGGGCAGGCTGACTTGCCGGTCTTCGGGTTGCCGGAGCTCAGGAGTGAGCACTGGTAAAATATTTAGCAAGTGGTGGCATGTGTGGCATTCAGTTCACCTTTCATACCCCTGCTGCTGTGGCACTCCTTCGCCTACGATTTTCACTCCATTCTGGTCTGAGTGGGGAGGGTCTCCGAGCCTTGTTTGTACAGGGCTGGGCAGTGGCTAGAGCTGCTCTGGGGACCAAGCAGGAGAGGGGTCACCTGTGTGCTCTCTGGGCACAAGGCGCATTGACCACCTCAGCGGCCCCATCTGTGTGTTGGACCATCATGGGAGCTTTGGGGACCCCAGGACACACTACAGGCGTCCGGCTGGAGCTGGGCCTCATTCTAAAATACATTGTCTTTTCGAGAGCTGTACAGTTCAGGCTTCAAGTCTGTACGGTTGTGAGCTCTTCCCCTGAGAGAGAATGTTCTCGGAGTAGTGTTGGGGGGCCTACAAACTATTTTAAAACTTTGGGAAGACTCCCAAATTTGTTATTTTGCAAAATGGCCTTTTGCTCAGGATGTGGCAGAGTCTTCCAGCTGATAAATCCTGAAGCTTCCCCTAAGTGTCGACTTTTTGAATAGCCCAGGAAATAGAAGAATAAAGTGCCGAGCAGTAGAGTACAGAGAATTCCCCAGTGGAGTGGGACAGCAGGTGACTGGTACGAAGCCAGCTCCCCACGCATGGCTCCCTGGTTCGGGCTACCATGTAAAGATTTTATTAATTTTAGAGAGTGCACACACAGGGTAGAGGGAGGGGCCGAGGGAAAGAACCTCAAGCCAACTCTGCCCTGAGCATGGAGCCCCACATGGGGTTCAGGCTACCATTTAAAACGTGCTGGGGATGGCTAGGTTTTTGGGTGTGAAGGCTCTTCTGTGTTGGTACTAAAGTATGATACTTCAGTGGGCCATGCTTCCCTCACATAAGCCAGCCAGATGTTACCGAGACCTCTGTGCACTGGGCAGTTAATACTAATTTGATAGTCCCTGTCCTCAGGCCACTTGCCCAGAAGGCCTGCCTGCCTGGATTTGAATCCTGGTTCTGCGCAGCAGCTCTGTGTCCATGGGCCAGCCACTTAACTCCTTGGCCTCGTCTATGAAGTACCCACTTCATAGTTCTCACAAAGATTCAAAAAGAGTTAAAATATAGAAAACTCTTAGGACCTTGCCTGACACAGCATCCCAAATGTGAGCTGTTAGGAGATGTTCATTTATCAGACATTTTGAGAACACTTACATGATTGGCATTTTAGGGATTCAGAGAGGAAAATCTGATCTCAGAGCATCTAACAAATGCTGAGTATATAGTTGCAGAAATTGAGCAAATTGGTTGAATTAAGGAGCTCACAGAGTCATGAGGGAGCTAAGTGGTTAAGACTTTAATTCCACAGAGAAGCTGGCATGGGGGTAGCACAGAAGAGGGAGCCGTGATTGCTGCCGGACTCTTCCACTAGGAAGCCTCTTCAGAGGAATCCCTGGGGAAGGTTGGGGGATGACCCAGGGGCCCCCAGGATCCTTGGCTGTATTCAGCTGGGGATATGTTTACTGAGAAGCCTTGCGATCCTTCGTGAACCATTCCCTGCAGTTCTGTTTGCATGACACTTTTTGGAGCCAGTTTTTAACTTTTCAGCATGTTCGGCCTCAGGGTAGAAGTCCCTGAGTGCCACTCACTCGCCATATTACAGCCGCAACTGTCTGTCTGAAAACTCGCTGAAGCTTTGAGGACTTTGCCTTATTCAGCTGTCCTCTTCTGGGTTGTATTTGTTTTCCAAGTACTTTATTGTCCACGTCTCCAGCCTGGCCGGTAGAGGTGGGCTGGTTCCTGGTTCTAGCTGAGGGCAGTACACGGATCTAGGGGTGTCCACAGCGTGCCGTCCTCTCTGTCCTCCGTCCCCCTCCTCCACTTAGTCTCCTTTCCCCCCCCCGCCCCCTCTCTGCCGTCTGTCCAGGTGGAGCGGTGCCGCCCAGCGTGGAGGAGAACCTGTGCAGGATCTGCATGGACTCGCCCATTGACTGTGTCCTGCTGGAGTGTGGTCACATGGTCACCTGCACCAAGTGCGGCAAGCGCATGAACGAGTGTCCCATCTGTCGGCAGTATGTGATCCGAGCCGTGCACGTCTTCCGATCCTGAGGGCTGGCGCCGGCTTCTTCAGTGCCTTATGGGGACGGAGCTGGAAGGGTCTGGGCTCCAGACTGGCCAGCTTGCAGAGGGGCAGGCTAACAAGAGAATCTGCGAGCAAAGATGCGGTCACCTCTGGGCGTGCCTGTCCCACCTCGTCGGCGCACCTCTCGGCCGGCGGAGCCCGAGGCCGGTGGGAACTGGTACAGATGGCGAGGGCAAGTCCCTGTTCCAGTGATCTTGGGGTAATGATGGTAATTGATGAAGAGAGGACTTTCCAGAACTTGGACCAGATCTTCCTCCCTTCCTCTGTAAACCTAACAGTTTCCCACTTTCCCCTGTATTCTGCCATCCCCGAGCTGCCTGTGTTCCAGCTGTCAGAGGTCCTGGTAGAAATGGTTCTTCCTCCCCAGCACATTTGGGTTTATTTCTGGTCTCTCTGGCTTTCTGTGCTTTAACCAGCTTTGCTAGTCTCTTGCTACATTGCCTAAAATTCATTTGTTTCTTCAGACCAAAAAGATGTTAGCTTACCAGACCAATAGTGATCCTCCTTAGGACTAAATCTGGACCAGTAAACTTTTTCTCTGGCGAGAAATGAAACACAAATGCTATGGAAAAATTGCAAAGTCATTTAGAGTTGCTTCCTTAAGTGCTGGGATTGGAAGTGAGGAGTCTCCTGACTGAACCTTGAGAGGCAGCAAAGCATCTGCAGGGAAGTTTGAGTCTGTGTGTGTGAGATGGCACAGAGATCGAGCTCTGCTGCTCTTGGGGCCCGTGCGCCCTGATTTTAGTTCACGAGAAAAGGGAAAATTTGGGGTGGAAGCACTGGCTTCCTGCTTAACTTGGACTTCTCCAACACAAAGGAATTGCAAACCACTTTCCTCTGAGAATAAAGTCCCTCTCTTTCCCACGGAGATTTTAAACATGGTCTCACTAAGGCAAAGAGCCGTGCTCTTCTCTAGCCAAACTTCTCACGAAGTTCCTAGAGACGGAAACTGAATACATAAGGGGTACTGGAAGGTACTGAAGGGGACTGGGATTCAGCTCTGGGGCAGACAGCTGCAAGTCTTAGTTCCCCAGCTTAGTGGGGACTCCCCGCTCCCATTTCCTTTCTCAGCCTACTGATTTGAGGGGACGTTTGGAAGAAGCGTATTCTCGAGCCCTCTTAGTGGTTCTACCACTGCAAGAGCCAAAGGGCTTAAGTTTGCCAGAGCAGCTAGGCCAAGAGCATATGCTGTCAAAGAGCTGTGTGGTGGCCATGACCTGTGGGTGAACTGCACAACCACTAAGCTCCAGAAGGCCTTGGTAGACCGCCCCTCACCCTATCCCCCTGCTATGCAGTCAGGTTTTCAAAGACTGGAACCGGTCAGGACTTTGGAAAACAGTGGGAAACCTTATTGGTACAGACCAACCACTATTCCCCTCTGGAGGAGTGAAATTATTTCAAAGTAGTTGTCGGTTGTACACTGGGCCACTTACCTTGACATTACACCAAGTCCTGGATGATTTGATTCTGGGACAGCCTTTGTAGGAATTGGGGGAATGGAGAGAGGTCTGCGAAGAGGACCTTTCACTTTTCTGCCGGACAGTACATACTACAGTTTACATTGCCTGCATCCAACTCAGTTACGATCTAGCAATAACTTCAGGGCAGAAGCTGGCTCTCTCCCTATTGAAAACTTGCTTTCACTGCTGAGGCCTTACCTCTCCCTACCTCCCACATTCCCTCCTAGCAGAAATTAAAAATATCTTGAAGGTTGGTTAGTAACCTCAGGAAGAATTGGAACTGCCATCATTCGCTCATTTTGGAGAAAGAACTTGCCTTTAAGTCTTTTGATCTCTTGGTGAAGGTTTCCATTCAAGAAAAAAGATGTCAAACAACCCTGATTTGTTGTTACTCATTATTACACCAAATAAAGGCTGGGAATTCTAAGATCCCATTTCAGTTACTATCTAACCGAGGTAGAAAACTTGATTTTTATCTCTGATTGCTCTCCCTTGCCCCTCATGGATCCTTGGTCTTAATTATCATGAAGCATCTTAATTCTTCCATTTACTCCGTAGCTTTGCCTGTGATCGTTCTGAGATTTCATTTGAGACTTGTTTTCAGACTTGGGAGAGCTAACTGGTTCATAATCCCCTAGAATAGCTGGGTCCAAGCTAGTAACCAGAAGCTGTACAGGAATCAGTGCACAATAATATATATTGTATAAATTTGTTGAAATCTTTCAGATGTGAATGTGTTACTTCAAGTGGCTTATACTAAGATTCTCTCAGACTGACTTGGGTGTTAAGCAAACCCAAATGTGTATTTTTTGTTACAGAGCTCTGCTTCATAATTTTATAATAAAATTTCACTATAGATACCTGTCTGATCTGGTGGGAGGACACCAGAGGTCAAGACTGACAAAGAGCTGAGAGACCACAGGCTGAGCCCAGGCTCTTGAGAGCCTGACTGCACTACCTGTGGAGGCGTTTGGGCCCCGTGGCCATGTGGATACTCCTGTTCAACAGATGAGGAAACTGAAGTTCAGTAATGTTTTGACTTGTTCAAGATCTCACAACTAGTAGCTAGGAGCTGCGATGGAACAGCCTAGAAAGAGGAGGATGGAAGCTGTGTAGCAAAAGGACCAGCCTTAGGACTAAGGAAGAAACACCAAGTGAGGTCAGACACTGACACTGACCTTGTAGAGATGGGCTTAAAGATGTGGGTAGAAAGGAATCTGAGAGCCAGTGTGCGCAGTTAAGTCTTCAGGTGACCCCAGAGATGGAAGCGTCTGGATACAGGTTGGTGTGGCTCAGAGGTGAGCCAGCCCGGCTGTGTGGGGAGAACTAGATCATGTGCAGATCTGCCTTGGGACTTGAGAGAAGAGGAAAGAATCTTGCCTGGAGGCGGTCAGGGCTGGAGGCTGAGCTGCAGCATTCTGTCCTCCGCTGGGCACCCAGGACGGACAACCTGTGGTCCGCTGTCAGCCAGCACTATGTAAGCAAGGGTCCAAAGGAGGGTAGGCTCGAGCACTGTGCTAGGGAGGTTTAAGACGCTATTGTTTGGCTGGGGGGAGGGGGGGGCACGGGTGTGGAAACACACAATCGTATGGACAGTATACAGTCTTGGCAAAACATGCCTGAGAAAGACCAGAAGGAAAGAGATCTAACATCTTGAACAGGGAGTTGGAGAGAACACCCAGAAAGGCCGGGAAGCACCTCTGGGCCACGCTCATTACTGAGAGGCTCCCTTTTGGCTGGCGGGTCCCCAGTGCTGCACCCTGAGGGTATGCCACCGGTCAGGACAGGTGGGGCTGGGGCTGGGGCAGCAGGGTCAGAGGGCGGGGACGGTGTCCTCCGGCAGAATGCCAAGGGGCCTGCTTTGTTCTGCTGCCCCATCTGGCAGCTTGGCCTGAGGAGGCTGGAGAGGGGGACGGAAATTTATGTAGGTCAGTGCTCAAAGGAGCAGCGGCCTTTGTCTCCACAAAGGATAGAAGAAAGAGAGTCTTATTCTCCATACTCACGCTAGACTGAATGGCGCCGGTTCAAAACCACCGATGTGCCGGGCCAGAGTCAGGGCAGTACCGAGCCCTCCTGCCCCTTCCTCCCAGCACTCTTTAACCGGCAGGTAGAGACCCAGATCGGGTTAGGGCCGCCTCTGGGCTGGCTGGCCAGCAGCTCCCCGCAGGGTATTACCTTGGTTGAGCCCCCCGAGGGCTGGGGGAGGGGGTCCTCCATCTTACAGGCCTACACACTCAAGCGTGTTCCAGAGGTTGAGTCTCATTACCTTAACTCTCAGGGGGTGGACTAACAAGCCTGGCAACCTGTTGACAGTAAGAAAAAAAGAGAACTGACTCCCAGAGTCAGCAGGACTGAACTCCCGGCCAGTGTGGCACGAGGGGTGCACCCGAGGAGCCTGCCCCAGCCCCGAGCGTGACAGCAGTGGCTGGGGACGGAGAGGTCGGGGCTGGACGTGCACGGCCGGTCCCAGCTCGGCATGACTTCGAGCCGGGCCCTGTGCTGGCTGCGCCACGTGAGGCAGCCTGCGGCTGTAGGGACCGTTCCTCTGCTGCCTCAGGGCGGGACGGAGGCGCACACGCTCCAGAGCCCGGGTGGGAAGCACGCGCGGCGCTGCCCCAGCCGACGTGACCGCTCCGTGTGAGGCTGAAGTAAAACCAGAACTTGTTCCTCAGTTGTGTCAGCTGCGGAGCACCTGACATGTGGCTAAGTGTGCCTCGTTTATTTTGGCCAGTGAAGATTTACAAGGTGTTTCCATCGCCACGAGCAGTTCTACTGAATAGCACTCCTCCCCACAGAACTGTTTCCCTTTTACTCCAACAAACCAGCCTCGGGTGGCGTGGGAGCCTTTCTTGGTAAGGAGGTCGGATAGGTTTTGTCCTCGAGTGGGTTTATCATCTTAAAAGACCAGTCCTGTTTCCAGAGTTGGGGGAGGCAGAGCCTCTAGGAGTCCTGTATCCCCCAGAGGAGTAGCTCCAATAACCTCCCTTTTCTTTATAAATAAGGCCCTGTTTTCCTACCTGATCCTGGTTCCCTCCCTTCAAACCAGGACCCACACCCTGTAAGAGGAGAACACAGAGAAGTCAGTCATAAAATTCATTGTTTTCTTTCAAAGGAGGCTTCATTCATGGCAAAAAGGGCCAAGCTGAATACAAGTCCTGCCAAATAAGGAGCATTTCTGAAGGCAGTCTTTTAAATACAACTTTAAAATGAGCCTGTAAGTGAAGGGGCAGGTGACTCTGCTGTGGGAGCTTTAACCACTCGGCGTCACTCCGTGCCCGACCACTAGAGGGGGCTATGGGGCGGGAAGGGGTGAAGGACAGGGTAACTGCAAGATATTTTATTTGTAGAAAAAAAAAAAAAACTTTTAAAAGAAAACAAATACAACCAAACCAGCACCCAGATTGGAAAGATCCATGTAAACCAGCAAGAGACACAGATTTCCCTGGTGGCACCCACAGCCGTGAAGTCCTGGCCGGGGAAGAGACCAAGCATGGCTGGTAGATTCTGGAAGACATGCTGCTTGGAGAAGAAAGGCCATTCCCCACACCCCACCCCCGCCCCGCCACTGTGTCCAGGCCTTCGCCTGCTGGCCCAGGCCCACCCCAACTGAAGTGCAGGGTGTGCGGCCAAGGGCGAGGGAGGGCCGCAGCCCTAGCAGGGGGCTACCAGCCTTCGTTTCCGGATACACGCCCAAATCCACTCCGGGGAGACCTGCTGGGCCTCAGGGTTCTTGTCCCCGCTACCCAGCACATGTGTGGCTGAGGCCATGTCAAACTCCTGCACCAGGTCCCCATCGAATGCCACAAAGTAGCGTCTGAGACGGCTGAAGTCTGGTGTGGAGGGTGGCAGGTAGAGCCGCACCCCAGTGAAGATGTCCAGCAGCACCTGCAAACACACAGCGGTCAGGCTGGGGCTCCACCCGGCGCAGCACAGGCCGGAGAGGAAGAAGGTGTGAGAGCCAGAGACGGAGGGAGCCATCTCTCCGAGCTGACTGGAGAAAAGGACTAGGCATCAAAACCCCAGTCCCCCAGCCACTCCAGAGGGCACATATTGCCCCCTGCCTAGAGGAAAGGAGGGAGTGCGGCTGGGGACCTGGAGAAGGGGAGAGCGTGTCTACCCAAGCACCACCCAGTGGGCAGGGCCAGTAGCTCTCAGACTCTGTGGCGCAGGCCGATGGAGCAGCGTGCGGCACACAGGCGGCTAGACGTGGGGGTCAGGAGCCCCGCTCTGCCGTGGACGGGGGCAGGGGCTTCAGGCAGGGAAAAGACAGGAAAGGTTCCCTGCTGGGGACCGGATGCAGCACCCCACTTGGCAATCTCCGATTCTACTTTGCTGGGGGGGGCGGGGACCGTGTGGCTCCAGTGTTTACCCCTGTCCCTTTGGGCCAGCAGCTCCCCCAGGGCTGAGCTTAATTACCACACTGAGGAACAGCTCAACAGCTCCTTTCAGACCAAAGACAAGGGAGCACAAAAGGGGAAGGGCGTTGCAGGTAGGAGGCCGTCACCATGCCACCATGCCACCTCCTCGCTCCTCGCTCCTCGGGGGCTGGTTCTGCTTTGGCCAGGAGCACAAACTCACACAGCTGCACTCCACCCAGACCAGGCTCTGTCCCCTCTCTTTAATGTAAACTGTGACTCGGGACCTGCAGCCTCTCTCAGCGAGGCTGGGCTGCTCTATCTCCTGCCTGCTGGCACAGCTCTCCTTCCTCTCTGCTGGCTGGCCGGCCGCCTCTGCAAGGCAACGAGAGGGCACAGGGTGGAGCGGCTGTCCCGCAGAGCCGGCCCGGGGCGGGTGAGCAGCTGCCGCAGGCCACGGGGTCCGGCCGCTAATCGCTCCTCTCAGTGCCCAAGGGCAGAGGACTAGGAACACAAAGCCTCGGGCCAAACGGGCCCCCGGGGACACTGCCGTTCTTCCCCTCACCTTTGCTGGGCGCGAGGTCTCGTCGGGAGCCTTCCGCTTCTGCCCCACTTTGACGGTCAGCTGGTGGCCTGCGGGAGAGAGCCCACAGTAAGAGCCCCCACGGTGAGAGCTGGAAGGGGGGAGGAGAGCCGCTACTCCCGAGGTCAGGGCGGCCAGGGAAAGGCCAGGCCCCGGCTCTGCTGGGAGCCCGGGGCAGCTGGCCGAGGTGGCTCTAAACGAGTAAGCCTCTAGCTCAGAGGTGGCTCATCCCCAGGTCAGACGGACTCTCCCAGGAGCCGGTCACTCAGGTCTACCGAGCAGATGGAGGGGCTCAGGGCTGGACACGCCCCAGGAATGCGGTCTGGGTCTGCTGCGGGGGACGGAGCGAATCACATGACCTCAGAGCTGCCAGGCGATACCGGGCCCTGTCCTCTGAGCTCTGCCCTCACAGCACACCAACCCCGCTTCTCTTACCGCCTCTGCTGTTGGGGCTACTCGGCCTCCCTCCTGCCTTCTTGGCACTGGTGGAGGGCTGCTTCGGGGAGGCCCTGGAGGCCTTGCGAGCCCCCGTAGGCCCCGAGGTACCCTGGTTCTCTCCGCTGCTGCCCCCTGCGGGGGAGCTCCCGTCCTCTCCGGCCGCCACAGTGAAGTCCGCTCTCTCCTTGGACAGCTGGTACAGTTCCTGTGGGGGTGACACAGAACGTCAGGGGCTCTCATCCCCTTCCTACCCACTAGCCTCTGAGGCGGGTTAGGCCCACGTGGCTGAGGAATAAAGAAGACAGACAAATGGCAGGGAATAAAGGCTGACTTTCTTGGTGCTTTTCAAACTTTGGCCATTTCTTGGATCGTCAGTGCAAATCACTGTTCCCTGTCCCCTGGTCCTTAACAGCAGCGTAGACTACAGCCTGGGGCCCAGCCCTGAGCAGGAGGGCAGGAGGCTGAGAATAATAGCTCAGCTCTCTCCTCCGAGGCCCTGGGGCAGGCGGGTCTCCCTCCACTGCCCTCCCTGCCCTGTCTCTGTGGATGGCGGTGGGGGGCTGCGGGGAGACACACGGCGGTGGGGCGTGGGGGGGGGGGAAGAGAACACACGAGCAGGCCAGAGAGCCAGGGTTCCAAGGCTGGGACAGAGGACACGCGTGTGGTGGAGGCTGGCACCTTGAGCTGGGGGAGGTTAGTGGCAGATTTCCAGTCCTTATCATCACGGATGCGGGTGCAGCGTGGGAATCGGATGGAGATCCCGTCGGCCGTGTGAGCCTCGGACTTGGAGAACTCAGCCCCCGTGATCTCCCACACGGCAGCTTTCTGTCAGGAGTTCGGTCACCGGTTAAGAAGGAAAACCTCCCCCAACCAGCAAGAAGCAATAGAGACCAGCACTGGCTAACAGGCCGGAGATGGGTTCTAGTGCCACTGTGGCTGCTGAGGCTACGTGACCCAAGGGAAGTTCCAGCTCCCCTCTGGGGCCCCGGCTTCTCTGTCAGTGCATGCAAGGAACTGGCCCAGGTAGCTTCCAGAGCAAACCACTTCTGCGTGTCTGGGGGACGGTGGGTCTCATCCTGCCCCTACTAAGGACGACTCCTCAGTGCTGACTGGCCCCTATCAGCGAGGCTGAGAGAACATCTCTGTGGGGCTAGAGAATCCGCGAGCGCATTCTGTGGGCCGGAGGATCCCAGGCCCCTGGGCGGGTACCTTTGGGTCTGGGACTATGAAATCAGGATAGTAGATCTTGTTGATTTTCAGCCAGCTGGGTATCTTGCTGGGCTCCTGGAAAAGAAAAGATGCTGTCCTGGGCTGTTCCCAAGCCGAAACAAAACACCCCCCCTTCATCAGGGGCTTGTGTGAAGAGGTGACTTTTCATAGGAAGTCGACCCTCACCCCATGGGACCCTCCCTGCCCCGAGAGGGCGTGGCCGGGGGGTGCACAGGCCGGTTTCCACAGACAGGCACTCAAAGCCTCTACGGGCCTGCGAATGCTCCCACGGCCAAGCAGCAGCTCTCCTCTGCAGACACAGATAAACGGTAAGCACGGCCTCGGGGACAAGGGCCAGTCCAGACGTCCGGGCCAAGCAGCCCCCTTTCTCACCTTGCTGATCTTCACCATGTCCAGTTCCTTCTGCAGGCGGGCAAGGGTCGCGTCATCATGGCCTCCTGAACACTTGGTGACTGTGCACCACTTCTGGCTGCTTGGGTCATAGCAGCCCATGAGGAAGATGGACATCATGCCACCTGGGGGTGAGGGGGCAGGTGAGCTAAGGGGTGATAGAGGGAGCCACTGCCGCCTGCCCCCCGTGCCCGGCGAGGGGCAACCTGCCAGAGGGGAAAGGCCTGAGCCTTGGCATCAGGGCGCCGAGCTCAGTTCTTGGATCTACCTCCTGCTAGCTGTACAAGTTGAACCTACACGGGCCCCGTTCTCCTTCTCAGCAAACCGGGGCTCATCATGTATACCTTGTTAAAGCTCTGGCGAGGAGTAAAAAAAAATTAAATAGTATCTGGCACACAGTCGACTCCTCAGAGCCCAGCTTCCCTTCCAGTCAGAAGATTCTGGCCAGGCCCCCAGACACCAGCCAACCGTGAGCTGCTTTGCGCCGGACAGCATGGAACGTATTCTTGCCTGACCTCTCTCTGCCCAAGTCTTTGGCTCTCAGATGTCCCTGCCTAGGTGACAAGTAGGGTTGAGGCCCTTGATCCCACGACTGTGGGCGTCATGACCGGGTGCGCTGGCAGATCAAGCCAATAAAAAGGCCAGCTACACCTTGAGTGGTAGTGCCTTTCAAAGAAGTGCCATCCCAGGGGCCGGGGACCATCCTGACCTTTGCTCCCTTGCCCATAGAAGGCCCCAAGGACCACCAGGTCAGCTGTGTCAGCCATGGCCCCCTCATTCAAATAGTCTTTCTTCACTTTCAGCCAGTGCCGCTTTCCAGGCTCATAGGTACCCTGAGGGAAGAGCAGGAGAGAGACCTCAAACTAGAATGGAAACTCGAGGAGGGTGGCATTTACCTCTTCATTTGACATATCAGCTTTACCACAGTGCCCGGTCCACTCTGAGCAAGAGCCCTTAGCTGCTGGCCCAGGGAACATACACAAACCCATCATCCAATCTGGAACAGAGGCGGTCAGACCCTGGAGAAGCAGCCCTGCTGCACCCCACCCCAGCCACCTCAGACCGCCATCGCCCTCTGCTGGCCAGGGCTGGAAAGGCTAGGAGCCAGCGGGAGAAAGCAAGCAAAGGGTGTGAGCGGCTGGCTCACCTTCACATCCTTCAGCACCAGCCCTTCCAACCCCTCTCGGATGACCCGGTTTATCATGTCAGCCAAGTCTGCAGCTTTCTGAGGGTAACAGAGAGACGTTGAGGTTAGTGTGAGAACAGAGAGCACCGTGGTGGGGAGGTGGTGGTGGTTCCCTTTTGCCCCTAGTAAAGCATCTGCTGCAAACACCCCAACTTGAACACAATGAACAACGATCTTGCAAAGCAAGAGTTCTCCCCACCAGAAAGTGGCTGCAGCTTTGAGACAGGGAGCCCAGCTGGGAAGGATGTTTCAGGCCCTGCCCTTGTAGGTGGAGACTAGGTGACAACCTACACACAGTGGCAGCCCCTGTGAGAAAATGAGGACTCATTCTCCCCGTCACATCTGACCAAGGGTTCTCTGCCCTGCTTTCAAACCACCAGGCTGCTGTCTGGGGTTGGGGTCTTTACTCACAGTGACTTGCTTCATTTCTGAAAACATGATACGGTTGGGAATTTCAACCATGTTATCATGAAGAAACTTCCGCCGCTCACACAGAGGCCTAAGGGGGACGAGAGTGCGGAGGTCAGGTCAGGACCTTCCCGTCCCCATTCAGAGTGCTGAGGAGGGAGGGGCACAACGACCAACTGCTGCTTCGTGACAGGGTCTGCCGAGGCTCCAAGCCCCCCAGCCTCACAGTTCTGCCAGTCAGGGATGACAACGGTTCCCTCGCAACCGAACACGGACAACCGTGAGCTGTGGTACAAAGCCACTTCATCCTTACAGTTCCTGTTTCTGTCATGGAGCCACGGGAGAACTGGCCTCTAGCCCAGACCGTCTGGTCCCACATGAAAAATGACTCCCACTCTCATTTTTCATCCATGCAGCTGCCACCCTGCCCCTCCCCCAGCCCCACCAGCCCCCAAGCCCAAGGCTGGGTGGCTCTCAGGACTGAAGTCCAAGGCCCAACAAGTCTCTCCCCTTCCCTACTTCCTCCGTCCCCTCCCCACTCCCTCCGTCCCCTCCCCACTCAGTGACAGGGCCAGTGTGGGAGGGTGGGGGCAGGGACACATGTCTAGGTGTGCAAGGGGCCAACCCTGGTTTCTCAGACCCAAGAATCTGCATGCAGTGAAGTCAAGACCGCTACTTATCCCTCAGATGGTCCCCATCTCCGGGCCTCCTCCAGTCCCCAGCTTCCTGACCACATCTCCCAAAAGCAAAACCTGGCTGAAAAGCACCTGCCTTATGCCCCCATGGGAGCTGTCTGAACCCCTATGGTGTTCACAGTTTGTTTTTCTCAATAGTCCACTTTGCTGGAGCACAGCAACTTCTGTGGGGATCTGGGTTTCCTCTCTGACTTAAGCTCTCAGGAGACCCAGTCAGCAAACTGGCTCTCACAGTCAGTGGGGAGTCGAGTGAGTGGCAAGTGTGTGGCTTCGTGGCTCCCTCCTGCCCAGGCACAAAGAGGCATATGCTCCAGGCCCTTCCCCTCCCTCCTGTCCAATCTGAACCCCCACCTCCCAACCCAGGAACCAAAAGCAGATCTCTACCTGTCCATCAAGCTGACATCATTGAAGTAGATACAATCGAAAACAAATAGGCAAACATTAGCATCCTGGAAGGCAGCTTTCTGTAAGGGAAAATGAGGTAGTCGATACAGGAGACCAAAAATAAGCGGCTATAAAATATGGACCCGGGAAGCACTGGACAGAACAGTTCTGTATGCGTTCAGAAGCCCCCGGGCCACAAGGGCACTTGGCAGATGGTCCTAAATGGAAACCAACCCGAGTCTGAGTTCCCGATACTAGCTCCTTTTATGTAAAAAACAAAACAAAACAAAACAAAAACAACAAAAATGTCTAAATTCAGAAATAGTTCAGAAATGAAGACTAAGCCCCACCCTGAGTGGATTCCCCTCCGTCGAGAGCAAGAGTGCACACAGATACACGCACACCTGCTCACGCCTGCACATTGGAGGCTGAGCCAGTACCTTGTGCACTCCCAGCGTCCCAAAGGGCAGCGGTTTGCCTGTCTTCGTGTCGATCAGGAGCACCTCAGAGTCTAAGATCATGCTGTGGCCCCCAGGGAAAGCCTGAGGGATGTAGTCCTTGAAGTGGGCCACCTGGGGGGGGGGGCAGAAAGGTGACTCAGGTGATGGAGGGACAGGCGGCAGTGACCGAAGGCCAAGCCAGAAAGCAAAAACCAGGGCCCCAGAAGGAACACAG
The DNA here is from genome assembly GCA_028646535.1 of Procyon lotor. Classification (NCBI taxonomy): domain Eukaryota; kingdom Metazoa; phylum Chordata; class Mammalia; order Carnivora; family Procyonidae; genus Procyon; species Procyon lotor. Next base: position 16,290,495 of record CM053619.1, on the reverse strand, counting down.
ACCACCACCGTGCAAAAGCCAAACTCATATGCAAAGCAGACCTCTGCCTTAACAGCCACCGAGACGAGAGGAGAGGCGTGTTTGAGGCCCAGGAAGAGGTCGGCCCGGGTGGAAACACCCTGGGCCATGGAGGAGAGTTGGGGGGAAAAAGGAAGAGTATGAGGAGGGGGTAGGGGGGAGGGCAGACGTGGAAGAGAGGAGGAAACAGGCGGGCAGGCAGACATTTGTGGGGAACAAGTGAGCTTTTATAAAAAGATAGATGGAAAGGAGGAAGTGAACCCCCTTAGAAACAGCAAAGAAATAGGAGGGTCTTCTCCGAGGGGGAGCTCAGAACCCACAGCCATCTTCTCAATGAGTAAGAGTGGATGTTTGCAATCAAGAGTTTTTCCTGATACAGGCAGAAGCCTAGTCTCTGAGAGTTCCAGACAGGGAGCAGTCGCCGGGCGGCCCCCGCCAAGTGCTACCAGTGGTGAGGTCCAGCGAGCACGACTGGGGCCCCAGCCCTCCGCTGGGCAGGGCACACAGGCCCTCGCTACCTGTGGTGCTTGGAGCGGGGACGGGAAAGGCCTGTCTTGCTGTCCCACTTGGCTTCAATCCTCAACCCAGCTCTTTACAAACCACAAGTAGAGGAGAGACCCGAGACAGCTGGTGAGGGAGAGCGGGGCCCAAACTTCTTCCGGGTAACAGAGGTTACCCACTGGGCAGCTCCCCAGGAGCAGTTCCGGGGCAGTTTTACTGGGCCCCGCGGAGGCCAGTGCTTAGCTCTCCTCTGGACACCTGAAATGAACAGCCCAATGCTCAGAGCTCCAGCAGGAAGGCAAGCGTGAGGGCATCACAGGAGTCCTGCGACACATCTCCTCCACCCCCAGGGCTCTGAAGAATGGAGTCGGTCCTTGCAGAGAAGGGGCAGCAAGCACAGGAAGTCCCATCACTCACGAGCTACTGGGGCCAGCTGTTCCAGCTCCTTTTCCCTGAGGAGAGTCCCAAGACTCACAGAGGCCCTGGGTGCTGAGAAGGACTAAGGGGTGAGGTTCTTAATGCCCCTTAAAGGACACGAGTCTGGGCTCTCATTTGTCCCCACTGGATTGTGTTTACATCAGAATGTAAGCTTCCAAGTATTTCTGTCCTTTTTTTTTTTTTTTTTAAAGATTTTATTTATTTGACAGACAGAAGAGGGATCACAAGTAGAGAAGCAGGCAGAGAGAAAGGGGGAACCAGGCTCCCCGCTGAGCACAGAGCCCGATGAGCCGAAGACAGAGGCCTCAACCCACCGAGCCACCCAGGCGCCCCAACTTCTGTCTTTTTTTCATCCACCACCAAGAACAGTGCCTAGCCCAGACTAAGCCCTCAATAAAGGCTCATCGAACAGATTTATGAGTGACAGCCTACCAGCCTTCTGTCCTCAGGAGGTAATTTAACGCTGGGGAGCACACAGGACACGGAAACAGAAAAGACAAGCACTGCGAGTCGCTTGCCAGGTGAGCTCACTGTCCCAGCAACACTGTGGGCAAGGGGAGCGTCACTGTCCCCTGGGGCTCTGCGCTGACTAACCCACCTCTGGGCTCTTCGGCTGTCCCCATGGAACAGCCCTTCATTATAAGACTCCCAAAATAAATACATTCCTTCAGTGACGACAAAATAAACCCGACTACGGCCCAGAGCCGTATGACTCTGAAATGACTATGGAACCCTGGCCTTGAGGCTCTTAGGGGCAGAAGGGAAAGCCAGTCCCTACAGAGGAAGGGACTCATACCTTGTGAGGCAGGACAGGCTTGAGGCTGCGGCTGAAGTAGCTGAAGTGGTCCCCGTTCTTATGCACCTGCACTCGCTCCCCATCGTACTTGATCTCAGAAAACATGCCATTAGGACATTTCTTCATTGCGTGCTCGATGGACTTGCAGGCCTCAGCCTTGGGGTAGGGAAAGAAAAGCATGAGACTTACAGGTGCTCTTCAATGGGGGTTCCTCAGCATGGACAGCCCCGGGGTCCAGGTCTTGGGGCTGCCAACCAGCAGATAACTTGGGGCCAGGCCGCTGAAGAGGCAAGGGGAATGGAAAAGGGTAGGCAGTGCCACATTCGGACTACAGTGTTGCAGCAGCAGACACAGAAGCTGGCTCTTTGAGGACCACGGATGTGGTCTATTTTAGAGCAAATAAAATTCCACTGAAACAGCATTTCGTTTTTTTTCTCAGTAATTCAGGATCGGGCAGGGCCTTGGCCTGCTATCAAATGCATCAGTATCTCAGCACAGGAGGTGTGTAGAGGGGAGAAGGCTGTAGGTGACAGGAAGGCTGGCCCGGTGGCAGCAGTCAGGGATCCCTAGGACAGGCCACAGGAGGGCTTCTTCACTTCCCAGCACCATCCTGACTCAACTTGATGACGACCAACCATCTCAGGGGCCTTTGTACATGTCAGGTCATACACATGATTTCACTGCACCCTCGATGTGCTATCATCTTATGTGAAAGACACTGGTTTCATTTTATGCATGGGAAAACAGAAGCTTGAAGAGACTAAGTCCTCACTTAAAGATAAACAGCTCGTCAAGGGCAAGAATGACGTTTGCTGCTAGGCCCAACGCCAAAGCCTGTGTGGTTCAGCACGAAGCTATCTAACCCATGCCACTCTTAGAATAAATGACAGGTTTTAGAACAGAATCCAAGAAGAATTCCTATAAAAGTCAGAAAGGCTACTACTGCAGGTGACAGAAGTCCCCGGGCTGGAGATCCCACTATTTTGGGGCTGACTGGCCCACACTCCGGGCGAGAGAGGACACTTCCCTAACCCAAACACAGAAGCCTAACCGCAGGCTGCAGTATGTGACGCACAAGCAGGGCTCATGGAAGGCATTGCACCCACCGGAGCATCCCCAAGGCTCTCACTAGGCACGGCAGCATCAGCGGAGGCCCCCGCTGAACAGAGAAACCAACGCAGAAAGGAAATCCCAATTCTCATGAATTGGGCGGAGGCTCAAGATGATCTTGATCAGACTAAGTCTTCACTCCTTAAGCTTCCTCTTTACAGAAGGAAGAGCCCCCTGTCCTAGGAAGCCAGGCTCTGCCGCTAACTCTCAGAGCTACTTTGGGGTGGGTCACAGAAACTTAGGAGTTACCTAACACATCCACCTGTCTTCAAGAAAAATGACCGGTCACCTATTCTAAGTAGATGCTTCAGAAGGTCTCATACCACATTCACGTGAGGAAACGAAAAACCAAGAAAGGCTAAATAACTCATTCAAGACTCTACAGCTTGCTGGTGGCCGAGCTGAGCCTCAAGCTCAGACATCTCTGCTAAACCACACTGTCTTCTCCTTCGCCTTTAAAGACCCGTTGAGATCTACCCTTCTGCATCTGCACTGGCCTGGCCCCAATCCTCCAGCATTTATGCCCTCCCAGATCTCACAAGGAAGGTCGGAACACCTGGACCAAGTGGGGCCAGAGCAACCCCACTTACCAGCATGGGCTGCACTGGCGTCATCAGGGAAGCCTGGACGCTCAGAGCTCGTCTCCGGCCTGGCTCCTTCTCCACCTCCTGCTCATTGCGGAGGACCCGCTCCACCACGTCCTGCAGGTTGCGCGAGGCTTTGAAGGCTTCGTAGGCATTGGGGTCAAGGGCATCTAACCTGTCAAGGCAGAGAGAAGCAAAGAAAAAAAACCACTGCCTTTGACCTCATCGCTTTAGATAGCGATCAGTTCTCACAGAGGGAACTATATTGAGATCCACAGAGGAGGACTCTCAATGTAGTGAGAAAGCTTATGTTCCACTTTCTAAAGCCTTCCACAAGGGAAAATGCTCTTGGAAAACTCAGCAATTTTGAGATCCTGGGTCTATGTGGATGCTGCCTTAGCAAAGACAGGGCTGGAAGAAGAGGCAAGCAATTCACACTTGATTTATTGAATGCATTCCCTACTTTCGATTCTAACAATTGCATGAGAAAAGGGAGGCTGCGCTAGGTCCAAGTGATGGGCTGAGCAGGAAGGAGCAAGGTCGAATCAGGAAGAATCCAGACTGGGACTCTAAAGTCCTGACGACGCTGGTTGGCAACAAATGAAGTGAGTAGCGTGGCTGGCAGGGGAGGGCTGGTACTCACACGTGCTTCGCACCCGAGTTCATCTTCAGATCATGTTTGATCAACCTGATGATGCACTTTAGGTCATTGGCCGTACACCTAGGGGTGAAGCACATTAAACTTGGTCTTCCTGCCCTGGTGATTCCATCTCCCCAAGCCCATCCCCAACTGGCAGCTCCCCCACCTGGAGGCGATGTCCTGCAAGGCCTGCTGCTGCTCATCCTCCTTGGTGAGCTTGGAGAGCTGAAGGAGGAACTCGTCCACCTCCTGGATGGTAAGAAGGCTCTTGGCAGCTGGGGGGAAAGACTTGCTCTGCTCAAAGAAGACTCTAATCGTCTCTGACACGTCGCCCTGTCTCCAAAAACCAAAATGGTTGTAACTCCAGAGTGGCCGAGTGTATCCCCCAAACCCCAGGACTAAAGGTGAACCAGAGATTTCAAACATCACTGTCCCCACCGCACACGTCAACCTCATTCTTGGAGAATGTATCCCACCCACAGTTTCTGGAAAGGGCACCTCTACCCACCATAGGACTGGCCACCTGCCTTCACTGAGAGGTGATGCGAGGACTAATCCAGGACTGAGCCAATTTGAGTCCTGTTAGAATCTGAACCTAGAGGGGCACCTGGGTGGTTCAGTCAGTCAAGTGTTCAACTCTTGATTTTGCCTCGGGTCATGATCTCAGGGTTGTGAGACTGAGGGCTCACATGCTGGGCGTGGAGCCTGCTTAAGATTCTTTCCCTCCCTCTGCCCCACCGCCCCCACTCTCTCTCTCAAAAAGAAAATACTAAAATAAATATAAAGAATTCTAACCAAGAAACAAATACGGCCATCAGATAAAGGGTGGGATAAAGGGGGAGGGGTGCTTGGACAGAAACTTTCCATGCTGCCCAAGCCGGGGTCGTGAACAAACAAGCTGAATGGTACACACAGTTATACTGAACAAAAGCAAGAAAAAGCAGGGTCCAGAACGGCAGCCCCAGGAGAGACTAGGGGAGGTCTGAAATGCAGTCCCTCGAGATCCAGGCCCCTTGGGGCTGTGCAGGAGTAGGACTGCAGTCCTCCGAGCCTTGTGAAACGGACGGCTGTAACCTCACATCCAGCTCTCATAAAGGAAGCTTGATCAGACGAGTTTCAGTTTCCCAAAACAGTATGTGTCCCAACTAGAAAAAAGAGGTCGCAGGTGCCTGGCTTGGCAGAACCCCACCTGGAAGGCTGCCTACCCTCCCTTTCCTCTAACCTGCTCTAGGTCTCGTGCCATATCATCTGGGTTGCAGTTAAAAATGCGGCTGAAAAGCTTCACAATCTGCTTATCGTTCAAGTTGTAAACACTCTTAATAACACCCGGCAGCAGCAGCTTCACTGTTAGGTACACGTCACCGTGGAAACCATCTGGAGACAGAAGAATGGAGGCCTTCTTGAGAAACGGAGCTTAAACAAATACATACATAAACTCAAGGAACCGAGACAGAAGTCTACATCGCTGTCTGAGCTGCCACAATACCCTGTGCATTTTCCTTCAGGTGGTAGAGGCCACAGCATCGGTGGCTTGTGGCTCACGTGTCTACCTCCTCTGGCTGAGCTCCCACAGGGCAGGGTCACACTGCCAGGTCACTGATGCTCAGTGATGATTTGTCAGATGAATGAAGGAACTGGAAGATTCTATCCCAGCTGTGCACATGGGTCACAAAAACCTGATCAAATGTGTAGTACAGTAAATTTTCCTCTTGGTCAAATGCATACGTTCTTCTGGCCTCCTGGGGATAAAGTAAGGGCAGAGGAGTGGTACCAATGTGCTCTGAGCAGAACTGGGGCATTCTTCGTGGGGCCCAATAAGAAGTAAAAATGCAGAGCTCTCAGTTCAGAATTATTAAGAATTTCAAGGGGTGCCTGGCTGGCTCAGCTGACAGAGCATGCAACTCTTGATCTCGGGGTTGTAAGTTTGAGCCCCATGTTGGGTGTAGAGATTACTTAAAAATGAAAAATATTTAGGACACCTGGGTGGCTCAGTCAGCCGGGCATCTGCCTTTGGCTCGGGTCATGATCCCAGAGTCCCAGGACCAAGCCCCGATTCAGACCCCCTACTCAGCCAGGAGTCTGCTTCTCTCCCACCCCCCACCCCTGCTCGTGCATGCACACACTCTCGTGCTCTCAATAAAACCTTTAAAAAATAATAATCCTTAAAAAAAACAGAGAGAGGGAATTTCAAGACAGTATTAACAGAGGATTAAACCAAGCATGAGGCCTCATGCAACTGTACGATTCACTCGGCCACGAAACCGGCCACGGCTCTGAGCTCTTCAGAGGAAAAGCCCATCCAGGATGTTCTAGGCCCCACCTCCTGCTGAACCTTTCCGAAGAAAGTCCTGGATGATCTGGGTCTTCGTGTTGTAGCTAGGATTCTCAGCCACCATGGCACACAACTTCCGAAACTCACGGAGCAGACAATCCTTGTGCTTGGGGTCACATCTGCTTGAGGACAGACTTGCCTTAGGGGGAGGGCTTGTGCGGGCTGCCACAGAGTTGTTGGGCTTGGCTGTTGGAGAGAGAAACAGCAGGGATGATCCGTTTGCCTTGCTGAGAAGGAAGAAAGGGAAACTCGTATGCACTCTATATGGAGTTCACCAAAGTGCCCAAAGTAGCCCCGTAGGGTGGAGACCCTCACGCCCACGGCACAGGTAGGCACCCGGCATCACGGCTGTTAGCGGTAAAGAAACAAAGGCTTCACACCTGCACAGAGGCCCAGCTGCCGCGCACTTCTTTACTCAAGCGCGGCACTGAACAAGCAGACCTCAGAGCTATGGGAAAGCCGACTGCAGAAAAGTGGGGATGAGGACAGAAGAAGAAACCAAGGGACACGTTAGCTGGAGGGAAATTGTCCCTGTTGCAGGCTGACAGGCTGGAACAAGACTTAAAGATGACCTGGCTCAATCTCTTCTCACCTCGAGGAGCCCGAGGCCTGAAAGAAGGCCCACCCGGGCGTCTGCCACCCCCACCCACCATCACCGCTTCTCAGTGCCAAAATAAGTCAGCGAGCAAGTCTTTCCTCCAGACACCCCCAAATAAATGGGCAACTCTTGAGTGATCCTCTTCCCCCTCCTTTACACAGCACATTTTATTCTGCAAACGTACAAGAGAGTCATTAGCAAGCAGGCTGCTGGAGTAAGCTTCCTCTCGTCTGCGGTAAGTTCTAAATCCTCTCATCTCTGACCTGGCGTCTGAAGAGGATTTCGGGGACAAAATTCCAAAGCATCAATGCTGAGCAGGTTGCAAGACTTCAGACTGCCCCACTTCTCTCAGCTCCTCCCAAACTTCCCTCCCTGGGACCCGGGCCCTTCCAGGAACGTGCAGTCCTTACTGCCACCCGGGACTCTTCGGTATTTCTGGCTTTGGCCTAGCACCAAACAAAAAATAAACCTCAGAGTTTTAAAATAACAAAACCCCCGCAGAATCAGGCACTGTTTTTGCAATCTTCTCTCCAGTAGTCCTCGTGCAAATACTGTTGGCTAAAGGAGGCAGGTATTACTGCTCCCCCTTCACAGATGAGGCCAGAGGCTCCGAGGTAAAGCCACCCGCCCCCCTGAGCAAGCTGTCACGTGACAGCGCTGGGACCAGAACCCAGGTCTCCTGACCTCAAATCTGTGCCTCTTTCATTCACTTAAAGCTACCTCTACGAACAACTTCTGAGTCCATGGGTTTGGCTTTACTTTCTTCACCTGAGTCAGCAACAAGAATGTCTCCAAATAAGGGCATCGGGGTGCAGGGTAAAAGAGCACAGGTGTTGGGAGTTAGAGAGACCTCAGCGTCAATACTAACTCCATAATGAGCCAGACATCAGCCTTCTCATTCATAAGATGAGCCTCATAAAAGTACTTCCCAAGGTTAACTGAAGAACAGATAAAACTAGAAAGTAAAAGCCCCTACCCCAATGCTACCTGTTACACAAGGCCATGCAGGACATCTTCCACACTTTCATTTCGGGTTTGGGCAAGTTTAGGGATGCAATTTCTCAAAATCCTTTCATCACCAAGATACAAGTTACGGGGCAGGTTATAATCATCTCCATCTGACCCAAGTGACTACTTCAAGGGGGAAAAAGTCTTGAAAACACAAACATCTTTTGGCTACAATAGAGATTAATGAATTAAAACAATGCTATACCAGTGGAATGCTGAAAATAAGCCATTACCTGCTTCTGCTCAGAGGGAAGCGAATGAGACAAGATAGTACAGGATTTTCATTCTTAGCCAGAATCCCAAATAGGATTCCAAATTAAAAGGACCATCAACAGCTGAAGTATCTCTAATCTCTCACCTGAAAAACCAGAAAATTTCCGGGGATTGCTATTGGTGACGAGTGAGGTGCCTTTCACCGGAGAGGTCACCTGGCCAGTGGCTGTCAGCTTAGCCTGGACGACGGCTTTCTTCTTTGGTGTGCCTGTTGCCTTAGAAGACAGATCTGTAGGACCCCCCAAAAAGGGAAAGTATGTTTCAGTGAAAGATCCCTGAGAAAAGCTTCCAGAGATTTTTAAAAACTGCTTTTACAGCCTTGCTATTCTTTTTGAGTGGAGAAGGTGGGTAAGAGTCAGAGGGCGGGGGGCCGCAGTGTTTGAGAGACAAAAGACCCCACTACTCTTTACTTCTATTAGTAACTTGTATTTTCATCAATACTCTTACCCTATATATAATGATCTCCAGATTTGGGTAAAATCAGAACCCACATCTCCACAGATAAAACCTGGGGATCTCAGCTCCATGGAATTAGCCCCAATTTATAGATGAACAAGAAAGTAAAATGAAGGTGGAGAACAGAGCGTGTGAGGTTGGCACAGGCACAGAAAGTCCCAGCTGCTGTGTTTTTTGAGCTGAGTTTGACTCTGCCTTGTTTTCTTCTTACTCTGAAGATTAGTCAGAAGTGGCAAAGGCTGGGGCAAATGGCCAAGTCAGGACACGGCAGGATGGGGAGCTCGAGAAAGAAGTACATGCAGAGTAGCTTTCTCTCCTGGAAGTCTTTTCTACTCTCAAAGAATAAGGATACGTAGGTGCCCCCCCCTTTTTTTTAAAGATTTTATTTATTTATTTGAGAGAGAGAAAGTGAGAGATGAGAGGAGCGAAGGTCAGAGAGAGAAGCAGACTCCCCATGGAGCTGGGAGCCCGATGTGGGACTCGATCCCGGGACTCCAGGATCATGACCTGGGCCAAAGGCAGCTGCTTAACCAACTGAGCCACCCAGGTGCCCCCGTAGGTGCCCATTTTTAAAGTCACTGCCACAGTCCTCCCATACTGACCAAAACTATGCTTATTTGAAGATATGAGTATTACTTTAAAGATAAGCACATGGAAGGTCATAAAGGACTAACCGGATTGGAAGTATCGGTGTAAGATTTCTAAAATATACACACGTGAATATGTATGCGTGTGTGCATATATATGTATTTGTGTGTATATGCATGTGTTTGTTTTGTGTGTAGACATCTATTTTCTACTTGTCTGCTTAAAAGGCTTAAAGGCAAAGATACCTCATGGCAACAAGGATACATAGCATCTAGATTTTGGTTTCTAAAGCCATTCCTCCACTAACAGGAACCAGCATTCTTCAGAGAAATGGCTGGTTCCAGAGCTGTGGTAGGATACATATAAGGTAAGCCTAAGGGGTGCCTGGGTGGCTCAGTTGTTAAGCATCTGCCTTCGGCTCAGGTCATGAACCCGGGGTCCTGGGATCGAGCCCCACATTGGGCTCCCTGCTCAGGTGGAAGCCTGCTTCTCCCTCTCCCATTTCCCCTGCTTGTGTTCCCTCTCTTGCTCTGTCAAACAAATAAAATCTTAAAAGAATAAAAATAAGGTAAGCCTAAGAGGGGTGCCTGGCTGGCTCAATCAGTAGAGTACGGAACTCTTGATCTCGGGGTTGTGAGTTTAAGTCCCACATCAGGTGTAGAGATTACTTAAAATCTTAAAAAAAAAAAAAGATAAGCCCAAGAGCATACTATTATGTTATAAAGTAAAGATACTTTAAAACATTTAACAAAAAAAAAAAAAAAAAGAGGCAACATCCAGGATACAGAAACCAGATCAAAGGGTTTCCCACGTGGCTCAATATGGGACAATTAAGTACAGAATTAATAAAATACAGTAAAATTATAAGCCACCAGGAAAAACTAATCTGTGAATCCATATGATAATAAATTAAAATACAAGAGGGGATGATGGTAAGTACTCCATTCTTCAAAAATATCAATGTCATAAAAGAAAAACTATGGGGGGGAAAAAACTATGGAAATGTTCTGGATTAAAGGAGGGAGGCCAAAGAGATAATAAAATGTGATACCTGATCCCAGAGTGGGATTCTACCCTAAAGGGGAAAAAAGCTACAAAAGATATTGTTTGACTAATAGACAAAACTGGAATACAAATGGTGCATTAAAGTATTATATAAAGGATAAATTTACCAGAGTTGATTGCTGTGTTATGGTCACATGAGAGAATATTCCTATTCTTTATATGCACTGAAATATTTATTTATTTTATTTATTTATTTGACAGAGAGAGAGATCACAAGCAGGCAGAGTACTGCAGAGATAGAGGGGGAAGCAGGCTCCCTGCTGAGCAGAGAGCCCGATTCGAGGCTCAATCCCAGGACCCTGAGATCATGACCCGAGCTGAAGGCAGAGGCTTTAACCCGCTGAGCCCCCCAGGAGCCCCTATGCACTGAAGTCTTTAAAGGCAAAGCCCATAATATCTGCAACTTACTCTAAAATGATTCAGGAAAAAAAACAAGCCGTGCTCATGTGGGAAGAGGAACAGTGCACATAGGAACACAAATGATAACGTAGAGAGAACAAAATGCTAACGGGTGTGTTTGGGTAAAAGGAATACGAGCTTTCTTTTTTCCTTTTTTATTCCCACAACTTTTCTGTGAGTTTGAAATTCTTTCCAAAAAAATTAAACAAAAAAGGAAAGAAAGCAAAACAATGGGACTCTACCATCCTGTTTTCTCTCAGCCTGGTTACGACGCAAAGCAGCGGTCCGCACGCACCTGCAATGAGCTGGCTTATCTGTTCCTTCTCATTGTCTTCCAGCTCTTCCCAGCCTTCCAGCTCTGTGAGGTCCTCGATTTTCTTTGTGGCGGCCCGGGCCCGCTCCAGTTTCTCAAACATGCATTTGATGTGATACCACTCTTTCATATCGCCCCCAGACTCTGAGAAGGGATTGGGCACCACTTTGCCGATCCGGCATACCCCCTTCACAATCTTTTCCTTGCACTTTTTGCAGCCGGCCGTGCCACGCTTGGCATAGTCTACACAGAACCGCTGCTCCGCCATCTCACAGGGGCCACTGCACAGTCCCACATGCGCCCCTGGCAAGAAAACAAGGCAGGTGGCACGTGGTCTTAGATGGCCTTCCTGGAGTGACAGAGCAGGCTTTCTTCTCTGGAGGAGGCAGGGCCCATGAAGCAGCTCTGTGTCTGACCAATGCCTGAATGGTCTTCTGTCAGGCCAGTGATGTGGCTCCCGGAATAGGCACAGTTCTTTTCGCCCGAGTGCGCGGAGAGTTGGTGGGAAGAGGATCTTGAAAGTCAAAGTCATACAGCTGCGTGAAAGCATGAGACACAAGAAAAGTGACATATAAACGGGGAGCTGGGCCACCACCATCCCCAAAGCCCACAGTCCTACTACAGTCCATGCTGACTAAGCAAACATTTCCCAAAGCATTAAAGATTTATTGCCCACAGGATGAACAAAAATTTAGTTTGCAGAAGGGTGTTCAAATGTCTAATGTACACATGTACATCTAGTAAATCATAATCAAGAGAATCAAATCCAAACAACATGAAAGCTTTTCTCAGGCCATCAGCAATACCTGGTACTTTTAATGGATGATGACTCTTAAATATTACAAGATCCTGAAGTTTCCTTTTAGTCACCAAGAAAAACTACATGATGTTTGTGAAGTTTTTAAAGTGAAGTAGAACATATATGCCACCCTCAGAAAATAATTAAGTCACTATACAGATCTGTGATGTAATCAGATGACCTATTTTGAGAGGCAATTAAATGGAACCTAGAACCAGACTGTCTGGGTTCCCATCCTAGCTCATTAGCTGTGTGACCTTGGTACCTCACTTAACCTGACCTCTCCCTTTCTCAATTTCCTCAACTGTCAAAATGTGGGTAACAAAACTAACTTGTCACTCTAAGAGTAAAGCCCTTAGAACAGAGCTGGGCATAGAGCACAGGTTCAGGACATATCAGCTCTTATTACCATCAGTAAAGCAGTTATCCTTCAAGCAGAGACTCCCATGGGCAATGAGCCTGTTCATAACCTCCTTGAATCAGGAAATGCTGAAGCAACTGGAAATGCATCAAAGGAATCTCTGAATTTGAATGAAAAGAAAGGAACTGATAAATCACCCCAAATGGAAGCAGGGATTATGTCCACACGGTATCCTCCCACCTTTTTATATTCATATTTTCTAAAGTATTTTCATTGTTCTAATTTCAAGTATACTGGAAATTATTTCCAGCCTGCACATGCTTTGTAGTGGAAGTCGTTATTGGTTTATAACGACAAACAGGCTTTACTTCCTGTAGTGGAAGCAGATGGATGGGAATCGGGTATGGGAGTGCGGACGGTGACTGTCCAGTTCAGGGACTGTTATTTTTGAGAACTCCCTTAACTCATCTGCGTCTCGGTTTTCTCATTTCTAAATAGGGAAAGTAGTATCTACTAAACGGGATGACTGGGAAAATTAAAACGAACCCATGGAATGGCTGGGTGGGAGTGGGCTCTGAACCCCCTGAAAATGTATACAAAATGCACATACTCATAAATGTACACTTTGTTGGAGAGACGCTCTATAATCCCGAGAAGTTCAAGAACTACAGAGGTGAGGTTTGTGAGTCCTGCAGGTCCATCAGAGGAGTTCAGAACTTATTCGGCTTCCACATTGTTCTCAGGAGTAGGTTTGGGTAGCGTACACCTCCCTTCCCAAAGATCCCACTCGAGAGCGCCTCGCAGCGCCCACCCCCCTCCACGAGGCCCGAGGCCCAGGCCGAGCAGGGCCACGAGGAGGCACCGTGCTGCTCGGAGCAGGCCAGTCCTGCCCGCACCCCTCAGCCGCCGAGGCTCAGCGTTTCCTCCAGGGTGGTAGAGAAGGAAACCGCTGGGGCCCCAACGCAGCCCGGGCCGGGAAGAGAGCGCCCTGCAACCGCAGTTCCCCGGGGTGCCTTCCCCGACGCCTTCCGGGAGTGGGCAGGGGCTACCGGCCGCGCGGACGCCCGGGGACCGCCGCGGAGGCGGCGGGGAAGCGAGTTCCTCGGTTCGGGCGGGCCGGGGGTGCAAGGACACAGCCCGCGGCTGGGGAAGGGGACGCGGCGGGCAGAGAAAGGCTCCGAGCTCAAACCAGGGAGCACCAGCTTCAGGCGTGCAGACCCGGCCCGAACCAGAGCCGCCCCACAGGGACCCCGGGGGACCCTCCCACTCGCGGACCCCGCGGGGGTCCCGGGGACCTACGGGACAACCCCCGTGGGCTCCCGGGGGGCCGCCACGTCACGGAGGGTGTGCCCCGGGGCTAGGCGGGCGGGCGGGGGAGGAGCCGAGGGGGCCGGTTTTCAGGCCGTGCCGATCCCCGGACCCCCGGGTCGCCAGGCCGCCTCCCTCCCCGCTGCCGGGCCCCGCCGCGTCCGTCCCTCACCTGCCTTCCCAGCTTCGGCGCACACCGCAGGCCTCACACCGGGAGCCCACAGGCCGCACGCCACCACGACGGTTGTAGCGCCTGTCTCTTTAAATCCGGGTCCTTGAGCCGGCCGCAGCGCGCAAGCGCAGAGGTCCCGCCCCAAGCGGCTCCACGCGTCCCCGCCCCCCGCCTGCCACGTGGGCGGTGGTCTGGTTAGGCGCAGTGAGGGTTTGGGAATGTTGAGTGGGTTTGGGGTGGTTTCGTGTGGCGGCGGAGGAAAGCGGAGGTGAGGGAACATGGTAACAGCTGGGGTCTCAGCCCGGCCTGAACTTCGGAGGACCCCCCCCCTCCCCCGATTTGTTCATGGTGTTAAGAGATGATCCAGTCCGTAAAGATGGTGGTTGAGAAAGTGTATTGTAATGAGCTTGGGGAAGGCAAAGAACGCGTCCTCCAACCTCTTTTTCTGTATTCCCTCTGTCCTGTGTCCCGCACAGTGCCTAGCACGTAGTATTCAATAAATAGTATTGAGTTGAAAAGAGGCACTAGATCTATACAGGTTTAAGGTGTAAAAGAAAAAATAAAGTGTAAAGGAGGAATGGGGAGAGCAATCCCTCGTATTGTTCAAAGTATACCGTCTTTTTTAAACCTCAGGTCAACTTTTTGAGGGAGTAGGATGGCTATTTTTACAAAAGAGTAGCAGGCTCAGAGAACGTGAGAGAGTTCGAGTTCGGGGGTTTAGGAACAGCAAACAATCGGGCATTGTTAGAGAGGTAAACCAAAATCAGATTCGGGAGGCAGTTCTGTGCTATGTGAAAAAGAGCTTGGCTTTTTTTGTGTAGGGGATGGAGAACCATGAAGGGCGTTATGTAATAGTAACTATTTTTGAGGTGGGTAGGGGAGAGACTGAGGCAAGGGAAGAAATTAAAAGGTTCTTGGTATGCATACTAAAATTGGAACGTACAGAGATTAGCATGGCCCTTGTGCAAGGATGACCTACAAATTCCTGAAGCCTTCCATATTAAAGATTCTTTTTTTAGATTTTATATGAGATGGTGTATGCTAAGTAAACTAACTCTGGCAATCATTTCATGATATATGTAAGTCAAACCTTTATGCTGTGTAGGCCTTAAACTTATGTAGTGAGGTATGCCAATTCTATCTCAATAAAGGTGGGGAAAAAAAGTTACCTGTAGTGATCCATGTGAGAGATGAAAGTGGCCTGAACATGCTCAGTTAGTTGGGATGGAGAGAAAGAGCCATTTTTTAGAAATAATAAATATTTGGATTTTAAATTATCTTGTAAATAAAGTGCTCATTTACCTAAGGATAAAATGAGAATGACTTGAGTGAGCAGGTAGATAATGGTGTCATCAACTGAAATACAATATGAGAGGAGAGGAGCAAGTATTTGGGATAAAAGGATGAGTTGTGTTGGGATATATTAAGGTTGGTTGGTTGAGTACAACCATAATCCCACTGTTTGGAGTGGGGCAAAGTCTCTAATGCGCTGCAAAATGGACAAGGTCTTTGGGGTTGGAGGGTCTCTGGAGGCTCAAGTCCTACCTGGCAGTTGGGTAATCCTGAGTCATCCTTCTCTCTGTCATTGCATTTACTATATTGTTTTGAGAATCCTCTTGACTCTACCTTTCCCCCTAACCCTATGCTGTCAGATGCTGTCATGGCTAGCCACGTGTGGTTGTCGAGCTCTTGAAATGTGGCTGGTCCAAATGGAGATGTGCTGTATATGCAGAATGTACACTGATTTCAGAGATGTGTTGCCAAACAAAAAAAGACTGGAAGGTATCAATAGTACATTTGTTGATTCACCTGTTAAAGTAATATTTTAGATATGCTGGGCTGAATAAAAATATATTATTAAAATTAATTTCACCTGTTTTACTTTTTTGAAAATACAGTGCCTAGAAGATGTAAAACTGCATATTTAGCTCACATGACCTTCTATCAGACAGCACTGCACTGGACTTCACATATTTGTGGAGGGTGACATCTAAGCCTTATGCATCACTTTATCCTCAATGCCCAGTGTCTTACTGGGCACTTAGTAGGTACTCAGCAAATATTTATAAATAGACCCATGAGTGAATGGAATGACTGAAACTGAAAGTGACCAGCTCCCTCAGAAGGATGTTTATTACATCTTATCTCTGACAATGTTTGATGTTAATGTGCAAAAAGACTCAGGCTCTTAATATTTGTTTTGCTTGATGACAGCTCCAAGGAATCCTGAATCTCTTGATTTACCTACCACCCACTTTCCCAAACCCCCTCCCCACCCCCCCACTGTAAAATGGAGCTAGGTGTGAAAGCTGACAGTTGGCATTTCATTAGAGAAGTGGGAACTGCTACCAAGGAGAATGGAGTAATGTGCACTGGACATAGCAGGGCTTTGGAACCACACAGAGTTAGGTTTGAATGATGTCCTACTATACCGGCTGGGTAACCTACGTCTGTTTTCTTAACTTCTCTGGGATTCAGTTTTCGTGGTGAAATGGGGATAAAAATACCTTTTAGGATTGGGTGCGACCATTAAATGATATGCTTGATATTAACTTGGGAACTTTTGGGCACTTGGCAGTATTTCAGTAAATATACATTTCCCCAGCCTGGATACATTCATACCACTGCAGGGTTGAATCGATCAGGCAAGTATTGAATGCCTCCTCTGTATGAGGCACTATTCCAGGAAGTGAAATAGCAGTGAAACAAAACAGACAAAAAAAAATCTCTGGGGAGTTCAGAAGTTAGTGTGTGAGATAGATAATACACAGTAAGTACGATGCATAGTATGTACGCTGATGATGAGTGTTATGGAGAAAAAGAAAGCAGAGGAGGATAGGAGGTGCCAGGTGGTGAGGGTGGGGGTTGCCCTTTTAAACACAGTGGTCAGGAAGCCCCCACCCCGCCTCCAAGTGACACTGGAGTAAAGACTGAATAGGCTGGCTGAGAGCTGCGTGGTGTTCTAGGGTACAGGGAGTAGCAAGTAAAGGCCCAGAGGCCAGGATGTGTCAATCTTGTTAGGAGATCAGCAAGGAGATGGGTGTGCTTACAGCAGCAGTAGTTAAAGGTAGAGAAGAGCTGGAGGTCAGAAGGGTATCTGGAGACAGACCCCAGAGGGCCTTGTAAACAGATTTTGCCGTTTATCTCAGGTAAAATGGGAAGCTAGTGGATTGTATTGAGCAGAGAAGTAACATGATCTGACTTAGGTTTTAACGGGGTTGCTGTCAGTCTGGTTGCTATGTAGAGTCTGGGAGGAGAGTCAGTTGGCTACTGACTTAACACAGGGGAAAATGAGGGCAGCTTGGGTGATAACAGTGAAAGAGTAACCAAGTATTCATGTAAATATTTGTAAGCGCACTTTTCCAGGGAGTGGTTTTATTGAAGTTTTTTAAAGGTTTAATTTATTTATTTTAGAGAGAAAGAGGGTGAGCAAGGGGAGGGGGCAGAGGGAGAGAACGAATCCCAAGCAGACTGGGCGCTGAGCGTGGAACCCAACATTGGGCATGGACGTCGCTGGGCTCGATCCCAGGACCCTGAGATCATGACCAGAGCTGAAATCAAGAGTCAGACACTCAACTGACTGAGCCACCCAGGCACCCCTTGCTTTTATTGAAGTTTTAAAGGAATTCCATGATCCAAACCGAGGATCACCTTGGTGGCAAATAAGCAGGGTATCTCTTACGTCCTCCTAGTTATTCTAAGTCCCACAATTAAGTTCTTCCCCATGATTAAGTCTTCTTCTCAGACCTTGATGCTAAATCCTCCAGGGCTTTGATTCTGTTTGTGAGCCTTAGAGCTTCTGCCAACCCCTGTAAGACTGTAGCATCCCTGACTTCCAGTCTAAGTTCATTAGGATTGAGGCAAATGGGTAGATTCTGTTCATTTTTTTATGCTACTCACTATGGAAGCTTGGCAGCCACAGGCAGGAACAGGGAAAAGACTTCACACCTTCCTAGAGACAGTGTGGGGCACTCGTGAGGCTAGTTTGCACTCAGTGGATTCCCTTTTTAATAAGCTCTGGTCTATGAATCACATAAATCTCAGCACTGAGAGCCAATTTTACGGTTTGGTTTGCTTAATAGTCACACAATTAAAATAAGTTGTAAAAAACGGTGACGGTGTTTGCCAGGATAAATATTTAAAAGGGAACAGCTGTAGGAAGATGTAATAATTCAAATCAGCTCATGGCTCTTTATTTTCAATAAAGGCTGTGGAGGTTAGTTCTTAACCAGCGGGGTTTCTCCTTGGAATATCTTTGTGCTGTAGCTGCCAGGGTGAAGGAAGACAGAGAGGAGTCAAGTGTGCCTCTGGGAATAGCTGATCCATGACACAGAGACCAGGACAGGGTTTAGGACCCTCAACCCAAGGGTTGAGGTCACAGATAGAGAGTGAGGGAGACTCAAAGTTGTTACCGTCTTCCCTAAACTTCTAGATTGGGTTTTCTTGTATGAAGTCCTGGTGGTCATATTTTTTTTTTGGTGGCAAATCAATAAGTTTCAAAGGGGAAATTTATTTGACAGTGAGGTGAGCCTATTTGAGTTCTGCCCCTTCCACTGAACTCCAGGCTGGCCGTGAGGAAGTATTGATGCCAACTGGTTTTCCAGCTTTGGTATGGTAGTGATGAGCTGAAGCCTAGCTGAGGACAAAGCACAAGCTGACACCCTGCCCCCTCCTGGGTGGGATATGTGTGACTTTCCTCCAGGAAACTTCCAACTATCTTAATGTTAATAAAGCTTTGCTAGAGGAAAAAAATCACCTTAGCTTGATAATAGCAAGGCCTCCAGTATCCTGGGAGTCCTCTTTACCACATGAAAGTCCTTTTGGACACCTCCCTTTTTCCTTACCTCCCCCAACTCCCAAGTATAGAATGAGCCACCCCTCAAACCCCCTGTGCAGCAGCTTTCTCTGCCCAAGGGTCCAGTCCCTATGATTTAATAAAACCACCATTTTGCACCAAAGACGTCTCAAGAATTCTTTCTCGGTCACTGGCTCCAGATCTCACCTCACCAAACCTTACCTACATTCCAAAATGACCTTTGGCAGAGGTTGAAGATCAGGTTGAATGCTTCCTTCCTCTTATACCTCGTATACCATTTCCTTTATGCCAGAAGGGCTCCTATCCCACTTCACAGCTTCTGTCTGTGCCTTCTTATGGAACCTTCTCGACCATGCAGCCCCCTGTGCTCTCCCTCTCCTGCCTTCAGCTTCTGTCTTGGTCTTGGTGATAGTAAAAGAAAAAACTCAATTGTCTGCATTTATATTGTTAGGCTGGCGGGCCCAGGGATGCTGAGAGCGGACAAGATGGCCACCCAGTTTCACAAGATGGTGGCTCGGGACTTCCCTCCATGGGGCTTCCTGTCTCAGAGACTTTCCAGATCACCCCACAACGACAACAACGAACAATCTGACTGGTTGACCTTGCATTCCTTTTTCTGTATAATGAGCTGACAATTGATAGGTGTACATAAACCGCAGCCAATCAGATATCCAGCAAACCCTCCACACCCTAAGGCCTGTAATCAAAAACCCGTCAGCCTTACCCCTGGGTGTGACTTCCTTGGCCCTGTCCTAACCTGGACCAAGGAACCTCACCTGAGAGCGCTTCCATTAAAACTTGCCTTGGGGTGCCTGGGTGGCTCAGTCGTTAAGCCTCTGCCTTCGGCTCAGGTCATGATCCCAGAGTCCTGGGATCGAGCCCCGCATCGAGCTCTCTGCTCTGCAAGAAGCCTGCTTCTCCCGCTACCATTCCCTCTGCTTGTGTTCCCTCTCTCGCTATGTTTCTCTCTGTCAAATAAATAAAATCTTAAAAAAAAAAAAAAAAACTTGCCTCGATTTTACTCACCTGGCTCCTCTTTATCACTGCTGATTTAAACCTGACATATATGACAGACCATGCTCTCTGAAAACTAAACTTCTGCCACCAGACATGTGGGTTTTCTACATTGGGCAATGAAAGAGTTTCAGTTAAGGGCGGAGGCCTACCAGACTGCCTCCTTACCCCCACTTCAGATGCCAATCCCAAATCCAGAGTGTCACCTGAGCTTTTGCCTGACCAGCTCTAAATCAGCTTCCCAAGGCCCCCTCCACGGGTTTGAGAAATGTGGTAGAGCAGCTCACAGAACTCAGGAAAACAGTTCAGTGATTGGATTACCTGTTAGTGAGGATGGGTTGCCTGGGTGGCTCAGTGGGTTTAAACCTCTGCTGATGGCTCAGGTCATGATCTCAGGGTCCTGGGATCGAGCCCTGCATCGGGCTCTCTGCTCAGCAGGGAGCCTGCCTCCCCCTCTCGGCCTGCCTCTCTGCCTACTTGTGATCTCTCTGTCAAATAAAAAAAAGAACAAAAAACCGGAAACAAAACTGTTAGTGAGAAAAGGATGGTGCACAGGAACAGCCAGATGGCAGAGATGCTAAGGGGTTGGTATACTACGTATGTGGGAAAGGGTGCTGCACTTCCATGCCCTCCTGGGACACGCCACTGTCCCAGCACCTCCACACGTTCACCAACCTGGAACCTCAGCAAACCCCATCCTTGTGGGTTTTTATGGAGATCGCCTCACATATGCACAATTGATTAGATCATTGGCCATAGATGATTGAACTCAATCGGTAGCCCCTTCCCTTCCCAGAGGTGGGGGAGGGGTGCTGAACGTTCTTATCTAATCACTAGGTTGGTTCCCCTAGCAACCAACTACGCACTGAGGGGGCTTCCCAGAAGTCACCTTATTAACACAAACTCTGTTGTGGTTTTTGGGATTTTTTTTTTTTTTAAAGATTTTATTTATTTATTTGACAGAGAGAACACACGCAGGAGGAGTGGGAGAGGGAAAAGCAGGCTTCCTGATTAGCAGGGAGCCCGATGTGGGGCTTGATCCCAGAATCCTGGGATCAAGACCAGAGCAAAAGGCAGATAGATCTCAATGACTGAGCCACCCAGGTGCCCCAACAGGGAATTGTTTTGAGTGAGAGATGACACCTTTATCTCTCTCACCTCTCTTAGGAAATTCCAAGGGTTTTATTTTTAAAGTTTTATTTATTTTTTAAAAGATTTTATCCATTTATTTGACAGAACCAGAGAACATGTGCAAATGTGGTCCAGGGTGGGGGGTGGGTGGGCAGGGGTGGAGGAAGAGGAACAAGTAGACTCCAGGCTGAGTGCAGAGCCTGATGCAGCACTTAATCCCACAATCCTGAGATCATGACCCCAGTGGAAACCAAGACCCAGATGCTTAACTGACCGTGCCACCCAGGAGCTCCTAGGAAATTCCAAGGGTTTCACATCTATGCCAGAAATGGGGACAAAGGCCGAAATATTTATTTATTATAAATCACAATATCAAAGGTGCCTGAGTGGCTCAGTTGGTTAAGCAGCTGCCTTCAGCTCAGGTCGTGATCCCAGGGTTCTGGGATTGAGCCCTGCATTGGGCTCCCTGCTTGGCGGAGAGCCTGCTTCTCTCTCTCCTTCTGCCTGCTGCTCTGCCTACTTGTGCTCTCTCTCTAATAAATAAATAAAATCTTAAAAAAAAATAAATTACAATATTGCAGTGATAGAGGTTGGGGGGGCCTTAGGGAGTGTCCAGATAGCATAATACCCACAGATGGTAAGACTAAGACTTGGGGAGCAAACCGACTCAATAGATAACACAGCTGGTGAGTGGGAAAAGTCAGACCATAGACTTGATTACCCCTCTTTCTGCTGCCTATACCAGTAGTTTAGTGAATAATTGGGTCCTGCTCGATTTCTTATACCACTTACAATACAACCAGCTCATAGTTTTCTTGAATGTAAGGGTCTTGTCTTCAGTCATTTATTTAATAGTATTATTGGCCTGCACTAAAATCATTTACATGCATTGAATTCACTTAATCCTCTCAGTAATTCTAGAAGGTAGAAACTCTTAACTCTCTCTGTAGTGGAGGAAAGCAAGGGTGAGGTAGCTTACCCAACGTCGTGTAGTTCAAGAGTGGTGGACCACATGGCCCAGTCTAACTTGTTTCCCAGTTGCAATGTCTGGGAACTGAAGTCATTCTTCTTGATCCCATCAGTGACCACGAGAGAGTAAAATTGGTGAAATGGGGGAAGGTAGGGCAGCATGGGCAGAGTCTGGTAACAAGGTCCAGCCAAGGTCTCTTCCAGCCCACCCAAGGTCTCTGAACAGCACTGAGTTTCCTTAACGTTGATCGTAAACTTCCCTGACTTTAATTCTTATCTTGGGGGATGCTCTTCCATTTTCCACATTTCATTATTAAATAATAGAATAGTGGGCCAGGAATCTAGTTCCACTAGTCTTAAAGTTAGCCACTGCCGCGTGACCTTGAATAAGTCATTAGGTGGTTGAGGTAACAGTTGTTCTACCTCTTGGGGGGGGCGGTGTTGAGACTTGCAAACTGATGTGAAGGTTGTGCACAGAATGATACTCTCAGTATGTGAGGATAAGGTAGTGTTAAATGATAATGATGCAGGGTAACACTGGGTAGTCTGGGATTGTTGTCTCGAGTAAGCTCCTTCACTTCTGCACCTCAGTTTCCTCGTTTGTAAAATGAAGGTATTATGTAACTTACAGGGTTGCTTTGAGGATTAGACACAGTGTATGTCAACCCCTCACACGGTGCCAGACACATGGTTGGAATCCAGTAAATGGTAGTTATTATTAATAATAACCTGACGACCTGGCTTGGTCGACACTTTTTTTTTTTTAATATTTTATTTATTTGACAGAGGAGAGAGATCACAAGCAGGCAGAGAGGCAGGCAGAGAGAGAGGGGGAAGCAGGCTCCCTGCTGAGCAGAGAGCCCGATGTGGGGCCAGATCCCAGGACCCTGAGATCATGACCTGAGCCGAAGGCAGAGGCTTTAACCCACTGAGCCACCCAGGCGCCCCTGGTCGACACTTTCTTATAACCACATTTGGCAGAACAGCAAGGAAACGAACAACACTCCCACACAGTGAAAGAGCAATGACCACCACCATCAACCACCCAATCAGGGTGGTCCTCTGAACTCCCCTAAAGGTGACCGCTGGCTCCCAAGTGCATGTGAAGCTGGCCAAATGCTGTTAGTGAAATAGAGGTACGGCCAGATGGAGCTCCTTTCCTCCTCTGAGACACTGGGAGTGATTTCAGTGAAGGATGGCCGAGCGCACACTCACTCTGAAACAGCCTTGACTGCCAAGTGACAGGAGGAGGGAGCCAAATGAAATGGTGGTGGCAGAGAGGACCGAGGGCTGAGAGCAGCTGGGAAGCAATGTGTCCTCGACAGAGGAGCCCCCTGCCCTTGTGCAGCTTACATTCTGGTGGGTTAGAGACATAACTCATGTGCAAATAAACAAGCTAATTCAAGATAGTGGTAAGTTTAATGAATTCAGAGAAGGATGTGACACAGTGACAAGAGGCTGGGGTGGGAGGGATGGCTGTTTATGTCATCTGAGGAAGAAACACTGGGGCTGAGAACGGAATGGTAAGATTGCCAAGCTGTTTGAAGTTAGGGTCTGGGCAGAGGGAACCGCGAGGTGCAGGTCCTAACATGGCCTGTCTGAGGAGCAGGAAGTTCATCAGCGAGAACTGGGACGCGAATAAAGGGGAGAGTCGAACAGATGAAGTTAGAAGACAGGTTGCAGCCTGGGGGCCTCTAGATTATGTTCAGCCCACATGGCGTTTTTGAGATTTCACTAAAAATAAAAACAATCCTGACTTGTTATGCCTCTTGATAATTAAAAAGACTTGGCCATGAGAGCCCACTACTGAATAATGATAATTGATTTCAACATAGAGCAGTTATGCTCTCCTGCCCTTTCCACCCTCTTTAGGGGGATTCAGAATCAATCATTAGCTCACAAGTAGTAAACATTTGAATCAGCAAATGCTGAGCACCATGTGAGATTAGTAAGGGCCTGGATTTTTTTTTTTCCAAGTGTGATGGAAGCATATGATGAAGGGTTTTTAGTGACAGTGACTTGACCTCCATTTTTAAAAGGTCACTCTACTTGTTGATAACTGATTGTGGCTAGGGTGTGTGTGAGGGAACAGGAAACACCAATGCAGGATATGGTGGCTAGGACCAGTGGAGACAGGAAGTAGCAACAGATTCTGGGCATATTTTGAGGTAGAGTTGCCAGGTCTTGGCTAATGTATTAGATTTGGGGGAATAAAGGGGAATGAAGGATGACTCTCAGAAGGGTCAAGGCTAGAGATATAAATTGGGAGTCATCAGTATATAGGTGATATTTAAACCCACAGGAATGGACGAGGGAGGAACTGTAGATAAGAAATAGAACACAAAACAAACAAACAAACAAAAAACAACAGAACAACAACAAAAAAACCCCAAAGAAAATTGAATGCAAAATTTTGGGATTTTTTTCCCTGCTCAAATTTAAAGCTTCACAAGTAATTCCTGATGTTATGCAGGTTACTAAACTTTAAGTATTAAAAAGCAATCCAGGGGCACCTGGGTGGTTCAGTGGGTTCAGCCTCTGCCTTCGGCTCAGATCATGATCCCCGAGTCTTGGGATCAAGCCCTACATTGGACTCTCTGCTCAGCGGGAAGCCTGCCTACCCCTCACTCTGCCTGCCTCTTTGCCTGCTTGTGATCTCTCTGTCAAATAAATTAAAAAAAAAAAAGCAACCTAAAATGATCTATCTAGTCACCATTCCTACACATATACTTACTCAGATAGCCCTACACAAACATCTAGCCCAGTAGCCAGCCAATTAGCGCATCATTAACAGGAAATATATAATTTCCATTATACCTTGATTCCATGTTCATTAGAAAGTGGCTTTTCAGGGTGCCTGGGTGGCTCAGTTGTTAGACATCTGCCTTCAGCTCAGATTGTGATCCCAGCATCCTGGGATCCAGTCCTGCATTGGGCTCCCTGCTCAGTGGGAAGCCTGCTTCTCCCTCTTCCACTCGCCCCTGCTTAGATTCCCTCTCTTGCTGTCTCTCTCTGTCAAATAAATAAACTTTAAAAAAAAAAAAGTAGGTTTCCTTTTTATTAAAATTTTAGGTAAGTGAGTATTTATACCTCCAGAAAAGAACAGTGTTGAGAGTAAAGGGGGCAGGGCACTATTCATAATTACACCAAGACAAATGGGACTTACGCCGGGCAAATCTTGTAAGTAAAAGCAACAATACTTTGCAAAAATACTGTTTCCAGATAGTCAATTCAGTGACTTTAAAAATGTTTTTAAAAGGTGAAATGTGATGTCTTGGCAAAATTAAAAATTTGGAGTTAAGAGAAATCTCAAGAAAATCACCTGCTCTAATTACCTGTTTCAAAGAGGGAATTAAGGGGCATTACATTATTATTTTTTTTTAAAAAGACTTTATTTATTTATTTGACAGAGAGAGAGATCACAAGTAGGCAGAGGCAGAGGGAGAAGCAAGCTCCCTGCTGAGCAGAGAGCTCGATGCGGGGCTTGATCCCAGGACCCTGAGATCACGACCTGAGTCAAAGGCAGAGGCTTTAACTCACTGAGCTACCAAGGTGTCCCAAGGGGCATTACATTATTAGACTAAAATCAAGTTAGCATGTGGAAGGGGAGGTCCATCTTCCTCAACTTATGATGGGTTTATTAGGACGTAATCCCATGGGAAGTCCCAATAAATCAATCATAAGTTGAAAATGCATCTAACATAACCAATCCACCAAATATCATAGCTTAGCCTAGCCTAACTGAAACATGCTCTGAACACTTACGTTAGCCTACACTTGGGCAAAAATCTAACACAAAGCCTATTTTATAATAAAGTGCGGAATGTCCCATATAATTTATTGAATACCTCAGAGTGAGGAACAGAATAGCTGTGTGGGTACAGAATGGCTGTCAGTGTATCGGTTGTTTAAACTTGTGATCATGTGGCCACTGGGAGCTGTGGCTAACGGCCGCTGCCCAGCATCATGAGAGAATGTCATACTGCCTGCCACTAGCCTAAGAAAAGATTCAAATTCATAATTTAAGGGGCATCTGGGTGGCTCAGTTGTTAAGCATCTGCCTTTGGCTCAGGTCATGATCCCAGGGTCCTGGGATGGAGTCCCCTGCATTGGGCTCCCTGCTTCGTGGGAGAGCCTGCTTCTCCCTCTCTCGTTCCCTCTGCTTGTGTTTCTTCTCTCACTGTGTCTCTCTCAAATAAATAATATCTTTAAAAAAAAATTCGGAATTCAAAATTTGAAGTACAGTCTCTACTGAATGTGTATCACTTTCCCACCATTGTAAAATAAAAAAATCAAAGGGTGCCTGGGTGGCTCAGTGGGTTAAATCCTCTGCTTTCGGCTTAGGTCATGATCTCAGGGTCCTGGGATTGAGCCCTGCCATCAGGGGGGGGTCTCTGCTCAGCAGGGAGCCTGCTTCCCCCATACCTCTGCCTGCCTCTCTGCCTACTTGTGATATCTTTCTCTCTGTCAAATAAATAAATAAAATCTTTAAAAAAAAAAAAATCGAGGGGCGCCTGGGTGGCTCAGTCGTTAAACGTCTGCCTTCGGCTCAGGTCATGATCCCAGAGTCCTGGGATCGAGCCCCACATCGGGCTCTTTGCTCGACAGGAAGCCTGCTTCTCCTTGTGTTCCCTCTCTCGCTGTGTTTCTGTCAAATAAATAAAATCTTTAAAAAAAAAAAAATCGAAGAACCATTTTAAGTGGGGACCATCTATAGTAGACATACTTGTATTACATTTCAGTTTATAAACCCCTTTCACACACGTCATGTGACCTGAGGTATCTTTTTTTTTTTTTTAAAGATTTTATTTATTTGATAGAGAGAAACACAGTGAGAGAGGAAACACAAGCAGAGGGAATGGCAGTGGGAGAAGCAGGCTCCCTGCTGAGCAGAGAGCCTGATGCGGGGCTCGATCCCAGGACCCTGGGATCATGACCCGAGCCGAAGGCAGACACTTAACAACTGAGCCACCCAGGCGCCCCAAGGTATCTTTTTTTTAAAGATTTTATTTATTTGGGCGGGCACAGCATGAGAGTGACAGGGAGAAGCAGACTCCCTGAAGATCAGAGAGCCTGATGTGAGAGTTGATTTCAGGACCCTGATGAGATCATGACCTGAGCAGAAGACAGAGGCTTTAACCCACTGAGACACCCAGGCGCCCCTGACATTATCATTGCTTTGTAATAGGGTGCACTAAGGTTTATTTATCTATTTATTTTTAAAGATTTTTTTTATTTATTTGACACACAGAGAGAGATCATAAGTAGGCAGAGAGGCAGGCAGAGAGAGGGGGAAGCAGGCTACCTGCTAAGCAGGGAGCCTGATGTGGGGCTCAATCCCAGCACCCTGAGATCATGACCTGAGCTGAAGGCAGAGGCTTTAACCCACTGAGCCACCCAAGTGCCCCTGCACTAAGGTTTAGAGATGTGACTTGCCCAAGATTACTAACCACTAAAATGTAGAGTGGGGACTTGAACCTGGGTCTTCTGTTTTCTCTTGCCAATTCCCCTGTTCTTCCTATTGCTCCACACTAATCTGGTGACTGTTACTACTAAAGGTTTTAGGCCTAAATGAATTTTTCTCCTGGAATTTTAATTCCACAGCCTCCTACTTCCCAGTGTGTAAAAAGTAGTCATTCCTTTCATCATTAAAGGAAATACAAATGTGAAAGCATTTTCCAAGTGGTAAGCCACTGAGCAAATTTACATTTCAAGGCTAGTTAGTTCAGCTTTTCTACCCCTCCAGTCATGGGAACTACATTAAATTGTAAGTGAATTGTTGAGAGGATTACCTTTCTAGCATTTACAGTAACTCTAATAAATTGTTGGCTAAATGAAGGGGTTCTCTAAAAAGAGAAGAGTGACTGGAAGAAATCCATGGCACTAGGTCTTAGAATTTGGGAATGTTGGATTCACAGCCTAATGCCGAAACCTCTTTGACCCAGCTCAGAGGTATAAAGGAGCTCTCCAATGTGTGGAGGATCAGGAAGGATCCACAACCCCTGTAGCTGTTTACATTGATTGAAGATCCAACAATGCTCTGGGATACAGAGCATTGGGAACAGAACTTTCTGTCCCTCCTAAAAACCCAGTGCTGTTTATACATATAGTAACATATCTGGCATTCCTTAAACTCTGTGTTATAATTAAGGACCCAACAACCTCAAGGGTACTTAATTGCTTTTTATCCATTTGTGAGAGAGTGAGAGAGAGAGAGAGCGAGCATGAGAAGGGAGAAGGTCAGAGGGAGAAGCAGACTCTCCCATGGAGCTGGGAGCCCGATTCGGGACTCCATCTGGGGAGTCTGGGATCATGACCTGAGCTGAAGGCAGTTGCTTAACCAACTGAGCCACCCACGCACCCCAAGGTACTCAACTGTTAAAGTTCCAACTCCTTAGAGCATGGGGTTCAAGACCCATAACAGTTTATAATCTACCTTTCTAATCATAGCTTCCACTGTTGTCAGGAATGAATATTCTGCTCTAAACTGGTCTGTTCACTGCCCCCTGTGCATGTTTTATTTTTCCTCCTGCACAACTTTCTCTTTAAAAGTCTGCACTGTCCTTTATTGTAAGCCACATATGGCTAGTACTTGAACTGCAGCCAGTCCAAACTGAGATGTGCTATGTCAGATATACCCAGATTTCAGAAATCTAGAACACCCAAATAGAAAATACTTCATTAATATTTAAATATTGATTATATATTGAAAAGTGAATATTTTGGATATATTGGGTAAAATAAATTACATTAAAACTAATTTCATATTTTTTACTTTTTCATGTGGCTTCTAGGAAAATAAAAATATTTATGTGGCTTGCATTGTATTTTTAAATGGACAGTGCTCTGCTAGATCATCAGCCTAGCCTCTTAAGCCAATGTAAAACAGGGCCTACTACTCAAGCCCACCTTTGTATTTTCTCCTAAAATAATAAAGTGATGGATGATAGAAAAATGGGAATACATGTGGGTTTATACATTTAAGGTAGGCATGCCCTCTGTTACCATATTGAAGTTGTTATTACCAGTCAGCTGACAGCTCAAGAAAAGAGACTTCCTGCCAAAGACAGTTAACATGCTCAATATGTTAGGGACATATATATTCTTTAGGGACCCACACTAAAAACCCCCAAGCCCTTGAATTTCATCTTTATCTCTCCTGTTTTTCTTCTACATCTAGTCACTAAAATGTTGGCCCTTTCTGTGAAAATTTTCAACTTTATTCCTTTACTCTCAGTCCATAACTAATCAGTCTTGCTCACCTTGCTTTTAAAATAGTTTCCGAGTAGTCTCCCAGCTTCTCTCTCTCCATCCACATTCATTCCTATTTATAAACTGCAACTAAAATCATCTTCCATGATCTTTTTTGCAAATACAATTTCTTACTCCAAAACTTCCATTTTCCTATATTGCCGACAGAGAGAATTCCTTCATCTAATATCAAAGCGAGGCTTTTTCTTACCTTATCTCTTCATATTATTCTCCATAAAACCTGGGCTTTAGAGCAACTAGACTTGGTTTATGTAAAGCACTTAAAACCACCCCTGTCATATACTGTAAAAGCTGTATGTTTTAGCTATTATTATTACTACTCACTTTCATTTGAGTACGCTGTGTTTCTAACCTTGGAACATTGCTAATTCCATTTTCATTTGAATACCTCTATCAATAAAGGGAAAAGGAGTGATTTAAACAATCAGTGATGGGAACAAGCTAATTGTTACTCCTTGAAAAAATAACATCCTCCCAACAATGGACAAAACTTTGAACCCTAATTTACTATAAAATGTAATAAAATTTAACACTGGATGAAATCTAAATAAAATGTACTGTTTCTTTTACACAATAGATGGCAAATTATGGAATATGGTATTTGAAATAAACAAAGCCTGAAAAAATATAAATGGGTTCTAGATTTAGGGTCACATGGCTCTCCAACTTTGGTATATATTAGAATAACCTGGGAAGCTTTCAAAACTAAACAGATGCCTGGGCCTCATTCCAGATTTATTGAATCTCTAACCATAGGCCTTGGGCACACAGTTTTTTAAAAGCTCCAAGGTGATTCATATGCACGTTTTCAAAAGCTTGGTGGGTGATTTCCATGTGCACCTACACCCAAGAATCACTGATTAATCAAGAGAAACATTTGGGGTATATGTTCTCCTAGTGCATGTTTCTGAAACAGATATGGAATACTCAGAGAATTGATTTGCCCTGAATGAACACTATTCTTAAAAAAAAACAAAAACAAAAACAAACTTCCCCTCCCCCACCTTCCTGCAAAACACTCTGCAGTTGATTTGGGGGGGACTAGAAAAGAAAAAGCCACATATGTCCCAAATACCACCCTTGGTTTTCATCTAAAAGCTTGTCTGTTGGCTTGGATTCTACTTATTCATAAATTTCAAAACGGAATTACTTAAGTAAATATATATTTAACTATGTATAATACTTACAGCTTACAGATTTGACAATTCAAAATTATACACTTAAGTAAATGTGTGAAAAAGTTGACATTTTAGTATATAATAGTCCAAAAATTTCAAAAACTTTACCTCAAAAATATTTTACACCAATTTTCAAAAGTGCTATCTTCACAGGCTCACTGTATCTCAACAACCCAGGGAGGTTAGCAAATCTGCAAGCATGAAGTAACCAGTATCCTATCTAGAGACCGCACTTTTGGTACCGTTGTAGAGGGTATGAAAATCTTGGGTCTTTGAAACCCTATAACAAAGCCCCTTTTACCCTCCAATCCTGAGACAACAAATCTTGTAGTTCTCCTTCATCATCGCTGTCAATATTCTCTTCTTCCTTTTTCTGAAGTTCTTTGATAGTCAGAACCTCTTTAAGCTTATTTTTGATTTCATCCTGGCGATTCCGAAGCTTTTCCACCCGACGGTAACATTCTATCTGCTCATCGATCTCCCCAATTTGCCGGTCCAACCGTCCCTCCTCATCCTCTTCAGCAACTATGGCTTCGGAAATAGTATTGACCTGTCTCATGGCCTTTTGAAATTCGTCCCACTCTTTGTCCATCTGATCCTTTGGGGCATCCACCTTTCGTACCCTAGCATCTATCTCAGGGTCGTCAAAAAAGCCTTCCGGTAATGCTTCCGCTGTGTTTTCTCGCCTTTCCACGACTTTTTCATGTATTTCTGCTTTCTCAATTGACCCTGAATGAGGAATTAAAGGGGCCTTGGGAGGATTTGTATCCGGGAAACCGCTTGGCAGCATACTACTTGTTGCCTCTCTCGAGGAGGAAAGCGAGTGTTCCTTGCCCTGTGAGTCGGGCGTCTGCTTGCTGGTGTCCCCTCTTTTCCCTTCTCCTCCCTCCTCCTCCTCCTCCTCCTCTTCCTCATCTTCATAATCAGGGAGTAAACCGAGTCCCGAAGCCTTACTGAGGGTCGCTCTGGCAGAATCCTTCCCTGCTCTGTCAAAGTTGGTGGGCAAAGCGGATGTGGAGGGCTGTACCTGAGGCAGCGGGGAGGCCTTGGGTCTTTTGGCATCTTGGCCATCCGCATCCGGCGTCTTCCTCTTGGCTGACTGAGGCGCTGTGCTGGAGGACGGACCCTGGGTGGCTTCCTTCGCACCTTTGAGCTCGGCCACTTTCTCACGGTGCTGCTTTCCCAGGACGTGAGTCTGCCACAGGAGCTCGCTCTTCACCGGGGTGTTACACAGGGCACAGCTCAGCTGCCCCAAACGGTTGTACTTCGCAAATGGAGATTCTATGCGTTTCCGATTGGTGCTCAAACGCTGCTTCTCCTTCATCAACCGCCGCAGTTCGTCCTGATTCACCACTCGCTTCCCCGCCGGAGTACGAGCGGAGGCGGAGGACGCCATCTCGGCGCCCCGGCCCCCAGGCGATCTGGCTTCCGTGCGGGCGAGGTCTGGTAACGTCATTTCCTGTCTCGGCGAGGATTGGCTGAGGCTCCGGAAGGCGGGCGGTGGCGTCGGGATTTCTCTCGAGATCCCGGCTGAAGCTGTTTTTGCCGGCCAGATCGCAAGCTGAGTGCTGCTATGGCTGCGATAAAGGCGGTAAACTCCAAGGCCGAGGTGGCGCGGGCCCAGGCGGCCTTGGCTGTCAATATATGCGCTGCCCGAGGGCTGCAGGATGTGCTGCGCACCAACTTGGGGCCCAAGGGCACCATGAAAATGTGAGATGGCCCGGCGGTTGGAACGGCGGTTAGGGCCGGGGGTTTCTGGGTGTCGTGGCGCGCTCTGAGGCAGACGTTCCTGGAAGAGCCTGGAGCGACGAGATACCCTCGTTCTCATTCCTGCACGGAGGTCACCCCTGGCCTGGGGCGGGAGGACAGCTTCCCGAGGAAAGGCCCCCGAGTGAAGCTGTGACACCCCCACTCCTCCACTTGCATTAACGTTCATGGGCAATTGAAAGTTCATCTGGTATCTCTTTAGAAGCATAAGCCGTTTAATCCCCCTTGCGCTTTGAGACTACGTGCCCTTTTGTTTGGCACCCTGTTGTAGTGTTAAGGGCACCCTGGCCTTGGAGCCTGGCAGGCAGCCCTGCAGGCAGGGTTCAAATCTGAGTTCCCTTCTAGCTGTGCGTCCTTAGGCAAGTTAGTTGAACGCTCTGTGCCTAGGCTGCTTCCTTTCTGTTCACCCCTTCAGCGTATATTTACTTAGCATCACTGTTTTCTTTAGAAGAGTGAGGAAAAGAAGGCTAAAATGTGTAAGAGGAATACATTCTAATAGGAATGACCAGAACTAATGGTAAAAGAGGGCGCTTGTATGCTAACTGGATGCTGGGAACACAGAAATGGTGAAGATGATTATATTGAGGAAAAGGACTAATAATTACTGATGGGAGTAGGGAGAAGGAAAAGCCTCTCAGATAACATTTTTGATCAGAGCCTTGAAAGTTAGAGTTCACCAGTTGGAGAAGGGAGTAAAAAGGCCTTGTATAATACCTTCAGGAACAAGAAAGCCCATTGGTGTATATCCAACAGAAATAAAACAAACATGATGTAATTAAGGGAACCACAAGATTTTCCCACAAGATCTCGTTTGATAGATGCAGCAGGAAAAATAGACATAAGCCAGATTGGGAAAGGTGAACAACTTCATCATTGCCAAATAGTCCGGATTTTACCTTGAAGGTGATGGAGAACATAAAACTAAGATTTTTTTGATCACGTAGCTGACAAAGTCACATTACTTTTTAAAAATACAGTGTATGGGGTAGATTCAAATTCAGAGATACCAGGATGCTGTCTAAGTAGTCCAGGCTAGAGATGTTGATGATAGTGGACATGGAGAAGAGGGGGTAGATTGAAGAAATACTTAGGTTGTGGAATTAATAGTACCTGATGATCTAATAAATGTGAGGGATGAGGAAAGAAACTAAGTTGAATGAATGAATGGTACATTGTACCAAAATAAAAAACCTGCAGGAAATTTATAAGTTGGTGGTTTATAATCTTCCAAGTATCTTTCTTTGACTAAACTTCTGCTTATAATTCATCAATTTCTCTTAAACTTGTAAATGCTCCTTTTAGAATGAAATCATAGCGGTCCATATGGGAAGAAGTGATTCTGTAGGCTGCACATAGTGGTGATTACCATGGTATTGCCCCATGGCACTTGGAGTTCTGAAGCTCAGTTCTTTATATTAAGGATAGTGAGTGGCAAGAACTGAGAATGTCTTTGCTTGACCCTTGCCATGTGAGGTTAATAATATCACTGTTTTCTGAACAGGCTTGTTTCTGGTGCAGGTGACATCAAACTCACCAAAGATGGCAATGTGCTGCTCCATGAGATGGTGAGCTGATGCTGCTGACTTTAATAAATCTTAACAAGCCTAGAACATAGTACAGATTGTATATCTTTTTTTTTTTTTTTTTAAGATTTTATCCACTTATTTGAGAGTGAGAGCACCTAACCTGTGGAGAGTGGGGTTGAGAGAGAAGCAGGCTCCCCACTGAGCAAGGAGCCTGATGTGTGACTGGATCCCAGGACCCTGGGATCATGACCTTGAGCCTAAGGCAGGCACTCAACCAGCTGAACCACCCAGGCAGCCCCAGATTTTGTATGTTTAAACCAAAGCTGTCAGTTAAATACTGCAGTCATAAGTTATACTTGTTGGATTAGACCTTAATGAAAGATGGTTTTGATTGTTTTCAATTCTTTATATAGTCCAAGTAATAGCTTAGGGATTCTTCCAAATTAGTTACATCTTTTAAAGGCACTGAATTGTGTTCTTTGTAATATGAAAATATAAAAATCCTTTGCAATTTTAGTAAATATATTCATCTTAAAGATTGAAGGATTTGATCTTATTTTGGAAATGTCATTGCATTCCGAAGCAAAGACTTTTACAAACTGTTCAAACCTCATTAGTTTTCAATTTAAAAAATTTGGTAATGACATTTATTAAGTATTGATAATAAAAATTTGTGAACTTGTAGAATGAAGCTTATTTCTTAATTTTATCATTGGCCTTTAGGTTATCTTGTTTTCATTGGACTATTTTTTTTAAAATCTCATTCTCTCTTTTAATCTATTACTTACTTTTTCCAGCAAATCCAACACCCAACAGCTTCCCTGATAGCAAAAGTAGCAACAGCCCAGGATGACATTACAGGAGATGGTACTACTTCCAATGTTCTAATTATTGGAGAGTTACTAAAACAAGCTGATCTTTACATTTCTGAGGTATTAGCATTTTACAGAATTCACATTCATGTGATACTTTATTTTGAATGGGGAATTGTTTTCACTAGTAAAATGTTTTAATTTTAGAGGGCAAAAGTAATTTTTATCAAGATACTTTTGGACAATTATAAATGGAATAATCATGAACTTTTTTACCAAAATAATGCCTTTCATCGGAATTATATCCCATTTTTTAAAATGAACTATTTAAGATATATAAGAAGGTAAAAAATTAGCCATCTACCCATGAATAATGGCCTAAAAAAGAAAACATCACTGATAAAGTTGAAACCAAATCATGCACCTTTTCATTTTACCTACCTACCTTCCTTCCTTCCTTCTTTCCTTCCTTCCTTCCTTCCTTCCTTCCTTCCTTCCTTCCTTCCTTCCTTCCTTCCTTTCTTTCTTTCTAAAAGATTTTATTCATTTATTCGACAGAGGAGAGAGATCACAAGTAGGCAGAGAGGCAGGCAGAGAGATAGGGGGAAGCAGGCTCCCCGCTGAGCAGAGAGCCTGAGGCGGGGCTCAATCCCAGGACCCTGAGATCATGACCTGAGCCGAAGGCAGAGGCTTTAACCCACTGAGCTACCCAGACACCCCTAAATTATGCAGCTTAAAAAAAATAACTGGAGAAAAATAATTGAAGGTATTCACGTTGTGAATTTACCTATCTTTCTAGTTTTATTTTCCTTATAAACCATCTACTCTAGGGGGATTCCTCCATGCTACTCCCTAGCCTCTGAAATTTCTACACACATTTCTACCTCAGTGTCTTTGTTCAATTCATATTCTTTTTTTGTCATTACTTATCTGTCTTCTCTGATTAAGTATTTGAAAGTTTCCATTCTTTCAAGGTCCATTTCAGCAAAGCATTACTTGGTCAAAGTGCTAGAATTATTACTTCTTTGCATTTACTTTAGTATTGGGAATTGTCTAATCATTCAGTACCTGCAGTGTACCTCTTTTAGGATTTTTTAGGCTTTAAGCAGTAGAAATTTGACTTAAAAAATCATTTAAGCAACAAATTACCTCCCATGACAGAACATCCAAGGTTAGTTGATTAAAAAATTCTATGAGTCAGTGAGTACTCTGGTTCTATTTCTTAGCGCCTCCATTTACAATGCTGTTTCATGATAAGGCTTATTTCCATCCTGATTATAAGACTGTCAGAGGAAATGAGGAATACCTGCTTCCTTTACTAACACTCAGCAGGAGAGCACAAGGGAG
Organism: Procyon lotor; assembly: GCA_028646535.1. Lineage (NCBI taxonomy): Eukaryota > Metazoa > Chordata > Mammalia > Carnivora > Procyonidae > Procyon > Procyon lotor. The sequence goes on along the minus strand of CM053619.1, from coordinate 16,254,904 downwards.
ACCTGTTTGCCCGTTATGGAATATAAGTCCTTCCTTTATAATGTGATTGGGCCAACTTGGATCTGTGTCCATCCTGTTGGAATTGACTTACTCTAATCAGGATCCACCTTTTGAGCTAGCTAGAGAGGGCAGCTTCCTCTCAAGACTGGAGGAAGGGATAACCTAAACAAAATTAGGGTTTTGTTAGGGAGAAAGAAGTTTGGGAAGGGGGAGATGCTGACAGACACATAATTATGAAACTGTGGCAGTATAGTGATAGAGCTAGGCACAAAATATGATAGAAACACTGAGGAGGGAGGGATATCCTACACTAGCCTGAATTAGGAAGCACTTCCTGGAGGAAGTAAGACCTGGGTTAAATCTTCAGGATGAGAGGGAGTGAGCCAGAGGAAAGAGTGAGAGGTAAGGAGAATGACATTCCAGGCAGAAAGAACAACAGGAGTAGAGGCACAGGAAGGAGAAGCAATGTGGTTTGTCTACAAAGCTACAAACATTTTGGTGTTGGCAAAGTTTAAAGTGATATGGCTTAGTCAGTCATCCGGCTCCCTGCTCAGCTGGGAGCCTGCTTCTCCCTCTCTCTCTGCCCCTGTCATGTGTGTTCTCTCTCAAATAAATAAATAAAATAAAATAAAAAATAAAGTGAGGGGCGCCTGGGTGGCTCAGTGGGTTAAAGCCTCTGCCTTCGGCTCAGGTCATGATCTCAGGGTCTTGGGATTGAGCCCCACATCGGGCTCTCTGCTCAGCAGAGAGCCTGCTTCCCCCTTCTCTCTGCCTGCCTCTCTGCCTACTTGTGATCTCTCTCTCCGTCAAATAAATAAAATATTAAAAAAAAAAAAAGTGATCTGGACAGTAGTGAAAGCCTGGAGAAGTGGGAGCCAGATCACAGAGGGCGTGTAGTATGCTAACCAAGAAGAATGTTCCTGTTTGTGTGTTAATGACTGATGCAGTCAGATTGGCATTTTAAAAATTTGAGTGACAGTTAAGGGAGTCAAGACTGGAAGATCATAGTAGTCCAGGCAAGAAGTTGTGAGATCCTAGACTGAGGTAATGCTTTGAAAATGATTCATAACACAGGCTCTAGAGTCAGGCTTTGCAAGTTTAAATCCTGGTTCCATCTCTTACTATCCTGGTGAATGAAGACAAATTACATTATCCCTGTAGACCTCCATTTCCTCATCTATGAAACAGAAATAATAATACCCACTTCATAGTGTGGAGAGGATTGAATTAAACAATACACGTAAAGCCCTTTAGATTAGTACCTAGTACAAATGCTCAATAAATGTTAACCTAAAAAAAAAATTATTGTAAGACTGATATAAAAATATGGAGGCAGGGAATAAATTAGATCCAGTTCCAGCTTTCAGTAAGTTTATGTATTTTTTCCAGAATAAACAATGTTATTTTTTTAAAAGATTTTATTTATTTATTTGACAGAGAGATCACAAGCAGGCAGAGAGGCAGGCAGAGAGAGAGGGGGAAGCAGGCTCCCTGCTGAGCAGAGAGTCTGATGTGGGGCTCGATCCCAGGACCCTGAGATCATGACCTGAGCCGAAGGCAGAGGCTTAACCCACTGAGCCACTCAGGCACCTCAAACAATGTTATTTTTTAAAAATTATTTTGTTATAATGTCAGAACTAAAGAAAAGTTTCAGAACTATTCCAAAGAATAACATTTCTCTCTCAGGTATGTGCATATATATAGTATGTATATATATGTATGTACATATTTTTTTCCAAATGGTATAAGTTGCAGATGTGATCGTCTAAGTATTTTAGTGTATATTTCTTAAGACCAGGATATTCTCTTATGTAATCACAGAATAGTGATCAAAACCAGGAAATTAATATTAACATTGAGACATTGATTCAATAGTATAACCTACAAAAAAATAGTATAACCTACAGATTTTATTCTAGTTTTATCATTTTTCCCAACAGTGTCCTTTACAGCAGAAAAAAATCTGGGCTCACCCATTGCATTCAGTTGTTATGTCCCTTTAGTCTCCTTTAAATTGGAATAATCTTGAGCTGTGTTTCGTGTTTTACATTGCTACTTTTAGAGTATAGGCCAGTTATTTGTAGAAAGTCCTCAATTTGGATTTGACTATTTTACTGTAATTAAACTCTGGTTATGAACTTTTGGCATGAATACCATGGAAGTGCTTTAGTATCTTTTTTAAAAAGTATTTTATTTTTACTTATTTGACAGAGAGAGAGATCACAAGTAGGCAGAGGCAGGCAGAGAGAGTGGGGGAAGCAGGTGCTGAGCAGAGAGCCCGATGTGGGGCTCGATCCCAGGACCCTGAGATCATGACCTAAGCCAAGGGCAGAGGCTTAACCTACTGAGCCACCCAGGTGCCCCGTGCTTTAGATTTCTTACTGCGTTGTATCAGGAGGCATATGATGCCCATTTGTCCCATTACTGTGATGTTAACATTTGGTGAAGATGGTGTCTGTCTGTACATTTCTCTGAATCTGCTGGTTCTTTTCCTCTGCATTAAGAGAAGTCTTTTCTTTTGTGCCCATTCAGAAGAGTACCACATGACAATGGGTCATAATTTTTGGAAATAAAGAGGACTTTTGTAGTTTTTTGTTCTGAACTTAACAATTTTTCTGTAAGTTTGAGATTGTTTTCAATATGAAGCACTGAAAAATTAGTTTTATAAATTATATACATACACATATTTAGTGGCATTGATGTGGGTAATACAACTTTTTGTGGATATACCTGTTAATAGGGGAAGATGATTATTTTTACTTTGGATGACTTTATAATTTTTAGTTTTATGTTGATGTAATAGGGCCTGCACCCTAGAATAATTGCTGAAGGATTTGAAGCTGCTAAGACAAAAGCACTTGAAGTTTTGGATGAGGTTAAAATTAACAAAGAGATGAAAAGAGAAATCCTCTTAGATGTGGCTAGAACATCTCTGCAAACTAAAGTTCATGCTGAATTGGCTGATGTGTTAATAGAGGTATGTGACTAAACTTGCATTCAGAATGAGTATAGACTAATTCTTGATGATATTTTTTTCTATAAGATAATCAACCAATGCATGTGATTCTTTTGTATGTGAAATAAAATATGGAAGACAAACATTTATAGACCTACTTAGAGATTAGACTTGATTGGTCAGAACAGTATGTGTAATTTTTCAAAAGTGTCATACTAAACTTTCTTTTAAGTTACCATGAAAGTTAGGAGGGGCTCGGCTGCCTGTGGATCATCCTTTGTGGATGCCACTGGGGTGACGTACTGGTCTCTTAAACCTAGAGGTCCATATTTATTATGTGAGGTGACAGACACATAGGGAATTGATTAAGCTTAGCACTTTAAGGAAGCATGATTAATCTGATAGATAATATTCACATCTAGGAAATGCATCTTTGTTCACTTCAAAAGGTAAAATATATGTAATATAAAGAAAAGACTGGGTATTTTGGGAAGACTTATCAGGTGGCTATAGTTTGATATCATCATTGTTCCTTAGCTTTATATATTTTTTTTTTTTTTTAAAGATTTTATTTATTTGACAGCGAGAAACACAGCGAGAGAGGGAACACAAGCAGAGGGAATGGTAGCGGGAGAAGCAGGCTTCCCGCAGAGCGGAGAGCCCGATGCGGGGCTCGATCCCAGGCCCCCGGGATCTGACCTGGGCCGAAGGCAGACGCTTAACGACTGAGCCACCCAGGCGCCCCTGTTCCTTAGCTTTATATTTTTTGAAACTTGAATATATTGGTTTATCAGGAGTGATGAATTCATAACCCAAATCGCAAGACATTGACGTATAAATCAGAATGCTCTCTTGCTAATTTACTTTGAGAGATATAAATGACAAATGGACTAGAACCAATAGGAAAGCCTACTTGGCAAATCAGATTAAGATCAAAAAAAAAAAATCAGATTAAGATCAGACAATTTCTTGCTCAACAGAGTTCAAATAAAGACTGCAGTTGGAGTCTTGTTGGAGTATATATATCAAGTGACCCCGAATCTTCATGGTTAGGGCCTCCATTCTCTTTTGGAGTTCTAGAAACACTGATATTCTCATTATTCAGTGGTTTTTGTCATTGTTCCCTATTAGGCTCTAAGACTAAGTATCATATTACCTCAGATAAAGTTTTCAAAGGTATAGTTTTTTTGCTTTATTTATATTTTAGGATGGGTATACTGTAGCACTTAATTTCTGTAATTAGTTGTTTTCATATTACTTTCTGAGCTAAGCAATAGGATGTATTATACTGTGCTTCTCAAATTGTATATCCCTGGGGATATGTAGCAGAATAAGTGAGACAGGTCTTTCTAGAGTGTCAACTTTACTTTGCAGTTTTGGGGAAAAGCGTTACTTTCACATTAAAACAAACATGTATTTTATGGCATGATGTGGAAACTTTTCATGATAAAACACAATATTTGGGGCAGCTGGGTGGCTCAGTGGATTAAAGCCTCTGCCTTCAGCTCAGGTCATGATCTCAGGGTCCTGGGATCGAGCCCCGCATCGGGGGTCTCTGCTCAGCAGGGAGCCTGCTTCCCCCTCTCTCTCTGCCTGCCTCTCGGCCTGCTTGTGATCTCTCTCTCTGTCAAATAAAACAAAAAACAAAACAATAACAACAAAAAAACACAATACTTAAGAAATTTCATGCTGTTATATCCAGTAAATTTTAGCTCTTATCTTACATTACATTTCCTTCTTTTCCATTAATATGTTCTTTGGTGGAAAAGTTTCAGTAGTGTTGGTAGTAGAAAGGGTAGTAGCTTGGCAGTTGAAAAGAATTGAATTCTAGTACTGGTTCTGCTACTTCCTTTTAGACCAGTTGTAAGACTCTAACTTATTTATTTTTTGGAGAATGTGGGCTAACGGGGGTGGGGTGTGGGGAGGAGCAGAAGCAGGAGAGGAAGAGAGAATTCCAAGCAGCCTCCATGTCCAGTGCAGAGCCCAATGTGGGGCTCGATTCCATGACCCTGAGATCATGATCATGGAAATTTGAAAAACAGGGAGTTGGATGCTTTACCAACTGAGCCACCCAGGTGCCCCTAAGACTGTAACTTCTTAAAGTTTTATCAGAGTTTACTTATCTGTAAAATGAAAGATTTGGGCCTGATGATCTCTGAAGTTCCTTTAGGTTCTAAGGTATCCATTGACATTGGTTATTACTGGTGTCCATGACAAAGTGGCCCTTTTTGGCCTTGTCCTGTATTTTGAGCCCTGAAGCCCTTTATTTGCTTAGTCTGGTGATTCCTTGGGCCAGTGATTTCTTTTAGTAGAACAATAATTACCGTTCTCATTTGCTTCTTTTCAGGCTGTGGTGGATTCTGTTTTGGCTATTAGAAGACCTGGTTATCCTATTGATCTCTTCATGGTAGAAATCATGGAGATGAAGCATAAATCAGAAACAGATACAAAGTAAATTACATCAACTTTTACAATGCACAGATTCTAGAATATTTGGTTTAATTCAGATGTTTTCTCATCAATTTCCTTACTTTTATTCAACATCAGTCTATTAATTCAGCCTATGTTAATTGAAATACTTACTCCGAGCCAGTCATTATCTTGGGTGCTAGGGATGAAGAGTAAACAAAACAATTTCTTTATCCAAGAAGATTTTGTTTCTAGTTGAGGGAGGGAATAAATACATAAGTGATAATAAAAGCTCGAAGAAGGTAGAGGGACAATGTGAGAGCTTCTGTGTGATTTTAGAATGTTGAGGGAAGGCCTTTGTAATAGGAAGCTAGAGAGCTAAGAAGGTATCTGAAGAAGTAAGGGAGCTGGCTGTGTGCGCATCTGGAGGAAGAGTGTTCTGAGCCAAGGGCACAAGGGTTGAGAAGGCCCTGAGGCACACAAGTGTGCCTGGAGCACAGGACGAGGAAAAAGGATTCGGAGATGAAGTCAGAGAGGAAAGCAAGCCAGACAATTGTCTGAATATATATGTCCTCAGAGTATGTAGCCTCTTGTTGATTTTGGACTTAATGAATTTTGAACATCCTATTATGGAAAATTCTAAATATATGTAAAAGTAGAGAGAAAAGAATAGTGGACTCCTGTATACCTGTCAGTCATCTTTATCAGTTTTCAACATACCTTTTATTTCCCTTATATGCTCCTTTTTCCTCCCTCCTCCTTGTCCCAAACCTGGATTATTTGGAAGCCAATGCAGATATCATTATTTCATTTTAAAATAGTTGTGTGTGTGTTGGGGGGGGGCATCTTTATTTACCTATTCCTTGAAGTTTTATTTGGTTTTTCTTATATCTGCCATGGCACTTTTTATGGTGTCCTTTTCCCTGCAGATCTTTATAAAACTGCCTTATATGTTTTAAAACATATAGTTCATATCTATCTGATAATTACAATATTTGAAGTTTTGACTTGTCTATTTCTGGTGTTTATTATATTTTGCTGGTTCTCTCTGTGTTTTGTTTCTATATGTGCCATTCATTGTGTTTGAAAAAATATTTGTAGAACTAATTTGACACCTAGGATGAAGGTCCATTTTTGCACAGAGAATTTGAATTTTTTGCCACAAGGAGCCCGAGGAATACTTCATTTTTTTAAAGTGGTTTTCATGCCCAGCATGGAGCCCACTGTGGTGCTTAAACTCCTGACTATGAGATCAGGACCTGAGCTAAGATCAGGAGTCCAGGCGCTTAGCCAACTGAGCCACCCAGGCACCCCAGGGAATACTTTAAATTAAATCTAAGCTCAAGAACTTTTTGTTTTTGTCTTTAATATCCAGCTGATTCTTTTTTATCCTAAAAATTTACTTATTTATTTTAGAGAGAGAGTGTGTACGAGTGCACACATGTGAGTGGCAGGGAGGGGCAGAAGGAGAGGGAGAGACAGAATCCTTAAGCAAACCCCCTGCTGAGTGTGGAGCCTGATGCAGGGCTTGATCCCAGGACCCTGAGATCATGACCTGAGCCAAAATCAAGAGTTGGGTGCTTAACGGACTGAGCAACCTAGGTGTTCCTATCTAGTTAATTCTAACTGCTGGTTGGTATAAGGGCTGCTTGCTTATAGTTCATCCTTCTGGTTTATAACCTGAGTATATACCCCTTTGGGGTTCCTACTTAATGGGGAAAGTGTTTCCTATTAGACCCTCTACGTTGGATGAGCCCTGAGCTTTTAATTCTGTCCCCTTCTTATTGTGAGGTTATTGAAAACAAAGTTCAAATTTTCCTGAATTGTCTAATGACTTTAGGATAAGAGTGCCTGCAGTTCTTTTCTTACCCCTTGGAGTTCATGTTTTCTTTGCTGTTTTATAGCTCTTCAATGTTTTTAGGGTTTTTTTTTGTTTGTTTTTGAGAGAGTGTGTGTGTGCATGAGCCAGCAAGGGTGAGGTGCAGAGGGAGAGGGAGAAAGAAGATCTTAAGCAGGCTCCACACCCAGCATGGAGCCTGATGCAAGGCTCAAAACCATGAGATTATGACCTGAGCCGAAATCTCGAGTTGGATGCTGAATCGACTGAGCCATGCAGGTGCCTCAGGGTTTTTGTTTTTAACCCAGAATTTTTAGTTGCTTTGATGGTAGTGTTGATAATTTAGTCTGCCATTACGGAGGGCAAAACAGTTCTTGATTTATGTTTCAGAAGGATCTCTCTGGTTGTTGTGGGGAGAATACACCAGGGCACCTCTCTGTGTAAGGGCAGAAGCCAGAGGCCAGTTAGGAATCTGTTGTAATTCAGGTGAGGGATGAAAACAGTTTAGATTAGGGTATACTTAGAAGAAGGAGCAGCAGGATCTATTGATGGTTCAACATAGAATGTGACAGATAAAGAGTGAAGGATGTCTCCTGGGTTTTTTCGTGGAGCAGCTGGAAAAGGAGAAGTACCATTTCTTGGGATGGAAAAGACTGGGAGGAAAAGATTTGGGGAAATAAATCAACAGTTTAGTTTGGGAAATGTTATGTTTTAGATGCCTGTTAGGCATCCATGTGGAGATGCTGAGTAGGGAGTTGGAGAGATCTGATCTGGAAATATATTTGGGAGTTATCCGTGTACAGGCGACTTAAAGCCTGTGAGAGGTAATGAGATCATCTGGGAGGTGAATATAGATAGAAGAGGATGTTTACTGTCCCCCTACCTCTCCTCCTGCTCACGCTCTCTCACTTACTCTTTTTCTCAAAATAAATCTTTAAAAAAAAAAGAGGAAGTTTAAAGTTAAGCCCTGGAAACTCTGACGTTTAGAAATTGAGAAGACGAGAAGGATTTAGCCCAGGAGACTGAGATGGAGTGGTCACTGGTAGGAGGAGAACCAAGAGAAGGTAGAGGCCCAGAAGCCAAGAGAGGAACATGTTTCAAAGGGAGAATAATCAACCCTGTCATATGCTGCTGAGACTTTGAGCAATTTGTAGATTGAAAATTGACCATTAGATATGGAAAGCATTAATGTTTTTGGTGGCTTTAATGAGAACTGATTCAGTAAAGGAGTGGGTATGAAAGTCAGACTGAAGGTGGGCTCCAGAGAGAAGGGTTAGGGAAGACGTGAAGATGTAAGCTTACACCACTCCAAGGAGGTTAGAGGAATGGGGCAGTAGCTAGGAGGGAGTATGGGAGAGGACTTGAAGGAGAAGCATTCTTTGTTTTAAAGATGGGAATTATCGGGGCACCTGGGTGGCTCAGTCGTTAAGCATCTGCCTTCGGCTCAGGTCATGATCCCAGGGTCCTGGGATCGAGCCCCGCATCGGGCTCCTTGCTCAGCGGGAAGCCTGCTTCTCCCGCTACCACTCCCTCTGCTTGTGTTCCCTCTCTCGCTGTGTTTCTCGCTGTCAAATAAATAAAATCTTTAAAAAAAAAAAAAAAGATGGGAATTACCATGGCAAATCTGTATCCTGATGAGAATGCTCCTGGAGGCAGGAGGAATTGATGGCGGTAAGGTCATTTGCTGAGAGTGAGAGAGGGAAAGAATGGAGACTTGAAGAGTGATGAATATTGAACATATCATTTGCTTGTTCCTTCCTAAATATTGTCATTTTCAGTTAGAAGTTGGAGTAATTAGATTAAATTTTATAGTTAGATTAAAATCAGTAGATTAAAATTTTGAAAACTTCCTTATAATCATATTTATTTTAAAAATTATTTCTTTGCTTTAATGTAGAACAAATACTGGTTATAAAAGATTCATCAGTAGAAATACCATTCCCTAATTGGGTATAAATGAAGTTTTGAAAGTTAGAAAAATATTTTCTTTTGAAAGAAAATTTGGAAGACAGGAAAAAAGCCCTTCCCACCTCCAAATTATCTGTATTCCTACTGCCCAAGCATAACTTTACTCTAGATTCCTTTCATTATTTTCTTGTCAATTCCAAGGTGCTTATTTTTTAAAAGAATGGTTATAATTATACTTTATAGGTAGTTTGTTTTTCTGTGTTTATCAGCTACCTCTGTAAATATTTTTCCATGTCATTACATAGTTTTCATGACCATCAAATAGTTGGGTCATTTATTTGTTGAACAATGCCCTATTGTTAGACATTTAGGTTAACAATTTTTGGTTGTTTCATATAATTATTTTGAACAAATGCTCCTAAGAAACTCATGGTGTGCCTGCCTTTCATTACTTGACCAGCTGTGTCATATGTTTGAGCCACATACTTTAGAGAATAATTCTGGGTTGATTTTTCATTGTGACTTCACAGTCACATTGTGTTAAAGTAGATTTTCTTTTCCAGTTATACTAATTATGTGTTAGGCTTAAAGTTGGTGCAAGGAAACAATGTGTGTCCTGATCTGTTACAATTTTAAGAATACAATCCTTATTTTATAATAAGTTTAGAGTGTATATTCCAAGTAAGAAACATTACATGTTTTTAATAGACTGATCAGAGGATTAGTTTTGGATCATGGTGCCCGTCATCCAGATATGAAGAAGCGAGTGGAAGACGCATTTATCCTTACTTGCAATGTGTCACTAGAATACGAAAAAACGTACGTGGCAGTTACTATTTGTAAATGTTGAAATTATATTTTCTAAAAATGTTTTAAATTTTAATTAATTGATTTAGAGAGAAGTGGGGAAGGGGTGAGGGGCAGAGAGAAAGGGGGGGAAAATGAATCTTAAGCAGGCACAGGGCTCGATCTCATAACTCTGAGATCATGATCTGAGCCGAAGTTAAGGGTCAGATGCTTACCCAAGTGAGTCACCCAGGTGCTCCATAAAAGTCTTTTTAAATCTCTTTCTTCCCTCCCAAATGTTTAGTGTAAACTCCTACCTTTCTCTCCTTTTTTCTCTGCCTTTACTGGCTCTTTTTTTATTAATCTTTTAGAGAGGTGAGCTCTGGTTTCTTTTATAAGACTGCTGAAGAGAAAGAGAAATTGGTAAAAGCTGAAAGAAAATTTATTGAAGATAGAGTACAAAAAATAATAGCCCTGAAAGACAGAGTCTGTGCTCAGTCCAATAAAGGATTTGTTGTCATTAATCAAAAGGTGAGAAACAAAGTCCAGATTTTAATTATTTGTAAATGTTTTTCAGCATTTCTCACTGCGTGGTCTGTGGATTCTTAGGAGTCCCAAAGACCATTTCAGGGAGTGTTCGAGGTTTAAAAAAAAAAAAAAGGTAGTTTCATTTGAGATATCTTTTTTTTTTTTTTAAGGTTTATTTATTTATTTGAGAGGGAGTGAGAGAGAGAGTGTGTGTGTGTGAGCGGGGGGAAGGGTGGAGGGAAAGGGAGAATCCCAAGAAGGCTCCCTATTGAGTGTGGAGCCTGACATGGGGCTCAATCCCATGACCGTGAGATCATGACCTGAGCCAAAATCAAGAATCAGACGCCCAGCTGACTGAGCCACCCAGGTGCCCCCATTTGAGAATATCTTGAAGTGGTAAAACTTACTAACTTTTGATTAAATGTGTATCCTTTTATAACTCTATGTGACAGAGTGTGAAATCTGAATATCAAAATACGGTTGTCTTGGGGTGTCTGGGTGGCTCAGTTTGTTGAGCATCCCACTTTTTTTTTTTTTTAAGATTTTATTTATTTGACAGAGAGAAACACAGCGAGAGAGGGAACACAAGCAGAGGGAATGGTAGCGGGAGAAGCAGGCTTCCTGCCGAGCAAGGAGCCCAGAACCCTGGGATCATGACCTGAGCCGAAGGCAGACGCTTAACGACTGAGCCACCCAGGCGCCCCGAAGCATCCCACTCTTGATTTCAGCTCAGATAATGATCTCAAGGTTGTGAGATCAAGCCCAGTATCAGGCTCTGTGCTGAACTGAGCATAGTCTGCTTGGGATTCTCTCTTTCTTCTCCTTCTGCCCGCTCCCATGGCCTCCCTGCCTCCCTTGCCCCCACAATCACTCTCTCTCGAAAAATAATTTTTTTAAAAAATATGGTTGTCTTGAGGGAAAATTCTTGTGTAATTGAGTTGCAAGTTGAACTAGCCACTTTTTTTCATGGAATGCCATTTTTACTTTAAAGACAACTGGCAGGGGTGCCTGGCTGGCTGTCAGTAGAGCATACAACTCTTGATCTTGGGGCTGTGAGTGCAAGCCCCATTTTGGGCAGAGAGATTACTTTAAAAAAAAATAACTGACAGAAAAATTATGGTTATTGAGACATGGGTATTTGGCAGACTTCCCTCAGAAAGGGAAGAGCAGTTCTGTCACTTCAAGGAAAACAACTGACAGTGATTGTTCCCAATAAATTTGAGCTTTCAAGCCAAAAGTAAAATTTTGGAAAACTTGTATCTGCCTCTGTGAACTTAACTATTTCCAATGCAATACTTCCAATGATAATATTAGTGGTGATATTAGCAAATGTGATATTTTTGTATTTTATACCCATGAAATGTACCAACCTTTGGAAGCTCTGCTTAACATAGTGAACCGCTGTTTTCTAAATGACTAAAAAATGTGTGATTTAACAAAGACATGCATGGTTAAATAATACATTCAAAGTGCAAGGTAGACAAATGGATTTTAATATGAAAGAGTATGAAAAGTTCATTGATAGGTTCTGTATTTCACATTGACGCTAACCTTTAAGAAACTATCATTTATTCAGTTTTGATATAGTATCAAAGAAGAATATCCACATTTATCTGAAAAGGCTATTAAAATATTCCTCCATTTTCCAATACATATTTGTGTGAGTACAAGTTTTCATAATCTACTTTAACTCAAACAACGTATCACACCAAATTGAATGCAGAAGCAGATATGAGAATCTAGATGTTTTCTATTAAGACAGACATTAAGAAGGTACCAAAAATGAAACAGTGCCATTACTTTAAGCTATGTATTTTTTTGTTTAGCAAAGTATAGTAAATTTTCACTTAGAGATGTTATTTATGTTAACATAAAATGGGTTTATCATTATTTTGAATGGATTAATATTATAAACATTTCTGAATTTTAGTTTATAATATGACATAGATACAGTTCACATAAACTAAAGCTTTTGAGTTCTTGATAGTTTTTAAGAATGTGAAGCAGTGCTGAGATCAGAAAGTTTGAGAACTACTGGCTTAAAATGTGCTTATAACTTTTATGTTAATTTTATTTTAGGGAATTGATCCATTTTCCTTAGATACTCTCGCAAAACATGGCATAGTAGCTCTTCGCAGAGCAAAAAGAAGAAATATGGAAAGGTAAGCTTGCAGGTTATTATGTATCCTGGTTTTTAACAGATTAGATGGAAATGATCCCATGATATTCCTTTTAGCTTATATGTACACCTTGTTGAGCAAAACAGCATACAGATTCCAAATTTGTTTTTGATTTCAGTAAGTAACGGAAGTGTCAAAAATCAAGACTGTTAACCTACCTTACAACTTTGTTGACGTACAAAGAAGATTTTTATCTTAAAAAAATTTTTTTAAAGGATGGATGGGCAGAGCACTGAGGACTTTTTTTAAAGATTTCATTTATTTATTTGAGAGAGAGCGAGAGAGACTACGAGCAGTGGGGAGGGGCAGAGGGAGAAGCAGACTCCCTGCTGAGCAGGAAGCCTGATGTGACACTCAGTCCCAGGACCCTGGGATCATGACCTCAGCTAAAGGCAGCCACTTAACTGAGCCACACAGGTGACCCTTCTTAAAACGGATTTTAAAAACAATACAACACATTGACAATGCAGTCTTCTGTGTTAGACATCTTTTCACCTTAAGAAATTAAGTCTTTAGTTCTTTCTATAACAAAAGCTATGGTGACATATGTCATTTCAGACTCTCTCTTGCTTGTGGTGGAATAGCTGTGAATTCTCTCGAAGATCTTAATGTAGATTGCTTGGGACACGCTGGTCTTGTACATGAGTGTACCTTAGTGAGTATCTCTGCTGACGGTGGTTATAAAGTGAAGAATAAAACTTTTACTTTTTTATTTTATTTATTTTTTAGGATTTTATTTATTTATTTGACAGAAGGCACAAGCAGGGGGAGTGGCAGGCAGAGGGAGAGAGAGAAATAGGCTCCCCACTGAGCAGAGAGCCCAAGGTGGGACTCAATGTGGATCTCCACTGGGATCCTGAACTGAGCCAAAGGCAGATGCTTAATGACTGAGCCATCCAAGCACCGTGCCTTTTTTTTTTTTTTAAATACTAAATCTTTTAATTTAGGCTTTTCCTATTGATGTCTGAATAATCCATGGGACAGATTTTACAATTTATTTATCTAAATGTTTGTTGAGAGTTCAAATATAACTTAACTGCTTTTTTTTAAATTAACATATAATGTATTATTTGCCCCAGGGTACCTGTCTGTGAATCATCAGGCTTACACATTTCACAGCACTTACCATAGCACATACCCTCCCCAATAACTTAACTGCTTTTAACACACATTTACTTATGTTTGATAAGAAAATTCACATGAAGATTGGATTCTATTATAAGCTGGGTCTTCATTTCGTGATACTGTTAAGTATTAAGAGTTGTATCTGTTTGGATTATCCTCTAGGGTGAAGAAAAGTTCACTTTTATTGAGGCGTGTGTTAACCCTCGTTCTGTCACCTTGTTGGTTAAAGGACCGAATAAACATACTCTCACACAAATCAAGGACGCAATAAGGGATGGACTTCGTGCCATCAAAAATGCCATTGAAGATGGTAGGCTCTTTTTTGAAGGATATGAACCTTATGTATTTTTAAGGTAGTAATAAGTCTATCATAATATATATAATATTTAAAAGATATGAATGATTACTATTCTCTCACTTCATTTTGGATAATTTAATTTTAGATTGTGAAGATTTTCCACTGGAATATTCTTAATAAGTATGCTGCACTTTTCTTTTTTTTGAGAGTGTGTGAGCACGAGTAGGGAGAGGGGCAGAAGGAGAAGGAGCCGGACAAGTAGACTCCCAGCTGATCAGGGAGCCCAACTTGGGGCTATTTTAAAACATATACATATACATATATAATAATACATAATAATCATGTTGTTTATATATCCTGAGATCATGACCCGAGTCAAAGTCAGATGCTCAACTGACTGAGCCACCAGGTGCCCTAGTGTGCTTCCCTTTTAATAATTAACTTCTGTTTATGAAATGAAAAAGCACTTAATTTGATGCTGTAGTATCATTCTTTTATTTTTAGAAATTATTTTTAAAACCATAGGGGTGTCTGTGTGGCTCAGTCAGTTAAACGCTTGATCTCAGCTTAGGTCTCAATCTCAGGGTCATGAGTTCAGGCCTAAGTTGGGCTCCATGCTGGGTGTGGAGGCTACTTAAAAAAAAAGGAGAAAAAAAATTATTTTTAAAACCATGAAAAGGCTTTTACAGCTTAGAACTCATTTTATTACCTTAGGTGCAGTGTAATTTTCAGAAAGATTAGGAAAGAATACTAGCATGTATTATTTATTGATAATTTATAAACTAACTCCTTTGTTTAAAATAGAGTAATAAGCACATGAAAAGATGCTCAGTATAATTAATCATTAGGAAAATGAAAATCAAAACCATAAAGAGATACCGTTTCACAACTGTTATGATGCTATAAATAAAAAAGGTGGACAACAGTAAATGTTGGCAAGGATATGGAGAAATTGGAGCCCTCAGCATTGTTGGTGGGAACTGTTGGAAAACAGTAGGGAGTTCCTTACAAAGTTAAACATAGAGTTACTAGATGACCCAGCAAATCAATTCTTAGGTATATACCTAAGGTATATCTTAATATTCTTTGATCAAATTGTTCTGGTTACATGTGTTGAAAAAGATTCTTCTTTTCCAGTGAGTTGAGTTTCCATTGAAACTTTTCACTGAGAATCAATTGTCCATATTTGCGTGGTTCTATTTCTGTGTTCTTATTCTGTTCCATTGATCTGTCTTTCTCAGTGTTTATATACTATCCTGGTTACTTTAACTTTATGATAAGTCTTGAAATCAGCAGTGTTAATTATCCCATTTTGTTTTTTTTCAAGTTATTTTGGTTATTTAAAATCTTTTAAATCTACGTATGAATTTTAGAATCAGCATGTCAGTTTCAGCCAAAAAGACTTGAGATTTTGATTGGAGTTTCACTGAATCTGTAGAACATTCTGGAAATAATTATTATCTTAATATGGAGTCATGGTACATTTATTTGTGCCTTCTTGACCCTATCTCGGCAATATATATATATATTTCAGCAATATTTTGTAATTTTCAGTAGCATATCTTTTTTCAGATTTATGTAGTTCATGAATTTTGGTCCTTTTGTACATGATGTTTTTTTAAAATTTCAATTTCTGATTGTTGTTAAGATATAGAAATACAGTTGATTTTTTATATCCATATTAAATTCTGCAACCTTATTAAACTCACTCATTCTGGTAGCTTTCTTATAAATTTCATTGACTTACCTATATAAATGATATAAATGATCATGTTGTCTGCTAATAAAGACAGCTTCACTTCTTCCTTTCCAATCTGGATATCTTTTGTTTCTTTTTTCCTTTTATTCCACGGGTTAGAAGTTTCAATACATTGTTGAATGGAAATGGTGAGAGTGGGCATCCTTTCCTTGCTCCTGATCATAAAGGGAAAACATTTAGCCTTTCTCTATTATGTTTGATATTTAGCTGTAGATTTTTCTAGAAGTCCTCTGTCAGATTGAGGAAGTTCTCTTGCTGAGAGTTTTTATCACGAATGATGTTGGATTTTGCCAGTTGCTTTCCTGGTTATCTATTGAGGTGATTATATGTTTCTTCTCTGTTAGATTATTAATGTGGTAAATTACATTAATTTTTTTTTAAATTACATTAATTTTTAAACATTCAACCAACCTTACATTCTTAGGTTAAACCCTGCTTACTTATGATGTATTATCCTCTTTAAACATAAATTACAGTTTTTAAATCATTTTTTAAAATTGTGGATATATATATATATATATATATATATATATATAACTCGTCATTTTAATCACTTTTAAGTGTTACAATTCAGTGGCAATAAGTTATATTCTTTCATGTTGTTGTGCAACCATCACCACCATCCATCAATAGAACATTTTTCATCTTATAATACTGAAACTCCATGGCCAGTAAACAGAAATTCTCCATTCCCCTCTCCTCCCGTCTCCCGGAAACTGCTATTCTACTTACAGTCTCTATGAAATTGACTATTCTGTGTACCTTATTTGAGTGGAATCATCCAGTATTTGTCCTTTTGTGACTGGCTTATTTCACTTAGCATAATGTCTTCAGGATTCATCCATGTTGTGGCATAAGTCAGAATGTCCCTGCTTTTTAAGGCTGAATAACATTGCGTTACATGTATATACCACCTGTTATTTATCCATTTATCCACTAATGGAAACTTTGACCTCTTCACCTTTTGGCTATTGTGAATGATGCTGCAATGTGTATTGTCTTTTCTGTATATTGTTGGGACTTGATTTGCTAAAATACTTCAAGAATTTTTATATTTATAAGGGATATTTATATATTTTTTGCTTATAATACCTTTATCTTTTTTGCTGTTAGAATAATGCTGGCCTCAAGAATGAGTTAGAAAATATTCTCTCCTCCTTAATTTTCTGAAAGTGTTGAATTCTTGTGTAGAATTGTATTATTTCTTTCTTAAATGTTTGGTAGAATTCACCAGTAAAGCCATCTGGGCCTGAAGTTTTATTCATGGGAAAAATTTAAGCTATAATCAGTGTTTTTAATAGATACATGGCTATTCAGGTTATCTTTTTTTTTTTTTTTTGAGTTTGTGTCTTTCAAGAAATTTGTCTGTTTCATCTGATGTGATCATTAAACTGCTGCCCATGAGTTAAATCTTGTCTGCTGCCCATTTTTGGTAAATAAAGTTTATGGGGATACAGCTATACCCATTCATTTAGGTATTGCCTGTGCCTCTTTTTGTGCTACAGTGGCAGGGTTGAATAGTTACAAAGGAGATGGCATAGCCCACAGAGCCTAAAATATTTAAGTCTGGTCTTTTTTTTTTTATTTAAAGATTTTATTTATTTGACAGCGAGAAACACAGCGAGAGAGGGAACACAAGCAGAGGGAGTGGTAGGGGGAGAAGCAGGCTTCCTGCCGAGCAGGGAGCCCGATGCGGGGCTCGATCCCAGGACCCCGGGATCATGACCCGAGCCGAAGGCAGACGCCTAACGACTGAGCCACCCAGGCGCCCCTAAGTCTGGTCTTTTGCAGAAAGTTTGCTAATCCCTAATCTAAGTTTTCAAATTTATTAGCATAAAGTTGTTCATAATATTCCATTACTATGGTACTTTTAATGTCTGAGGAATCTATAGTCATAATTACCTTTTTCATTTCTGACATTATTCTTTTTTGGACATTGTTCATGTTTATTTCCTTGGTTTCTGCTCCAATTTTTTATTATTGTCTTCTATTTACGTTAGGTTTCATTTGCTCTTTTCTAGTTCTTAGAGTGGAAGCTGAAGTCATTTGAAACCTTTCTTCTTTTCTAACGTAGGTGTTTAGTGAGACAAGTTTCTTTTTAGGTATTGCTTTAGTAACATCTCACAAATTTTGATGTGTTTTCGCAGAATGGGAGCAGGGAAATTTTTACAGCTACTGGTAATGTTCTGTTTCTTAAGGTGGGTGGGAGGTACATGAGTACATTTACTTGCATATTTATTCTTTATATCTTATACATAAAAATATCCTTCTGTGTATATTCAGTATTTCACAAGAACTTGAAAAAGTTTTTTAAAATTACTTTTTAATTCTGGTGTAACTAACATACAGTGTTACATCACAAGGAACTTTTTAAAACTGTGAATGGGAGACAAGGATGCAGTCACCAAGTGGATAGATAGCTCTTTTGAGCAGTTATGTTTTACAGGGAAGCAGAGGAAGGGGCAAGTAATTAAAAAATAATGTGGGATAAAGGAGAGACTCTTTTTGTGTTGTGTTGTTTTAAAGATGGGTGATTCCAAAGCAAATTTGTTGATTCAAAGGAGAGTCATAAACTTTATAAAAACCGTACCAGCAGGTATAAAAGTAATATCCTGT
>CM053619.1:16219076-16236002 GCA_028646535.1 Procyon lotor | reverse complement strand
CTGCAGGAAACACTAGTAAAAGTTCAGGCTGAACATTCTGAATCAAAACAGCCTGTTGGCATAGATTTGGATACAGGTAAGAAAGTGAAGAAAAATTAGCTGCTCAATAAAGAAAGAGATTATATTATAGTACAGTGACCCAGAACTTATAGTAAGGGAGTGGAGGAGATTCAGGTGACTTCAATATTTAAAATTCGGGTGCCTGTAATTTACTTTTGAATTTCTTAAAAGAAAACATTCTTTAAGAAATAGTTTTTGAGTGCTTGTTATTTGACTCTTGAGATTGACCAAGAACAAAAGAGACAAACCACCTGCCCTTCTAAGTTTATATTATAGCAGGGAAGGATGGGCACTAAATAATAACCTTAATAAATAAGTTCCCTCAGAATTTAAGGAGTAATAAATTCTATGAAAAGAAGAAAAGAACCCAATAAGGATGACTGTGAATGCTAGCATGAAGTGGGGGGAGATCACAATTTAAAGAGAGAGAGAGAGGGCAGTGTAGTCCTCATTGAGAATATGTCTGTAGAAAATAATCAAAGAAAAAAAAAAAGAAAAAAAAAATAATCAAAGGAAGTGAGGAAATAGCCATGTTGGGGAAAAGGAAAGAGTATCCTGGGCAGAAGGAGCAGCCAGTGGAAAAGCCAGTGTCTGAAGCTTTTGAAGAGGAGGAGATGAGAGAGATAATAGAGAGATCATGTGGGGTACGGGGGCCAGTCCAAGGACTTTGACTTTTACTGCAGTGGAAGAGGGAGCAATTTTTGGCAAAGGTGTGACATGGCCTAATTACGTTTCCAAGGATCACTCTGGCTATTCCGTGGGGAGGAGTCTGCTGAACAACTGGAAGGTGGGAATGGCCGTTAACCCCATTGGAGAACTGTGGGTAGAGCAGCTTGGGCGAGAAGGTCAGCACCGAGTTTTGGCAAAGTTAAAATTGAAGTGTCTGTAGACTTTCAAGTGAAATAGACAGTTGGAAGTATGAGTCTGGAGCGCACGCAAGAAAGAGCTCTGGGTGGGAGATAAAGACGAGAGTTTTCAGAGTGCATATGGTTTAAATGCAGAAGACTGGGTGAGATTACTCGGGGAGTGAGTGTAGAGGGAGAAGAAAAGAACCCAGGACTAAGTCTCTGGCTGCTCTAAAATGAAGGGCTCTGGGAAGAAGGGGAAGAACCAGGAAAGTCAGCAGAAAAGGAGCCACTAATGTAAAAGAAAAAACCAGGCCGAGTGTGGTGTGCTGGAGGACAAGCGAAGCTAGAGTAGTCCCGTTTTAGGTGCTGCCGGTTTTATAGGTGTTAGGTGAGGCCATGTTAGGTGCTGCCGGCCCGCAAGGCCCGAGAGCTGACCACTGGATTGGGTTTGATAACGTGGAGGTCATGGGGACCTGGACGCTGGTAGTTCTGATATTGAACACCGTTAGAATATGTGACTGGCATTGACAGAATATAGCAAGATTGTAGTGTTAAAATAGTTTGTCTTTACTTTGCAGGTGAGCCCATGGTAGCAGCAGATGCAGGAGTTTGGGATAATTATTGTGTGAAAAAACAACTTCTTCATTCTTGGTAAATTCATGTTAATAAAAAGAGGCAGACTTTTAGGGACATAATCAGTAACTCTAAAACTTGTCTATTGTTTTTGCCACCCTATAGTGAAAAGTGGTTAAATGTATGAAAAGGCGTGGTATCCAGTTACTAACGCCAGCTTCTGTCATTTTACAGTCCTTTTTCCATTTTAATCTAGCAGTGTCAGATAAAGGAAATGTTTATCTTACTGTTTATTTGAGGGGGAAAGGAAAGAAGGACGTTTACTGAAATTGTACCACACACATAGGGGGAAAAGCAAATGATGGGCTAAAAATGAGCTCAGTTTTGTTGGTATATAGAATCAAACTTTTGTTTTATCAGCAGAGGAGTTGAAATTATAATACAAGGGGTGATGTTTGTATTTACGACAGCTTCATCTCATAATTTCTCAGACCAATGTCGTTAAAGAACAAAGTACTTTTAGTAGCTGAAGATTACGGGGAGGGAAAGATGAGAGGGGGTCGGTAGGCTTTACTCACCCTGTTATCTTTTTCCTCAGCACGGTGATTGCCACCAACATTCTCCTGGTTGATGAAATTATGCGAGCTGGTATGTCTTCTCTTAAAGGGTGATTGAGTTCAAAATCAACTCTTCTAGAAGCTGAGATTTAGTACATTTACATCAACTACCATTATATAGCCTGAGCCATTCTTAATTTTTGCACAATAAAAGCAGTTTATATTTGTCGGCCTTAGCAGTCTCAATAATATTTCCTCAAGGTATAAAGAACGCAAGACGTACTTTCTTAGTAAAGGAATAATAATAAAAATATTTTTCCTCAAGAATTATAACTTTGGGGCTCATGGCTGGCTCAGCTGGAAGAGCACGTGACTCCTGATCTTGGGGTCATGAGTTTGAGCCCCACATTGGGGGAAGAGATTACTTAAACGGTAAGAGAAAAAGTTCCAACTTCCTATCCTTTATTGTATGTGTGATATGAAATGATAAGAAATATTTATGGTTTTCATCCCAGTTCCTGGCACGAGGTTTTAAAACTTTTGTAATTTCCTGAGTAACAGGTGTGATAGGAGCATTTTTTGGGTTATAGTATTTGGTCTTAGTCTCTGTTTCCAGCCATAAGAGCTTCTAAGACCAAGGGAATCTCTGAAACTAATGAGTCTTTTGGTATGCTAATTAGTGACTCTTGATGGATGCTTAGGAGAGTACCTGGGTGTCAGAGGAACCAACCTTGTGATTAGAACTTTCAGCCTCTCCCCACATCTCCCACTCTACCTCTCTACCTCTAGGGTAGGGAGAGGGGCTGGAAATTGAGTTACTGATCAGTTATGCCTGTGTGACAAAACCTCCATAAAAATTTCTAAACTGTGGGATTCAGTGACCATCCAGGTTGGTGAACACATCCATGTGTCAGGAGAGTCGGCCCACTCCCAACTTTCCTTGGGACAGAAGCCTAGGACAGTGCCTAGGAACCCTCTGGACTCACGCTAGGTACCTCTTCATTACGTTGTTCATTTATATCCTTTATAATGCCCTTTATAGTCTGCTAAATGTGTTTCCATGAGTTCTGTGAGCTTCTGTAGCCAATGATTGAACATGAGGAGGCAGTGATGGGAACCCCTGGTTTGTAGCCCAGTTGGACGGAAGTGAGAGTAAAGTAGGTCCCCACTACTTGCAATTGGTGTCTGAAGTGGGAGTCAGTCTTGTGGGACTCAGCCCTTGATCTGTGGGGTCTGCCCTTCCTCCAGGTAGTGAGTGTCAGAACTGATTCTAGAACACCCACTTGGTGTGTGGAGAGTTGGAGAATTGGTTGGTGTACGGAACCCCCACACACATTTGGTGTCAGAAGTGTTGTGAGTAGGGGAAGCAGTGTTCCCTTAGTAGGCACTGCAGTTTTCATAAAATAGCATCTATTGACCGTTGGACAACTTTTAGTGAACAAAATATGGAGCGTAGGTTTTTGAGTACCCACGTCAATCTCTGGTTTATCAGAGGGTATAAATGTAACAGGACAATATTTATTCTCTCTCAAAATTCCTACAGTAACTTTTTACTGCCATTCGTTCCTCTTATAAATATGACATCACTTTGTGATGATAGCTTTGGGTTTCATTGAGACCTGACATTTTATTTTGCATATAATGTATTATATTTTATCTGGCTCTTTGGTATATATGATCAGCAAATTATACTTCTGTGCTAGCTCTCTGACCAGGTGGTTAAATGGAGCAGGCCTCATCTGGAAAGCTGGGGGGAGTGTTGGCACCAACACTGGGAAATAATTGTTTTTGGCTTTGAATGCAGCTCTTCTGTATCAGTGTTAGAGCAATAGCTTTCTTGTTTGAAACGCTGGAATTAATCTGTTGTACTCTTTATTATCATTAGGCTGCTAGTAGTTAATTTCTTCCCATGGATGCAAGTTCATAAGAGATTAAAAGCCAGGTGCATTAATGGAACTTTGGCCTATTAGTGCATAAAAGGAGGTTTGTTTAACCATTTCTTGCCTTAGTTGAAAACCTGTACTTTGATAACCCCTTTTCCCGACTTGATATGTTGTCAACATCTTTCCAAGTTAATAACCGTCCTTCTGAGCTATAATTTTTTTGTGGTTACGTGACATTTGATTGTATGGCTGTTCTGCGATTTATTTAATTCTGTTTTCAAAATTTTTTCCCATTAAAAACAAACATCTCCTTTTTTAGCTTCTATTTCATTTTGTGGGATAGGCCTTTTAAGATGTGCATACCATGCACACTGCCAGACTTTGTTCTACATAAAATGTTTAAATTATGAAATATTTTAAATATACCAGAAGGACAGAAAAAATATAATCCCCTTTGTACCCTCCACCTAGCTTTAACAAATAGTAACATTTTGTCATGTTTGCTTCAGATTTTCTTTGTTGTTAAATTGCCACCCTACCCCACCCACACCCCACTGTAGGCTTTTCCCACTCTTTCTCCCTAGAAAAAGACTACCTAGAGGTAGTCTTTGATCTTTGATATATATCATCCCCATGCACTTAAAAAAATAAAATCCTTTTTATATGTATGTATATGCCTGTAGCAATGTAAAATTATTTTTTTGGGTTTTTAGAATGTAGAGAAAGTATATACTTCTGCTGCTTTTATTTCCTACTTGACATATGGTTTGGAGATTTATGCATTTGCTCATTTTAGCTGTTTTTGAGTATTCCAGTGTATTTCTATACTATAGTGTATAGATCCATCAGTGAACCTTTTGGTTATTTCTAATTTTATATAATTTTAAATACCACAACATTGAATTTCTATGTATATGTCTCTTTGGGCACATTTATGAGAGTGTTTCTAGAGATTATACCTAGAAATGGAATGGCTTGGGTTTAGCATTCATCTTTATATTTACAAAGTGATTATACCAGTTCACATTCTCCCCTGCAATGTATAAAACTATTGTTCCGTGCCCCTACAACCTTAGTAAGTCTTAGTATTTTTAAAATTTTAATTTTTGCCCATCTGAAGTATATAAAATTATAGCTCGTCTTAAACAATTGCCTTGATTACTAGTGTAATTGAACATATTTTCATAAATCTGTTGGCCATTTTCAGTTCTACGAAATTGCTTATTCACATTGGTGACCATTTTTTTTTCCATTGGATTTGTCTTTCAGATTGGTATATGTGGGATTCTATTTTTGTTTGTCTGTCTGTATTTTACAATATTTTCTCCCAGCCTGAGGCCTTATCACCTTTGCAAAGTACACAGAAGAATTTGATATACATTTTTTTATAGACTGAATTTTGTCATATTTTTCTTTTCAATTTTTTTGTGTCTCTATGAGAAATTCTCTACTTTAATAATAAAGATATTTAAAATATCTTATGAGTTTTCAGGTTTTATCACATTTAGGCCTTTAATTCATCTGGAATTTATTTTTGTGTGTAGTGTGTGTTGTGGATCTAATTTTTGTCCCCCTATATTGCCAACCAAGTGTTCTCAGACTGGCTGATTTATGTTAGCACTTCTGTCATATATTGTATTGATAAAATAAGCTTGCATTTGTTTCTGGTTTAGATATTTTGTTCCCTTGGTATGGGTAGATTGTTATTATAACAATATTGCTTTAATTCTTAAAATTTTATAAAAAAAGTTTTGATATGTGGTGAGGTGGTCCTCCGACCCCTTTATTTTCTTCAAAATTGTTTTGGCTATTCCTGGATCTCATCTTTTCCTCCTTCCATATGAGTTTTAGGATCAGCTTGTTGAGTTAGTGTTTTGATTAGAATTGGAATAATTTTATAGGTGATTTCAGGTTGAAATGAATATTTAAGTATATATACACACCTCTTACTCATAATATCCCTTCATTTCTATCTTACTAATTGCTTCAGTTTTATTTTTATTTATTTTTAAAAAAGATTTTATGTATTTATTTTGAGAGAGAGACTGAGCGGGGCAAGTGGCAGGGGGAGAGGAAGAAAGAGAATCTCAAGCAGACTCCATGCTGAGCATGGAGCCCGACGGTGGATTGATTCCATGGTCGTGAGGTCATGACCTGAGCCAGAATCAACAGTTGGACGCTTAACTGACTGAGTCACTCACCCGCGCGAGTGCTTCAGTTGCTTTAGATTAGTAAATGTTTTGTTTTCGATAAAGCTTTATATGTGTCCTATGAAAATGCATTGCATCTTTGGCTAGATTTATTCCTATGTGTCTCATTTTGGAAGCTATTATAAATAGGATATTTTATAAAAATTGTACCTTTTAATTGTTCATCACTGTATTGTAGGCCCTTTATGGAGTCTTCATATTGGTTTTTGTATTCCACAACTTTGCCAAACTCTCTCTCTCTCTCTTTTTTTTTTTTAAAGATTTTATTTATTTGACAGAGAGAAACACAGCGAGAGAGGGAACACAAGCAGAGGGAATGGTAGCGGGAGAAGCAGGCTTCCTGCCGAACAGGAAGCCCGATGCGGGGTTCGATCCCAGGACCCTGGGATCAGGACCTGAGCCGAAGGCAGATGCTTAACGACTGAGCCACCCAGGCGCCCCACCAAGCTCTCTTTTTAGTGCAGTAGTTTTTGTAGCTATACAGGGTTAAGTCTGTTCTTTTTTTTTTTTTTAATTTATTAGAGAGATTGAGAGCATAAGGAGAGGGAGAGAGAGAATCCTCAAGCAGACTCCTTCCTGAGTGGGGAGCCTGACGTGGGGCTCAATCCTAGGATCTCGAGATCATGACCTGAACCAAAATCAAGAGCTGGCCACTTAACTGACTGAGACACCCAGGTGTCCCATCAGGTAGCATAAATTCTTCATCTGTGCATGAGCATGGTGCAGACTTTGGGCTTCAGTTTCTTGTAGGAGCCCTGAGCAGAGCAAGTTTCCTTACTGTTCACTTTGTAAGTGGGTAGAGTTTGTCTAGCATCATGAAGAGTTGGCCTTTCCAAGGCTCTTGTTTCATTTAGGGGCCTAGTATCGACTCTTTCCTTCAAGGGTGGCCTTCTTTCCGTGTGGGCATCAAAAACTTGACACCTAAACTAGATCTTATGTCTAGTTTCTTATTTTCCTGGGCTTCTGCTATCCACCTTTAGAGTTTATCACTCTGTTTGGGTTTCCTCATAGGGAAAACTCCCCCTCTTTTAAGTTCAGTGTAGTTTTAAAAAATATTTTATTTATTTATTTGACAGAAAGATAGAGCCAGAGAGCACAAGTTGGGGAAGTGACAGAGGGAGAGGGAGAAGCAGACTCCCCGCTGAGCAGGGAGCCTGACACGGGGCTCGATCCCAGGACCCTGGGATCATGACCTGAGCTGAAGGCAGACACTTAACGGACTGAGCCACCCAGGTGCCTCTGTAGAGTAGTCAACTTTTAAGTATGTAAAAAATTCGTGACAATTCCCTTAAAAATAAAAAAAAAAAATACTTCATCCCAAGTTTGGTTTATAAACCTCTCAGTTTCAGTTAAAGTTTCACGAGCCAAGAATCGTTATCCCCCTGTTTGCCATTCTCCTAACAGTTTGTTTCTTACCTATCTTTTTTTTTTACAGTCCTTTCCATAACAATAACTCTCTCTTTGAGATCACTTTATTGGTGCCATCACTATTGTTTTGTGTTCTGATCCTATCTGATAGTCATACATTACTATCCTCCCAGCCTCCCACAGTACCACTGCCATCCCAGAGTTTTGGCTGTTGAACATAATTCAGTTTAATATCTTTAAGTATTAAGGTCTTGTAACAATCCATTCGCTCTTCCTTTACAGCTGCCTATATAATTGTCAGAGAGATCGAGGGGAACAGGAATACGATCATTAAGGACATCCCCAGTGACTCTATAAATAGACTTGCTTTCCTTATCCTATTCTAGATTGAGGTCTTTAAGCTTATCAACAAGGAGATCAAGTGCCTCATGAATTAATCTTCAGTCGTACTTTCCCTGCTAGATCTTTAGGCTATACAGGAAAGGCACAGAAATGGAAAACTGGAAGATCAGTGTTTTAGAGTTTAGAAGATCAGTGATTCGGTGCTTTAGTGACAAACAAACATGCTGCTAAGCTATTTCTAAAGATTGCCTTGCACCATAGATTTGATTATGGATTCTTTTTTTTAAAGATTTTATTTATTTACCTATTTAACGAGAGAGAGAGAGAGAGAGAGAGAGAGAGAGAGAGCGAGAGTGTGAGCACAGGGTGAGCAGGAGAGAGAGAAGCAGGTTCCCTGCTGAGCAGGGAGCCTGACGTGGGGCTTGATCCCTGGACCCTGGGATCATAACCTGAGCCGAACAGATGCTTAACTGACTGAGCTACCCAGGCGCCCCTTGATTATGGATTCTTGACTACATTGCTATTAAGTTATTTCATAAATTTTAGCCTTTAAGGATTTTTAAAAAGGTTTATTTATTTTAGCAAGAGAGGCCCAAGCAGAATCCATGCTGAGTGTGGAGTCCAGTGCAGGGCTCAATCTCACGACCCTGAGATCATGACCTGAGCTGGAACCAAGAGTCAGATGTTTAACTGATTGAGCCACCCAGGAGCCCTAATGTTAGCCTTTCTTTAAAAAGGAGACTTGAGCATCTAAGTTGGAACCTTTACTGAGGGGGCATTATATTTGAGGGTAGAGAGAGAAGTACCGGAGTGCTGCTATTTCCTCAGAACCTACAGATGGTAAGAATGGTTTTCCCATGACCAGATTCGCCATTTTCTCCATGCTCAGTAGAGTTCTTGATGGTACAGAACTGAGCTGATGACAGTCACAATGAGCAATGATTGCAGTTTCCTTCCTTCTGAGACTTTCTCAACATTTCTCAGTTACTTGGTCCCAGAATCAGCTGGCATAGCCCTGTGTCTGCTCATTGCCTGGGCCAGGATGGAGCCAAGTGTCTTGTTGGACAAACAGCCCACGGGCCTAAATCTGGCTCCTGCTTGTGCCTTGGAGATAAATCTAGATGCAGAGGTTAAAGAACAGGTTTGGGCCATATGCTTGCCTGGCAGGTGCTTCACAAAAAAACTCAAGATGCATAGGGTAAGGCTGCAAAAGCAGTGAGTTTAAAAGGATCTTTCCTATTGCCTCTTCCTTCTGTAGCCCTTGAGTTATATGCAAGGGCCATGAGCTGTATGCTCATGTATTATCTGGTTCTTCGTCTTCACTAAACTTCAGCCTCAAGAACTACTCTTTTCTCCCTCACCCCTGGTCTGGGTCGGAGAATGTGGTGGGCTCTCCCATGCGGAAGACAGTATCGGAGACTCCCCCTGTCACAGAGCTGTCTCTGTGGAACAGGGTTGTGCTGGCAGCTAAGAATGCTGGCTCTGGAGCCGGAGTGCGGGGTCGCTTTCTGTCTTGATCACCTTTTGGCTGTGGGACCCAGGGCCCAAGTTTTCTCCTCTGTTAAAGAGCAGTGATAGTGTACCTATCTTACAGGATTGTTGTGGGGGATAAGTTAGTATATAAACTGCTTTACCCAGTGCTTGGTCCATGTTTTATACTTAACAGCTCTTTAGCTATTATTTTTATTACCATCAATGGTATAAAATGGTATGCATAAGAGAAGGACAGTTTGCGACATAAATAGAGTAAAATCAACTAGTGGCCATAAGCCTGCAAGCTTCTGGCTTTAGCTGTTGGAGCTCAGGAAGTGTCAACATCGCTTCGACTGTAGGACCGGGATCCTGCTGCCTGGAGGCAGGTTGGATGCTTGAGAGTACGCCAGAAGGGGATGTCAAATGAGTATTTTCTTTCCTGTTTCCCCGTTGGACACATTGTTAGTCTCCACCGCAGACTATGACTGATGAAACTTGTGTAGTTTTTTTTGGGGGGGGGTGGTGTTGGGTAACGTTCCTGAAAGACCATAAGGCCTATAAAGCCATTTTCCCTACAGTGTAGGGAGAATATTTCTGCCTAAGCACTGTGTGACATTAGCTGAGAGTTCTTTTCTGTCACTCCAAATTAAACTTTAGAGCTGCAGGCTTGACCTTACACATACGTGTGGGTAAGCTGAAAGAGTATAGTTTCAAGGCACCAAGAATGTTATGGCACTCAAACCTTTCTATCTCCTGTGGCTAAAATTCCAATATTAGCACTTAATTCTTTTGTATTAAGCATTACCTGCTTTCTGGGTTTTTGTTCGAAATGCAAGTGTGCAGAAAAGAGTTAACATAGCAGGCCTGACTCCTGCTCTTTGAAAGGCCTGCTTCTAGGGTTGATTCCTGATTGGCATCTGGTCACGTGGGTTTTGGGAGTGTTCCCAGTACCCTGACTGATAAGAGTGGCTCACTGTGCCTCAGCTAGCCTGTCAACAGTATGGTTTGTGCCGAACATTTGCTTTCTTTCTGGGAGTCTAGAACTTGGGTTTATCTCTGGCATGGGGTGCCAATGTGACTAACCTCTAAGAAGAACCCCGGGTACTGAGTCTCTAAGGTCCTTTCTTGTTTTGGCAGCATTTCATATGTTATAGTTTCTCCATGCAGGAATTCAGAGTGTCCTGTGTGACTCCACTGGGAGAGGGCCTTTAAAACTTGCACTTGGTTTCCTTTGCTGATTTTGCTTTGTATTCTTTTTCTATAATAAGTTATAGCCACAAGTATAACTATATACTGAGTCCTTTGAGTCTTCCTAGTGAATCATTGAACTTGGGGGTGGTCTTGGGGTCCCCCAACACAGCAATATTCCTGATATCACAAGAAAACTATGGAACAATATCTGAGCAAAAATCCTCAATGAAATATTAGTGAGCTGGATCCAGTATCTTAAGATTATATACTATGACCAAGTGGGATTTATCCCAGGAATGAGAAATTGTTCTTACATTAAAAAAATCAATGTGATATACCATATTAATAGAATAAAGGACAAAACCCATATAATTATCTCAATATACATACACAAGAAAAATCATTTACAAGTTTCATGATACAACTCAATAAACTTAGAAGGAAATTTCCTTAACCTGATAAAGGCCATCTATGAAAAGATGTGAAAGCTTGAATGCTTTCCACCTAAATTAGGAATAAAACAAAGGTGTTCACTCACACTTCTTTGATTTAACAGTGTTAGAGGAAGAACTGTGTTCACAGACAACATTATCTGGTCTCTAGAAACTCTAAGGAATTAATAGACACAGGTTGTCCTTAGAGAAGAGCACATTGTCAAGTTGGCATGAGAATGAGTGTAGGGGACTTTCTGCTTGGAGTCCTGAGAGAGCCTGGCGACTCGGGACTTGGAGACTTCGAGATGGAGGAGGTGTTGAATGGGAAATTCACAGTCTGCCCGCTGCCTGGTATGTGGTTAATTGATCCACTGGAGTGCACAGGTAACTGGGAAGACAGTGTGCTCTTATAGGTATCCCTAAGACAAGAGCAGGGAAGGTAGGAGTTGTTGGCTGTTTAAAATTCTATAATGCCTGAGAGTGAATTACTGAGCGTCAACAGGGCTCTTAATAAAGGGATGGGAGGGGCATGACTTTTGGGACCAGACAGATTCAACTTTGAATCCTGCTTCTTTCCCTTACTTAGCTGTGGGATTTGAGACCACGCATCAGCCTCAGTTTCCAAATGGGGATGACGATATCTACTGTATCTGTGAAGACATGCATTTGACTGCCAGCCAGCAACTGGGATGAGAATAATAGTAATTTAAGCAATAAATTTATTACTCACTCATGTTCAGAGGCAGGGAGATCAGGCTTGTATAGTGGTTCCGCAGTAGCATCTGGGATCCAGCACCCTAATCTTTTTTTTTTTTTTTTAAGATTTTATTTATTTATTTGACAGAGACAGAGATTACCAGTGGGCAGAGAGGCAGGCATAGGGAGAGGGGGAAGCAGGCTCCCTGCTGAGCAAAGAGCCCGATGCGGGGCTCCATCCCAGGACCCTGAGATCACGACCTGAGCCGAAGGCAGAGGCTTTAACCCACTGAGCCACCCAGGCGCCCCAAGCACCCTAATCTTTTTGTTCCACAGTTCTGAACATAAGATTTCCATCCTCAGATTTGCCTTTATGATCCGTGATGTCTGTTGGAACTTCAGCCGTCATATCTGGGTTCCAGGCAGGAAGCAGGAGATAGAGCCCACCTCAGGAGTCTCTTCAATTTAAGGATCTTTTCTAGAAGTTCCACACAATGACTTTGACATTTCGTTGGCTGTAGTTTAGTCTTATGGCTGTACCTAATTGCAATCGAGGCTTTAAAATGTGGTCTTTAGTTAGGCTTATTGACACTCTCCTTAAAACCAGAGTGCTCACGAGGTAGAAGTAGGGAAGTGTGGCATGGCGTGGGCAAAGGGCTCCATGATGTCATGCACAAAAACCCAAGCTCAGAGCAGGAGCTCATGAGTGTTCTTCCCCACTCCCTGGCTCTCACTAGCAGTGGCCGGAAATAAGATGAATGTTCCTTGGCCTGAGTAGAGGATGTAGGTGACGAGAGCATTAACTAAGGGCTCCTTCTAAGAGCAGTGCCTCTCCCCACGTTTGTATACATGGTTCAGTGCCTGCCACTTCATAGATGCCCACAAGCACTTTTGGATGCATCAGAGAGCAAGGGATTTGGAGTCAGGCAAACCTCATACTTGAATCTTACCTTTGCCCCTCCAGCAGTTGGGCTGCTGTTCTGGGATCCCTGTTTTCTCTCCTGGCTCCAGCCAGTGCGGCTTGGTTCTCTGCTCTGTCTCTTAACTGGTTGGTACTTAACTGCTCTGTGCCTCAGTTTCCTCATCTATAAAATAACACCTCACAGGGTTGTTGGAAAGATGAGGAGACTTGATACAAAGCTTTAAGAACAGTTCCCTGCTCATGGCATTTGCTGGCATTCTCCTTCCTCTGCCTCTTCTACCTCGTCTCCATCCGATGCTCTTTTTTCTCTTCTTCACTGCGATTCACATCCTCTTGTCTCTCGTGAATAATGAAGCACCTCTTCTCTGGTACGTGTGGCCACCTGGGCCGCCTCCCTCACCACCCCGCTTCTCTTTGGCGATGCCTCAGTGGATGACAAAAGAGTTTGCCACCTCCTCCTCCTCCTTCTGGAACCTTAAGCAGCAGCAGAGTGTGAGCTTGAGAGTGGGGGTTTTGCTGGGGCAGGAACGGGAGGAAGACTTCTGTCAGGAGGGCTCTCCTGTATCTCCAGCCCCCACCCATGACTGTGGCCAAACAGGCCTTACCTTGCACCATCCCACCCACCTCTGCGGCCTCAGCTCTTGCCTTCCCCACCCCCATTCACTTCTCTTTAGCTACACTGGTCTCCCTGCTGTTCCTCCCATCATGCTTGTTTCTGTCTGGGGGACTTTCTCCCTCACTTAATTTAGTCACATTTTTTTTTTTTTTTTTAATTAGCCTGCCTCCTGCCATGTTCTGTATTGTCTGCTTTATTTTTCCTCAGACCAGGCATCAGTGCCTGGGATTTCAATAAAATGCTAATTGTTTTTTTTTTTTTTTAAGATTTTTATTTATTTATTTGACACAGAGAGAGAGATCGCAAGTAGGCAGAGAGGCAGGCAGAGAGAGAAGGAGAAGCAGGCTCCCTGCTGAGCAGAGACCCCGATGCGGGGCTCAATCCCAGGACCCTGAGATCATGACCTGAGCTGAAGGCAGAGGCTTTAACCCACTGAGCCACCCAGGTGCCCCTAAAATGCTAATTGTTAATTGTTTATCTCTTCTGCACTGGAATGGAAGGTGCTTTTTGTCTGCCATCTGAGTCCTCAGTGCCTAGAACAGTCCCTGGCGCATAGTAGGGGCTCCAGGAACTTTTGTTGATGGAGTAGAATGCTGGTTAATGCTGATTTTTCTCTGACCATTTTTTTCCTTGTTGAGCCTAAGGTTCGGGGTGAACTCTGGGTTGAGATTGGGTGGGAGAGGCTGATGGGTCACTTGGTGGTCTTTAGTATCAAGGCTTGGGTGCTGTTCTGGGACCCCCGTTTTCTCTCCTAGCTCCAGATCTGCTCCTGTAATTATTTATTTATTTATTTTGAGAGAGAACAAGAGAGTGTGAGTGAGACCAAGCAGGAGTGGAGCAGAGGGAAAGAATCATAAGCAGGCTCCATGCTCAGCCTGTGATGTGGGGCCCAGTCTCATGATCCTGAGATCATGACCCCGAGATCATGATCTGAGCCAAAATCAAGAGTCGGTCATTTAACCGGATGAGCCACCCAGGCTCCCCCTCTGCTCCTGTAATTAAAGTTGATTACAATCAGGTTACAAAGTAACTTCATATACATTGTCCACATCTTAATATCCACAAGGATCAAACTATTGACCTCAGGTACAACTGGTCACTGTGTGAACCACTTGCTCCCCCACCCCCCTTTACCGCATGCTGCTGTAGTGCAGCAAATCCAGGGTACAAGACTTTCCCATCCTCAGGGCAGGCCCAGGGTTGCTTGCCGGGCTGGCCACAGAGCAACAGGGCTGAAGGGCAAGGCTTTTTCTCCAACTTGGGCATCGTCCCCTGGCCCAGGGCCTGTTCAGGGGTGTCCTGCCCCACCCCCACCCCCAGTCTCGGCATTGTGCTGCAGGCTATTAAGGGCCCCCATCTGCACATCTCTCATTAATTAAAAATGCTACAAACCATCTGTTTGAGAGGAAGCCTCAGAGAGGGGCTGCCTGCCCGAGACTGCATTTTCTCATACCTCTCAACTTTAATTGAAAACTTAATTTTAGA
The DNA here is from genome assembly GCA_028646535.1 of Procyon lotor. Classification (NCBI taxonomy): domain Eukaryota; kingdom Metazoa; phylum Chordata; class Mammalia; order Carnivora; family Procyonidae; genus Procyon; species Procyon lotor. The sequence continues at coordinate 16,221,344 of CM053619.1, read as the reverse complement.
ATACAACCCAGGTCCATAAACCCTTCTTGCTGCCAGTGACAGTGATGGTGGAGGGGGTGGGCCAGGTGAGCCCCTAGGTTACAGAGGGGCGGTGGTGCCGGGCAAAATTCAGGAGCTTGTGTTAGCCAGTTTATCAGAGAGGGTGGAGAGAGGAGCTAAAACCCAGAAACCGGTGGCTAGAGGAATAAGGCCAGAGATGCAGGGGTGGCCAAGCTTAGAGGAATACACCTTGGAGATGAGGGGAGCCAGGAGGCCCAAAAGCATCTCCTAAGTGCCCTGTGTCTGGCCAGGCCACTTCCCCAGGTCAACTTCCTCCCCTTCCTGGGATACTGGAGTCAGGATGGGTCCTTGGCTTTGTGCAACGGGATGGTTTAGGGATGAGGCCCTTCTCAGGGAGTGGGGGCAGTTTTATCTTGCCTCTGACTGCTTCCTTCCACCCTCGGTCTCTCTTCCCGTTGCCCCTGCCCTGCCTGTTTGCCTGGCAGGCTTTGAGGTCACAGTCACTTATGAGGTGAGGGCGAGATGATGATGTTAGCCAAGGCTTGATCCCCTGGATACTCTGCCCCATGGCTGGATTTCTTGGAGATGGGGAGGGCAGCTCCCTGGCAACTGAATAGATGGCAGTCCTTCTCCCCATCACATACAAAAGGCCCGTGGGTTCACTAATGACATTCTTTTCACCTGCCCTTCCTGCTCCCCCACCCCACCCCCAGCAAGACAGAACAGGAGTCATTCCCCATTTCCCCATTTTCCAGAAAAGGAGACGGGTGGCAAGGCATAGAAAGTGACTTGCCCAAGTCACTAACACGGCTGTTAGAGCCAGAGTTGGCTCCAGAACCCAGGCCTGGCACAAGATCAGTTCTCTTTCTGCCCCATCTCACTGTCTCTCCTGGTCCTCCCACTGTGGGTCTTGGAGCACCAGGGATGATGGAGGCAGGCAGTGTACTCCGAACTGGATGCAGCGCTCAGTCCATGGTGACGATAACTATATGCCAGCCAGAAGCAGCTGATGGATACCTGTGTCCTCAGGGCCCACTGCGGAGCCTCTTACAGGTCCTCAGTTGTGTGTACTGAGTGCAGAGGTGAGTGAATGGGTGGATGAGGGAAAGAAGGAAGGAAGGAAGCTCATTTCCTTGAAGGCAAACCATTCTGGCAGGCCCTGAGACTTAGACATTGGAGTGATGCAAGCCAGGAGAAATCACTGGTAAATCTGGACTCATTTTAAAGGAAAGGCCCAGGCAGGAAGCAACAGGCTCATGGTCACAAGCTCGCTTTTAGAGGACCAGGCCTGGAACCCACAACTCCTGACGTTTTCTCTTTCTCCTCTTGCCCTGGGTGGGGATCAAGGGCAGGAGGATCTGAGCTGCTTAGAATGGGCTTCACATCAAGTCACGCCAGCCTCTCTCCATCTAATCTCCCCAAATCAATTTGCAGAACTTCCATTAATGCTGTCAGGAAATCTGCAAACTGTTTAAAGCCAGGGCAGCACCGTAACTGCTGGCATAACAGCTACCTGGGGGGAGACCAACATTAATGGCATAATTAAAGATTAGCGTGGCCTTGGGCAGTTCAACAAAATTTACCTTTCTCAGCAACTGCTGGTAGAGAACTCTGAGTGGTGGGAGAGCCCCACATTCACCAAGGGCTGGGCCAGGTGGCTTTGTACCTCTCTTATTTTTATTTATTTATTTATTTGAGATTTTATTTATTAATTTTCAGAGAGACAGAGAGCACAACTAGGCAGAGCGGCAGGCAGAGGGAGAGGGAGAGGGAGAAGCAGGCTCTCCGCTAAGCATGGAGCCCGATGCAGGGCTTGATCCCAGGACCCTGGGATCACGACCTGAGCCAAAGGCAGCCGCTTAACCAACTGAGCCACCCAGGTGCCCCTGCACCTCTCTTATTGACACTGTACATATCCCCAGGAGGCTGGCATCTTCTGGGGCCAGGGATAAGGAGCAGCAACTTGTTTGGCCAGGTAGAGGGAGGTTGATTCGAAGAAATACTGTAGAGCAGGGCTTCTGAGACTCTGATGGGAAGCCACACCATCTGGGCATCCTGTGAATGTGGGCTCTCATCCACGAGGGTTGAGGTGGGGCCTAAGACTGCGTTTCCAACAAGCTTCTGGGAGATGCTTGTGCTGCTAGTTCTTGGAACACATAGTGAATAGCAATGCAGAGACAAAATCAGGCACAAGGACAGGAGCTATAGCTCAAACACTCATGAACACAAGGTGGTTTCACTGGTGTTTCCAAGCCAGCCCTGAAAGGG
>CM053619.1:16161902-16218576 GCA_028646535.1 Procyon lotor | reverse complement strand
AAAGTATTAGTTCTGAGCATGTAGGAAGTCCTCTGTGTCACTGTGAGATCTTTCGAACTTCAAGACAGTTTTCACAGAAAGGATATTCAGAGGATACTTACGTTTTTGAAAGGAATATCTAATTCATTAAATTTATAACATATGTTATATATATTTAATATATTTAATAAGTGATACATATAAAAATTATAAAATTTATAATTTTACAAAAATCTAGTTCTTAAATTTTAAGATTTAGCTTAAAAATTTTTATTTTTCTTTTTAACAGTCATTTAAAGGGGCCTTTGGATGATTTATATCCCTTACAAAGTTAGTCAAGTATCCTCAAGTACTTAAAATATCATTTGATAAATTTAATATATTTCATCTTATTTTTAAGTACTACAATTTATTACCTGACAAATCTTCCCAAGTAATTAAGTAATTCTTACAAATGCAAGGGAATCTTAAGTTATCTTAAGTGTTCCATCACTTAACACATATGAATTTTTTTTTTAACACATATGAATTTTAAGATGATTTTTTCACCTTAAAATCACGAATCTAACTCAGTTATTAAATTACATTTTAGATTGGAACAAAAGGCCAGCTTGCTATTCAAATAGGCCAAATTCTCAAAACGTTGCAAATACTTAAGATGCCAATATGCACAGACCCTTTAACATCTAAAAATATTTATTCCGTGGGTTTGAATTTCTATCCTTGAGGATACTTCTAAACATTTCTGTATTTGAGGATGGAAGATTTTTACCCAGTAAGACAGTAATTATACCTTTCTAAGTGGTTTTGGGGGTCACCTCAGACAGTTGAGGTTCCATAATAATCAGAGTTATTGGCCATGATGCTGGCTGGATTCTTATCAGTGGCCTTAATGGAACCCACTTAGCTCCATATTGAGATGCTTTGTCAGGGACTCCATAAAGTAAAGAAAGAGGTGGGCATGCAGCCTGCACCCCAGGATTGGGGGCCTTCATTACGCAGTTTTTCAGTCCACCGCAGAAATGTGAGGCCCCTCCTAAGCCACCACAACATGTGGTCAGGCTTCACATTTGTTGGCCTCTTGAGATACTGAAATATCCTCTTGTTTCCAGGCTTTGATAACCTTTCACCTTAAGGAGATGCTGTTTTGTTTATATTCTTTTTGTTTCTTATTCACACTTCCTTAGGTAAGAAAATGGTATCATTTGAGAATTCTGGTTCTCTCTTGTGAGTTGATTTACCTTTGTGGCTGTAACTCCCAGGGTCATGCTCTGAGAAATCAATGTTAGCACTAAATTAGGATTATCGACACCGATCATCTTAAAAGGTGAGGTGGTCTCTGTGCAGACCCCTGGGATATCCGGGAGGATGCCAGATGGTGGCCCCTAGCTCCTCAGGTCCTGAGCACTTGTGGTTGCTCCTCTTCTGGACGTTTACAGTGCAAGGGAAGGATCATGAGCTCAGGGTCTGGGTAGAGACCTTGGGGCTGTAGCTTTACCTCTCAGTCTGTTTCCTCTTGAGTGAGATGGAGATTGTGGTATTTCCCTTGGTAGGGTGATCAGGAGGAGCCAGGGAGAATGAATCATACAGTGTAGTACATGGTACATTGTAAGTGCTACAAAGAGTTACATCCTTGTTCCTTTTCCTTCAGTCCATTTTCTTTCTTTCTTTTTTTTAATTAACATATAATGTATTATTTGCCCCAGGGTACATGTCTGTGAATCGTCAGGCTTACACATTTCACAGCACTTAACATAGCACATACCCTCCCCAATGTCCACAACCCAGCCACCCTATCCCTACCCCCTGCCTCCCAGCCACTCTTAGTTCATTTCATGAGTCTAGGAGTCTCTTATGGTTTGTGTCTCTCCCCATCCCCTCCTGTTTTATTTCTCTCCTCCACCCTCCCACAAACCCCCGCCTTGCCTCTCAAATTCTTCATATCAGAGAGATCATGTGATACTTTTCTTTCTCTGACTGACTTATTTCACTTAGCATAATACCCTCCAGTTCCATCCATGTCATTGCAAATGGCCAGATTTCATTTCTCTTGATGGCTGCATAGTATTCCATCGTATATATATACCACATCTTCTTTATCCATTCATCTGTTGATGGACATCTAGGGTCTTTCCATAGTTTGGCTATTGTGAACATTGCTGCTATAAATATTCGGGTGCACGTGCCCCTTCGGATCACGATGTTTCTATCTTTAGGGTAAATGCCCAATAGTGCGATTGCTGGGTTGTAGGGCAGCTCTATTTTCAGCTTTTTGAGGAACCTCCATACTGTTTTCCAGAGTGGCTGTGCCAGCTTGCATTCCACCAACAGTGTAGGAGGGTTCCCCTTTCTCCGCATCCTCGCCAACATCTGTCATTTCCTGTCCTTCAGTCCATTTTCAAAATGGCAGCTGATTCCACATATCTCCATAATTACAGGCAAGAGCAAATCGAAGCTGACAGACCAGACGGCATCGTCTTCAAAACACTAACAATGGCCAATGTTCACTAGGGCTGTCTGGCCGACTGAGAATGTCACCCCAAGGGTAGGGGATTGCTCAGCTCAGACCTCGCAATGTGGGTGGATTGGCCTGGGTCTAGGGGTAGCAGCTGACCTGTGTCAGGGAGCCGTGGCCATTTCTTCACAGCGCTCCCTAACCCTACCTTGGGCCCCTCCACTCCTACTGCCTCACCTGCAGCACCCTCCTCCTGCGGACAAATGGCCATCCTTGGGTTGTAGAATGAGCACAGGTTCGTGGAGTCAGACAAACTTGAGCTTGAATTCCAGTCCTGCCATTGATTGGCTGGAGACCCAGGCAAGCCACTTCACCCCCTGGGCCTCTGTTTCCTCATCCACAGTGAGGGTTATAGAATAAGGCCTGCTCTCACTGGGATGGCATGCAATGAACTAAGATGATGGGAGCTTTGCAAACTGCAAAGCCCTGCACACCTTTCCTGTAAGGACCATTGCAGTATTAGAATGCCATTCTCAAATGGACATTTTCTTCCCCCCCCATGTCACCTGCCTTTCTGAGGAGCAGCCCAAATGCCTCGTCCACTGTCGTCCATAACCAGAATGAAGCCTTCCCTGGTCCTTGCTTCCTGAAAGCCCCAATTTTCCTTCATTCGAGCTGTAATCTATATAGCTAGTGGCTTATAGGTTAGTGTTCACCATTACACAGTGAATGTCTCTTTTCTGTCTGTCCAGCATAAAACGGAGCCTGCCTTAATGGGTACTAGTTGAGTGAAAGCATGATTCACGCGCTAAGTGCATAGTAGAGAAGTGATGCCCCATCTCCCCAAGAATTTCGTTTCCAGCCATCTTCGCCTCTGAGTCTCTTCCTGAACTCCACTGGCCCTCTCACAGCCCCTCTCTGGGCTTCTCCACCCCTCTTCGTTTCAAGCCTGGAACTGGGTGCACAGCTCCCGTTCCCTGCCTGAGGATTATATGCAGTGATGAGAAATGTGTTTTCTTACTGTTTTAGGAAGCCCCACAGGATGGGGGCGAGGGAGGGAGAAATGAAATCAGAAGCAATAATTGATCTTGTGCTAAAGGGTTCCAGGAAGCTGTGCTTTTACTGCACGCCTCTCTCCCAGTGCCGACCCTTCCTTTACTGGGAAGGTCATTGGCTGGGACAGCTGGCAGACCAGGTGTGCCTGCCCTTGCACCTGAGGGGATGGAGCTCACTGGCCCTGGAAGGAATTCTGATTCTGCGCAGGGATCTCTCATTGTAGGATCAGGCAGGGGACCACACATCACCCTGCCTGCCCCCTGCCTGCCCTCAAGGCCTTTGCCTCGGTTTCTTAGGCGTTGAGGTGCCATAGAGAGATGCGGTAGGAAGGAGGCAGGAGACAGTTGCCATTGCTAGGTATGTCACCTTAAGCCCGTTTGCCTCTCTGCAGTAGGGATAAGGACAGAAGTGTGGGCCTCACATGGGCTGGATGAGTCCTATGAACTGGCCTGTGCCTCCTAAGTTCCAATCCCCAGTTTTGTCCCTGTGCTCAGAAAGCTTCTGTCTTTGGGGCTGATTGACAATGACACATACATAGAAGAAGCTGATGCACACCAGCCAGGATGCTACCCTGTGGTTTATACAGAGAAATACAACTGCCAGGTGGACAGAATACTCCTCTGGGCAGGGCTGATATAACAGAGACCCAGGCCCAAATGTGGACTCTGCCACTTACCTGCTGTGTGAATCTCTCCAAGTTGGAGCCTCAGTTTCCTCTTCTCTAAACTGGGAAGAATATCGCTACCTACCTGATGAAGTTGTATGAGGAACGAGGAACTATCATATGTTAAATGCTTACCTCTGTTTGGCTTTTAGAAAACACATCACAGCATGTTAGCTGTTACTATTATTGTGACTTGGCTTTAGTTAAACAAGGCTTTCACCCATTGCTTGGGTAGATTTTCCAAGAAAGAAGGAATAGCTCCGTCTGCTCAGCCAAAACATTCCCAGGGCAAGAGCTGGGGTGGGCTCTTCAAAGTTCGCTTCTGGGAAAGCCATTCTTTCTGTTCCCATTGCTGACCGAGCTGCAGTGCATGTTGGACAGGACACAGCAGCTGGGGGCATCTGGGTGGCTCAGTCAGTTGAGCGACTGACTCTTGGTTTTGGCTCAGGTCGTGATCCCGAGATGGTGGGATCGAGCCCCGTGTTGGGCTCAGTGCTCAGCATGGAGTCTACTTCGGATTCTTTCTCTCTCTCCCTTCCCCTCTTCCCCCTCCCCACTCCCCCATTCCTAAAAATCAGTCAATCAGATCTTAAATTTTTCCCCCAAATTGCCTTCCATACACATTTTGTCAATTCACCAGCAAAATGTGACGCTTTCTGTTTCTCCAAGAGTGTTCTCGAACTTTAAAGTCAAAAAAATTTTTTTCGGCTTTACTGAAGAATTTTTTTTTTCAATGATGGATAGAAAGTCGTAGGTATCGTGCTTCAGGTTTTGTGTGTTTCCTTGTTAATGAGGCTGAGGATCTCATGTCATATGTCTGAGAACTATTTTTGTTTCTTTTTCTGTGGACTGTATTCTTCACCCATTTTTTCAAACTGGGTCTTTGTTATTTTCTTATTCATTTCTAGTTCTCTAAGAAATGAGGTCTTTCTCTGAAATATGTATTGAAATATGTTCTCTTGACTTTATCATTTGTCTTTTAATTTTGTTTACAGTTTTTTTCATGTAAAATAAATAATTTTATGTAGAAAAGAGAATTGATTTCTTTTATGGTTTCTGGGTTTTGTGTCCTACTTAGAAAGGTGTTTTTCCCACTTTCAGATTCATTTTTTGGAAGTACATTTATGGTTTCATTGTTTACGTTTAAATCTGGGATCCATCTGGAATTTATTTTGGTGCGTGAAGTGAGGTAAAGATCTAACTTTAAATATTGCCCAGATGGCTAGTTTCTCAAATAAGAAGAAATGGAAGTCCTTCATATTTGAAATCAAACCCAAACAAATCAGAGGCTGTGATTTGTTTGAATTTGTTTGAATTGAGCCCAAACAAATCAAGACACTGCGATTTGTTTGAATTTGTTTGAATTGAACCCAGACAAATCAGAGGCTGTGATTTGTTTGGGTTTCTACAGATGATAGGACCCACAATAATCCTGGGTCCATATGAGCAGTGAGAAGCTACAGTGATGGAATGTGTCCATGAAGTGATCTCCCAGGGCCCAGCCAAGGGACAGGCATTTGCTACAGGAACTTTCCTGGAGGCCGGCAAATGATGACTTAGTTAAACACTTAGTGCTTACCACGGGCCAGGCAGTGTTCTAGGTGTGTTCTAGGTATTTGCTTTTTCAAAGCTCACAGCATCAGTAGGAACTACTGTTATTCCCATGTTACCGACTGAGGTTCGGAAGGGAGAAGTGACTTGCCCAGGCTCCCACTCCAGAGGGGTGCCCCAAACATAGGCTCTGCTGCCCTTCATAGGGTGTGAGCAGTGGTAGCACCCGAGAGTCTGTGCGCAGAGCTTCCCGAATGAAGGCGAGGGTGAACCCTGGAGGCCCTGTCCTGCAGGAGCGCATCAGAATCTCCTGGGAGCAGGGAGGGGTTAGCACAAGAAAAAGCAGCTTCGGTGTTAGGATCTTTGAAAATGGAGTTGCTCTTTGAAAACAAAATTTTGTTTTGGAAAACAAAACATCCTCTACATTTTTCATAGTGTGGGTCACTGACAGGGCGTGAGATCTTAATGTTGCCTAAACAGAGGTGTGTGTTTAAAAAACATATATATATTGGGGCATCTGGGTGATGCAGTCGGTTGAACACCTGACTCTTGATTTTGGCTCGGGTCATGATCTTGGGGTCGTGAGATTGATCCCCGTGTGGGGTTCTGTGCTCATCGTGGAGTCTGCTTGAGATTCTCTCCCTCTGCCCTTCCCCTCCACTTGAGCCTGCTCTCGCTCTCTCTCAAATAAATAAATAAATAAGATCTTTAAAAATAAATGTTAAGAAACATTGGTCCAGACCAATTTGCAGACAGGAGAACAACGGTTTAACGAGGTGCCCAAGGTGGTGGTGGGGAAGCACACCGGACAAATCCTGTCCTGTAAAATGGGAAAAAGACTATCAGGTAGGGGAGCCAGGAGTAAAGAAAGTGGCCCAGCTTGCGCTGCGTCGCTCCTGTGTATTGAGGCAGGCCCGCACATCCGCCGCGCTCATGACCCGGTGCTGGGAGCTCTGGCTGACACCCGCTGAGCACCTGCATGGCGCGCAGCCCGAGGGTCCTGCCAGCTGGGTGTCTCTTCTGTTTCCTGCTGCTGCGCTGACCCCTTCCCACACCAGTACTGCTGAGCGGGGGAGTCGGGGCCTCTGCGCCACGGAGGAGATGGTCAGTGGGGGCTGGGAACCTGCCTGCGGACTGCTCAGGCACTGCGGCTCCTGTTTGGAAATACAAATTGCTGCAGATTTGCCATCTCTGGAGAGAAATTGTGTTTGGTAATTTAAGTGTTTTTTGTGCTTTGGTGCTTCCGTCTGTTTAAAGGGGGGGGAGAGTGTGGAGGGCCTTGTCTGCGGTGTGTGTGGGGCGGAACGCAGGCTGAAAGCGAGCAGGAAAAGCAACCTGAGGTGTAGGAAAAGGCTCCTCTCTCCATCCTGAGGGGTAGGCCTGCATTCTGGGGCTGAGCTCTGGGGTGTAGGTCAACTTCCAGCCCAGGTCCTGGCTGGGTGCTGGCCTGGGCATACCGGCTATCTTTACAGAAACATCAACAGACTCAGACCAGGGGCCAGAAGTCTGGCACTGTCACTGTCCCTTTGTGGTGGCTCTGCCTACAGTGAGGGCTTGGGCCGATGGTATAGTAGAATAACGCACCAGGCTGGAAAAGCTGCCAGCCTAGTGACTGGTCCATAAGAGTACCTAACAGACGCTGTGCCTACTGTTACTCTAAGGCCATAGGTCTATTAACTCATGAATCCCCATAGCAACTCTGTGAGGAGGGTACTATTATTTCCCCCATTTAGAGATGAGAAACCTGAGACACAGAGCTTCAGTCACTGGCCCAGGGTCACACAGCAAGTTGGCGGCAGGAACTCAGGTCTCTTGACTCATAGGTCTGAATTTCTTGCTGAGAGTCATCTGTGAGGTCAGTCCAAGTGCTGACCTTCTAAGACCAGGTGTTGGGGGAAAGTGGTGGGAGCTAACAAGGGTGTTTTAGATCAAGGAGGATTGTTGGGGTCCACCTGGTTAATCGTGGGTGCCTCCTGAAGCAGGTGAGCCTTGGGGAACAGTTAGGATGATCTGAGAAGTCGACGCCTGTGTGCTGGGCACCCCCAGCATACCACCCTGCATCAGCAAAGGTTAGGCGGCTGGAGGGGGATGGTTAGGCGGAGGGGCCTTTGTGCCGCTTAGCCATCTGGGAAGCTTGTGCGAGGAAGAAGGGGAAGAGATACCAGTAGGCAGAGCAGTAGCACCTGGGCCTGTTCACCAAGCATTGCTGCAGCCTCTTCTTCATAGCAGTCCTTGGGTGCTGGGGCTATAGAAACGAGGAAGACCCAGTCCTGGCCCTGGACTTGACCGTCATCTTTGTAAGACAGATTAGTAATAAGCTCAGTCATTGTAGAGTGTGCTAAGGGCTTTCTTTGGTAGTTGGAGGTATCAGGGGACCCAGGAACTCAGAGGGGAGGCACTCAGCCCAGGCAGGGGGGTGGAGTGATGGTTAGGGAAGGCTTCAGGGAAGAGGTGACTTTGGGGCTCAGATATGAGGGAAAGGGGCAGTTCCTCTAGAGGTCCTCATATTGGCATGGTGGGACGCCTGCCCCCCATAGCTTTTAAAAGATGCTGATGCCCAGGCCCCACCCAGACCCATTGAATTGTCCCCTTGTGATTCTAACGTGCAGCCAGCAATGAGAGCTGCTGAACTGTAGGGACAAAGGAGGAAGTGATGACGGGGAAGGGGAGAACAGTGTGAGGCAAGGGATGGTGTGGAGGGGGGAGAGAGGGCGGCATGTTCCAGGGGCTACAGACCGGATCACTGGGGCTGTGAAGCAGAGGACAGGAGGATGAATGCAGGGAGAGCTATGAGGGCTGCAGCCAAGGCCAAGGTGGGCACACACCCAACAACACAGCTTCTGGTGTCCTGGGTAGAGCTGCCAGCCCACCCCATATCCTGCACCCGTCTTGGGGGTGCCGGCCACCTCGCTGCCCTTCCATGGAGCTGCCAGCCATACTGCTAGCTGTGTGCAGAGCTTACCTTGCAGAATTGGTGCTGGGTCAGTAGTAGGGAGCCTCTGGGAACCAAGGGGCTTGGAGGAACCCTCGGAGGGGCCCGATGACTCACCACGGCCGCCCAGAGCCCAGGGCTACTGGGAAGGGGTGGGGAAGGTGGTCGCGCTGACTGGGTTAAGCCCCGACTGGCCGTGTGGGTGCTGGCACTCTTCAGAGGACTGTTCTTGAGCAGGCTCGAAAGTAACCAGGGTGCTTTAAATCAAGAAGTCTCATAGACTCCTGGCACCAGCTCTGAAATTCCAGCGTCCCGGGGTCCGCAGATCTGAGTTCTCTCCCCAGGGCTGTTACACATCTGCTCTCTGACCATGGCCAAGGGACTTCTCTCCTCTGGCCTCAGCTGCTTTATGGGTAACATGAGGGTCCTAATCCGACAGGGCGTGGGGGTTCAGACAGTGTGTGTAAGATGCTCGGCACACAGCCAGTACAAGCTCAGTGAATGTGCTTCTGACTTCTTTCCCTTGCTTCATTTTGCCTTTCCCTAAACATCGGTCCCTGGCATTACACAGCTCTGGGTCTTCACACCTGTGTCTTCTGAGAAGTGTCCTCCGACGGCTCTGGGTCCTGGCGGGGTGGTTCAGGGTGGGCTCTGCCCTTTCTTCCTTCTCAGGGCAGGACTGTGGGCTTCCTCCTGGGCCCTGATCCTGCCTAGCCGAGGTCGGCTGCCCCTTCCCTCCACACGGGACGCCTTGTCATCGAGGTCCCGGCAGTGCTTCCAATGTTGTCCTGATGCTGAGAAGTGGGCGCAGGGGACATGGGAAGGATGGGTTTCCAGGTGAGGGCAGCCCATGCCTGGAGGGAGGATGATGGGGAGTTATGGGAGGCACTGCCAGGGAGATTTGGGAAGGGTTCAGGAGAGATGCTTGTTGCTAGGTGACCAGCAGGGGCCGGTTGGGAGAGGTGAGAGGATCGCTGTGGAAAACCCAGATCCCTTTTCCCTCAGCTCCTGGGTGAATTCCTGCCCCTGGTCACGGCTGGTCCTCCCGCTTCCTATTCTCCCTCTTTTCCCTCTCCCCCATCCAGTGCCATCAGATAAACAAATTTGTATAGGGATGAGACAAAGTCCCAGATTTTGGCTTGAGGTTTTAATTTTCTTCCTTTTCAGTAATATTTGCAACTTGTTTGAGTAGGCATGTTTGTGTGTGGGGTGTGTGTATGCACATTTGTACACACCGTGTGTGCCTTTGCGTGTGTGGGGATATAAAACAATTCGTAGAGGGGTGTCCGTGGCAACTGCTCCCCCATACTGCATGCTTCTCATGTGCCAGGCACTTGCTCTGTCCTTTTCTCTAACTAATTTCCATCATCTCGGAATCCTCCCAGCCACAGGTGAAGGAAGCAATTTTGCCATCCTTTCACAGATTAAAAAAAAATCTGCAGAGGCTCAGAGAGCTTAAGTGGGCTTGTCTGAGGTACCTGGGAAGGGGGACAGCCAGACTTTGAACTCAGATCTGCCTGTGCGCTTTAGCACTAAGTAACGCTCCGTTGAGACAGGGCTCCCCAGCTCAGGGAAGCCATTCCCAGCCTCAGGAGAAAAGTGCGTGCAGAGGAAGTACTCTGGCCTAGGACTTAGGAGGCCTGCCTGAGGTCTGCTCCCAAGTTTGTCACTGGTGACTCACTCTCTGACCTTTGTCGTCTCTGGGCTATAGGCAGCAGAGACATCTGTCTTAAGGGAATGCTCTGTTCTTGGCTTTGCTGCCCTTGTCCTGAAGATTTCCCTTGGGGCTCCCCCACCCCACTGGTTCCCTTCCAATACTGGCTCTGCCCACTTCTCTACTTCAGGCCGCCCCGAGGGGGTGCAGTGCTGTGCCCACTCACCTGTCTCCCCCAACTCTGGACTGACCGGGACCAGAGAATCTGGGCCTGGGTTTCAGTTGCAGCGGGAAGGATTCCGGTTGGATCCTAGGAGGCACTTCAGGACACTGAGGAGCTGTGGGAGGGTGCATATGGGATGGGGGTTTTTAAAGGCCCAGCGCAAGCAGTAGGGACAGTGAAAGGGGTGGGGTGGTGGTGGTGGGAAATGTCCTCTGACCCTGATCTTGGGGAGAGTTCTCATTCAGAGGTGTCCCCACCTCCTTCCCCCAGTCCCACATTCAGGTGCTGGACTTGGAACCCCTTTCCCCACCACTCTCTACTCTGAGGCTGCTCCTAATATCCTTTTATGGATTTCCCTCAGCTTCAGGGTTTGGGGGTGAGGCTCAGGGTCCCAGTCACAATCCAGCAGAGAGACTCTGACATCCCACCCCACCCCCAGTTTACAGAGATTTCAGATTTTCTGACTAGAGCAACCTCCTCCCCTGACTGCCTGTGGGGGGCAGCCTTACCCCACGCACCCTCTGAAGAGCCTTGTGGAGTCCAGTTGCTCTAAGGGTTAGGTTGGGGCTCCTGGAGGAAGAGGCAGAGGCGCTTGACCCCCTCCTCCCTTCCCCTGGGCCTGTGAGAGGGGAGAGGAGGGAAGGTTGCGCCCTGAGTGTAACCAGGGGCACAGCTGGGCACGTGGGTGGGAGCATCTGGTGATTCTGAGGGGTAGCTCAGCCTGGTCCAGGGGAGCAGTTCTCACCCATAGTCCAAAGTGCTCCAGTGCCAAGCTGTGGCCCAGCCAGGCGCCCCCTGCAGGGCTCTTTTGGGTGCCCTGGATAGGACAGGCGATGCAGATGTGGCAACAGGGAGAGAAGGTAGGGGGCCCAGAAGCTGGCTGCCTGCCCAGGGAGAGATGGACCATGTGGTAGGGGGTGTGAGGCATGGTGTGGCTGATGTCCGGCCTCTAGTCACCTCACTGCCCATACCCCAGGGCACACAGTCCCTGGAGCCCAGGAATGTAGGGGATGGGAGGGGACTTGGGCTCAGGAAGACAAAGCAGGGGAAGAGTGGGAGTCAAAGGGAAAGGACGGTGAGAAGACATGGCTCAAATCCCTATCAGCCAGGAGACCTTGGGCTTTCTGACCCTCAGTCACCTGGGGTGCCGTGTCAGGGGGTGGGGGTATGGGTGCACCGGGGGTGAGGATGCCTCTCCCCTAAGGCTGCTGGATCGAGAAGTGAGGAAAGTGCTTGGCACATGGTAGGTACTCACCAAGGGGCAGCCCCCTCTGGCCATCTTGTCTAGGGAAGCTGACTCCCTGATCTTTCTCCCCTGCAGACTGCAGCTCTGGAGAGGCAGCCTGGTCTAGTGATTAGAGCAGAGTCTGGAGCCACACTGTCCTGCTTCACAAGCCCGCTGCAGCCATACACTAGCCAGGTGTCCTAGGCAACTTATTTAACCTCCTCGTGCCTCAATTTTCTCATCTCTAAAATGGGGTCATAATAACTCCTACTTCAGAGGGTTGTGCTGAGACTAGAATGAGTTTTTAAAAAAGATTTATTAATTTGAAAGAGAGAGAGAGTACACGAAGCAGCAGGAAGGAGGGGCAGAGGGAGTGGGAGAGAGAATCTTAAGTAGACTGTGCAGAGTGTGGAACCCCACGCAGGGCTCGATCTCACGACCCTGAGACCATAACCTGAGCTGAGACCAAGAATCCGATGCTCAACTGACTGTGCCACAAAGGCGTCCCTAAAATGAGTTTGAATGTACGGAAAGCACTTAGGACAGTGCCTGCCCCATGTGAGCCCTCTGTGTGTGTGTGTGTGTGTGTGTGTACCATTGGCACTGTTAATTGTCACAGTCCCATATATGTGCATGACCCTGGGCTCCCTGTAAAGCTTTTCCCCAAGTGAGCTGTTTGAATTCCCCATAGAAGCCCCTGAGACAGATCCGCTAGGACTCCCACCCATTTTATAGGTAAGCATGTGGAGGCTCAGAAGATAAAGCAATTTGCTCAAGATCAGACCGTCCCCTTCTCTTAAAAGTGACTCTTGAGTTCTTCTCAGTGTGTGCATGGCCCTAAGTACCCTGTAGCTGCCCTCCGATCTGGGACCTCTAGCGAGCCAGGCCCTGAACCTTGGGCTGAAAAGAGGATGTCTTTTCTCCCTCCAGATAAAAGGTTGCCTTTTATCAAGGACAGGTTGCCTGTCCGTGCTGGCCAGTTTTGCTAGGTAGCCAATTAACCGCAGGTAGAGCTATTTGTTAGCTTTGATTTAATCTCACATTATCTTTTCCCACTCATCAAAACAAAATAAAAAATAATAATAATTAAAAAAAAATACAAGAGGCAGGTTGAAGGCTCCTGATTCAGGAAAGGGACTAGAGGCCTGGGCGGCTGGCATGAGGAGAGAGCAGGGCGAGGTGCCCTTGTGGGGCTGAGCTAGGAGTTTCAGCTGCCTCTGAGGCCCTGGGCTTCCCTTTAATTATGATTTGCAGGTGGCCGGGCGCCCAGGGTAAGGCTTTCATCTGACAGGTGAGGCTTATCTTCTGGAGCCTGAGAATTGACTCTGTAATTGACCAGGATGTTTTACCTTTGATGGTGTCCCCTGGTAGTCTGAGTCCCCGCACGAGGGACCGGGGACAGGGGAGGGTGGGTGGGTGAGGGAGAAAGGTGGCATTGTCGGTTTCAGCTGAGCCTCTGGTTCTTTGCGTGAGGGACCCACACGGAACCCAAAACCCAAATGAGGGTGGGGGGTGAATGCCCAGGAGGCTGGTGTGGATAAGATGCTGCACTCCAGAGTCAGACAGGTCCAATTTGAGGATGGGCCCTGCCATTAAGTAGCAGTGTCACTCTGGTCACCTTAATTAACCCTCTGATCTTCCATTGCCCCATCTGAAAATGGGGCTAATGGTGTCCATGTGACATAGTTATTGTGAGGAGTAAATAGGATAATGGGTGTAAAGTGCTTCCTGCAGCACCCAGCACCCTTCTAAGTGCCAGTTAATGTTAGCTTTACTCATGGTCTATGCATGTGCTGTGCTCTGCGTACACAAGCAGCGCCCGGATTCAGGTGGGTTCTGCCCCGGGCCCTCTTGCAGTGCTAACATCTGCAAAGGCTTGAGATCCAGCCTTCCATGGGCTCCTCTCCCAGGCAGTGGGAAAACGCGTCACCGCCCAACCTTTCCTGAGCACCTGCTGTGTGTTGGCACTGTATGTGCCTCGCTAGGACCCTGCCCTGCTCTCAAGGAGCTCCGTCTTTTGGGTCTTCACTTATACCACAGGGTGATGGGGATGGTAAAGGGGGGGTGTCTTAGTGGGCACCGGGCAGGGAATGATGAACCCTGGGTGTGATTGGTGGGTAGCTTCCCCAAGTGGTAAAGCCATCCACGTTTGCTCTGCGCATTGAAGGAAGATTTGGGGTAGGGTGGGTGGAGGGTTTTCCTGAAGATGAACTAGCATTGACAAAGGCCTGGAGATAGAGCCCAGGCAGCTCCCCCACTTTGTCAAGAGCACTCAGAGAGGCTCCAGCTACAGTGAAAGGACACATCCGGGGCTGGGGGATGCAGAGTTGGTGGGGGCTATTCAAGGAAGTCCCCTCTTCTTGGAAGAGGCAGTGGGAGGCCAGGTTTGACAAGACTAGTGACAGGATCTGGGAGCTCGGGAGGTGGCTCTTCTGTCTGGGAGAAGGGGATTAGTTTAAACAAAAGAGGAACAGGAGGGTGAGGGGGAGGAGGAAAGCGAGACCAGTGTCTGCTCTCTTTCCTCCTGTGCTGGGGCAGAGGGTGAGGGTCGAGGGGGCATACTCAGCCCTTCACCTCTGTTTGGGGCTGTGGCCCTGGGGGTGAGAGTGGGCAAGATGCTGAAGAGACACTCCCCGCACGTCTTAGAGGGGCACCTGCCAACCTGAGCCCAGGAGCCTGTTCTCAGGGGAGCGAAGGACCCACTTGTCAAGCTTGGAGGGCCTTTCAATTAGTTTTACAAGAGGCCTCCATCTCTGTGTGTCTCTCTTCACCAGGATTCTCCGAGGAAGGAATGGGGTGGAGGGGAGACGGGTGCAGCCATTCAGAGAATTTCTCCAAACCCTCATGTCCCCAGCATTTGCCTACCTGATTTTCCTGATTTTTTTCCTTTTGTCTTTTGTCTCCCCTAGAACAGAGATTGCTCCCCTCCCCACCAGGACCGGAGCTGGGGAAGGGAGAAGCAGTAGGGGTGGGGCCTCTGCCTATCAGAATTAAATGCTGGATATTTGTGTGGAGGGGATGCTGGGCCGTAGGAAGCAGGAGGAAAGGTTGCCGTATATTTCCTACCTTTGCCACTGACCAGCTCGGTGGACCTGTACCCTATACCAGCCGTGCCCTATACCCTCCTGAGCCTCACCATTGGAACTTACAGATGGGGCAATAATGCTCATTGCCCAGCTCACTGTCTGAAGTCATGTTGGGGATGAAATAAGATGTTGATGAGGCGTCTACACGGACCTGGCAGGGTCCGTTCTTCAGCTTTGCCACCAGCTGGCCTGGCCAAATGATGTCCAGGGGAGGTGTGAGGTGAGTGGTCAGCCTTGCAGAGGTCTATTAGCAGGTGGATGGGAAAGGCCATCAGCCTTTGGGGTATATTCCTCAGCTTTCAAATCCGCAAAATGGGGTTAATAATATATTTACTTCATAAGTGTGTGGAGATTAAATGAATTATATGTAATAGCATTTGGCTATAGGGCTTAATAAGTATTAGCCATTATTACTGGTTTTATTATTGCTGTTCGTTAGCTGCCGAGGCAAGCTCTCCAGCCCGAGAATTGGGTCACAGGTCTCAGAAGGGAATGGAGCTTGGCCTTAAGGTGGGAGGCCAGAGAAACCATTCGTCAGAACCCCGGTCCAGGTCAAAGTTGGAAGCGCTAGGTCGTGCGAAGGCCTGGATGGGGTGTCTAGTCTGGGGCGTGTGTGCCCGGGGCTGGCGTGCGGCTCCCTGTAACACCCTCCCACCCCTTCGGAGTTTCCTCAGTGTGTTTTCTGCTCACCTTGGGTGCCACCTGGGAGGGCCGGGTTAAAGCTCCCATGCCATGCATCCTGGGCTCCCATGGCGACTCAGGAGCAGGCCCGGCTCTGCGGGAGAGGTGATGGCTGAGGAGTGGGCCTTTCATCCCACCTGTGCCTCAGTGGCTTTTTCTCACAGGAGGGGCCGTGTCGGGAGAGGGGCTGAGAGCCAGGATGGAAGAGGGACACAGCCGACTCTGGGGTGGCCCGGCTCCTGATCTCGCTGGCAAGTGCGATCATGACCCCTCTTACCCTCGGTACCCCTGCATTCGCCAACTCATGGGCGAGGAAGACTGCTGGCGGGTCGGGGGGCACCCAATCTCTTAACTCTGTCCACAACTGGGGTTACGTATTTAGAGTGTTTGCTGGCCCAGTGGAAGGGGCAGTGAAAGCCGGGATGCTGGGGGACAGTGGGGTTCAGAGGGAGAATTCACGGGGGGCTGAAGAGGTCTGGTCTTGATGTCTGGCTGCGGTCCATGTCTGAGGCCTGGAGGGGCAGTGGTTCCGGGAACAGGCTGGTCATCAAGTCCGTTTGAACCCATTGACAGTGGTAGCCTGAGTGTCCCCAGAGAGAAAAAACCTGCGTGTATGCCAACTGAAGGAGTCATTTCATTTACTTTCTAACCTGTTGGGGTCCAAACAACACTGCGGTGGGCCCCTTCCTGCCAGCACCCGAACATAACACAGATTGCGGGAATGTTCTTCCCACCCCTCAGGAGATTGCTGAGTTCTTAGCACCACTGCTACGGAGTAGGTGCTCAAGCATACTTCGTTAAAGTAATGATAAGATTAAAAAAAAAAAAAACAACCCACCTCATTTACTCAAGGGTTTTGTTGCAGCCAATTTGCAGAGTAATCAAGAGCTTGGAAACCCAGGCCTATTCATGGGTGAGATGCCCCTGGGGGCTCCCAGGTATGGGAGGGAGTTGGCAAAGGATTGAAATCCCCGTTGGTAGGTAGGTGCTTGAAGCTAGCAATATTTGAGTGTTGTTTGTGCCGTTCGTGCCCGCAGGCTAGTGAAGAAGGGGCCATCTCAATGTTCTCTGAATGAGGGAGAAAAGTAGTTTGTCCACGGGAGAGGTGGGATCTAAGTGAGGGAATGGAAGTCATTTGGCAGTGCAGAAACCAGCATTACACCTTTGTGACTCACACATTTATTGTTTTTTCCTTTCTCTTCCCTGCTTGTCTTACTGATGCGCTCACGCTTTGCGAATGTGTTCGTGTAGCTCTTGACATCTGGGGGCACGGGCCCTCCGTGAGGAAGGATCAGCGGGTCTGCCAGCGGCCCGACTGTGGGAGCTTGTCTCTGAGGGAGACTTGACAGGCCAGAGAGCCTGGAAAAGGGTTACGGTATTTCCCTCGTCATCTTCTGGTGCCCGGTGCACTCATGGTCTTCTCCCTCTCCCCCTCAGCAACGTGAAGATTAAAGACGGTAAATTATTCATTCCCAGTTGAGTGGAGCACATTTCAAAGTCAGGGCTTCCGGGCATCTCGTCTCAGATTGCTAAGGGCAAAAGCCCACATTTTTGGGCCCGTCATCTCTGTCAAGTCAGAGCCCGGGGAGCCAGCCCTGCCTGCACCCTTGCCTTCGCACCTGTCTGATTTCTTCCCTAGCTTTTCCCTGTTCACATTTCCCAGTCCACCCACTTACTCCCGAGGAAGTTCAGTTGTCAGTGTGAGCACTTCCTGGGCACGTAGATGTGACTTGTGGGCTCCAGGGTTACTGTTGCCCAGGGCCCTCGGGCTGTCCCTTCCGGGGGAGCAGGGAGCCTGCGAGTTTGAGAGGAGGGCTTCAGGTGTGCTAGGCGTTGGACGAGCAACAGTACTGACAAGCACTTCAGGAAACCGGAGTGTGGAAGAGCACATTTCATGTGCTTTGAGTGTTAGCCATTCTCCCCCGCACTGCATATGCAGTGTCTCTGTGGAGCCCCACAACAGCCCTAGGAGATAGGGACTGTTTCTATTCTGATTTTGCAGACGAGGGAACTGGAGCTCAGAGAGGTCAAATGACTTGCCCAAAGCCACACAGCCGACAGGGAGCCCTGCTGGGATTTCCTAGCCAAGGGGTCTGATGTGAGAGTCTACACGAGGCACTGCTCTGTTAGTTTGTCTATCCTTACAACGACCCCAGAGAGAGGTGGGGAAATAGAATGTTGAGAAGACAGGTGACCCATTCCGGGTCATGTAGCTTGTGAGGGGGCAGGGTCAAGGTTTGAATCCAAGGCATTCCAATTTAGAATCTGCGCTTCTTCTCCCGCTCTCCCGGAGACCAGTGGGCAAGCTGACATTCTAGACGCCCTTATGAAGG
This sequence comes from Procyon lotor, assembly GCA_028646535.1. NCBI lineage: Eukaryota > Metazoa > Chordata > Mammalia > Carnivora > Procyonidae > Procyon > Procyon lotor. Next base: position 16,200,737 of record CM053619.1, on the reverse strand, counting down.
GAGGAAAGGAAGAGGCACTTGCAGCTCCGGGGAGCCTCAGCTTGTGTGTGTGCGGGAGGGGGCGGGGGCCACAGGGAGCTCTGGCGGATGGATCCAGGCTCTTTGGAATTTCCTGAGAACAAATTTCAGTGGATTGTGTTTGTGATACGGATTCAACCTTACACCACCGCCATTTAAAGATTCAGAACTGACAAAGGAAAAACACAGATGCCTCCTATCTGAGCCATTGCTTATCATCGAGAGTTTATCACCAAGAAGCAGAATAATCATAACACACAGCCCCCATGTGGCTGATTAGCTTAGTTGTATGTTTTATTTGATTACAACAGGAAATTCTGTTCATGACTTAGGGCACAGCTCTGTGGCTGGCTTGCTCACAACTGAGAAATAGAAGTAGAGGCACCAGGAGGGGCCCAGGAGCATCAGATACTGAGGTTGGTGCTTTAAGAACGTGTTAGTTGACAGAGACCATTCTGCAGCCCTTCGATTCTGCAAAGCTGTTCTGCGTGTCCTCTTCATGGGCCATCACAGCAGCCGGGGGCTTTCTTCCCAGGAAGGCATTGGGCCATTCACATGGGGTGTGGAGGAAGGGGAGTAGGGTGAAGGCAGAGTCTGGTTTGTGTGAAAACTGTGAATGTGGGGCGTGGAGGGTGTGCTTTATTTTTTAAAGTTTACTTTTTTTTTTAAATTTTATTTATTTATTTGACACAGAGAGAGAGATCACAAGCAGGCAGAGAGGCAGGCAGAGAGAGAGGGGGAAGCAGGCTCCCCACCAATCAGAGAGCCCGATGCGGGGCTCAATCCCAGGACCGACCCTGAGATCATGACCTGAGCAGGAGGCAGAGGCTTTAACCCACTGAGCCACCCAGGCGCCCCGGGTGTGTTTTATTTTTAAGACAAATTAAAAAAAAGACCAATCTTGTCTTGTGCCTGAACCCAAATAATACTAATGTTATTTAAGGTTTTGTTGTGTGTTTTTTTGTTTTGAGCACTTACTATCTGCTGGGCACTATGCCAGGTGTTTACAGTGCAACCTCATCAAGTAAGGAAAATCATTAAGTTCATTTTACAGATTAGGTAAGTGCCTCTGGAAAGGGCGAAGGGAGCTGCCCCAGGAGGACCGTTAGTAAGGGAAGGAACCAGGCGTGCTGATTCTGGAGCCTAGATCTTTCTTGCTTTGCTGTTCTGCAGGACAGCGTCTCTCGGCAACCTAGGCTTCCCCTCCAAGAGCCTGGTGGGCGGTGGGAATGAAGGGTTCTCTAGCAGGAGGGAGCTACCTGTGACGGCCTCAGCCTTCCCACTTAGCCTCTCTGGGAGCCTCCAGGAGTGAGCAAATGATAGGTTCTTTTGAAGGAGGGGGTCTGGCTTATCCCACCCTGTGTGTCACTCTACGTCTCTAAGGCACACTTTCCTTATCTCTGATGTTTTCCCGAACTACCTCAGAGGCAGCCTGAGATCTGTGGTCCAGGCCTGGAGTGTTTGCACATGCCGTTCTCTTGTTGGAAACGCCCTCCTCTCCCCTCTTCCCCTGGTTGAGTCTTTTTAAACTTTCAGCTGTCAGCTTCAATGTCATCTTCTCAGAGAGACGCTCTCTTCTCCCTCCCCTGATGGACTGGCCTTAGCCCCTACCTCTGTCAGTCCTGAGGGCTTTCCCTGGCTCCTCTACTTCATCCCAAACCTTTAGGAGACCCAGCCCTACCTGTGTATGAATTATTCAGGTAGAGGCTGAGGGCTCATTATGGGGACAAATATTCCAGCAAAAGCCATCTGGCTGGAGCAGAAAGAGAGAGTGGGGTAGCATTTAGTGTCAGGAAGTGATTTCCCATGGTAATTAAATGCTCACACCAATGTGTGTTGTGTTGGGAGATGTATTTTATCAGTGTTCCCTCCCAGGTTCTAACCTAGCCTGTGTTACACCAGACTCCTGGGTCTAAACAGAGCACCATCCTTCCCTTGACTTGAGGGGGAATTGATGTTTTCAATAAAAAAAAAAAAAAAAAGAGGAAGAATCAGGACCTCTGGGAGGTTTCCTGAGAAATGATGGGAGCAGTGAGGTCAAGGGGAGCTGATTATGTAGATGTATTTAAGCTCTCAGCAGGGAATAGATGGTTTCCATAAACCTGCTGGGGGCAAGACCCCCACTGTGTTTGCTGGCTCAAATGCAGCTGGGGTTTTTTCTCAAGTTACAGAGGAAGGGGATGAGCAGGTGCAGGGTGAGGGGCTGCGTGTGTGTGGGGGGGCTGCTGGGGTGTGGGGAATGGCGGGAAGGGCCTTTCTCTTTTGGAGCACGCACTCAACCCCTGTCCCACAGGGATGTGCCTCTAGGTGACACTTCCCTGGACAAATTCTAACTTGGTCTCTGCTACAGATGTGCTGTGTAGCCCTGCTCTGGTCCCGTGTCTTTCTGCACTAGGTTTTCAGTGTGGAAAATCAGGCAAAGTTCTAGAAATAGATGGCGGTGATGGTTATACACCAAGAGTACTTACCTATACACTTAGACATGGTTAAAGGCTAAATGTTGTTACGTATCTTTGACACACACACACACACACACACATAACACATGTACCTGTAAAAGAAAAATTAGGTGTATCTGAAGTTTCCTTCCAGCCTTAATGCTGTAGATTGATGATCCTGGATTCAAAGAAATGCCAAGAGCTTTGTCGTTATTTGAGGAACAAGCTATGTATCCTCTGCTAAGTTCATTTCCCCCTCTGGTTCTCCCTCCTTTGGTGGTGGCACTAGTTTCTCCCGACCTGGCCGCTTGCTTCCCCTCACTGTTTTCTGTAAGTCTCCTGCCCTGTGCCTGAAGTTTCTCCCCTCCCCAGAGGCTAGGCCACCCCACACTGCTTTGGCACTGCCACCATCATTTTTCTTGGCCTCTGTGGCTTCTTCTAGGGACCAAGGGGGACCTCTGCTTGGCTGTTCGTTGAGCCATTGAAAATTTCATGGATAATTCAGGAACACGAATCAAACAGGAGGCTGGAAGCTCTGGATTTATGAAGAAAAATGAGCCAAACTTGGCAGTTCATGAGCAGTTCAGAAGAACAGGATGGCGGGGGTAGGGGAAGACTGGAGGACTGGCCTAGGGGGCTGGAGGGCATAGTTAGCGGAGGCGGAGGTAGGAGTAGGGCTGGAAAGAGTGTAGCAGGACTGGGCCTAAGCACCCAGACCACTAGCTTTGTGGGAAGTTGTCTGTGTCCTGGCAAAATGGGGCAGGTGGAGTCCAATGAGGGGGCATGGACGCCTCAGGCTTTAGGGGGAGTGGCCAGCCCCCAAATCTGAACTTGGTCTCCCTGTGGCCTGGGCTTTGCTTGGGTATCAGGGAGAAGGGAGGTGAAGGGAGGGGGCATATTTCTTCAGCCTTGGGGAAGTACTAGGCCAGAATTGAGAGGCTTGGTTGGCTTGAGAGAGGAAGATGGACCCCCAGTTGTCCAAGTGGCTTCTTTGAGGCTTTTCTAGTATCCCAGTAGGGAAGGGAGCCCTCAGTCTGAGGGTGGTGGTAGATTCCATGTAAATCCAACCCCAGGAACCCAGAGGGACATCCAAAAGGCTAGCCCCAAGGTCAAGGCCCTAGAAATTTATGGGTCCCAGTAGAAGTGGGGCAGGAATCTGACTGGCTTTGCTCTCATGGCTAATCAGTAGCACCTGGTTCCTGCCACCTCACCAGTGTGGTTCCTGCTAGATAGTCCCACCTTCTGTCTAGTTCCCCTTGCTTGAGATGAACCCCAAGAAGGGCATTTGCAGATAAATAGTCTAATAGAAATGGCTATATGTGAGGATCAGGGAGGGAGAGACAGGGATGAGCCCCCAGTAGACAATGCTTGACAGGATGACATGGAAGTCACATCACCTGTTAGGGCCCAATTTCCTTATCTGAAAGATGGAAATTCCCTTCCATCAGCCCCTTTTATAACTCATAAGGCTGTAGTATGGATGAAATAAAATTGTGAATGACTATGTGCTTGGCATCCTCTAAGGTATTGTGTCAAAGTGGTGAATTCGCTTAATTTTCCGTGGAATCTACCACAGTCCCTTCTTCCGTTCCCTTTTTGTCTTCAGATTTCCAATGTCTGAAATGAAGAGATTAGTCCAAGTCAACTGTCAGTCCCCTTCAGACCTGAACAACAGCCCATCCTTTGACTATCTTCGGATCTCAGTTCCTGATCAACATTTTCCTAGTTGAGGGTGGGGCTTTCAGGGTCCAGGGCTTCTAGTAGGCAGGACTTAGTTCAAACGGCCATTTAACAAGATGAATTCTAGGTAGGGAGCTTTTCTGGTTTCACTGCTGAAGGTGTGGCTGGATGTGTGCGTTTGAATGACTTAGGTGGGTGGGGCTATCCCTTAGAATGTTTGAGAGAGATTGCCCTAGAACTCCAGTCCTTTAATGTAAAACATTCCCACTTTAAGAACTGAAGGAGGTGGCATGTGAAGGGTTTAGACTCTTGAGGTAGGGGTGGAGATGCGCCATTGACCTGGGAATCATTCTTTAGAGTAAGCGCATAGTTATTGAGCTCATAATATATTCCAAAGTCTGTTCCAGGCACTTTCCTGTTCTTATTTAATGTTCTTATTAACCATGGGAGGAAGGTGTTGTTATTCTCTTTTGGCTAATGAGGAAACTGAGGCTGAGAAAGGTAAAGGAACTGTTCAAGGTCACACAGCCAGGAGCAGTGCAGCTGGGACACAAACCAGGCCTATCTGACCTCAGACTTGGAGCTTCTCCTACAGAGTGATATCTTATTCCAGGCCCCTTTTTGTATCTGGTAAAGCCTCAGAGTCATCTCACATTGGTCTTCATTGATTTCTCTTTGAAGGTGGTCATATTTTCCTGTTTCTTCATATGTCTAGTAATTTTGGATTGTATCCTGGACATTATTAATGAGCTATTAGACTCTAGATTCTATTATATTCCTCTAAAAGACTGTCAGTTTTTTGTTTTTAATTTGAACTCAAAACTTCAAACTCTGTCTCCCATATGGTTGGCGGCAGCTGAGTTTAGTTCATTTAATTTTAACTGGGGTTTTTGTCCTTTGCACGTATGTTGAAGGATCAGCCAGAGATTTGGGCAGAGATTATACAAAGAAATTGGGGCTTAATCTCTGCGGCTCTTTCCTTTCTGTGGTTTCTGCCATCACTTTCCAGCTGCTGTGTTCACCCACATTTTCTGCTTCTTCGAGCCACTATGACTTCAGATTTCCTATACATTTAGCTGTCCTAAAGACACCTAAAAGACACCAGCTATGGTCTATTCTTGGGAAAAATGCTTTGAAAACATAAAATACACCCTTGCCATTCTTCCAAATATCAATTCCTCTGCAATTTCTCCCTGTTTGTTGTTTTACCAGTGCCTCTGGGTAGTTTTGAAATATTTTATACAGAGTTTGTAGTTGTTATCTGTGGGAGGACAAGCCTGATAGGAGCTACTTGACAGTCATTGGAAGCCTTGTTCTGCTTTTGAGCGTGTAATTCTTTCTATGTCTCTTATCAGGGGGACCTGTTCCTTCCTTTGTTCATTTGTCCTTCCTTCCCTCTTTTCCCTCTTTTCTTCTTTTTCTCTTTCTTTCTTTCTCTCTCTCTTTCTTCTCTCTCTCTCTCCCCCTTTCCATTCCTTCCCTTCCCTCTCTCCCTTCCTTCCTTCCTCCCTCCTTTCCTTCCTTCCTCTCTCCCTTCCTTCCTTCCTCCCTTCCTTCTTTCCTTCCTTCCTTCCTTCCTTCTTTCCTTCTTTCCTTCAGATTTTATTGGTTTTAGAGAGCGAGAGAAAGGGGGAGCAGTAGAGGGAGAGAATGTTCAAGCAGACTCACAACTAAGTGTAGTGTCTGACATGGGGCTGGATCCCACAACACATGAGATCATGACCTAAGCTGAAATCAAGACTTAGACACTCAAACGCAGGTGCTTTGCAAGTGGGTCTGTTCTTAAAGTAATAATCAGTCCTATCAGTGTCTCTAGGAATCTAGTCTTCAAGTTATAATAGCAGGTACTTATACCAAGACAATGACGTGTTGTAATTGGCTCTTGGAAATGTCATGCAGCTGTATCTGGGACAACCCTCGGGCTTTGCCTCGTGTGTATGTTGCCTTCAACATCACCTTCCTTGGGAAGGAGTGCTTCTAGGCTGCAAGGGGCCTTCACCTCAGACCACTGTTCCTGGTACCATGATGCTGGGAGTTGGAGCAGCAGGCTTTGTCCCTCTCTAAAGCACATTTTTGCAAAGTCTCCACTGGGAGGGCAAGAGGGGTCAGGAGGGAGAAGGAGGCAGATTCCCCAACTCGCCAATGTCATCCAAGTGTATGTCTGCTTAAACTTTGCCTTAGGGAGTTTGTCAGATGGCCGCCACCTGTTTAAGTTCGCCCAGACACCTTCTGGAGCCGCAGGTGTGTGTCAAGGGCTGGAGGAAATTGGCTCTTCCCCAAAGTTCCTTTTCTCTTTTGTTGGTGATAACAGAAAAGCCAGAGCATGATGGAAAAATCCATGTGCTTTAAAAAATATTCCTGCTTTGTAGAAGGGTTGTTTTTCTCCCCCTTTTCTTCTTAAAAAAAAAAAAAAAATCTCTTGTGTGTCAGAAAGATGAAGCCAGAAGAGAAATGTCCCTTTGATGGCTGAGAATTATTGTTTTAAAGGCTTTATTTAAGCCGCTCTTAACAAACCTCAAACATCTGGCTCGTGGCGCCTGCATGCCAACTTTCAGCTTGCATGGAATGCTTGAGGATGGCAGGCGCCCAGGCTGGAAGGGAGGAAGGCAAGGCCTGCTGGGGTCTGCCGTGACTGCTGTGGCCACTGTCCGCGTTGTGCCTCCTCTATGGGGCAGGGGCGGAGGAAGAAAATTGCTTTCTTGAGCATGTTTTTATGCTACAGACATTTTGCTAAGGTGAATGTATCCGTGACTATCTCTCAGGGCTCACTGTGTGAAGAGAGTTAGGATTTGAACTTAAGAGAAGCTGGGCTGAGGGAAAGGAAAGAAAGGAGGGTTGTGTTTATCCAACACATGTTCTGTGCCGGGCATTTTCATATCCATTGTTGGGTTCAGTTCTTGCAACGACACCATAAAGTAGGTGTTTCTGTCCTTTCATTCCAGGTAAGAAAGCTGGTTAGAATTTGCTCAAGTTTACCCGGTGAGCAAGTGGCAGAGTCAGGAGTCAGTCTCAAGCCTGGCGTGTCTTGAGTCTGGGTTTCTTTCGTGATCTCTGGCTGCTCATGATCTCTGGCTGCTTCTCAATAAGCCCTGAAGCCTGGCTTCTTAGAGCCACGTGCCATCTCCCTCCTTCTAAAATGTAAGGGGCTTATTGAGAAGCCCCTTACATTTCTCTGACTTGGGGCGTGGGGAGGAAGGGGAGAGGGGATGGGCTCTCACTGTAAGCGACTTCCCTGATGATTCTGTAGACTCAGAAATAGATTCTGTGACCTAAATTTGTGTGTGGGAGGTTTATGAGGGTGTGCCCTCAGGAAGGCATTGTTTCAGGCTGGACTTCTGGCCTTGCCCACTGAGAGTTGTATAATGTTGAGCAAGTTACTTGACTTCTTTGAGCCCTAGACTTCTCAGGTGGGGATACAACTACCCACGGGAAGGATCCTAACTAGAAATGTGCATAAGAGCCTGTGGCTCTGAGCCTGGCACCAAGTGTTGGTCTCTCTTCTTCTCTCGAGCTGCGAGAGGTCCGGGTTCTGACCCCGGGGTTAGCAGCTGAGGTGCAGAGAGCTCTAGGAAAGCAAGGAAGACTAGACTGGGAGGCAGATGCCTTGAGGGGCTTCGGCTTCATTAACTGATTGGCCAGTGTCCAACCTGGTGAGGAGGGCTGGGTGAGAGAGCAGGAGGCTCAATGTGGGGCTGCTCACATGTCTCCTACCTGGTGGGCCCGAGAACCTGGAGGTCTTCCTGCTGGAAATCTGCCCTGGAAACCATCACATCTAGCTTTCGCATTTTATAGGCACGGAATGTGAGGCTGGAAAAGGAAGAGGCCTTGGGCCGAGGCTCTGTAGCAGGTAGGAGGCAGAGCTGGTGCTTTGCCTTAGCTCTTCAACTCTGAAGGCAGGGCTGGGTACGGGAAAGCAAATGTAGAGTGCCACAAGGCAAATGTAGAGTGGCACAGCCTGAGGGCACCAGGGCTGTCACCCCTTAGCTACTGCACCACTCCTAGGGCCCAGCAGCTCTTACCTGAAGCCCGAGGAAGGTGGGGGTGGGGTTAGTGGTGACAAAGAAGCTGGAGTGGCTCCCATGCCTGCTGATGCACTTCTGTTTTTTTTTTTTTTCCAATTTTATTTTATTTTTTCAGTGTTCCAAGATTTATTGTTCATGCACTACACCCAGTGCTCCATGCAATGTGTGCCCTCCTCAATACCCACCACCAGGTTCACCCAACCCCCACCCCCTCCCCTCCAAAACCCTCAGTTTGTTTCTCAGAGTCCACAGTCTCTTGTGTTTCATCTCCCCCTCCTATCTGATCTGGCTGTTCGCCTTCTCTCTGATCACTGTGTGGGCGGAACCTGTGCATTAGTATTTCACACCCGGGGTCTCAGCACAGCCAAGCAATTAGGATGCCCAAGATCGGAATCTCTTGCTACTGCCTCTAAATGTACTCAGGAAAGGTTTCTCTTATTTTCTTGAGCCTCAGTGTTTCTAGCTCTAAGATGGAGGCAAGTGACCTGCCTTGGAGGATAGGAGCACTGGAGAAATTCTTAAATGGTGCATTGGACACCCTAGAAGTTAAAACAGATAAATATAGGGCATCACTGTCATTAATTGGTTATTTGGCCTTTTTTCCTCCCGTCCTCTTCCCTCCCCTCCCCTTCCCTTCCCTTCTTTCTTCCTTACTCCTCTTCTGACACACATTGAGCATCTGAGAGGCCTGGTGTAGTGGCAAAAGCCAGGACTGAGAGGTGGGACTGTGTAATGGAATTTTGCAGGAAAGGGTGAGTATGTTTGGAGAATTTCTTGAGACTTCCAGGAACCCAAGGAGGCATAGGAAAGAATGGAAGGAAAGTATATAAAAGATAAAGTGGCCATCAGATCTCCAGGAGAGGTTGGAGGAGGGGAGTTCAGGGAACATTGGGTCTTCACTGTGCTGAAGGGACAGAGAATTCTGTATCCTTTCCCATCAAAACAAGCCACCTAGGGCTCCTTTTGCCCAGGCTTACCCCAGGGAGCTCAGGTAGCAATGGCTGCTCTAGGTCCTTCTGTCTGGGATCTTCTCTAGAGGTTGCAGGGTCTGTGCTGTGAGCTTGGGGAAAGGGACCTGGCAAGAGGCAGGTCTAGAACAAGGCAGCCTGTTCTTTTGGGGCTTCCCATGGGTTTCTCCAGTACCAGTCCCTTCTGCCCTTGGCATTCTGTTCCCACTGGTGGGTTGTTTGGGGAACTGTCTTTCCCTGAACACTGGGATGACTCAAAGACAAGGACTTTGTCATGTTCACCACATGTAGCCTACCTAGGGCTGATCAAAGTCAAGGCTGAGGCCATGTAGAAGAGCTAAAAGAGTAAGGATGTCACAGTTGATTAGATCTGAGTTAGAATTCAAGTTCTGCCAGTTTCAAGCTATGTGACTATCATAGGTCAGGTTCCCTTAGAAATAACTCTGTAACCTAAATTTGTGTGTGGGAGGTTCGTAGGGGTGAGTGCTCAGGAAGCATACCTATAATGCAGTGAGAGAAGCAGGATGGGGCAGAGCAAGAAGTTGAATGGGATCAAGAAGTTGCAACAGAAGCCTCAGCCAATCCCTGGGCGGGGGGGTGGGGTGGGGTGGCGGGGGCGGGGGTGTCTTAGGGCCAGAATGGCCCCTGGGTATTGTCCCATACTGAGGCAAAGGAGCCAGAACTTTGTACCCCCACTGACCAGTCACTGGATGGAAGCTTCCCAGGGAAGGGCATACATTTTGGCAAGGCAGCTTTTAGCTGAAGGCAATGCCAGAAGCAGGACTCAGTAGTCAACAGCCCTGCTGCTGGGGAGGGGAGCGCCTCAGCCCTGAGGGGGGCAGCTGGGAAGCACACCACATCATCCATCACAGTGACCTTGGGTAAGCCGTTTAGTTTAACTGAGCCTCAGTTTCCACAATTGTGAGATGGAGATAATTGATTTATTCATTCAGAAGTTCTTTCAGATGGTGGGAAATATGCAGCAAACAAGACAGACAAAGCTCCCCCCTCAGGAAGCTTACATTCTAGCTGGGAAGAGAAATGACTAGAGTCAGAGAGTGCTAAGTTCCAACCAGAAGCCCAAGACAGGAAGGAGATAGGGACTGCTGACTTAGCCAGTTCTCTATTTTTTTTTTTTAAAGATTTTATTTATTTATTCGACAGAGAGGAGAGAGATCACAATCAGGCAGAGAGGCAGGCAGAGAGAGAGGGGGAAGCAGGCTCCCCGCTGAGCAGAGAGCCCGATGCGGGGCTCCATCCCAGGACCCTGAGATCATGACCTGAGCCGAATGCAGAGGCTTAAACCACTGAGCCACCCAGGCGCCCCAAGTTCTCTATTTTATATAAGAAGGGCAGAGCAGAAACCTGAAGGAAGTGAAGGAAGGCACCGTGAGACCAGCTAGATCAAGATTTCTCAACCTTGACACTACTGAGATTTCAGGTGGGATAATTCTTTGTTGTGGAGATTGTCCTGTGCGTTGTTGGATATTTAGAAGCATCCCTGGCCTCTACCCACTAGATGCCAGAGCACCCTCTCTCCAATTGTAATAACCCCAAATGTCTCCATTTAGTGTCAGATGTCCCTTGGGGGATGAAATCGTCCCCTGGTTGAGAATTACATGTTCAGAGCAAGAAAATTCCAGGCCAAGGGAATAGCAGGAGCAAGGGCTGAGAGGTGAGTGCATTCTTGTTACATCCATGGAACAGTGAGGAGGCCAGGGCGGCTGGAGTGATGTGAGCAGAGGGGAGAAAGGAAGCAGAGGGGACTGGAGAGATGGCAGATCATGTAGGATCTTATAGGATGTCAGGATTTTGGCTTTGACTCCAAGTGAGAAGGAAGTCCTTGGAGGGTTTTGTGCAAAGAAATGATATGATCTGTCTTATATTTAAGAGATTCCTCTAGCTGCTCCTTCACAATAGTGATGGGAGATTAAAGACAAGGTTTGTGACACACAACAGGTACTCAATAAATGGGCCTGTCATCCTCGAGAACAGGTGTAGTGTGCCCTTTGTTGGCATTTAAGGTCATCGTGCAACTTCCCTGCCATCCCATCCCAGGCATATTGTAGTTGGTGTTTTGTGACTCAGGCCTTGATGAAGACCCAAGAATGTTAAGAGCTAGAAGGGGCTTTCAGGAGAGTGGAACCCAGACCACTTATTTGAAAGAAAAAAATGCAGCCTAGGGATATGAAGCAACTTGGACAAATCTACCCCCTGCATCAGTGGCAGTGCTAGGGTTAATATCTATAGAGTTGCTCTTTGGAAAAGAAAGTCTTTGATGGTGACCTAATTTGTGCTGCCTTATGTGAGGTTTTTTTTTTTTTTTTTTAATTAAAAAGATAAAATTCAAAGACAAGAAGAATGTGCTCAAGGCTGGATGGGCTTTTGCACAAATAAAGAATTTGACTGGAAAATTAGTTGTAAAATAATAATAATCAAAAGATGGGTTTGGACCCTGTCTTTCTAGCAGGAAGCCAGAATGCCAGATCAGCACCTGACAATAATAACTCCTTTCTGAAGCTATGGAGCTACCATTTTGGTTAGCGGAATGGGCAGAAGGAATGGTTGCTGTGAGACCCAGTTATGGCCGCCTCTGTGTTCTTGGGCTTCGATAATATTTCTCTAATGGGCAAGTCCATTCTTAGATGGCATATGGAAGTAGAGGTAATCTTGAGTTTGACTCCATTGACTGATGTTCATCTTGGTGTAGACAGAGCCTGAACATAAGGCCCTGGGCTTTGGTCTTTATTAGGTCACCACTCTTTGGTTTTATCACTTTAATGGAGTTATGAAATGTTCTGGTGTCTCCATTTGTTCCTCTGTAGACCAGAGACTATAGTTTCTCCCCCTTTTCAGGGTGATCTAAAGAGAAAAGACCTTTATCTCCTAGTTTCGCTGCTTAGTGCTTTGCATCGAATGGGTACCTGATACACAGTTGTTGAAAGAATGAATATTTATAGGGAGAAATGAGGTGATCCATGGGAAATATTAAAGTGAAGCATGAAGGATTTTGTAAGACTCTCTTAATACAATTGGGTGAGCTCCTGGCCTCTGGTAAGTTGATGGATCCTAGATCGAGAGATTCCTTTTATCCATCCACCTGCCACAGGCCACACTATAGAGTGTACACACTTGCCAGAAGGAAGAATTTCTCTTCTGTGCTTTGTGGCTCTTTGGAGCAGACTTGCTGAGCAGTATCAGCACTTGGGATAGGGTAACCCTATTTTATTGCCAGGGCCTGATGTCATGGCCATTCCTGACTCCCATGGGCAGGGGTAGGAGTTAACATTCTCTCAGGGTTTGGAGACCTGCCCAAGTTCAGGCAGGACTGTGGGAGACACGGTCCCTGCTTATGGTGACTTTTTCCAGGCCCTCCAAGGAAGCTTTGGAGTTACTTCAGAGTGACTTGGCACTGCCAGTTACTATTATGTGTTCATGGGTAAGTTCTTAGCAGTCTGCCGCATTTTTCCACATGTAAAATGGGGTTATTATGGGCAGCAACAACCAATAGATACATTGGACTTAGACTTTATCAAAATGAAAAACCTTTGTGCTTTGGAGGACTCTATCAAGAGACAAGAAGACAGCCCACAGAATGGAAGAAAATATTTTCAAATCATATATCTGGTAAAGGACTTGTATTTCAAATATACAAGAACTCTCAACAACTCAATAAAAAGACAAATAACCCAATTAAAAATGGGCAAAGGATCTGAATAGACACTTCTCTGAAGAAGACGTACAGATGGCCAGTAAGCACATGAAAAGATGCTCAATGTCAGTAGCTATAAGGGAAATGCAAAACAAACCCACAATGAGATAGCACTTCACAACAGTAGGATGACTATAAAAAGAGAAAAAGACAGATACTAACAAGTGTTGAGGACGTGGAGAAATTGCAGCCCTCATACACTGGAGAATGTAAACTGTTGTAGTCACTTCAGAAAACAGTCTGGGAGTTCCTTAAAAAGTTCACTGTGACTACCATAGTCTTCTGCAGTTCCACTCTTACGTGTATGCATGAAAGAAAGGAATATGTCCACATAAAAACTTGCACAGCAATGTTTATAGCAGCAGCATTCATAATAGCCAAGAGGTAGAAACACACCAAATGGCCATCAGCTGATGAATGGATAAACAAAATGTGGTCTATCCATGCAGTGAAATATTTTTCAGTTGTAAAAAGGAATGAAGTATTGATGCGTGGTACAACATGGGTGAATCTTGAAAACATGATGCTAAGTGAAAGAAACCAGTCACCGAGGACCAATAAATACTGTGTGATTCCATTTATATGAAATGTCCAGAAGCCACAGATTATGTATAGAGACAGACAACACATAAGTAGTTGTCTAGGGCTGGGGAGACAGAGGGACTGGGGGAGTGATAACTAAAAGGTATGGGGTTTTTGGCAGGGGGTGATGAAAACATTCCATCATTATGCAGCCACCCTCTGAGAATATACTAGAAACAATTGATTCATGTACTTTAATGGGTAAATGATAGAGTAGGTGAATTATATCTCAACAACGCTGTTACCAGAGAAAAATGGAGATATTAGTAGGTCTACCTCTCAGTTTTGTCGGGAGGGTCAGTGAGCTAAAGCACAGCGTCTGGTATATAATTAGCTCCCAGAATATGCTAATTGTTTATTATTAACATTATCACTGGGCTGTTGGAGATTATAGGAGATAAGGGACAAACTAATTAGCATAGCTTCTGACACGTAATTGGTGACTGTGGTGTTAGTGCCTGTCTGGTGCTTCTTTGTATAGGCAAATTTAGGAGATGTAGGGAGACTCCCACTGAATCCGGGACTATGGTCAGTTCACCCCTTGGAGGGAATCTCTATGGCTCTAGCTGGGAGATCTAACGTGGGAAGCAGCTAAGGGAAAGTGTGGTTTGGGCCCCATGATAGGGTTTATTGAAACCATGACCTTTACATTTCTTTGGAGAAATTCAAAGGGACAGACATTAGCCTGTCTGTCAGCCTATCTCTGTCCCACCTCCTCTTGTCCCCCTTACTCATCAGCAGCTTCTCTTTGTTCTGGGATTGCTCAGTAAGGAGCTGAATTATTGTTTTTATTAATGGGACCCCCTGAGCATTTTCAATTTGAATCCTTCCCTATAGCCTAAGTCTCTCTCCCCAATTTCTCTTTGTAGTGCAGATTAGCTACATGGAAGGATATTTTACATTATTTTGCTTCCAGGAGGGATGGAGAAGACGGGGCTGAGCGGGTTTGCAGTGGGAGGCTTTGGTGCAAAGGTGTTAGTTTTAGTAGTTTTAATTCTCTCTCCCACCTGTGGTCCAGGCCAGAGCCCTATCATTCACCCTCTTTCGCCTCTAGTCTTTCTCTCTTCTATTCCATTCATCAGTTCCAAATGGTAGGTGTGGGTGTGGTGGGAAGGAATTATGGGGCTGAGGCACATAGTTTCCTGTATTTCCCTGTAGTAAGGCCTAGTACAGAGAGGGGTTTCAGGGTCCTGGTTTCACATAGGGTGTGTGTGTGTGTCTGTGTGTGTGTGTGTGTGTGTGTGTGTGAAAGAGCGAGAGAGAGGGAGAGAGAGAGAGAGAGAATGAGATTGAGTGTAGTGGATGCTGTGGTATGCTCTACTGTCCAGATGCCCCCTCAGGGCTGAGGGGTTCTTTCCCTCAGGGCTAGCATTCTGCTAGCAGATGACTCTCAGTTGAGTTCTCTGGGATTGCTTCAGCCAGAAAAATGTTTGACTCATCCAACGTCTTACTTCCTCCCAGGGGTGGTCTGCCTCCAATGACTGCTCACTGTGGGGAGGGGCAAGTATAAGAGATCAGCCCCTTCCTCAGAGTGGGACAACTTTGAAGGGCCATGTCAGCTCCATAACTCTGGGATCTGCTGAGGTCTTAGCTATGACCACATCATAATTCAGTTCCTCCTTCCACCCCATCCTGCCTCCTTCACTTCTGACAAAGAGAAAGGCAGCCTCTGACATGCAGGAGCTGGCCCTGCACTCATACCTAGGCCTTGGTATTGCCCTGTTAGACAGAAGCCTTCTCACAGAACACTGGACAAGACAGAACACAAAACAAGACCGCACGTAATCTCATCTAAGCAAGGACAAAAGCATGATCACAAAAATACCTGTCCTGACTAATGTGAATGATGCCGCTTCTTTACCAGCTGTAACTTTGACTTCACTGTGTTCTTCCATCCTTCTAGATAAGATTTATTAAGACACCAATCATAGAATTACCCTTGCTTGCAAATAGCAGCCAATTCAGAGCAAAGTCTTATTTCCTTGAACCATCCACCAAATCACCTACCATGAACCCAAATCCTGTAATAAGTCCTTTTTAACACCTTCCTACTGAGATGCGCTTCAGGTCCCCATGGCAGCTGGTCTTCCTCATTGTAGCAAGCAATAAACCCTTGTGCAGCTGCAGAGGTGTTCCTTGAAGTCCTTGGCTGGAGGGCATTAACACTCCCCCATGGGCATTGATCCCAAGGAAACTCTCAATAAGCTTTCTGAACATGAATCTCTTAAAGTCTACCTAAGTCAACTTAAGAAATTAGTGCTGGGAGTGGTCCAAGGAGGAAATCTTTGAAATGATCTTGGAACTGAAGGACAGAAAAAGCTGAATATGAAGCCTAGTCTGTACTCCAGGGTCATCTATGACTGGGAAGGAGTGGGAATGCCAGGTTTGTGATTGGAGCATCTGGGTTAATGCACTTGAATATCATGAATCTTCAGATCCCTTTGGTCTCTTTGGGCCCACAGAAATGGCTTGCTCTTCCCTGTTAAAGGCCAAGAATCTCCCCTGCTCTGCTCTTACAGAAGTTGATACAGAGGCCTATCTCGGACAATATGCACTGCTTTCTGGATCTGCCTTCACTTCTCCTCTGGCTACCAGACCAATAAACAAGAGTTGACATATATAGCCTGGCTAGGGGAAGTGCTGGGCCTGCTATAAAAGGAAAGGGACTATCTACCCTAGTTGTTGCTGCCCCAGATGATACTTTGAGCAGGGGTGAGTATGTATAGGACTGGATCCCTTATGGTGCAAGGGGGATAAGAGGCACTCATTCCCCAACTGCTGATAGCTCTCAGCTGAGTCGTTCTCCAGAAGTTTCCCTCAGTTGAAGAGAGCTGCTTAGCCTTCCTCAGCATGGGCTATATTCAACAACTGGACAATGGGATGGGAAGGTTAAAATTCTTGTCCCCTCTCCTCAAGTTCGCATGATTCTGAAGAACCATTCCAACTCCAGAGCTATCTTTGGGATCAGCTGATGCCTTTATGGCAACTGCATTACAGATCCCTCTGCCCATTTCTGCTTCCTTCACCCTCTCCTCAGGGTGGATCCCATAAATTCCCTGCATGTGAATTGCTGTTTCAGAGTTCACTTCCTCAGGGAATCTGACCCTAGATAAGGAGAAAGAGAACAAGAACAAGAAGAAGAAGACATATAAAGCAGGAATGGTGAAAGGAAAGAGATGGAACTTCTGAAGCTATGGGTCCCTCTGTGGAACTTCAGCCAAGGCCAGATGTTCCAGCTCTTTGCTTCTGTGCAGAAAGCCCTGCAAGGAGTGACAGTGACTCCCCAAGTGACATAAAAGGGCAGCTCTCCATTAACAAGTAGAAGGAGGGCAGAGCTATGGAATAAGGACAATGGGAAAGCAAGATAGAACTCTTGGAAATCAAAAGATATTGCTAAAATAAAATTTAATACAAGAATTAGAAGGTAAAGTTGAGATTTCTCAGAAAGCAAACAAAAAAGGAAAAAGGCAAGAAAAGTGAGAGAGAGAGAGAGAGAAAATAGAGACCCAGGGGGGAGAATCCACAAGGTCTAACATCAGTAGGAGTTCCAGAACAGAGAAAAGGGAGGGGTAAAGAAACAATGCAGGAAAACTTTCTAAAGCTGGCAGACCTGAATCTATGGATTGAAAAGTCTTATTAATATTAGATCCATTGGGTATCCATATGAAAAAGAAAGAAACTATCCTGACCTCATCCCATATACGAAAATTAATTCAGGATGGATCAGAGACCTAAATGTGAAAAGTAAGACAATAACATATCTAGGAGGAAAAAAAAAAATGCCAGAAGAGTAGCTGTATGTCTTTGTGATTGGCAAAGATTTCTTAAATAAAACAAAAAAACACTAATTATAGAAGAAAATATTGCTAAATTTAGGTCCTGTTAAAATTAGGAACTCCTTATATGGAACCACAAAAGACCCTGGCCGTAGAAACCCTGAATAAGAAAAGCAAAACTGGAAGCATCAAGATTCCAGACTTCTAACTCTATTACAAAGCAGCAGTCATCAAGACAGTATGGTACTGGCACAAAAACAGACACATAGATCAATGGAGCAGAATAGAAAACCCGGAAATGGACCCACAATTATATCGTCAACTAATCTTTGACAAAGCAGGAAAGAATATCCAATGGAAAAAAGACAGTTTCTTCAACAAATGGTGTTGGGAAGACTGGGTGGCAAAATGCGAAAGAATTAAACTGGACCACTTTCTTACACCATACGCAAAAATAAATTCAAAATGGATGAAAGACCTAAACATGAGACAAGAAACCATCAAAATCCTAGAGGACAACACAGGCAGCAACCTCTTTGACTTCAGCCATAGCAACTTTTTTTTTTTTTTTAAGATTTTTATTTATTTATTTGACAGAGATAGAGAGCACAAGTAAGGAGAGCAGCAGGCAGAGGTAGAGGGAGAAGCAGAAGCAGGCTCTCCGCTGAGAAAGGAGCCCGATGCAGGGCTCGATCCCAGGACCCTGAGATCATGACCTGAGCTGAAGGCAGCCACTTAACCAACTGAGCCACCCAGGTGCGCTACCATAGCAACTTTTTACTAGATACATCTCCAGAGGTAGGGGAAACAAAAGCAAAAATGAACTATTGGGACTTCATCAAGATAAAAAGCTTCTGCACAGGGAAAGGAATAATCAACTAAACTAAAAGACAGCCTGTGGAATGGGAGAAGATATTTGCAAATGACATATCTAATAAAGGGTTCGTATCCAAAATTTATAAAGACCTTCTCAAACTCAACAACCCAAAAACAAGTAATCCAGTTAAGAAATGGGCTGAAGACATGAATAGACATTTCTCCAAAGGAGACATCCAGATGGCCAACAGATACATGAAGGGATGCTCAGCATCTCTCATCATCAGGGAAATACAAATCAAAACCACAATGAGCTACCACCTCACACCTATCAGAATGGCTAAAATTAACAACATAAGAAACAACAGATGTTGGCGAGGATGAGGAGAAAGGGGAGCCCTCTTGCACTGTTGGTGTGAATGCACACTGAGGCAGCCACTCTGGAAAACAGTATGGAAGTTCCTCAAAAAGTTAAAAATAGAACTACTGTATGACCCAGCAACTGCACTTACTGAGTATTTACCCAAAGGATAAAAAAATACAGATTCGAAGGGGCACATGCACCCTGATGTTTATAGCAGCATTGTCAACAATAGCCAAATTATGGAAGAGCCCAAATGTGAATAAAGATGACTGATGAATGGATGAGGAATATGTCACACACACACACACACACACACACACACACACACACACACACACAGGAATATTACTTAGCCATCAAAAAGAATGAAATCTTGCCATTTGCAATGACGGGGATGGAGCTAGAGTGTGTTATGCTAAGGGGAAAAAAGTCAGTCAGAGGAAGACAAATACCATATAATTTCACTCATATGGGGAATTTAAAAAACAAAACAGATGACCATATGGGAGGGGAAGAAAAAGAGAGAGAGGGAAGCAAACTATAAGTGACTCCTAATGATAGAGAACAAACTGAAGGTTGATGGAGGGGGATGGCAGCAGATGGGCTAACTGGGTGATAGGTATTAAGGAGGGCACTTGCGATGAGCACTGGATATTGTATGTAAGTGATGAACCACTGAATTCTACTCCTAAAACCAATATTGCGCTGTATGTTAACTAGAATTTAAATAAAAATTTGAAAAAAAATAAAATTAAGAACTACTCTTCAGTAGAGACAATATTCAGAGTGAAAAGCCAAAGACCTGAATTGTTTATAATACATACTCCCAACAAAGAAGGTTGAGTATAGAATATATATAGAAATCCTACAAATTCACAAAGTAAGAAACTTTGCTTTTAAGAATGAGCAAAAGATTTACAAAATAAGTCACTAAGAGAAGTACAAAAATGGCCAATAAACATATGCAAAACTGCTCAATATTATTAGTCATCAGGAAAATGCCGACTAAAACCACAGTAAAATATTGTTCCATTCCTACAATGGCAAAAATAAAAGGTCTGAGAGTAGGGTGAGAACATGGAGCAAGTGGGACTCTCAGGCATTGCCACTGGTGGTCTAAATTTGCACACCACATTGGAAGGCTCTTTGGTAGCATCTACAAGAGCTCAGTGTGTACCTACCCTGGGATCTAACAATTCTTCCACTAAATAGTAGCCTGAAGGGACACGAATACTTATTTCACTGAGAGACATATGCAAGAATATCACAGAAGTGGCTCAAAACTAGAGACAGTTCCAAATGCCCATTACCATTTGTATAAATAATTGTTGGTGTATGCTCACAATGGAATATTATGCAGCAATGAAAAAGAACCAGCATTCTCTACGTGAAATAAAACATGGGTGAATGTTAGAGACATAATGTTGAGAAAAAGACTCCAGACACAGAACAGTAAAAATCCATTTATTTAAAACTTGGAAAAGGCAAAACTAGTCTGTGGTGGTAGGAGAGAATAGTGGCTACTTGTGCAAAGCTACTAACCAGGAGGAGACACAGAGGAACTTGTTAGCTCCTGGAAATGTTTGTATCTTATAAGATAGAAAATTACATGTAAGTTCCATCTTAAAATAAGAAAGGGCCCATCAAGTGCTCAACACAATAAATGGAAAGAGTCCATGTCAATTTTCACATTATTGTGAGTCAGAACAGCAAGAGAAAAGAATAGCTGAAGATTTCCAAGGGGGAAATCAGGCCACTTACAAAGGAACAAGAATCAGATGGGCCTTAGACTCTCATCAGCAATATCAGATATCTTCAAAATTCAGAAAGAAATTATTGTCAGCCTCTGATTTCTATTTTTAGGCCACCCACCATTCAAGTTGCAAGAACCCAAGAAGTTTATGTTCCGTAAATCCTTTTTAAAGAAGCAACGTGAGGATGTGTTACAATATTGGAGGAGTAAACCACAAAAGGGGAAAAACTGGGAAGGCAAGAAGCTATAGATAGAACCCAAGAGCAGGGATGAATTCCAGGGTAAGGGCTGGAGAGCACCCATCCGGATTGAAGCAAGAGATCCAGAGGCTGGCAGTGGTGGTCCCTGATGAAAAGGGGGACTGGGTAGAAAACACTTTATAAAGACTCTTAAAAAAAATTGGGAATATGAGAAAGACAACCAGGACAAAAGAATAAAGAAAGGCAACTGGAAACTTAAAAGTGTGCCTGTGTGTGTGTGTGCGCGCGCATGCGCGCGCACCCCCCCCCATACCTGGAAGAACCCATAATCCTAGTACACCACTCGGCTCTGCAAGGAGTAGTCTTTACTGAGGCACAGATCTGTAAATGCTTTTCAGTGATCTTTAACTCAGAATCAATCTGAAAGACCTATATGTTACAGGATAAATGTAAATGTTAGCAACTTTACCGACATAAAAGTAAAAGTATGGATGGCAGAAGTCAGGAGGTGGAGTGGGAGAAGTGAGGTGAAAGCAAGGATGGGAATATTAATATCCTGCTTACAAAATGCAGATTCTTTTTGCCAAGTGCCACTCCAGAGGATGGAAGATGCCAGGGGTAACTAATGATGAACGAAAAAGAGAGAGATGGCAGGAAGGGGGATGGCAGGGGTGTGAGGGAGACAAATCCTCATCTATTACAGTAGTAAGTCAATAGATTGTGTCTAAAATTGATGAATCAAGGAATATCAGCAGAAGCATATTATGTGGAAAAATGGAGGTAAATATAGGAAGAGATTTTTCAAAGGACACGGCTGCCTAAGGGAAACAGAGCTGGGAGTAGGAAGTAGTTTAGCAGGATACTGTATTTAAACTTGTGCATGTGCTCGCTTCGGCAGCACATATACTAAACTTGTGCATATATTATTTCATATAAAAACCGTTTGTTTTTTTAAAGAAGACAGACGCAGGTCGAAATGAGGGCAGTTTTTTTCCCCTAAGGACAATCGAGGCATCAAGGAGCCCCTGGGCAGCCCCCACCTGGAACAGGACTTGAAGTCATGGCTTTGACATCTGGGGGCTGAACTCAGTCAGTTCATATAG
Organism: Procyon lotor; assembly: GCA_028646535.1. Classification (NCBI taxonomy): domain Eukaryota; kingdom Metazoa; phylum Chordata; class Mammalia; order Carnivora; family Procyonidae; genus Procyon; species Procyon lotor. The sequence continues at coordinate 16,179,305 of CM053619.1, read as the reverse complement.
GAGCAGGGATTTGGGGACTTTGAGGTGTCACTAATTTTCGTGCCAATGCTTCTCTGTGATAAACTTCATCCCTCCCCCCTTTCCCCCTCCAAAATACAATTTTCAATAAATAGCAAGCTCATAAATAACGTGGGGCACTGCGGATCCTAATGAAACAGTGACAAATGTTATATCTTCATGGGATCAGGAGAAATAACAAAGGGGAGCGTGGGGAGGGGCCCGGAGTTCCCAGAGCTCCTGAGATTTTATTAAAAATCCTTTAAGTTTCATGTGGCCCATTAAAGCGATTCTCCTGCAGAATAATTAAACATCATTCAGAGTCGTTGCTGCTTTATTAGGAAGATGCAGTGCCCAAGCTTCTGCGGGTGAAGGGTGTATTTCGAGTCTGTCCAAGACACGGGGGAAGTGGGCTGGCCTGGGCCCTCACTCTGGGTCCCCTGCCGGATAGCTGTAAGGCTTGGGGGACCCTTACCACTTGGACTTCAGACTCTTCATCTATAAAACGGGAGAGTTGAATTAGATCTGTGTTCCTAATCTGTTTTTTGGGGGAGGGGTTGGGCAGATTTCTCCCCCTCCACAAAATGCCCAGCCACACGCACAATTTTATAAATCATTTCAGGGCTCCCTCATGCCCATCTCTACTCTTCTAAAGTCATTTCGGCTTGGGTACTCCAGGATTCTGTTGTTTCCCTTCTCTGTGGCTTACAGCCTACAGCAACTGGTTTCAGTTGTAATCATGGTCACTTTAGTTATTTTCGCAAAGGTGAAGCAGAACCCTTCGTGAAAGTCCTTCCCTCTCCCCAGACACCGTTTTTCACGAAAGCACTGGCTGGTGGTACATACGGGCTCCCCGGACTTGCAAACTTAGGAACATCCTGTGTGATCAGCCAGATGGCCACTGCTGGACCCACTGGTTCCCTTCAGATCTTCCTGGGGGAGACCACTTCCTTGGGACTCCAGATCGCTGCTTCTGAGAGAGGAGGTCCAAGCCCTCCTCTTGAAGCTGCGGTGTCTCCCTGTCAGGGTTCCTGGGCCAACATCTGCAGGCCCCCCTGTGATTCTATGCCCCAAACTCTCCCTGTTATACTGCCTCTGGACTCCCAACTAAGCAACTGACTTCCTTTTCTCCCTCTAGACTGGGAAGGCCATGTTCCTGGTCCTCCATCCTGCACTGCATCCCTGGGTGTGCCCGGCTGCTCGTTAGCCCAAAAAGCCTCTCCCGGAGTCCAAGCCTACGGCTAGTACTTAGAAGACTAATAACCCTCATTCATTGTTCATGACCTTGTGTAATCATCTCGCCTTTGGTGTGGGCTGCACAGAGTGACTTGATTGTAACCAAGAGAATATGGCAAAGGTGATAGGCTATCACTTTCATGATTAGGTTACCAAAGCTTGTGACTTCTTTCTTGCTCTCAGACTCTCCTTGCCCTGTTGGCTTGCGTGCTTTGAGAAAGCAGGCTGCCATGGGGGCGGGGGTGGTGGTGAGCGGGGCCCAGGCGGCATGTTGCAATGGCCTACCCGAAATGGAGTCTTGCCAGTAGCCAGGTAGGTGAGCTTGGAAACAGATTCTTTTCTAAGCCAACCATCAGCTGAGACCGTGGGCTGACACCTAAGTTGCAGCCTTGTGAGAAACTGGGGTTTGCAGAGGGCCTAGCTAAGCTGTAGCAAAACTCCTGCCCCACAGAAATAGTGAGAGAGTAAATATGTGCTGTTTTAAACTGCTAAGCTTTTTTTCCTAAAGATTTTATTTATTTATTTGACAGAGATTGAGATCACAAGCAGGCAGAGAGGCAGGCAGAGAGAGAGGGGGAAGCAGGCTCCCTGCTGAGCAGAGAGTCCGATGTGGGGCTCAATCCCAGGACCCTGAGATCATGACCTGAGCTGAAGGCAGAGGCTTAACCCACTGAGCCACCCAGGCGCCTCTAAGCTGCTAAGTTTTGAGGTCATTGTCGTGTTGGTTATGGATAACAAAGATAATGGCTGAGCTGGGGTTTGAAGCCAGGTCTCTTTGGTGCGAACATTCTGGGTTGATCCTGTTGCGGCTGCCTCTCTCCATCTTTGGCCCTTAGCCCCACCGTGCAGGAGTCTTGGTCGTTGGCAGGCCCTGTAGCACCTTGGCTCCCAGCTCCAGGGCTCACCTATGCAGTGGCAGACTGGGGGGACAATTACATAGTTCAGCCTGAGGGCTCGCGGGGTGGCTAGTGAGGGAGCCCTGGGCCAGGAGCCAGGAGCCAACTTCTCATCCGAGCTTTATCCTAATGGGCCCTGTGACCTGGGACGGGCCGTCCACTCTTTGAGCCTCTGTCTCTCCGTGTGTCAAGGAGGCAGTTGGTTGAGAACATTGTTAAGGTTCATTTTACCTGGCTCTTCTGAGTAGGGATGGATCACCTAGCTATAGGAGGCTCTGCCGGGCAGCCCCAGGTCCAGGGTGAGTGAGACCTCACCTGTCGAGCTTGAGGGTTGGACAGAGGCCGTGGGCAGCTGCCCTGTTTGAGTCTGGGGAGGGGGCAGTTAAGACTGGAACCCCTGGTAGGGGTCCTGCCTTGGCCCCTGAAATTCCTCTTTAACCACCATTTTCCGGAGAACTTTCAATGACCTTTGGGTGGGGAAAGCCCTGTGGAGTGGAGGCTTTGTTCTCAGAGCAAAGGGCAGGGGCTGTGGGACTGCTTGTGTGTGCATGTGTGTGTGTGTGTGTATTGAAAGGGGTGCTAGCTCACTGGGCTTCAACAGGGGGCATTTATTATGTACAGGGGAATGTGATAAATGGGGGCCCACCCTCTTTCTGTCTTCTTTCAGTTCCTTGCCCCAGGGGTGATTTATGCAGCTCCATTTATGGTCCTGGGAGGCTAACACAGAAAAGTTATTCAACTTCTTTCTTTCTCTTTCTCTTTCTCTTGCCCTTTCCTGTGGCTAGGCAGGGCAGGGGTGAGGGGAGTTCTTTAGCATCTCCAATAAATTATATCTGTGGATGCTCGTATAGGCTTGCTTGCTGTATTTGAGCTACATGGAATCTCTGGGCTTCAAAGGGATTTGCTTTAATGTTCTAAGGAGGCAGAAAAGCAGAAGGCTTAGGGGTGCAGGCTTAGAGGCATACCACTGTGTCTGAGTCCTTGCTCCAGCGCTTTCTAGCTGTGTGACCTCAGGCAAGTTACTTAACCTCTCTGAACCTGGGTTTCCTCATTCTGTGAGATGTTGTCTCATAGAGTTGTTCTGAGTACTAAATGTGACAAGGTAAGAGGCTCGACATAGTGCCGGCATATAGTAAGCAGTCAATAAGTGCTTGCGATGGTGAGCACCCACAGTCCTGAGATGTGACTGGCCTGAAGTCTGCTGACCTTCACCTCTGCTTCTTCCAGTAGGCTGTGTTATTTGCTGTCATCGAGTGCTGTTGTTCTGAAGGTGGCTCTTTGGCTCGAATCGGGCCTCATTTCTCTGCTGCTTGTTCAATGTGTCCTCCAGTCTTTTCCTGAAGACAGCAGAGGCGGGGAGGGGGGCGGCATGGGGAAGAGGGAAGAGAGCACATTGCCGGGAGCCAGAGTGGGAGGCCTGGCTTCTAAAGCCCACCTCTGTGTGTCTATTTATAATTCCCCAGGGGTTTTTGCTTTCCTTACCTCCTTCTTTCCCCATCTGTACACTGGCATTTATCCACATGTGTTAGGCGTTGTTCTTGCATGACAGAAAACAAAAACAAAGACTCAGAGACGAAGTGGCTTGCGCAGGGTCACATGGCTAGAAAGAAACAGAGTTGAATTCAAATCCTGATGTTTGGACCCTGATCTAGGACCTTGACTGTTTTCCCGGGGCTTCAGGCTCTGAGTGACCCTGGGTGCATCTCCCTCCCTAACCCTCAGTTCTCTTGCCTGAAAATGAGGTGTGGGGCCCAGATCATCCCTGACAGCACTTCCGGCCTGGGTTTCCTGGCCCCAAGTGGAGCCCAGGTCTGTCTGGTTCTTACACGGGAGGAGTGAACTTCTCCAACTTTCTCTGGCTTGGTTGCTGATGGAAAGTTTCTGCCTCAGCTTCACTGTGCCTTTTGAAGACTTGGGCCCTGGAAGCTGAGTGTTGTGCTTAATTATTCAGAAACCCGTATATCCTCTGTAAGCAAGAAATCCACTCCGACAGGCGAGAAATGCCAAAAATTATTTATTGCTCTTTGCTTCAAATCTGGAGTAGGAAGCGAGGTTTGGGAGGTTTCTCCAGCTGCTGAAGGCAGTTCTCTGTTCACTTTCGAGCTCTCATGCTTCTATCTAATCTAGCTTTTTTAGGAGCAAGGTGGCCCCCGGGTCAAGGATGGGGAGGCAGGGGTCGCATGACCCAGGTCCCCATTCTTCCACAAACCTGCTGACTGGCTTTTGGAGAGCCATTATCTCCTTGAAGCATCAGCTTTCTCATCTGAAAAATGGGTTCATGTATACCCTGCCCATAAAAGCAGTGAGGTTGTAAAGATCGCTCAGGACCTGAAAGAATGCTTGAATTCATGGAGTTAAATACTGCTGATGATGGGGTTCACCTGGGGGCCGGGCAGGAAGGGAGTAGACAAGCAGCCCGAGGATGAGCAGAGATCACTCGTTTCAGAAGTTTTCATAGAAGCAGGATGCTCAGCCTCCTCTCGCAGGATTTCTAAGATTTCTTGTGTGGGTTCTTGGAAAGATTCCACACCATCTCTGTCCAGGGTCTTTGGGACAAGATGGTAGGAAGTCACTGTTGATGCTCCAGGTCAGAAAGGAAGTGAGGAGAAAGACAAGAGCTTGCTGTGCGTTGGTCATCAGACCATGGACTTGGCCTGGGTTTCTTCTCTTTCAGCAACTTTGCCCATTTTGCAGATGAAAAAACTGAGGCTTACCAAAATTGGCACTTGCACAGGGCCACAGAGGGACAAGTAGCAGAGCAAGGATTGGGGCACATAGGTCACCTAGTGTCCTTTCCCATCAAATCATAGAGCGTCATCAGGAAAGTTCACTTTGCAAGTGGAAAAGAACTTGAACGGCACCCCGGGGCCCTGGCTTTTTGCATGGCTGCAGTTCGGTGACAGCCAGCTGATGGTCCTTGTCTTGGTTCCTTGTCTCTATGGCTGGACATGGGCCAGGTCATTGGGTTGGCATCAGAGCTGGGGAGGAGGGAAGAATGTCTGGTGGTGGTGCAGCCTCTCACCATCATGGATGCCTCTACCATACTTTCTGCCTCTCCTTCCACCGGGCCAGTGGACTCCTGGCCACGTGTGGCCTCTGCTCCAAGGAATTTTTCAAGGTGGGGTCGTAGCCCTGCTCATTACTCAGTTCATTAATTCATTTACTTAGACATACATTTGAGAAGCATGTGGTAGGCCTGACTTTGAGTCAGACTCTCGGCTCAGCTCTAGACAGTGCATGCCCACTAAGACCCTGCTAAGACTCAGTTTCCCAGGGAGGCAGCCTTGCACTAGGGACTAGAGTAGTAGCCTGTACCGGACAGAGCAAGACTCCCAAGGAGGGCAAGGTCATCTTTTCAGTAGAAATGGTGAAGAGGGGCCCTCCCCTCACTGCCAAGGGCACCCAAAGAAGTTTACTTCAAATGCAACACAATTTGTTGAGCACTACTAGATATCAGACCCCACCTGAGGTGCTAAGGAAGGATTCAAAGATAATCCAGACCCCGTGGTCTCTGCCCTTGTGTGGTCAAGGATGTCCCCCAGCCATCAGCAGATGTTGTTCCTGGTGGAGGGGATACTTTTCCAACCATCCTTTGCTGTGTGGACTAAAGTGGAATCGCTTATTGTCTCCAGCTGGGGGGTATGTCAGATGGGGCATGCCCGAGGCAGGGGGACCCGTTAGGTGACTGTTGTGTTTGCATGGTAAACGATGACAGGGGTCCAGATGGAGGCCTGGGCGGGGAGGCAGATGCTGTCGGTGCTCTGCCCAGGCCCCCTTGTACTCCCCATTGCCATGCACCCAGACCCAGGCCGCCACCTGTAGCTTGCAACCTGGGGCTCTTTGCCCAAGGCTTTCTCTGCCAACTGGAACCCGCTCAGATGGCCAGCTCAGATGGCTGGCTCAGCAGGGTGAGAGAGCATCCCTTGGTTGCTGACAGGAGTTGATGGAGACAAACTCCAGCTTCCTCACTCATCGGGCATAATGGCCCTGAGGTGTCTTCTAAACTGTCCCCGGAAGCCTTAGGTTGTCTCCTGCGAAGCCAGCTTGTAACACGTTCTGTGTTGGTGTCACTCTTTCCCTGTTCCATAGCCCTGCTCTCCTCCTGGTACTTCCTGGGGCCGCCTCGTAAATGCCCATCTCACACTCACATCCTGGCCTCAGGATCTGCTTCTGGTGGAGCCCAGGCTCAGACCCATAATGAAGAGGACAGTGCGGTAAGCCAGGTTCGGGGGAAGGTCTGATGCCACCACACAATTGTTGTATGGTCTTGGGCAAGTCACTTAACCCTCTGAATTTGAGTGAGTCTCCCCTATGAGCCGGGGGTGGCCACACTGCCATGGGGTGGGCGGTGCTGTGGGAATTCGGTGAACAGTGCTCCCCACCCCGGTAGATGTGGAATAAATGGGAGCTAGTATGATCATTATGTCATTGAGAAAAATCGGAAGGCAACCTAGATGTCCAGTTATTGAGCTGAGATGCGTGTGTCCCCTAGTGTCATGGAGCATTGTCAGTGGGGAGGGAGGGGGGCAGTGGAAAGTGAAGGAGGGTGCTCTTTAGGACAAGTCCGAGAGAGAGTCGGATGTGAGCGTGGAGGAGGAGGACATCTGCCTGGACTTTGGACTCAGGACCCACTGGCCTTTGGGGGAGTAGGGATCCAGGAGGGAGATTCTTGATTTCCTAGAAATGGTGGCGAGACTAATGGGGGAGCTGTGGTGGCTCACTGGTTGATAATCCCAAGAAGCCGTGAGCATTCCAGAGTTCTGTTCTGAGACTCGGATGTGCTCAGCCCCGGAGTCCACCTGCCATGGACCTGAACCCCTCAACGCTCAGTCATGGAGCCTCGTCTCGCGGTTGCTCACCCCACCCCCCCTTTTGTGCTCAGGCTTCACTGGGAAGTATTTATTACATGTCAGTGTGATAAATGAAAAGTCATATTTTACTGTGAATTATCCCCAGTCCATGTGAAGCTCAGATCTATAGCCTGGAGAGTTATTAAGTGCTTACCATGGAATGCTATAAAAATCTCATCATTTTCCCCAAGGTCCTCTCCCACCAGGGAACGGGGAGGGAAGGGGACTGGGGAGAGGAGGGCCCTGCTGCCTCAGCCGTGGAAGGGGATTACAGAAGGGTGGCCCGTGCTGGTCGGATTGCTCCACTCAGGGAAGATACCCTAGGGTGGGATGCTGGGGTTCCTGGCTTCTTGTGTTTGGATGTGACCTTGGGTACAGTGTTAGAGGCCTCAGTTTCCCTATTTGTAGGCACCAGCCGTGGGTAGCAATGGTATTGAAAGTTGTGGGCACAGGCCACCTCTAACAGTGGCTGACAGCATAAAGTTTAGTACGGTAATGAAATAAAGCCGACGACAAAGTGAACCTGACTCACATTTCATGCAACTGCTGAATTAATTGTACGATGTAAAGAGACCGTATAGTTTAATTTTTCGTCTGATTAGGAACCCCCATGTATCAGCCAGGATCCCTGCAGGAAACAGATGGCACATTCACATTGGGATAATTCTGGGAGGGTTTTAATAAAGGAACAATTTACAAAGGTGTGGGCAGGATGTAGGGAAACCACAAGGATTGGCGCCATACCCCCAGGGTTAGTGACAGTGACTCCCTGGCTATGTCCCTTCTTGGGCTGTGAGGGATGAGAGGAGAGAGTGGAAACCAGAAGCCAGAGGTAGTTGGTGCTGTGTGATGCAAGCGATTCCAAGGGCAACTGGGACCTTCTGTTCTGAGGCCCAAGGTGGCCCTGCAGGCAGGGAGTATGGAAGATACGTACCCTTCCTCTCTCCTGTGCCCTGCCAGGTCCAACAAAAGACAGAGGGAGTTGGGGCCTCGGATCAGGGGTCCATGCCAGTCAGCCTCCGGGGCTGGGGGCAGAGTGAGGATGGAGAGGAGATCCGAGAGGTGAACAGAAGGGACCCAGCCAGACCCCCATTGAGGCTGGTTTTCAGGATGGGGTGGGTAAGGGGAGGCGCGTGGCCTCCCTGAGCAACAGGTCCCACTGTTAGGCTGCTCTAATTACTGGAGAATTCTTCCTTAGAGTGAGCCCAGGTCGGCTTCCCTATAAATCCTCCCCATTTAACAGCAAATACAATAGTTATTAGGCTGCATCTGAGATGTAAATGGTAAGCAGTCAGTGTGACTACAGTTAGTATCAATTGTTCGCTTTGCATGACCTACTGTCATTTTGATAGCTTTTCTCTTTATCTTTGGTGACTCTCCTGTGTCTACAAACAACAGTGATGCAGACGTTCCCACTAATTCCACGCACGGACCGGCAGGCTTGTCCTCCAGACACTGATATGTGAGGACCGGCGTGGGGCGTGGCAAATGCCTTCACCGATTTCTATTTTAGCCAGGCACCTTCTTCCCTGCCACTGTCGCCTAAAACCCCATGTTCATCGACTCTGGGGATCTCGTGAATGGGAAGGATCCTAGACGTCTGGCTCTCTTTCTGATGCGGAACCCTTGAGAACAGGCCATCCCGGATGGCCAGCCTGGATGGTGGCCTGGTGTCTGTCTGCATACTTCCAGGGACAGGAAGCTTGCCACCTTTTAAGGGTATCCTGTGGCTGCCATAGAAGCTGGGATGATTATCCAATCGAGGAGGGCCCTGGTTGTTTTAAGGGTTTCCTGCTCATGAGGGTGAACACGAAGTACAAAGAGAACAACAAACACATGAAAGACCGGGCTATTGGGGCGCCTGGGTGGCTCAGTCAGTTAAGCGTCTGACTCTTAGTTTCAGCTCAGGTCATATCAGGGTTGTGAGATTGAGCCCTGCCTTGGGCTCTGTGCTCAGTGAGGAGTCTGCTTGAGATTCTCTCTCTCCCTCTCCCTCTGCCCCTCCTGCTTGTGCTCTCTCTTTCAGATAAATAAATCTTAAAAAAAAAATCTGATACAGGCTATCACAACTATGGCTTCTGCTCTGTCTTTCCTATCTGGTTTCAGAGAAGTCTAGGAAGGCAGTTCATCTTTCACTCCCTCCCCATCCTGGATACATCCGATACATTACACGAGATGGCCAACACTTTCTTATAAGGTAGGCTTTGTGTGAGATGATTTTGCCCAACTGTAGGCTAATGTGAAGCTAAGTATGATGTCTGGTAGATTACGGGTACTAAACGCATTTTCAACTTCTGATGGGTTTATTGGGATGTAGCCCCACTGTGAGTTGAGGAAGATCTATATAACCTTCCAGACTTATATAAAGATATTTTTCTCCCTTCAGGAATGGCATCATACCATACATATTATTTTGCAACCTGCCTTTTCACTTGAAATATATGTGCACATTCTTCTATGACAATAAATATCCTCCCCAACATTGCAGTTTATAGCTGTACAGTGTTCTGCGCGTGCACAGGTCACAGTTGGGGTTTAAATTCCTCGGGATAGAGTGTGGACATTACCCGCCCTCCCCCAACACATGCAGTCTGCCTTGTTGCTGGTCTGTTGGCAGCTGCCCCATTGCCCCCCTGAGCGAAATTTCCCTCTTGCCTGATTTCTAGGAGCTTAGCCAGGACTTGCTTGAGGAAGTGTTTTTATTCTCCCTGCCTCCTCCCTCTCACTTTGCCTCACATCTTTCTTGCACCTTCCATCAGTGCTGCTGTTCAGAGGCTGACCTGAGGTCTGCCACTCTTTGGGGGCCCTACTTGGTGTTTCAGCAGAGAGTGGAAGTCAAGTGCTCTTGGGATTTTTCAGTTAATAGAATTACTTATTCCCCCTTCCCAAAATGTTTGCATGTCCAAATTGCCCCTTTCTTTCAACAGCCCAGGTCTGAAGCTGCTTCCTCCAGGAAGCCTCCCTTCTCCTGGATACTCATAATATTTTGTCTTTACTCTTATCCTGGCTCTGGTACTTACTAGCTGTGTGACCTTGGGCAAATTACTGAACCTCTCTGAGTCTCAATCTCTTCATCTGTAAAATGAGGTTAATACTAGTATCGATCTCCTACAGTTTTGCCTGTTAAACAGCAGGGACTTCCTCACTGTTGGCTGTTGGTAATATTATCAATCTCAACTTCTCTATAGACTGAAAGCTCTCTGAGAGCAGAGACTGTCTTTCTTAGTCATCGCCTGGTCTTACCTGTGCTCTTCATTTGCAGGACCTAACGCAGGGCCTGGCACCTAGAGAGCATGTATCACTCACTCCATGAATAAGTGAGTTGGAACCCAAATCCCGATGTGTAGACCAGGAGGGACCATGGCTTACCAGTATCACACGCAAGCTGGTGATGGAGCTCAGAGGTCCTGCTTTCCACTGAATCTCCTCTTCCTGGCTGGCGTCTGCACTGATGGAGCCTATCTCCTTTCAACAGTGATTAGTGTGTACAGAACTATTTAGGAGCATTTGGTCTTAAGACTCGGGTTATTGGAGAGCTCCTTCTAAGAGCCTGACTCTATGGTCCCCGGAGGTTAGGTGCCCCTTCCCGCCCCAGAATCCCCTTATTCCTCTGATCCTTAAACCTCTAGTCCTCCCCTCCTCACCAGTCCTCTGCAGGTACCAGCATGGGATGGAGCCCTCGTCCCTTCCCCTGGCTCCAGCTCCCTGGCTCTCTCTTCCACCCCTGCACCAGTCCCTTGGCAGCTGAGGTCTGTCATTAGGGGATGCGGTTAGCCTGCACACTTCATTACATGGGGTGGTCATGGGGCAGGCAGCTGGGGGGTTGGGAGCCCAGCAGGGCTGTGGGCACAGAGCAGCATGGCAGAAATGGGGTGGCAGGGAGACACTGCTGCGCAGTCCGGAGGTGACTGAAGGGTCTGATCGTTGGCCTCCCAGGCTTCTGGCTCAGAGGCAGAGGGACACAGAGGTGGCTGGGCTCTGGGAGCCTCCTGGGAGCAGGGCAGGTATGGCGGTGGGAGAGGGCAGGGGCCTGTCTCAGCATACCGTGGACAGCGACTGCCCATCTGGTGCCTTGAAGGGAAGCCTGAAGGCTAGGCTGTATTCTGGGCTCTCTAACCGTCCTCCTCGGTGGACAATCCCAATGAAAGAGCACGTGCTTTGGAGTTTTGAGTCTTGGCTCTGCCATTTCCTCATTATGTGATCTTAAGAAGTTATTTGAGCTCCCTGAACCTCAGTTTTCTCATTTATAAAATGGGACTAGCAATGGTACTGACTTCACAGGGCTTTGGGAATTTAGTACAGTGATTCATGTGCCTAGCAAAACCTCAGCAAGCCTTAGTTTTTCTTACATCCTTTTCACTTTTTGGCACTTCCCTTCCTTCTCAACAGGGTGAGCCCTGAGGGCCCAAAGAAAATCACAATGGCCAGGTTCCCAGGGCCCTGTCTACACCCTGCTCAAGGTTTCACCAGCCATACCCTCCACTGACCAGACTAGGGTCTAAGAGTTTAATCCCCTTTGCTCCTAGTCTCTGCCCACGCTCCCCCTAGGGACCAGGCTGCTTGCTTATTGTCTTCTTGTCTTCTTGCTCATTCTCCCACACAATTAAAAGCTCCTCCCTAACGCAAATGCCCAGTTTGGGGAGACTGTGGCTCCTGTCCTGGGGTCTTGGGAAGACCAGACTAATATCTTGAGGTGGAGAAAAGGCTCTGTAATGATTCCTCCAAGCCCAGGCCCTCTCTGTGTATAGACCCTCAAGGGAGACACACAGCTGTGATTAGCACTCACGTGACCAAGCCCCTCCCTTTACTGATGGAGTCAGTGGGGGACAGAGGGACAGTGGCTTGTCTAGGTTTGAATAGTGAGTGCAGTGGTGACCGAATTGGGATCTGGAACCAGTTTTCCTAACTCCCAGTCTGGAGCTCCTGATGTGTCTTCATCCAACATCTTCTGTGTGTCTCTTATTGGTTTCTAAGCCTCGGGAGGGCTCTCAGCTTTGACCTTGACCTCTTCTTTTGGGGAACCTGGCTTCCAGAACAGTGCACAGGGTATGGTTGGTGGGGCTATGCACTGAAATGGGTTCAGGCTCTCTGGAGGCCACCACATTTGGGGCTGATGGCTTCCAAAAGTGGTAGGAGATTTCTTGGAAGTTCCTAAGTCCTTCTTTCACAGAAGCACTTCGGGGGCCTTTCCTCGGTTCAGAGAGCTGGAGGTTGGGCAGGGGGCAGGGAGGGGTGGGTATCTGGGGAGGAGGGTGCTCAGTGGTGCCATTTGATATTACAGAGTTATATCCTCTGTGTCTTGTTCCGGTTCAGAAAACATAAAAATGGCCCTATCTCCTTTACCCCCCTGCCCAGGTGGTGGAAGCAGAGGTTCCCAAAGGGACAGATTTTTAAAAAAGATTTTATTTATTTATCTGAGAGAGAAAGAGAGAGAGAGAGAGAAGTGTGCAAGCAGGGGAGGAGCAGAAGGAGAGGAACAAGCAGACTTTGTGCTGAGTGTGGAGCCAGACACAGGACTCTAACTCACGATCCCGAGATCATGACCTGAGCCCAAATCGAGTCAGCCGTCTAACTGACTGAGCCACCCGGAGGCCCTCAAAGGGACAGATTTAACTTAATTCCCTGCTTGCCTGCCTGCTTCATGGGCTGGGGTGGGAGGGGAGTGTGTTCTGTTTCTCCATGTCTGGGAGCCAAGAGCTTTAACCTTTCCTACACGGCAGGCTGAGTGCAGGGTCCTCCATAAGGAAACTTAGCCTATACTAAGGGTGTTGGTAAAAACCAGACATTTAGTTCTGATGAGTGTGTGCATCACAGAAGCTGTGTCTGAGAGTTCAGTGCTGTTTTTAGTTGAATCCCATATGATGAGTGCAGGTAGGGCTGCACCACAGACTTTCCAGAACTTGGTGCTTCCAGAGGTCTCATCCTGGCTCTGAACAGATCCATTTGAGGATCACTTGAAGGCAATGGACCCTCTTTCCTGAAATTGCAAATATGTACAGACATTTGGTGTATACTTTCGGGCTTCATAACATCTTCCCTTGTTTCAGAAGGTGGAATCACGGTGCTTCCCCGGCTAAAGCAGGATGAGTTGATCTGCCAAAGGGAGAGAGGTAGAGAAGCATGCTTTCTGTCCTCAGTAGTGCCTGGACTGATGCGGAAGACATATCCTGCCCCGGGGGAGCTCCTGGTCTGATGGGGGAGGCAGTCGGTACCGTCTAGGAGTTACTGGGTCAGTTTTCATGGACTGAAAAGCGATGAACAATTACAGAATGACTTAAACTCTTTGGGGGCTGAGGAAGGGCCAGCACTTGCGTTGGAGGGCTGGGAAAGAGAAGAGCATAATCTGGGAGGACTTCCTGGAGAAGGGGTTGAGGCTGATTCAGAGTGAGGGAAGAGGTAGGGGAGTCAGAGGGAGGTGGTAGGACGGTGCCTGTCAGTGTGCATGCCTAGGTATGTGTGCAAAAACCGAACCCATCTGAATTGCCAAAAAAGGCATGAGGCCCCAACACATCTGCACTGATTTACAGGGTTCACCTTTAGGAACATCTGCTCGTTTTCTCCCCTGACAAAGGAAAACAGTTTCAAACATAAATCCTGGAATGGCTTGGATAGATTTCTCCACCCCTCCCTCTCCCTGATTGCAGGGTCTGAGGGTGTAGGAAACGTGTTGTCTTGTGTTTATCACAGCCAAGCAGAACTCGGGGTGGCAGGCCTGACAGCCTGGTCATGTGGAGGTGATATACGGAGGTTTGGGAGAGGACCCCAGAGAGAAGACTTGGCATTCGTCCTTCAAACACAAAGTCACGGTCGCTATTTATTTATTTCTTTATTTGCTGCTTGGGGATAGCTTCTTCGCAAGTCCATTGTGGGCACAGAGCACACACACTGGGAGAGGAGATGCTGGGGGCCTGCTCACCTGGGGGTCCCCAGGAAGAAGCAGCCAATGACCCCGGTATAGGGTAGGCCTTGCTGACCAAGCAGATGGGTGACCCTGCTCTCCTGTTTTTGTTGTTTGTTTATTTTTTTCCAGGACTGTTGCATGGGTTTCAGATTCCTATTTCAGGTTTCTAGAATTCTGTGCTGCCACTGTAGACTCCGTGATTGATGCTAGGTTCTTTGATTTTGGATTGGGACAATCCAGAATTATTTCTTCCATCGCGAAGTTCGTGATTTTTTTTTTTTTTTTAATGAGTCACAAGTTCTGTAGGATTCTTTCACTCTGTAGTGATGAGAAAGGATCCATTTCTTTATCATATCCTGGAGTCCCCTCCAGGAGAAGGGAAAGAGAAACCTGGGCTGAAAGATCTGCTGCTGGAAAGAAGGAAAACTCAATGGTACTTAATTCTTCTTTGATACCCTCAGGATAGAGGGAAGCTTAGAGTAAAACCCACACTCAAACGCTTTCTTCTTGATTCTGAAATCCGTAGCATGATTCTTCTATCACTAGACCCAGTTTTCCCTTTGTAACGTCGAGAGTGACAACGCTTCTCTGGTACCTGAGAACGTCTGGTTCCTCACTCTTTACCCTGGTCCCCACCCTTGGGACTGCTTACAGATTTTGGTGCTCAAAGCTTACACTGCGGTAACAGAAGCCATCAGCCCCAAATGTGGTGGCCTCCAGAGCTCGTCACTTGAAGGGTTCTGGGGAGCACGGTGAGGTTGCCTTGTGAGGAGCACTCATCTCATGGCTGAATCGGCCTCTTTGTTAGGAAGGCCGCTCCCTCTTGCCACAGTATCATTCTTTTCTTATTAGCAGTATGAGGCAATTACCTCTTAAATCCTTTATTTAGAAAAATCATCATTTGACTACGTGGGGGACAATAACCACAGGAGGCAAGAAAAGCCAGGTTACACTGTGGTAACAGAAGCCTGCAGATCCTCATGACATAATCTATTGAAGGCTTCCCTCTTCCCTTGCAAAATCCACTGGGCATGGCCTCCCAGCAGCAGCTTGACAATCTGGGCTGTTCCTGTCTCCGCTGAATTCCACCATCTCACCACATGGCTTTCTTGGCCACAACATGGGAGAGACCTGCGGGGGCAATCCCGTCCTTGCTGTTTTGTGTTTTGTCCTGGAAGTGACAGACATCTTTCTGCCCACAGCCTCTTGGCAGGGCTGGCCCCAGCCAGGGTCCCCAGACAGCTAGCTTAGCATCCTATTCCTGTGCTCTTTCATGGCCTGGTCCCACGGGGCTGCTTGGGAGGGCAGGTGGGGGCCCGGGAGCTCTCCGGGGCCACGCGGCTCGGGGTCCTAGGGCCCGGAGCTGGCCAGCCTCTAGCCTCTGACTCCATCCATCCAGGGCATGAGGGCCAATTAGTCAGCGCGCACTATTAGGCCGCCTTAACAACCACTTTAGATGCAGCCAACATGGGCGTTGTGTGGCAGCTGCGATGGACGGTGGCAGTTGTAATTAGCAGAGAATTCGGGGAAGGACAAATGGGAGGCTTTTATAGTCAAGCAAACCTCAGAATTGAAAGAACTCTGCTAATTGTCCTTCGTGTGCTTATCAACATGACTTCAGACAGTCAATAATGCCCCCTCCCTCCCCATCTGCAGGTCTCTCTTTCCATTGTCTTTGGGGCTGAGAAGAAGAATGGTGTTCTCGCTGATTGACCACCTACTATGTGCCAGGCACCGTTCTGACTAGTTTACGTGTGTCCCCTTGTTTGGTTCTCACAGGAAAATGAGTCACTGGACAGTGGGGTTTCTTGCTTGGGGCTCAGCAGCCTGGCAGCCACGCTCTTCACTGTTGTGCCCCAAGAACAAAACAGATACTTTGTGTAAGGTGGAGGCTTCTCTCTTCCTGTCTTGAAGATCTGAGGAGACATGGAGAGAATTCTGCGTGAACTCGAAGGGTCTGAACTTGGAGTCGAAAAAGTCACATCTTTATTTTCACCAATCTTTACCTGCAATTGAGTCTTTCTCTTTAGTATGAATATATATATTCATTAGTATAGCAAACTGCTATAAGTAGAAGGAGCAAGACTTGGGATTAGTCACTGATAGAAATCATAGGCATTTTCATATCATATTACATTTCCTCTCTTGAAAAACAATGTTTGCTCAGCACTACTTCCTGCCACTAGATCTTGTCATTTAATGCATTGTTAAAGAGGTATATATATTACGCTGAACACACATACATGTATTTGTTTATTGAAATTTTTTATTGAAGTGTAGTTGACATGCAATATTATATTAGTTTCAGCTGTACAACATAGGGATTCAACATTTCTATCTATTAGGAGTGATCACCACTAGAAATCTAGCGGCCACCTGTCACCAGGCAAAGTTGTTAGATATTATTAGTGGCATTCCCTACTTTGTATCTCCAGAGCACACATGTCTTAAAAAGAAATGTTTCGATAGTAACTACTTTGCTATAATTGGTTCCCTTTGCAATTGTACATACTTGATTTTTGTGTTTTTAAAGGCGACATCCCGTAGGCTTCAACAGACTGTCAGAGGCTTCCAGAGCACAAAGAAGGTCACGAACCCCTCTGAGAGGGTCTCTCTGAGCCTCACTCACTTGCCCCAGAAACCATTTCATCTGAAAGTGAGTGGGTTATATCCTGGTTGACGCTCTTCCTACTTCATACGAAGCTAGCGGCAATTGCTTGAATGTGCCAGGTTCTCTCTCTTTTCCGCACCTTTGTGCAAGCTGTTCCCCTTGCCTGAGCGGCTGCGCCTCCACCTGCACCCCATCACCTGGCTCCTTGGGTTTACTCCCATCAGCTCGAGTGCAGCACCTCCTCCTGCCTCTGGGGCGGCCTCCCCGCTCCTCCAGGCTGGGTCGAAGGGCCTCCCTTGTGCCTCCCCAGGGTAAGCTCCAGGGTAGTAATGATCCCATTAGACCAGCTTAGAACATGTTAACTGTGATGGTGCACTTTGGAAAGGCAGGCTTCTGGAACACCGAGGTGCTGGCCAGGGTCTGCCTAGGCTACCTGGGTCCATACTCCGCGTTCACCTCTGGATGACATTGCAGCCCTATTAGTGCCAGGTCGGCTTTAGAAATAATCCCGAGTGACTATGAATTTCTGGAAGTGTGAGCACAAAGACTGTCAGGGTCAAGTGTCTGGATGGTGCCATAGCCCTCAAGCAGAGAAAGCTAGTGGTGTCGCTGGGGTAGGAGGACTCTGCTTTTGTGAAGAAGGTCTCAAGTAGCCATGCAACTCAGGGGACCCTCTGGGCTGCAGCCCCTGCTTAACAATGTGTGTCCAGGACCCCTTCCCGCCAGCTTGCCACCAACACCTCCGCTGCTGGAACTTTCCAAGCACGTTGCCTGGAAGAATGCCTCTAATCCTCATAAATCACTTGGAGGCACTGTTATCTCAATTGTACGTATGAGGAAACTGAGGCACAGAGAGGCCTCGTCTGTGCCTCGCCCAAGATCACGCAGTTGTAGAGCCAGGAGCAACCTCTC
>CM053619.1:16111331-16161402 GCA_028646535.1 Procyon lotor | reverse complement strand
CCAGGGGCTTGGTTTAGCATTAGCTGTTTGGGAAGAAGGTGGCAGAGTGAATGGGGAGGCAGCCTGGAACAGGGTCGACTCCTGGTTGGGGTACTTGTGAGCCAGGTGATCTTAGGCAGCTTGCTTTCTGTGAACCCGAATGTTCTCATCTGTAAGTTAGAGACGGTGATGCCTGCTTCACAGTGTGAGACTCAGAGACGGTGTGTGTGGGGAGCCTGTGCTCTGCGAGAGGCAGGTGCTCCGTGAATGGCAGCTCTGACTTCCGTCATTGGTCTGAGGGTCCGGAGACCTCGATTTTTGGGAGTGTCAGTGAGGTCGTGGGAAGTCAGTCACTTAACTCTCTGGACCTCTTTACTCACTTGGAAAATGGGGGGAGAGGTGGTGACTGGATTGCGTGAACTTGGAGGGTCCTTTTCAGCCCTGGTCGTTGATCTAGTCCCCCTCTGTCCATACTTTATAGGTAGTAAAACTGAGGTTTCACGTGGCAGAGACAGCTCGCTGTGCTCCCCTTCCAGTGCAGGGTGAGTGTCGGGGAGCAGCTGCCCCACGGCCGGGCATCACCCCGTTTGCTTCTCACAGAGGCAGCATGAGCCGGAGGCACGTCTACTGTTTCTGGGCCAAGATGGTTATCACACGGATGTATCTCTCCCAGTCTCTCTTCCCCAGCTGCCAGCTGGGAAGTCCAGGCCCAGGGGAGCCTGCTCTGTCAATGACGGTGGCGGACATGGTGCACCGGTCCCCTCCCCCATCCGGTGCTGCTTTGGCCTTTGTGTGAACAAGACACCACTTTGCTGAGATTTCAGGGTTCGCCTGTTACAGCAGCCAGTGTTATCTTCGCCAGTACACTCTAGAGCCAGAGTGACTTGTCTAGAATCTATGCCTTCTCTCTGGTTCTTGGTGCCGTCCTGTTCGACAGTCTTCTCCGTTAGGTTGCCGGTTCCTTGAGAGCCAGAATGGTGGCTCAGACCACCGCAGGCTGATGACACCCAGCGCTGGTTGTCTCATCCACCCACAGGGATGGCCTGCCTGCTGGCACCAGGCAGGGCCCGATAAAGACCTGGTAATTTGCACTGAGCATCTACAGGGCACGCACCTGAGTGCTGCCGAACTGCCAGCTGACCCCAGAGTTCAGATGCTATACCCTGCCACGTCCCTGCAGGCCCCAGGGTGTGGGAACCCCAAAACAACAGGCAAGGGAGCAGCTCAACTCTCAGATGAGGGAAGCCTGATTAGGGGAGAGCCCAAGGCCACGAGGGCCTGGGAGAGGTGTCTGTGAAACGGGGATACTTTGATACTTTGTGGAAGTGAAGATGGACATCTGGACTGGGGCCAAAGCCCTGCTCTGAGTCCAGCTCTGCCCCCAACTTGTGTGTGATCTACAGAAGCCCAAGGTCACCAGAGAGTTGGTGACAGGAGCAGAGACCAGAACTCGGGCTCCCCTCCAGCCACGGATGGGTTCTTTGTGGAAACCACCGCCCCCTTAGCTCTCTTCCCTCCAGCCTGGGCATCCTTGATTAGGATGCTAATGGAGGGAGGGGGTGAGGAAGCGAGGGAGCTGCAGAGCAGGGAGAAATACCGGGGGACTGGGGAGCCAGTGGCTAATTAAAGTCTCCATGTCAAAGAGGAATGCCAAGTAGGTAATTTCCATGCCATTTGAATAATGGGAAAACATTTACCATTTCTCAAGTTTGCTTGTTGAAGAGAGAGGGGAAGAAGAAAGGGGGCGACGATTGTGGCTGGAGGGGCCTCTCCATGCTGCTGGGGAAGGTGGGGGTGGCGCAGTGGGCAGAATTGGGATCAGGAGGGGAGCCAACGTTCTGCCTTTCTCCAGAAGGTCCTGAGAAGCTCCTGAAGCCGGCCGAGGGGAGAGGGCAGCCATGCAGCGCGGTGGTGATGCTAGGTCGTAGCAGAGTTCAGGAGAGCCCTCCCATGGCTGCGCCACACTTCATAGTTGGCATCTTTTGTCCCCCCGGATCGCCTTGAGGGGCTGTGGAGTGAGTGAGGAATGGGTGACGGTGATGATATTGGTCGTGATGATTCCTGTCTTAGAGGTAAGTGACCGAGACCCACAGAGCAAGAGCGAATTGCTTAAGGCCACGTTTGTGCCCTTATTCATTCATCAATTCGACAAAACAGTTTCTTAGGGAAAGAGTGCATGGCAGGCCCAGTGCCATGTGACGAAGGCCATGGTCGAGGAAAACATGGCCCTGCCCTCCAAGAGTACAGTCTGGAGGGGAGAAGGGGAAGTGAAGGTGCACATCACTGGGTGCTGTGGGTGCCAGGCCAGATGCCTGAGCCTGCTTACCTGAGGTGGTTGGGTGCTTCCTAGAGGGTAAGGCATTATGCTGAGGTTTCAAGCAGGAACCTGCCAAGCGGCTGAAGGGAGGGGCATATTCTAGACGCATGCAAAGCTGTAGAGTCCCAGGAGGGCTTTTCGTGTCTAGGGAACGGCCCAATGTGTGGGGACAGTAGGGCTCCGTGGGGTGGGGTGGGGTAGGAATGTGGCTGGAGGGCTTGGTGGGAGAGGCTGAGACCACAGAGGCAGATCCTGGACACATTGTGAAGAGCCTGTGTGCTTTGCGAAGCCAAGAGGATTTGACTTTCAGGCTACAGGGCCCTAGGGAATGGCTGAGCAGGTCCTCGTGTCCTTCGCATGGCCGAAGCTACTGCTATCTCCTTGCTGGAAGCCAACCCTAAGAACCTGGTTTCCCAGCCCGGCCTGCCCAGCCCAGGCTCCTGGGCTCCTGCAAGTCATGGGGGCCCATGCGTAGAAAGCCAAGCCATGGGGTAGAGCGTCCCTGCTGCTCTGGCCTGTTCCTTCTTAGAGCAGTTACCTGTTGATGCCTAACAAATTACCCCAAAACTCAGTGGCTTAAAGCGACAGGCAACATTTATCCTCTCTCATGCTTTCTGTGGGTTAGACATTTGGCAGTAGCCTAACTGGAAACCTCTGGCTCTGGGTTTCTCATGAAGTTATGGTCAAGATGGTGGCCCAGGGCTGCAGTCATCTGAGGGCTGGACTGGGGCTGGAGAGCCCACCCCAAGATGCCTCTTTCCAAGATGGCTCCCTCACGTGGCTGTCCGGTGTGTGCTGGTCGACCTCTCCAGGGCTGCTTGAGGTCTTCACAATATGGTGGCAGGCTGTCCCGCATGAGAAAGAGAGAAAAACTGGCAGTGGCAACGGCGATGTCTTCAACGACCTAGCCTCGAGATCACACGCCGTCATTTTGCCATAGCCTCTTGGTTATGCTATGTGGGAGAGGATTACACTAAGGCCCGATGCAGGAGGCGAGGCTCACGGGAGCCATCTTGGAGGCTGCACAGCACTCCCTCCTCCAGGGAATTGCATACAGCAGCCCCTACAGCCCCACTAAGCAGCCTGGGCTGGGGAGATAAGGTGGCTTCCTTGGAGAGGGAGGGCAGGTCACATCTGGCTTTGCCTCCAGCTTGCTCTGTGACCCTGAGCAGTTTCCCAACTCTCCAGGCCTCTGTTTGCTGTCTCTGTGTTGTGGGAAGAACTCGTCTGCTCTGCAGGGCTGGGAAGGTAAAGAGGATCCAGTTTCTGAGGGAGGGATGAGGATTGCAGAACATGGAGTCTTCTCTCTTCTCATTCTTAATCCTGTTTCTTCACACAGTTGGATAATCAGTTTTCCTAGAAGTCTTTCCAGCAATCAATTTGCATAACCCCAAAATAAGCACAGTTCCTTCCTTTAAGCTAACTCTCAGCTGTAAATATCCAGCTGGCTTTTTGGAATTTGAACCAGTGTGGTTTAACTTTCCTCTCCCAAAGACCACCTAGCTCCCTGGGTGGCTTGGAGCAGAGGCGGCGTCCTGTGTCCCTCACGTTACCCTAAGCACTGTGTGGTCAGTGCCCAGGAGTCAGGCCAGGCCAGGCCAGCTGTCCTCTCCTCTCCTTCTCAGCTCGCCTTTGTGGTGAGTGGGGAAGGGGGTGATTAGTAGTGAGCGCCTCAGGATGCCGGAGCCAGAAGGGAGCTTGGAGACATCTCATGTAACCCCTAAGACTCAGAGAAGGCCAGTAAGAGCCCGATGTCACACAGCAAGTGGGGAGCAATATTGGCTGAGAATCTGGACCCCATGCAGAGCTCTTTCTGGTCTCACTACTGGACTCACTACTCACTATCCACTGCTGGGTATACACAGTGACATGGCCAGGACGTACTCTGGGGTCATTGTAGATGGGCCCTGGCCACCATGGCTTAGACACCCCCATCTCTCTAAGAGAGGCAGGGCAGGTGTAGGGCAAGGGTGCTATCAGTGTGGGCCAACCAGACCCACACTTAATGGGCACATGGCGGGGTATACATAAGAGAAGAATAATCAAATTCTTATTAAATCTTTGGATCAAATCTTTGAAGATTCATACTCCATGGAGGAAAACAGAACAGGAAAGAATCAGAAAGCTGGTGCAGAATGACCTAGACTCCATGAACCTGGGTGTCGAGGGCCTTGGAGGTTGGCTTAAATCTGAGAAGTCTATGTGAAGGGGCAGGGTGAGTTGAGTTCCCAGTCTGCGGAATGCAGAAATAGGCAAGCCAGGAAGAAGCAAAAAGGCATGGCCCCTCAATGGGCCACAGCTGCTTCTCCACCTGGCTATAGACATCTCCGGTGCTCACAGCAGTGGGGGTGCCTTGTTCTCT
Source organism: Procyon lotor (assembly GCA_028646535.1). NCBI lineage: Eukaryota > Metazoa > Chordata > Mammalia > Carnivora > Procyonidae > Procyon > Procyon lotor. Next base: position 16,156,744 of record CM053619.1, on the reverse strand, counting down.
CTTGCACGGATCATCAACCAGCCCTGTGGCCTGTGGCCAATGCTTCCTTGTTGGTCTCTGAGGTCCGGCAGGGTGGCCTCACTGAGTCTTCTTATCCCTTTTGCTTCCTACACCGCTCAGTGGGGTGAATGACACTGGCCCACTTCTGGCTGGTTGACTCAGTAATTTCTAAGTCTTCATTTTTGGTCATTCCTCTCCCCTAAATTGTCTTTCATTGTGAGCTCAGAAAGGCAAATTCACTTGGATCTTGGCTTGAGTAAACCTTGATCCCAAGGAAAAAGATCTGCTAGCGCTAGGACAGTATCATGTCAGGGGCCCCTCCAGCAGACTAGAAACTCCCTGAGGACAGGGCTGTGCCTGTCACCAGATGGCAGGGAAGAGGGCAGGAAGTCACATGCATTGAAGGTCTGTTTGTGCCAGGCACATCCTGCCTTTGTCTTCAGTTGAATGTTCCTGGTGTGGGAGAATTTCTGTCTCCATTTTCTGGTCAAGGAGCCCGAAGACCAGAAAGGGTAGACACTTGCCTGAGGTTGCACAGCCAGTTTGTGGCAGAGGTGGGTTTGGAAGCTGGGCTTAGGCTACACCAAAGTCTCGGTGCTTTTCCGACATGGTGCAGGCAGGAGGGGTCCCACCCTCCACCCCCTCACTCTACAGTTGCTGGCCTTGCCAAGATCCTCAGGGAGCTGGGGAGGAGAGGGGGCCCCCCAGGGCAGCTAGATTTGCCACCTGCACAGGCCTGGGTGAAAGAGAAGTACTGACACTAATTGGGGAGCAAGAGCCCGCAACATCTTTATTTCTTGTCTCGGCTGCTTGGACTGACAAAAGGCCTTTGTCTTAGTTGGCACAGTGACAGCGTCATGTCATGCTCTTCCTGCCTCCTTCAGCCTGGCTCCTTCTCAGGGCTTTTCACACTCCCCCCGACTCACCATCACCATTTCACACACAGTCAAGGACAGAAGACCTGGGGGGACTGCCCAGCCAGCTACCATTCGGCTATGTTATCTTGAGCAAGTTGTGTAACCTCTCTGGGTCTCAATTTCTCCACCTGCAAAATGGGGATAGAGGTTGGAGCAGATGTTTGCTAAGTTTCCCTGGTGATTTCCTTCCCATCTTGATGACTGGTGTTTGGGAAGGCAGTGGGACATTAAAGTCAGGCCACTTCTGAACTCTGGCTGCAGGGATGGGGGACATCCCCAGGCAGAGGGGTCTTTATCCAATCACATTATTGTTAGAGTGATGCTATTTGCATATAATTTGTACTTTCCTTTAATGTCCAAATGCTCTGACATACCCACCGGAATCTCTCCCTCCCTCCCTCCCTCTCACCACCTGTCTTCCTTGTTTTCTTCCTTCCTTCCTTCCTTCCTTCCTTCCTTCCTTCCTTCCTTCCTTCCTTCCTTCCTTCCTTCCTTCCTTCCTTCCTTCCTTCCTTCCTTCCTCTCTCTCTCTCTTCCTTCCTCCCTCCCTCCCTTCCTTCTTCCTTCCTTCCTTTCTAAGATTTTATTTATTTGAGAGAGAGAACGAGTGAGAGAGAGAGAGAGTGAGCATGAGCAGCGGCAGGGGCAGAGGGAGCAGCAGAGTCCCCACTGAGCAGGGAGCCTGATATGGGACCCCATCCCAGGACTCCTGGATCATTACCTCAGCCAAAGGCAAATGGTTAACCAACTGACCCACCCAGGTGCCCCTCACCACCTGTTTTCTACTACCTGCCCCGTGTCAGCCCCAGTCCTGTCTGGCCAGGTTGCCCCTAACGCAGCCCCTGCCTACCTTTTACAGTGTGACTCAGCCTGGTAGCGTCCACAGTATGGCTGGACACTCTGCACGGTGATCCTCATAGTCAGTTCAGAGAGGTCAGGCAACTTGTCCAAAATTCCACAGTGAAGTGACAGTCGGCATTCAAATTCCCTGACCGCCTGACTCTGGGACGGTGCTTTCCTCCCTGCTACTCAAAATGAGGTCTGTGGGCCAGGGACACGGACATTGCTGGGCACTTGTTAGAAATCAGGCCCCACTGCAGACCTGCTGAATCAGGGTCTGCATTTTATTAGGATCCCCAGGAGGCCGTGTGCACACTAGAGGTGGAGGGAAGCACTGTTCTAGAACTTTGCTTGTCACACTGGCTTCTAGGTTCCAGAGCTACTCGATGCTTTCTGGAGGCAAACTTACATGATGTCAGAGCTAAAGAAGACCTCAGATGTCTTTAATGCTGGTGGTTTCACTATTTGTGCCCTTTGGAGCACTGGGGTTCCCAGAGGTGTCTCTGTGGCTTCTCTGGTGTGGGGTGGGTGCCCAGCAGGCAGGACTCCGGAACTCCTATGCTTGCTTGAGCTTTTACCCTTGGGTTAGGTTTATTTATTTATTTTTAAGATTTTATTTATTTATTTGACAGAGATCACAAGTAGGCAAAGAGGCAGGCAGAGAGAGAGGGGGAAGCAGGCTCCCTGCTGAGCAGCTGAGCAGAGAGCCCGAGGCAGGGCTGGATCCCAGGACCCTGAGATCATGACCTGAGCAGAAGGCAGAAGCTTTAACCCACTGAGCCACCCAGGCGCCCCTTGGGTTAGGTTTATAAACTCATGGAACACAATTACACTGGAGTGAGTGTGATTGTTAGGTCTATTGACTAAAAAAGTCTTTTTAAAAACGTGCTTTAGGGGTGCCTGGGTGGCTCAGTGGGTTTAAGCCTCTGCTTTCAGCTCAGGTCATGATTTCAGGGTCCTGGGATCGAGCCCCGCATCGGGCTCTCTGCTCCGTGGAGAGCCTGCTTCCCCCCCTCTCTCTGCCTGCCTCTCTGCCTACTTGTGATCTCTCTCTCTCTGTCAAATAAATAAATAAAATCTTAAAAAAAAAAAAAACACGTGCTTTATTCCATTCTTCTATTTTACAAGTGAGGAAATCAATACTCAGAGAGATGTAGGGACCTGCACAAAGTCACACAGGATCTAAGACCAGAATCCAGTGATATCAGTTAGGATGGTTTTTGACTGCAAGTAGCAGCAAAGTTGACCTACAGAGACTTGTGTAAATAAAGAGTTTCTTACAAAAAAGGTTGGGCATGGTTTGCTGAGGACAGGTACCATGTTTAGCTCAATGAGACATCAGTGGCCCTGTCTCTTCCTGTTTTCCATTTTGCCTACTCCCCTCCCTACAACAAACCCCTAGCCTGGAGACCTTATCCTCATGGCAGAAAATGGTTGCTATTGCTCCATACTTTACATCCATGTTCCAGGTGGGAAGAAGAGGGATGGATGAATGAGGGGAAGGCATTTTTCTAGTTAGTTTTATTTATTTATTTTTTATTCAGAAAAGGATGCCCTCCCCTGAGGCTCCTATTTGTTGTAGGCCAGAACTGGGTTACACAGCCACACCTAGCTGGAAAAGAGCCAGGAGTAGGGGAGTGGGGAACGGGGTTGGGTGAAACCATCAGATGGTGAATGCTTCCCTACCAAGAGATCCTGTCCTGGTACCCTGAGACTCTTCAGGGTCCAGAACTACAGCCTTTGGGATGGGATGGTATATGTCTGAATCAGAGAGGCGTATGTGCTTGAACCTTGGGGCGTGTCCTCCCCCACCACCATCAATGTGGTCCTTTATGGGAACCATTTGGTGTGGGGACTAGAGCTTTGCTAAACAAAGACTTACATACTTGGGGGCTTGGGGGCAGAGGGACTGGATTAGAGGGAAAAATCATAAGGGCTAATTCTAATTCTCTATCTCCACTGCTCACAACCCCTAATGAAAACATGTGTAAGAAACCCGCAGGGTTAATTTTGCCGAAAAAAATTCCAATAAAGCCCCATTAGATTTTCACGTTAAATTAATGTAATGGATGCTTAAAAGCGATGCTAATTAGGCTTTGTTATTAACAGGAATGTCAGGTGGATAGGATCTGGCCCAGGGCTTACATTTTTTCCTGGCCACCTATGGGAGATGGATTTGTGAGTGGTCGGGAAGCACTACACCATCTGGCCCCAGCAACCCAGCTCCTGCTCATGCCTTGGAATGTCTTTAGTCATTTAAATTCATTTGCCTGGAACTGGACTATTTGCCTCGCCAAGATGACAGGCAATGAACTCTGTTTTCTGTTGGTTTATATTTTATTTTGGGGGGGACATTTCCCAATTTTCCCCGCTAGGAGCTGTCCTAATGTTTCTGCTAGGGACATGGTTCTGATGGCTTCCCCCCTTGCTCAGAAACATTTGATAGCTCCCTGTTGCCTATCAGGTAAGTCCAGAGTCTCTGACTTGGCATTCAAAACCTTCTGGGATTTAGCCCTAACTCACTTTTCTGGGCCCCCATTCGTCTCCAAATGTACGAAGGGCAGGCTCTTTGCTGAACTTGGCCTTTCCAGCTCCCCTTGACTTTGATTACAACCCCCAAACACCATCATCTCAGCCTTCCAACACTTGTGCTATTCTTTCCATTTTACAGGTGGCAGAACTCACCTTGATCACTGAGTTCCTTACATAAGGTCCCTGGCATGTTTTGGGTGCTTAAGTAACTCCTGTCTCTCACTTTTCTCCCTTACCCTCAACCTGTCTGCTGGGCCAGGCTGGAGATCTTTAGGGTGGCTCCCTGTCCTGCACCAGGGCTCGGGACTTGGGAATTCCAAATGCCAAATGTGGCATTTGGAAAGAGGCTTTTTTTCGGAAAGGGGAAATGTACCCAACCAGGATGAACAAGAGAAGGGAAGGCTAAGGCCCTGCTCCTCCCATCATCCTGGGTTTTCTGGGCCCTAACACTAGAGGGAGTTTGCATATCTTAGGGAGGCATTGACCCCCAACCCCAGGCTCCTCTGCCCATTTATAAAACCTCTACTGCTTGGCTCCAGGCCATCTGGACATGAATATCAGCTGTTGAGAGGAGTTGGCCGTATATCCGGGGCACTGGGGCCGGTGGGCAGTTGCAGGTCAGAGGTGGGCTGTGGGGATCCTCCCCCCTGTGGGAAGCTGAGCCGGGTACAGCCACCCGTGGGCAGAAGGAGGCTCTAACCTATTCTTGCATCATAGTCCATGCGCGCCCCTGAAGTTTCAAGGACATCAACCTTTTCTCCGGGGCCACTGGTCTCTCCCATCTGAATTAGGACAAGCGAGAGGTCATTTAAACCTCTTCTTTTCTCTGTTCTTTGGGATCTCTCATGTTTGTGTCCGACCCATGGAGTTGGCCATTCCTCCTGAGGGGTGAGTTATTTCCCTTTAGGGTCATCACCAGGTTTGGGGTGAATTGCATGGCATCTGACAGGAGAACTCAGGGGTAGACTTTGGTGCAGGGGTGAGTCTCACATGGCTAGGATTGGCGGGAAGGGAGAGGGCGTGGGTCTTGGGAGCCTCATGAGTCATCCAGACGTCTGTTCATTGAGCCCTGAAAACTCAGAGCAAGGAAGAAGGGACAAAAGGCAGCTAGGGAAGCTTAATACTTTAGAAATCAGAGGCTTTTTTGAGGAAAACCCAACCATGATAGGGATGTGACAGCACAGGGAAAGGAACCGGAGCTCCTCTGGGCTCCAGCTACCACAGCTAGAGGAATTGCTTGAGATTGAAATGTTTATTTCCATCCTGGCAGTGGAGTAAAGTCAAAGGCCAGCAGGCAGTGTGTGTGTGCCTGTGCATGTGTGTGTGTGTGTGTGTGCGTGTGTGTGTGTGTGTGTGTGCATGTACATACACACACGTATAGTTAATGCAAGGCCTCCCACTGCAGAATAAATTGCCCGACTGACCCCAGGTGGGAGGGGTTATGCCTCCCCTCTCTTGCACACTGGAGATTTCCCCTTGACTGAGCCTGTCAGCCACATTGCCTGAAGTGCAAACCTCCACCCGCCATCAGTACAAGGCCTGACTCCAGTGCACCATCAGTGGAGATGATGAGAGGAAGGAGACCCAGGCCTTCCCCAGTTGACTCCATGTATAGTCCTCCCTACCCCTCACTAACCCTTCTTTCTTAATGAAGGCCATGTGGCCTTGTGGAATTTGCCCCTGAGCCTTCGTATGACAGGTGGCACCCAGATGGGACCCACCTTGCCTGACACCCTTCTCCATGAACCTTCTTTAAATGCCTGGGTGATCTCTCTGCCTCACAAATCCTGCCCAGATGGCAGAAAGGAAGTCCTGGCAAAGATGCATGAGCCCAGATGCCCAGGGTCTAAAAGAAATGAAGGGGGGAGGGGGAAAGGGAGAGGTGGGTGGGGGAGAAAGTGTGCTGGGAATCTGGGAGCAAAGGGTATGAATTAGTAGCCTATGCAGGGATGGAGGGGAGAAAGAGTCTCCATGCACCAGGACGTGCCCTGCCCAACCCAGGCCAGGCCATCTGCCTGCCACTTCCACCCTGGCATTTGGCACAAGTGGGCACAGTTCTGAGTACCTCTCAGAAAGTAGGGGGGCCTTGGTCCAGCCCACTGCCTGGGGCCACTCAGGCTTCTACTTCTTGATGCACAGCTTGTGGCTTATGAGGTCACTGAACAGAAGGTGAGAGAGCACAAACTAAGGAGGCAACACTGCAGGGGGATGCCCACGAAACCTTGGCCTTTCTGGGCGGGGATGTGGGGAAGGGGAAGGGAGGACCAAAGATCGAAGGGTCTCCGGAGGGATCTGTGCCTAGGCTCTGGGTTGCCTATGCCAGGACCCTGGGGAGATGAGCCCTTCCCCTGGCTCTTCCTGCCCCCTGCAATGAGAAGAGGCAACAGAGCATTGAAAAGAGACATGAATAAGATGGCCTGTGTCTCTTTCCTAGACCTCGGGGGTTAGGACTCTCCACATGACCAATAGAATAGGAATCCTAAAGTTTCCATCTATTGGCTTCTCGACAGCCACCCCTCTCCCTGCTTCTTTCTTGCTCTCAGAACTCAGATGCCAGCAGCCATGCTTTTCCTTGGAGGCTGGGACCCTCCTGGCCGTAGGAGTGAATAGTGACTAATCTGAGCCAAGCGTGGCAATCCCATTTCCTGGGCTGGTGATGTTCACGCATGGGCATGCCGTGCAGTTCTGGCCAGTGACAATTAATGGGAAGATTATTGGTGGAGAAGGGGTACCTTCTGGAAAAAAGCTTTCCGAGATCTGAAAAACTGACTAGCCAAAACAAGCAGCTACTCCTGCCCACTACCTTAGGATGTTGTTAGGTGAGGATGTGATGTCTGGAGCTTTGGCAGCCACATTAAGATCACAAAGGAAGTAGTTAAGATATTGAGGAATGAATGGAAAGAGAAAGGATCTGGGTTCTGGATGGTATCCCAGGACTCAGCTGAATTACCCAGACTTGGAATTGCCTTACCTCCAGACTTCTTAGTGTAAGAAATTATAAACTCTTTATTTTTAAAACTATTCATAATTGAGTTTTCTATTGATTGTTGCGGAAAGCAACCAACCTCATCAAATTTCTGACGTTAGGATGAAATAATTCGGATTGTCTGCTTTGATTCTCTCCATGGGGGGAACGAAGGGGTCTCTGAGCTCCCTGGAAGCTCAGGCTTAGGCTGAGCTTAGCTTAGGCTGTTGGAACAGCTTCCTTTCCCTCTGGGCAAAAATTGCTGAAGAGTCTGGTTGTGGGAGCCAGAAGAATTGGGTTCAAATCCCACATCTTTATGCAGGCACTGTGTGACTTAATGTTAATTACTTAAACCAGGGGTTGGCAAACTTTTCTGTAAAGGGCCAGATAGTAATTATTTTAGACTTGGTGGGCCATATGGTTACTGTTGGAACTGTTCCTCTTTTGTTTTAGTTTGAAAGCAAGCTGTGGATTGTGGACACAAATAAATGAGCATGCCTGTGTTCCAATAAAACTTTATTTACAAAAAACAGGTGGCCCGCTGGATATGACCTGCAGGCCACGGTAAATCAATCCCTGATTAAACTCTCGAACTTTCAGGTTCCTCAGGAGGAAAATGAGGCTAATTTCTGTTTTCCGCATGGGGCAAATCTGCGCATCAAATGAGTTGACTTTAAACTATCACTACATGAAGTATAATGTATTTGGGGGCCCCCTTTCCTATGAGAATCAAAGGTCCTGGCACTCAGGGATGGAAAAGTGCTTCACTCTACCACCTACTATAGCTGTGTGATTTTGGGAAAATAACCTAACTTCTCTGAGCATCACTTTCCTTCTCCCAAAGTGGGGATTCTAAGAATGACTTCACACAAGGTTGCGAGGGTTAAGTGAATAATGTGTCTAAAGTGCTGCAGAGATTGAGTACCCACAGAACCATAGTGAGTGTTTTTAATGAGTAAAGCCCCCCTTTACTGACCTGACAGATTCCATTTTGTCTCACTCTACCTATGTCTTGACATTTGGTAAATCTCCTTTCCTCCCATGGACCCCAGAGCCCTCGGGGGCCTGCAAACCTCCCCTTGCCTTGCACTCTCTCTCCCTCCACCACCCACCCAATGCCCTCCCCACTACACTCGCTTCCCCATTTAACAGAACGAGTAATTAACAATGTTAATTCTAATCTCATTTGCTAATGAAGGCAGTCTAATTGCACCATAATTGGCAGCGGCAGCAGCAGAAAAACACAAAATAAACCCTGCGTGGGTAATTCAGTTAACTTCTTTATAATTACCTTGTAGGCTGGGACCCGGTGGTTGTGAGTGGGATGGGGAAGTTGGGGAATTAGGAGAGAGGGGAGCCAAGACCTGAGGTTGAGGAGAAAGGGTGAACAGAGCCCTTCTCCTGTGCTACTCTCCAGCTTATCACGAGACCTTTGAGATAAACTTCCTTCTTAATTCCCATTTTCTCCTTTGGTCGGTTCTCGCAGACCTGTTCTGCAGGCTGACTTTCAACTTGTGACTTGCAGATACACCAGATACACTGGGGCGGGGACTTAGCAGTCCTCCAGTATCTTTATGAGCCCACCTTTCCCCAGTGGCACCTCTGTGAGACCCGAATGCAGGCCCGGATCTGGCCCAGCCTGTCTTCCCATCTGCACCTTACAGCTCTGACCTGATATTCCTGACAAACCTTAACTGTTGGTCCTGCTTCTGCATAGGTTGTGTCCTCTAATTGGAAAGCCTCTCCACATTCGCCTTCACCCCCTTGGATAACACACCCCTTTAAACCCTGAAGGAAGCCTTTCCCGACCCTCAGAGGCTAACTCTCGCTCCTTTTCCACTTTACCTAGTACAAACCTGCACTATACCACACATACTATTATTTTACATGGGCCTGTTTACTGTTTGCAGGCTTTCTTTGTCACTAGCTTGTGTCATTTTATTTACGGACTGCCCGTGCCTGGCCCAGAACACGTGCTGGATTCTACTTTTGCAGAATGCGTGAATGCGATGTAGGTGACTTTGAAGAACATTCTGGAAGCCTAAGGCAAGGCCCTGGGTTCTGGTCCTGGCTCTCTGGCTTAACCTGCTGTGGATGCTGAGGCACTTCTCTGTCTTGTGAAAGGCTCATGCTCTGTAATCTCTCCCTTTTCCACCTGGTCTCAAAGTCAAGGACTTCTTGCATTTTCATAGTTGAAATTCTTTCTCTTTTCCTAAATAAATAAACTAAGTGTAAAAGTTAGCCAACCTTGTAATATCTATTCCATGCCATCTTTGTCACTGGACACAAAGTTTCTGCCTCAACTTCTTGTGCATTCTTCTCCATTTCTGCCGGGTAACCTCACTCTGATGTTGAAGGTTCTGCGTAAGTAAGCAAACATCTTGTCTGGACCCTAATAGAATGTCTCCCACATCTCAGCCAACTAAGCAATACCTTAATAGCATCCCCTGCTCAGTTTTGGAAGAGAGGAGTACACCAGGTATTTGCTCTGCTTATACATACAATCATTTTCATAGCAACCAGCTGTGATTTAGGAGGAGCTAGGAACTGCTTTCAGTGAAGGGGTGGAAGCAGAAAAAACATAGCATTTCTGGTCTAAAGAAAACACTTTAGAAGGAGGGCTCTTCTTCTGAGCCTGGAGTCCCCACATACTATATCAAACATGGGCATCGGCTTTCTGGGTGTTCACAGGCATCTGTGGTCTCTTGGCTTCATTTTTTCATTGGAGACATCCCTTGTGGAGTCCTCCATCCTTCTGCTCTCTCATTCCCCGAGTGGAGCTGCAATCCTTAATCCTGGGGTTTCTTTGCTACCACCTGGAAATCTCCTTGGCTTCTCTTCTGTCTGGATGGCATGTTCCCTGGTCCCCACAGCTCCATTTCTACTTGGTTTATGCTCTTATTTTGGTGCAGCATGGGAGATACAATTTCTGAGACTGCTTATGAGAAATTTAATGCCATGCAGCTTCCTGATCTTTTTTATGTAACCAGAATTTTTCCTTTTCTCTCTGGGGGCTTTAATAACTTCATCCTCAGTGTTTTGAAATTTTCCAATGAAGTGCTTTGGTATCAGGGGCCCATTAATCTGGAAACTCATATCCTTCAATGCTAAGACATTTGCTTATGTTACTTTTGTGATCATTGTCTTACCTCTGATTTCTCTCTTTCTGTATTACCTATGAGTTAGATGTTGGATCTCTTGGCCTGATTTTTCTGAATTTTTAAATCATTTTTCTCCTTTATTTTATTCTCACTCTTCATGTTCTAGGAGATTTCCTCAATGTTATTCACCAACCCTCCAGTGGAATTTTCTCTCTCTCTTTTTTAATTCCAAAGCTCTTTTTATTTCCTGAATGTTCTTTAATTTTTTAAATTTTATTTTAATAGGAGCCTGTTCTTTTTTCAAGGGCGCAGTATCTTCTCTTATACAAGGGTAATTATAGGGTTTTGAGATATCCTCCTTCTTCCTAAATTGCTTCTGTTTAATCTGAGCCCCTCTCTCCCAGTTTTTTTATTCTCCATCTTTTGTATTGGCTGTCCGGGATTCCTGGAAGGCCCATATGCATGGGCCCTGTGTATGGCAAGAGAGTGGAGGATGTTCGGGGGGACACTTGCTCTCGGTCTATTTTTGGGCTCTATCGTTCCATCTGAGAGGAGTCTCCCCAAGCTCCAGCCTGGGTGGTGGAAGCCGTGCTGCCAGTGCTCAGGGAATTGAGTGGGCATAGGAAGCATGTAGACTTTTCCTGAATACCTGTTTTCTGTCATCACCTTGCCCTCAGTGAGGACTTGTGTTCTGGAATTTAAAGCCCCTCAGATCCCATTGGTCTCCTCTCTATGAGGGAGAATGGGGGTTGTGCCTATAGGGTCTGACTCCTTCATATGCAGATTTTCAGTCAAAGTCTGACTTGAGCCCTGCTCTCAGAGCAGCTGGTTGTCCTCATACTCGAGACTTCCTGGGCTTCTGCACCAGGAACCAGCCAGGTCCTGGACTTCCCCACGGCCAACTTAGGTTTCAGCCTTTTCTGGCCTCCTGAGTCTTAGTCACCCAGCTACTCCTCAGCCTTGGCAGTTTTGTTGTTTTTTGTTTTGTTGTTTTTGTTGCTGGTGCTTCCTCTCCTTTTCTCCTGGTCTGGTTTATGTCTTAACAAAATCCCTTAGTCATTTTAGCTGGGTGTTGGGAGGAAGCGAGGTAAAGAGCGACTTCCTGTGTGCACAGCATGTTAGCGTTCCTGCAGTTTCTGCCGTCCATCCCCATCCATCCTCTCATTTTATCTGTACAAGAGCCAGTGGGCCAGGAGAGGAAGGAGGTTTTCTCCACCACGTTTAGCCAGAATTCTGAGCCTCACCCTTTCAGCAGCATTTAAACGGAAGTGAGCAAGAGTTGGAAACAGAGGCGAGGGATTGTTTCACCAGCATTGCCCCGGCTTCTCCATGCTCCTCATGTGGGATTTACTGAGAAGAGAAGTGCCATCAGCGTTGTGGACCCAGTGGGAAGAGGAATTTGGAATTAGAGCTGCTAGAAACCCGGTCCAGGGCACCTGCAATAAAATTGCTTTGATGTAGTAACTGATGATGTGAAAATTAAAAGTTTGAAAATCAAAGGCAAAGCCTGATCGTGATGCGGGACGTATTGAGGGGGGCCTTTGGGACTTCTTCCCTCTTTCCTCAACTCCTGTTTTTCTTTCTGGGTCAATCATTTCTGCTTGTTGGCACGTGTGTGTGTGTGTGTGCGTACATACATAAATGTATTTGCATGCATGCACCTGTGTATGTGTGTGAGCACAGCCGTGTGTGCACATGCATTGGTGTGTGCATATGTGCCTGTATTCATCTCTGTGCATACATTTATGTGTGTGTGTGTCTGTAAATGTATGTTGGGCAAGTGTGGCAGTTTGTGAATTTCAACTTGGTAAAGTGGGAAAATGAAGGATGTAGAACTGGATTCAAGGACATACCTACTCATGTTATCATGGGCAACTCTTGCTTTTCTCTGAGTCTCTATTTATATATAAAATGAGATTTATGATGTCAAAGCTGGATACCCCATGTGGGGTGGGTATTGTGCGAGTTCTGGGAGCGTATACGGGGAAGCTTTGTAAAGTGTCAAGGATCATGCAGATGTCCTTCGTTCATTCGTTCATCTGAGACATACTTTTTGAGCTTTTCCTACCAGGACCCCTGTTCTGAGGAATACACTTTTTCTTGGGAGAAACAAAGACATAGGCACCTAAGATACTGTGCAGAGAGCCTGAAGGAGCACCAAGGGAAGCACCAAACCCAGCGAGAGGAAGTCGGGGAGGTGGGGTGCGTGAGGAATTGATATTGCAGACAGATGGAGGCAAGCGGCCGGGGTTAAAATCCCTTTAGGCAGAAGAATAGAGGGACAAAGGCATGGGTGTGAGAGTGTGATCTCTCCCATTTGCTAGGAGGTCTGTCTCGAAGGGCTGGGCACCGTGATACTCCCGGCCCACAGCCTACCCTCCCACTGGGGGACAATCAGGCAAGTGTTTGCTCTCCAGGGGTCATTCTTTGATTCACTCTTGAATATAACAAGCATTTATTAAGCTCCTACTCTGCTATCCCAGTTGCAGGCTCTGGGGCTGCAGGAGCAGGCCTACCTGGTGGAGCCCCAGGCTGTGTAGGGCCCCTCTCGGCAGCCCTCCCTGCAGGTGCACCTTCCAGGCGCAGGCTGGCTGGGAGGGTTCTCCTGGAACAATGTCACTGTGGAGTTTTATGCTGTTTTATCCCCTTCCAGGGGACCGTCTGCCAAGGGCTTTTACGATGCTGAATAAAAAGCTTTTTTTTTCTTTAGATATTTTTATTTCACCTTTAAAGGATGTACAGTAAGGGTGAGAACATCTCGATGAAATCTCTGCGGTAAATAACTCTCGGATCCCTTTCTCATGCAAGCAGAAGGACAAAAGGACAAGGCACGCTGGAAGTGGTCTCCTCACCTTCCTCATCCTCACGGGGCTTGGGCTCAATGAAACCACGAGCAGGTGGGGAGGGTCTGCCCCTGCTCGGGGGGAGGGGCGGCGGTTCCTCCCTTCGGCCTCTAGGGTCCATGCGTCCTAGCCCTTCTCCCTCCTCCATGGGAAGAGGCGAAGGGTGGCTGGCCACCTCTGGTGCATGCCACACACTGTGCCAAGCATTTGCCTTGGTGTGAGAGGGTTAAGTGGTCAGGACTCTGGATCTGGTCTGCTTGAATCTGGTTCCTGCCTCCTCTGCTTGCTAGCTGTGAGACCTTGGCCAAGTCATTTGCTGCCTCCGTGCTGAGTGGTCTGCCAACGTCAGCTGGTGGAACAGCAGAGGACAGTAGGGCTGAAGGAGAAGTCCCTCCTCTGGAATGCCATTCTCCAAAAGTTCTACTCCTGAGGAATCATTCTAGGATTTCCTCTGGGAGTTAGAAGGCAGGTCTGAAAGGAGGAATGACTTCCCCAAGGCCAGCGTTGCCCCCACATGGAGCCAGGGTCTGCACTCTGCTGTCTGCACTGACCCCTGGTCCCAGGCTCCTTTTTCCCTGAGGGAACCCTATCGGGTGTGGATTCAACTGTTGGGGGGCCTCAGACTGGAGAGGTTGCCCCTTGCTTCCAGACCCAGGAGAGTGTGGCGGGGGAGGGGTCCATGGTGGTAACTGGTGCACACTCAAACACGTGACTCGAAGCTGGGCTGTCCCGTGTGTTGTTGGGGGTGGGATGGGGAGGTGGCCAGGGCTCTGGGGTCAGTAATGACACATGCCCGTGTGGTCTGCGGGACCGAGAGGCGCCAAAGGCTGTTGTTAATGAAGCTGTCAGCTGCGTCACTGGGCACTGGGGAGCAGACTGGGCAGAAAATCATCAATTTAAACCAAATATGAGTCAGAGGCTTGGGTGGGGTGAGAGCCTGTGATCAGCAGGGCAGCACTGGAGGAGCTCTGTGGGGAGACCATGGCACCACTGACAGGCCCAGCTCCGGGGGCCCGAACTCCACCCTCATAACTGCCGCAAGGGCCCCCTGTGCTCGTCGAGTCGGTTCAGCAAACCTGTCCTTGGCATTGGCTCTGTGCCTGGAACTGAGCCCGTGCTGGGGACAGGGACAGGAGATGCATCCCTGCCCACAAGGAGCTTGGTCCTAAGGGGGAGACAGACGCCGGAGTAGTCCATGGTCTACTACCAAGGTTTCAAGCAGGGGAGTGACATGGCCAGGTTTGTCAGCAAGATTATTCTGGCAGCCTTATAGGGGATGGGTTGGCAGGGTCAAAGCTGATGGCTGGGGACCGGTGAGAAGGCCATTACAGAAAGAGATAAAGAGGATCTGACCTAAGTGGGTAGCCACGAGGATGAAGGGAGCCAGAAGGGTGCAGAGCCACTTAAGACATAACATGAGCTGGACTAGGGGTAACTGCCCCCGCCAGGCCAGGGGGCAGATCTGTGGCAGGAGGGTCAGGCTGGATGTGGGTGGGTAACACTGACCTTACTCCTGACCAGGGCCAGGGAACAAGGCCAACACGCAGTCTCCTCAGCCAGGCCTGGTCCTGCTGCCGCCTCTCTGGAGGATGCCTTCAGCTCACCTCTGAATCCTTCTAGATCCACTCAGGCCATACTGCTTGGGGTCCAGCTGGCTGTGAAGGTGAGGAAGAAAGGGAAGTCGAGGATACCCCCTCTTGAGGGCAAGGGCATTATCTTTTCCCTCCTATGTCCAAAGTTTGGAAAGCCCTTACTGAGAACAAGGGGTCTCTCTTCTTAGAGCCTTGTGCTGAGTTCCAGAGTGTCCATGACCTTGGCCGGGTGTGGCTCTGGCTCAGAATGGCAGAGTTCCAGAGTACTAGAAAGGGAGAGTCCTGGGTGGAAGCCGCAAGTCTGGCACTAGACAGGACTGGGTTTTAGCTGTGACTCTGCGTCTTCTTGGCTGTGTGGATAGGGCACTGTGTAGGATGGAGGCCATGCCTTCACCTTTCCTACCAGATTGATAAGGGGGCTAAATGGGACTGCAGATGGGAACAGTGAGGGGGGAAATATGTATGTGTGTATATATGTATATCTATGTATATATACTACTGACCCTTGAACAACATGGGCTCGAACTGTGGGTCCACTTATATGTGCATTTTTTACAACAAATGCAGTACAGTGCTGCAAATGTATATTCTTTCTTGTGATTTTAAAATTTTCTTTTCTCTCATTTACTTTGTTGTAAGAATAGAGTATATAATACATAACATACAAAATATGGGCTAATTATTTGTTTATGTTCTCAGTAAGGCTTCCAGTCCACAGCAGCCCATTAGTAGTTAAATTTTGGGGAGTCCAAAGTTATGCACGGATTCTCAACTGCATGGGGAGAGGGGATCAGTGTCCCTAAATCCTGAGTGATTCAAGGGTCAACTGTAAATATGTATATATGTGTGTACATCCCTATCTATATATCTGTAGCTATCTACCTTATTAAGGACTTGGCTCACACAGTTACAGAGGCTGAGAAGTCCAAGATCTGCAGGTGGCAAACTGAAGACCTAGGAGTCAACAATGTGAGCTCCTGACTAATGTTCAAGCTCAACAGTCAGGCAGAGAGAGTGAATTCTTCCTTACTCTGCCTTTTTGTTCAATTCAAGCCTGCAACAGATTGGATGAGGCCCACCCACACTGGGGAGGGCGAGCTGCTTTACTCACTCTGTTGATTCAATTTTGAATCTCATCTAGATGAGACAACACCCAGGATAATGTTTAACCAAATATCTGGGCACCCCATGGCCCCGTCAAACTGACATGCAAAATTAGCCTTCCCAGGAGAGATTGCTAAGGGTTATGCTGCAAACTTGTGGCAGACCCAGAGCAGGGTCTGATCCAGGCAGAGATGGGTGGGGGGCGGGGAGCACAGAAAGCAGAGATTTCTGTCAGTATCTCTACCCTATGGCAAGAGGGCAGAAGTGGCCTTCTTCTCAGAGCGTGCTGGATCTGCAGCCAGCTGGCCTGGGTTCTAGTTCTGCCTCAGCTGCTTTCTAGCTGAGTGACCCCGGGCAGTCACATCTTGCGTCCCCGGTTTCCTCCTTTGTGTAGAGAAGGTGTGTTGAATCCATTACTTGTTGAATGGCCATGTTGCATGTGACAGCATGATGAGGGAATTTGGGGCAGGAGACTAACATTTAGCAGAGAGTGTAGAAGAGGGCTCAAGATGCTGCTGGAGCCCGCCTTCCAGAGCCACCAACTCTGTGTCCTTGCAGGAGGTACTTACTCTCCCTGCACCTGACTTTCCTTATCAGCAAATGGCGATCCAGTGAGATAATGCATTCTAAGTGCACAGTGTGATGTGGAGCTCATGCAGACCTTCCAAGAATATTAGTCATTAGGATTTGTAGAGAGCCTTCCACGTGCCATGCATCTTATTTATTTTATTTACATAATATCCTCAGCTCATCAAATCATCCCAGTAGCCCAAGAGGTGGTATGGCAGAGGCAAGACTATGTGCTCCACCATTTCCTTTTCCTCCAGGACAAGCAGTGGACTACACTTCCCAGCCTGCCCAGCAGTGGGGCCATGTGACCTCGAGCTGACCAATGGAATGTGGGCAATGTAGTATGCTCCGCTGCTTCCGGGCTGGCCCCCTCAATCTGCTTGTGTGAGATGCCATGCATTCTCTCTTTCCTCCTCAGTTGGTTAGCTGTGGAAGGTCTAAAGCAGAGGTTCTCAAAGAAGGTGATTTTGTCCCTCTTCTGCTGGGGATGTCCATTTGGCAATAGTTGGAGACATTTTTGGTTGTCAAAAGTTGGGTAGATGCTACTGGTGTCTAGTGGGTAGAGGCCAGGGACATTACTAAACGTTCCAGGATGCACAGCACAGCCCCCACTACAAAGAATTATCTACCCCTGATGTCAGTAGCACTGAGACTGAGAAACCCTGGTCTGGATGTCCCAAGGCCCTGGGGCAGTCTAAAAAGAAGAGCCTGGGTTCTTGAATGACTGTGTGGAGCATAGCTCTCCTTCCCCCAAGGTGTGGACTGCAAGAAATAGGTCTTAAAACCACAGAGATTTGAGGGATTATTTGATAGAACAGTTGGCCTTCCTTGACTAAGACAGGTGGCTACTGCTATGCCCATATTATTGATGAGACAACTGAGACTGAAGGTCATAGAACTTGTAAGTGACAAATATGGGTTTGAACCCAGGTTTGCCTTGCTCTAAAACCCATGCTTGCCTCAATGTTCATGCGGCCGCTCCTGGTTTTAGGGAGAAGCCTCATCATCACTCTGTCCCCTCTGTCACATCCTCCAGGAGATTTAGGTGGAGGCAGCCATAGAACAAATCACTAAATTGCTGCCTGGGCTCTTCTGCTCAGAGGCCTGCTGTTTTTAGCTGGAGCACTTTCCCCAGGACAGGCTGGCTGTGCCCTCCTGTCGCATTGCAGGCAGCCCACGTCGGTGATCCGTGACACTGAATACCCCTCTAGAAAGGGCTGGTGCCCACCCCCTGCACGGGTCCACTGTCCAGTGCAGGGAGACCCCTCCCATCACAGGCTCTGCCTCCTGAGCCAGCCCCCACCTGATCCAGGTTTGAATTTCCGGGCAGGTGTCTGGAGGCGTCTTGGCTCCCTGTTAATTTCCTGCCTTGGCTTCCTGAAAGGCAGAGGGCTCGGAGGTGGCTGCCTGGAGCGATGAGGAGATAGAAATGTCTGCTCTGGCCTCCTGCCTGCCTGTGGGGCTCCACTGCCCAGCAGCCCACCTGAGGGCCTCTCCCCTCATAGTCCTGCCACACAGAGGGAGTGGAGGGTGGGGGCTGGTGAGTCTCACTGTGGAGGCGCGCATGTGTTTAAGCCTCTAAGAAATGTGTGTGTGTGTGTGGGGGGGGTGGGTGGGTGGGTGGGTGTGGGTGTGGTGGCGTGTTTACCTATACTCATGCCCCTAAGGGTTGCCTACACCCATGCACACTAAGAATTGTAGGAGCTGCCAACAGGTCATTTGGCGCAGAGAGTTTTTCTGTGTCCACACAGGTTAGTACGGTTCCAGTGCTTTTTAAGAAAGGAGACTCCTCCTTTACTTACATAACTCACAAGGGTGAACTCAAGCCAGTAGCAGTTCTCTGATGGGCGGGAAGTCCTTCCTTCAGTCTACCCCAAGTTCCTCTTGTTGCAGTCTGTGTCCATTGTCTTTATTTTGTGGAAGTAGATGACATCTTTTTGCTTCCCTGATGTCAGTCCTGCAAGTACCTGAAAGCAGAAATTGAACTCCTCCTTCAAAATATTTCCCAGATTCTCTTTTGCAGACCTAGCAAACCTACCTCCCCTTGCCTTTCTTCACAGAGGATGACTTTTGGGGACATGCACAGTATGCAAAGTGTAGACACACTTTGTAGACACACTGTAAGTTTCCCTTCCTTTTTGAAATTCTTCCCTGCTTTATAAGTCGCTATGGCTACCGAAAAAGCATAGAGTTTGGGAGCCAGGCAGACATGCATGCCAACTCCTGCACGCTCATTTACGAGCTGGGCAACCTCAGCAAAGTTTTCTAACTTCTCTGAGTGAAGCTCCATTCCTGCACTTTGCCCTGAGCAAATCCCAGGGCGGATGCTCGCTAAATGTTTATTTCTTCCCCCTACCTTCCTCCCCTCCTTGTCACCCACTAACCCAGGGAATCGGGTGCCCATGCTCTCCACTCCACCTTTCTCCTACTTCCTCTCTGGCCCTCAGATGCTACTGCTGAGAAAGGATCAGATGTGCTCGTGGCACATGCCCAGCGTGATCGGCTGGGTGCAGGGTTAGCATGAGCCAAGCACGTTAGGGAAGCTAAGCAGTCACGTAGACACCCCAGGCACCAGCCATGGGGCGGGCGAAAGGGAAGGGAACTTTCCATCCCCAAGTCACTGAGTCACTCTCCCGGCACCTTCTCAGGGGGCTTGTGTTGGCTCTGACACCTCCTCTCAAAGCTGTGGCCAGAGTCCCACCTGTCATCAGGATGTGCTATGACCTGGGGTCACTCGATTTCCCTACAGCAGGATGCCCCACGTTAGGGTTTTGTAGCTGTTTTCCAGATAGGAGACAGACTCGGAACGGGGCCAAGATCTGCTCAATGCTTCCTCGATTGGGGCGAGACTCAGGTATCCGGACTCTTGATTCCAGTCTGTCTCCACTGTGCTAGTTGGAGGAGGAGACCAACTGTGACTATTACTCCCTGGGAACCGGGAGGTGCAAAGGTCCCTGAACACAGCTGGGGTTTGAGGATGTTGTCTAAAGAGTTGCCTCTCTAGATGCCTGGGTGGCTCAGTGGGTTAAGCATCTGACTTGATTTTGGCTCAGATCATGATCTCAGGTCCTGGGATGGAGCCGTGTTGGGCTCCTCTCTCAGCAGGGAGTCTGTCCCTCTTTCTCTGCTGTTCCCCTACTTGTGCTCTCTCTCTCTCAAATAAATAAATAAAAATCTTAAAAATAAATAAAGAGATGCCTCTCTCCTTTTCAGGAGGAGAGAAGGGAAGGTCCAGGGATCTCTGCGCCAAGGAGCTCTCGGGGGGACCACAGATCATTCTCCTGAAGCCTAAGGTAGCATTAAGTTCTTATATCTGCAAGCAGCTTTTCAAATTGGCTGCTGCCACTGCTGTCTGTGTGTTACATAAATCCTCACAGAGACAAGAAGCGACTAGGGAGCGGGTGGGGAGAGAGAGCACAGAGATTCAGGAAGAGGTGGACAGAGAAAGTGAGAGCTAGAAAGGGGGAGGTGGTAAAACAGAAACACATTCAGACACAGAGACATGGAGACAGGTAGCAGGACAGATGGAGAAACAACAGACGGAGGAGAAGAGAGAGGAGAGACCAAACAGGAGACACATGGAAAGCAAGGGTAAGACAGAGGGACACACAGACAGATGTAGAGAGAGAGGCAGAGAAAGCAGGAAGCCGGGAGTGCACGGATGGCTGGCCAGCCAGCCACACACACACACACAGAGACACAAAGAGAGGCCAAGGGAGAGAGAAAAAGACATTGAATTAATTAGAGACACAAAGAGACACAAAGACATAAAACAAGCAAAGGGATCCAGAAAGATTATTTTTCTTTTATTTTTAATAGATTATTTATTTGGCAGAGAGAGAGAGAGCGAGAGAGCGAGTGCACAAGTAGGTAGAGCAGCAGGCAGAGGGAGAGGGAAAGAAAGACTCCCCCTGAGCAGAGAGCCCAACACGGGTTTCGATCCCAGGACCCTGGGATCATTATCCGAGTCAAAGACAGGTGCTTAACCGACTGAGCCACCCAGGTGCCCCGGGATGAGTTTTCTTTCTGCAAAATCTGGAGTTTTAAACTGGTTTGCACATGAAGGGAAAGAGGAAGTGTTTATTCTCAGAATCATGAAGAAATTGGTTTGAGTGGAGGAGAGTTCAGGGACCAAATGGACACCTGCATGGAAGTTTCCATGATCCCTCACACCTGGGCTTTGCAGGAGCCCTGTGAGGTCGGCAGATAGGGATCACTGTCTCCCACATTTGGGAGGTGGGAGACCAGAGGGGCAGGGAGTTCCCAAGACCCCTGCCCAGTAGAAGCCAGCGGTGTTGGCACCTGCATGGGCCACACTAAAAACCATGTTTGCATCTCTTGGAGTGCTCCCAGGGAGCCTGACGGGTCACGGGGCTGTTCTGGATTCTGTGCCCCGTGCATCTGCTCACGGGTATGGGTGGAGAGCACTGCAGAGTAAGGGCAGTTTGGTGATCCATACCAGCATTTTCCATGGGGGTCGCTGGTGACTAGAAACTTGCCTTTCCCCTCCTGGAAGTTAGAATTCTCCCTCTGAGTAGGGTAGCTTCCAGGGTTGGGTGTGCCAAATGAACTGTGTGCTTCCTGTCCACCTAACATCCTGGCCTTGATTTGACACCCACCTTTGTCTGAGAGATGTCCAGTCCCTCCGATAACAACCAGGGACTTTGAGAAGAAACTCTCCTTCTTCCCTCCTCTGCCCCCATTTATTCTCCAAATGTTCTTTATGTGGCAGGCAACTGTTGGTTGTAGGTACTGAGGGATTCAGAATGAACAAAACCAGTAAAAAAATAAAATAAAATAAAAAGAGAAAGAAGACACCTTGCTTTGCTCTCAAGGAGTTTACATTTTAGAGGGGATGACAAAAACAAAATCAATTTTTAAAAGGGCATTATTAATGATGACTCATGTTATGCAGGAAAAAAGTAGAGCGCTGAGGGGAGAGTGGGGGTGTTGGTGGTATAGTTCATAGATGGCGGCTGAGAAGGCCTTACCTGGCAGATGACATCCGAGTAAGGATCTGGAAGGAGGGAGGGGCATGTGAGTATCTGTGTACGTGCAAAGGCCCTGAGGCAGGCCGCAAGGAGTAGTGAGGAGGCCAGTGTTGCCAGAGCAGAAAGGATGTAGGGGAGAGTGGTAGGTGATTAGAGCAGAAGACCGTGAGGACTAGAGCATGCAGGGCTCTGTAGGTCATGGCAGTGACTGGCTTTTACCCTGAGATGGAACCATTGGAAAGTTTTGAGCAGAGCCGTGCCCTGACCTGACTTTGATTTTAATGGGATTGCTCTGATGGCTGGGTTGGGCCTCGTGTGAGGAGGTCAAGAGCTGAAGCAGGGAGACAAATTTTTCCACATTAGTGAGGCTCCGTGAGGCCACAGGATGAAAAGGCACCGTTTCTGCTCTCCGAGTGAGTTGTACTTGGTAGAAGGTATGGGGTTCATGGGGATAGGTGACCTTCACCTCTATGCTGAGGGCCCCAGAGGGAAGAAAGGGCTGAATGTGCAGTGCAAGCTTCAGAGTTAGGTGTAGGAGGAGAAAGCAATCGTGTTAAGAATATAGTAGGTGTTGAGCACTGTTCCTACCAATGCAATTTAATTTAAATCATCACACCAGCTTATGAGGTATTTTCTCCTCTCTCTAGACAGGGCCCCTGAAGCTCACAGTAGTAGTCAAGGAGCTTGACTCGGCTTCCACAGAAAGGCAGGAGCTTCGCTATCAAGTAGAGTCAGCCCACCTGGAAAGGCCCGATTTGTGCCTCTGGGCCGGAGGCCTCACCTGGACACGCTTGCCTTTGGCCCCACAGCGCAGAAGCCTCAGGGCCTGTTGGTTCCTCCCAGCTGCCTTGGTGCCCTGTCTCCTTTTGAGGAGGCTTTGCATCGTCCTTAAGTGAGTGAGTTGGACTCTTGCCTCCTTGGGAGCCTCATACAGGCTACTTTCTGTACCAGGAATGCTCCTCTCCAGCCCTCTTTCGTGGACAAATCCCCATCAGGTCTCAGATAACAAGTTACCTTCCCGGGGGTCCTCTGATGCGTGGACCTGGCCTGGTCACAATGGCAGTGTGCCATGCGCAGCGCCTGGACTCTGTCCCTCTGACTTTAAGACAGTAAGATGTCTGATACTTCTTGGCATTCTCAAGCAGGGGTCATGGGCAAGCTGGGGAAGTGGGGCCTGAGAAAGTGAGAGCCTGAACCCATCCCACCTCCCGACTGGACCCCTCCCTGTGAGCCACAGCTCTTCCCCATAGGTAGGGCAAGGCATTAAGGACCCCTCTTTGCTTTCCTCGCTCACATTCTTCCCAGCAGCTGGAGAAATGGAGGGACCCACTCAGCCTGGGCTCTGTCGGCTGCCAAGCAAGGGGACTGGGCTTGTCTCTTCCCTTATTGCCTCCTGCACTCCCTCTCCCTCCCATGGTGGCCCCACAGCTCCCGGCTCTTCCTACTGGGGTCTGGCGGAAATGTCGCTGGCAGAGGTGGTGGGTGACAGTGACAGTGAGTGACTTTGGAGCAGTCAGGGCTGCCCCACCTCTCCTCTGGGGAATCTCAGAAAACAGCGTTGGAAATGGAAAGTGACCTTGGTTGCACAACATAAGAGAAATAAGACCTCAGGCCAAATGAAATCAGGGAGCAAGCTCGAAAGAAGTCAAATTCCCTTTTCTTCCTTTTTAATCTCTTATGTTCCGTGCCCATGGGACTCCGAGTTTTGAAAGCACCTGCCGGCTGTGACTTAATCCTAGCCAAGTGGGGGTGTCCCGGGGACCAGGGCAGGGAGACAATGCTCGTAGGTAGTGAGGAAGGTCAGTGTTGGTGAAAGACAGATTTCTTGGACTGGTCTCCGGCACTTTGGTTTTGTTTTGTTGAGGAAGAGCTGCTCTAACATGGTGCTTATTATTTCTGTCTTTTCCTTACTGGAGATAATTGCGGCTATTACTGGTTTCTTGTAGCAAGGCATCAGAGAGGGGTACAGTGGAAAGGCCGGGCCAGGCAGTAGGAGACTGCGCTTTGCCCTAAACACTGTGCGATCTCAGGCTCTCATTTGTCCTCTCTGATCCCTGTGTCTGTGGGGCTAGGTTTGACCCACAGACCTCAGGCCCCTGGATTGTGACAGGTCAGTACAGCAGAGGATGTGGCCAGACCTTCTGGAAGGTAAGTCTAGATTCCTTGGGAGGCAAGGCCTCCTGCGGCCATCAGATCCTGTGTGTCTGCTGTCCTCTCCTGCTGAGAAACTCCAGGCTGGTCTCCCCTTGCCTGGCTTACTCCCCACCCCCCCAACCCCACCCCCGGGCATCCTCAGTGAGGCCCTGACCTCCATCTGTTTCTCACTGCCTGCTGGGAATTTCCTTCCAACAGTGGTGGCCACCATGAATCTCCGCTCCTCTCGGGCCGGGAACACTTCATTTGGCAGACTGGAGGTTCCTGATCCCTGCTTCTTTCTTCCTGACCCCTTGGCGAGGGATAAGTGTGGGCACAGATGGAAATGTCAGATTTGAAGAAGGATGCTTCTCTCCGAGGCCTGGATATCTCTGCTTCATGTTAGTGGAGGGGGGATGGGCTCTTTCGGGAGAAACTGGTTCAGAGGGACGCTGTCTCTGGGGTTGGTAGTAGGAACAAGCACCAGGGGCTAGAAGACAGGGTGCCGGTCCTGGCTCAGGTTCTAACTCACCCTGAGCATCTCTCCTGTTTCTGGGCCTCAGTTTCCCTATCTGTAAAATGAGGGGGTTGGATGATGTCCGCATTCTCGAGGGATCATTCCTGGGCGAATGCCTCAGAGCCACCTGACTGCTTGTTGAAAATGCAGAGGACTGGTGCCTTCTGTGGACCTTCAGCATCAGAGCTTCTGGGCAAGGGCCTGGGAATCAGTAGTTTAATAATGTCCCCCAGTGATTCCGATGCACGTGAAGTCTGACCTTGGCTGAGCAGATGGCCGCAAAGGGGCCTCTGACCCTGACGTTCTCCCAGCCCACCTGCCTTGTGCTCTGGCGTGTGATGGTATGTACAGTGCTATGTACAAATGTTGTGTCACCTGATGTCCTGTAGGAGGATCTAGGGGGCTTCTTTCTCTCTTAAAAAAAATAAAATAAAATAAGGGCACGGGACTTTTTATTTTCTTCCATCCGAAAAGAAGCTTCTTCATTTCTGGGAGGGAGACACTAGGTGGGGACCAGATGCCTCCCGGAGAAGGAAATTGTCTCATCTCCGGGAGATGCTGTGGGGGACAGATTGGCCTTGTTCTGCGTGACCCCGGGGGCAGCTGCAGGGCTGTATGGGCAAATGTGGAAGGAGGGAAGTGCTTTGTAACCGCGAGAGCTGCAGGCCGCCTTCTGCGGTGGTGAGTGCCGGCTCAGGGCGGAGGGTGGGCTGATGTTGTGTGCTCTCTTGGGGGAAATACGGTGGAAGGGCCTCAAGCAGCAGATGGCTTTGAAGACAGTTATGAATTGCATAAAAGTCAGGCAGACTTTGCCTGCCTAGGATTTAAAGCAATGTGCGCACACCCCTGCACACACGCGCTCACACACGCACGGAGAGACACTCATGTGTGCCAACCTCCAGGCACACCTGTACAGGGCCTCACAAGTGCATGTTCGTCCACGTGTGGCCGAGGCATGTTCCCATATGCAGTGAGCGCACACGGGCACACGAGAAGGAATACATGGGTGAACACACACGGCCAGGCATGTGTTTTACATGCTGTATCATCCGTCTCGGCGTCTGTCCTCTGGCTGTTTGTCTCCCCTCCCCACCGGAAAACCCGGGGCCTCCCCGAGTGCAGCTTCCAGGCTGGTCTCTGGAGTCAGAGGCTTGTTTAATCGCCATTAGCTCTCTTATTTCCAGCATCAAATTAAGAGTGTGACCAAAAGTTAATTATTCTAATTCAATTTAGCCCTAATGCGGTGCATGCGTGATGGGAGGCTCTGGGCGGAGGTGAGGCCTGGTGTGGGCAGAGGAGGAGACTTTAGGATTTAATACACTTTAATGATTCTTTTTTTTTTTAAATTTTTATTAACATATAATGTATTATTTGCCCCAGGGTACATGTCTGTGAATTGTCAGGCTTACACATTTCACAGCACTTAACAGCACATACCCTCCCCAATGTCCACAACCCACTTTAATGATTCTTACGGGGAAATGCCCCAAAGCCTTTTTTTTCTCCGCATCTTTCCGGGCCACTCCCCCAGTCGAGATTTCTTTTCTTTTCTTTTTTTTTTAATTTTTAAAATTTTTATTAACATATAATGTATTATTTGCCCCAGGGTACATGTCTGTGAATCATCGGGCTTACACATTTCACAGCACTTAACAGCACATACCCTCCCCAATGTCCGCAACCCAGCCCCCCATTCCTACCCCACCACCTCCCAGCCACCCTCAGCTCGTTTCGTGAGTCTAGGAGTCTTTTATGGTTTGTCTCCCTCCCCATCCCTTCCTGTTTCATTTCTCTCCCCCACTCCCCCAAACTCCCGCCTTGCCTCTCAAATTCTTCATATCAGAGAGATCATGTGATACTTTTCTTTCTCTGCCCAGTCGAGATTTCTTAGAAGTCTCAGGGTGCTCTTGGGAGCTTGGCTCTGGGAAGTATCTGAGGAGATAACAGTCCTCTTTCCAGAGGCCGGAGCAGAGGTGGGAAGGGGCGCGTGCGTGCGCGCGTGCGTGTGTGTGTGTGTGTGTGCATGCGCGCGTGCATGGGCTTGTGTACACCACACGTGTTTATGCTGGTGAACACAGTCCAGACTTGTGTCAGAAAGCCCCTGGAGAACCGAGCCAGAGCTTCTCAGAAGAATACATTGTCAAAGCCCGTGCTGAGCCTTCCCCCTTGGATAAAGCCGAGAGAAATGAAGATTCCTGCCTTTGCTGGACACTTGAGAGCAGCCAGCCCTCTTCTCCAGCTCAAATTGCTTTTCAGACCAATCTCCTGCCTCCACTTCCCGCTCAGGCTTGTCTGTTCATTCCCCTCCCTCTCCCACTCAGGAATAGAGATTTTGGGCTCAAATCCAGCTTTCCCTAGTAACCAGGCATTCCCCAAACACTGAGTCTTCCCCCACGTGTGAACATGGGGCCCCTTTTGGGGGCCGGGGCTGGGAGGAGAGGGGATGGAGTCGGAAGGAGAAAGGATTCGTGCCCCGGGGGCTTTCTGTCTCACTTGAGAGTCAAACCCAGGCCTTGGGGAGATCCTGGACCAACGGAGGAGGCAGCGTCTTGTTTGGGAAAGACAGATAATAATATCATAGACTCTAAGTTCTTGAACATAGCTTCAAAATAGAAAGCTGATGTCAAGCCCTGAGTTGATGCTCGAGTGGCTTCTACAGCATTCCTACCTCTTTGCACACCCCCAGTGATGGCAGCTCACTGTCTCCTCAGGTCTCCCCGTGTCCACATCGTCCTGCCCTGTGCCCAGCTGCGATCTGCATCCCTGTCATCTCTGCCCCCGTTGGTCCTACAACCCCTTTCTGGGGTCACACAGGACAATTCTGCCCTCTGACTGTGCATAAAGTATTTGAGGATAATGTGCAATGTTCTCTGCTAAACCTCGTCTTCTCCAGGGCAGCAGTTGCTCAGCTATTCCCCTCACGATGGGGCTACAAGTCCACCTGTGGTCGTTGGGACAGGCTCATTGCTGTGACATACCATGTCCCAATCTCAGGGGCTTCACTGACATAGAGGAGTTGACTTCTCATTCCAGTAACTACTATTCCATGCTGATACTCAGCAGGCAGCCCTCTGTGTAGTAATTCCACATCCCTATTTCTTTCCCCCTTGGTTCTGCCCTCCTGTAGAAGGAGTCTTCTTCATTTAGCCAGGGAGCGGGTCATGCCTGGAAACGATGCACAGCCCTCTTGCCCGCACTCCCATTGGCTGGAACCCAGTCACGTGGCTGACCCTGAGGGCAAAGCAGGCTGGGCAGTATGAGCTGGTGGTGCATCCAAGAAGAAACAGGGAAATGATTGGTGAGCTAGCCAGTCTCTTCCATATCATCCCTAGGTCACCCACCTCCAAGCATGCTCCAGCATGGTCAGGGCAGAGGGTGGGGCAGGGGCCAGGAATGTGGGGCCAAGGCGGGGTGTTGGCCCTCTAGACACTACCCACTGGCATCCCTGTGCTCCTGCCCAGCAGGTGCTGGGATGTAATCATTAGGAGCACTGATCTGTAACATGCAGTAAGAGGAAAAGAAGGGAAACTAAATTTTGTTTTAATCCAATTAAGGAAAAAATACCAGGGATGGCAGGTTTCTGTGTTTGTTACTCACTGGCTCATTCAGCCATTCATCTAAACATTCTGGTTCAGCTGCATCACTATAGCGAAGCAATTGGCGTAAGGAATGAGTTTGCATCCATCATTGATGGATGAATCTGGAAGGAGAGTGGGGGGTGCTTGGCAGGGGTGCGTATCTGGGATGAATGAGAGGTGGCCTGAACTTTACCTTTCACTAGGGGACGCTACCACTGGCCTGTGGGCTGGACAGTAGGTTTCTAGATCCAGCCAACAGGATGGAATTTGGCAAAGTTTTTCCCTGCCCTTGATGGTTGGGCTGGATTTATGATTTCTGGTCATCCTTTCTCCTCTACTGCTTCCTTTTCTCACTCTTCCTACTTTTCCTTCTCTCCTTTATTCTCTGGAGTTATGAAGATGGTGAGGAGTGGAGAGGAGTTCCCAGCAAGGGATTCGGCATGAGCAAAATCGAGGAGAGGCAGAAGTCAAGACGATGGGCCATCCTAGCTGGAGGAGCACCGGGTGGGAGAACACCAGTGGTGGGACTGGACCACTTGTGAAGGACCCTGGATGTCAGACTATGAAGTCCTTGGAGTGTCTTGTTCATTGTCGCACCTCTAATACCTTCATTGTCGCACTGTGCCCAGCACATAGTAGGTATTCAATAAATATTTTCTGAGCAAGTGAATGACGTTGTTGTGTAGCTAATGTAAAGCCTGAACTTTAGCCAGCTGAAGCTGGTCGAGGGGTAGAGTGGCCTAATTCAGACATGTATTATGTGCCCGCAAGTTTTACACTGGAAAAGGAATGGGAGTTTGGGTTCTTGCCCTGGAGGAGCTCACTGTCCAGGTGGACAGCTAGCTAATCCACTCACGCATGAAGGATTCTAAGGCAACTTATGTGAGAAATAACACAGACATGCTGAGGGTCCCCAAAGTAAGGAGCATATAATTGTAAGACGCATTAGCGGAAGATTCTTGGAGAAAGTCGGACTGTGATTTGGATTGGTAAGAAGAGTGCTAGGAGGGCACTCCTGGTAAGGAACAGCCAGAACGAAGGCAGGGAGCAGTAGATGTTTGTTGGGAGGGAACAGTGAAGAGACTGACCCATCACTTTTTAATAAGATCCTAGAACCTAAAGACCCTTCATTTTTTTCAGGGCAGCAAACTGAAGCTCAGAAAGGGTAAATAAGAATCCCAGGGTCACACAGCAAATGCTAAGAGGACCAACCTTCGGGCTCTCAGTCCAGTGCTCTTTCTTCTACACTATGCCACCAGCTACCCTTTCGGGCAGAACGTGGAGTAGAAATTTAACAAGCCTAGTCAACAATGTATCAAGGAAAGAGAAGAAAATTCCCAAACTTTGGGGCCCTTTCCGGGCACTGCATCATTCTAAATGTCTTGCATCTTCAAAATATTTTCCTTTGGAGATACTAAAAAGATCTTGGGCATCCCGAGGGGCAAGGAGGAGAGAGAGACAGAGGGAGAGAGAGAGGGGTATGGAGAGATGGTGCAGTTGTGGGCAGAGCTCCATCTCAGTTTGCCATATGGTAACTCTGGGCACCTGTCTCCTTGGCTTTGACCTTGACTGTGGAGGTAGGTACTTATGCACAGAGCAGGCTCGCTTGTTCCCCTTTGGGATTTAGGAAGTTGGGCTGGAGCTCTTTATTTGAGCTGTTAATCTTTTCTTCTTTTGTAGTCAAAGTCTTCCCCACTATGTTGGCTTTGGGGTAAATTTTGCTTTTCCTTCAGCTGATTCCCCACTGGCTCAGACCTTGCAGTACGCACATCATATTTTGTGGGGCTGATTCTGGCTTTGTTTCTGGGACCTCTGCTTTTTTTTTTTTTTTTTAAAGAAAAAGAACAAAGCTGTTGTTTTACTTCCAGGGAGTGCATACAATTTGCCAGTCTCCCAAGGAAGATAGTGCAATGAGGAGTGGTAAGGAATAGACTATGGGGGCACTTCTCATTTTCCTTGATACTGTAAGAAAAATATCAGAGTCAGAGTTTGCCACCAATTGTCTGTGTAACCCCCTTCTCTGAGCCTCAATTTTATTCCTGGGAATATGAGAGAATTGGACCAGATTTTCTCTAAAGTGCATTTTAGTTTTAGCCATTTAGAATTCCATATTTGTGCCTCAATTTCTCCCTTGGTCAGAGATATTTATTGAAAATTTCTTCTCTATAAAATACCCTGCCTATTTTCCCTCTCCACCTCCATACATGGAAAGACTTAAAACACAGTTACAAAGTAATGTATCTCATTACACATCTCATTACATAAGCAATGAGAGGGAATATTAGCATTAGCATCTTGGTCAAGGGCATGAGCTTTAGAGACAGACCTCTTAGGTTAGAATCCTGACTCTACTACTTATTAGTTTGTGACCTTGGGCTAGTTCTATAATCTGCACGGATGTCAGTTTCCTCATCTGTGAAGATAAGGATGTTAATAATACTCATCTGTGTGGGTGGAGAGTACCTGAGGTTATCTAGGTAAAATGCTTAGCACAAGTCTTGGCACATAGGAAGGAGTCAATAAATGTTAGCAATGGTGTAATTATAACGACTGCTTTGCTATATATCACAGCACTCTCTTGCCTAAAATTCCCCATCCTCTCCCTCTCTGTTGCCCATACCTACAGTCCAGACCACTTAGTGTGGCTCACAGTGTTTTCTCAGACATGAGCCCTGAGTATATTTTGAGTTCCCTGTCCCTCTTTCCTCCAAAAAAAAAAAAACCATGAAAACTTTATGCTCTAATAATACTCAATGGCTAACAATTCTCTGAAATTATGACACCAATTCTCCCTCAAATGTCTTTGTGTAAGTGATTGCCTTTGTCAGGAATGTCTGTCCTCATCTCTCTTCAACACCTGGTCCAGATACCCCCTCATCTGTGATTTCTCTAACCCTTCAAGCAGGGACTACCACTTTCACTGGGGGAAATGAGGGGCCCAGAACACAGTTGTCATCAGATGAATTCCCCTGGAACTGACAATATTTACTAATCTACCTTCTTATCTGTGAGCTACCTGAGAATGGAGACAACTTCATTTTTATTTCTATCCCTGGTGGTAAATACAGTGCCTGAGTTCACTCTACTCCCAGCAAAGCCATCTTTCTATTGCACAGAGAGCTTAGAGTTTGTGCTTAATGAAATTTTCTGAGCTTTGTATGAAACACTGAAAATGGATGTTGGATATATAAAGAGCAAGGAATAAGTTGCATGGTGTTGGATGTGGAGATGCAGGAATAATCCAAGAAGGTTTACTGAAAAGATGAGTCTTGAGCTGGTTTTGGAAGCTGGTTCAAGATCTCCTTCATGGAAGCAGGTGCATTTTGGGGGCTCATATCTTGGTCCCTACTTAGAAACAAAGGAATAGATTATTTGCTTACCTAATCTTCATGCCCAGTCTCGGTCCCATCACTAATCCTTCTTTTGTTCATACCTAGAACTTGGGCGTTACTTAGATTGCTTTTTCTCTCTCAACCCCTTTATTCTCCCCCACTCCAAATATTAAGCCATAGGTTTAACCTCCAAAATATTTCTCCAATTCATTCACTTTTCTCTCTTTCCACTGCCACCACTCCAGTCCAACCTGCCATTAGTCTTTGCCTGGATTCTTGCAATAATTTTATAGCAGATCTATTTGCATGCACTCTAGAGCCCTGTATCAGTTAGAATTAATTTAGAGTATGAATATCAGAGACCCATAAGTATGCAGGTGAGCAGTTCAGGACTATTATGGTACATTGTCAAGCACTGAAGCTCCTTTTTATTTTAGTGTTCTGTATTTTTACTTTGTGACTTCATAGACCAATATGGATGCTTCAGCTCCAGCTATTATATCTGTAGTCCAGCCAACAGGGAAGCGGACAGTAGTTTTAAACATACTTCCTGGATAGTGCTTCCACCACTTCCACTCACATCCCATTGGCCCAAACTGAGTCATATGGCCACACCTAGATGCAAGGGAGACTTGGGCTGGAGTCTTGTGCCAATTGGCAGAGCAGAAGCACTGAGGAAGGAGGCGAGTGGTAGCACTGGGGGACAATTAGTGGCTTCTACTATAAAACTCTACAACAAATTCATGATCATTTCACTTTCCTGCTTAAAACCCTTCAATGGCTTTCAGATTCTTTTAGGGTAAAATTCAAATTCTTAACACAGCCTACAAGATTATGATCAGATCTTACCTTTTTGGCCTCAGATCCTTCCCCAGACCCTTTGTGTTCTGACCATCTTCTCTCTCACCGTTGGGGCCATCAGCGGGGGCCAGGAGTCAGTGAACAAATGTCCCCACCCTCTGCCCTTAGAGAAACAATTATAAAGTGCATCCCACATGGTTCTTCAGAGGATCCCAGCAGGGCTGAGCCTGTTGCCCACAGTGTAACCAACTCAACCATGTACCTTTTATTGGTACCTTTACTGGGTTTTCTCTTTCCTTGTCTCACTGTCCCTACTCTGATTTCCTTACTCTGGTTTGCTGGGATCATCTAAGTAAACCATCTCCCAAGACTTTGTCTCAGGTTCCACTTTTAGGGGAACCTCAAGTAAGGCAGTTAATACTTGAAGGGGTCCTAAAAACTACACCCTCCACGTGGGATTCTGGGACAATCCTTGCCAGTGAGATAGCAATAGGGACTCCATTATAGGTGGCTAGTGGTGGATGTGAAAACCTTTGATGTACTGAATCATCCTAATTACTGAAACTTTGACTTAGTGGATTGGGTTAGGTACAGTTAGAGGTCAGACAATGCCGAAGCCCAGGACCAGGAGTTAATAAGAGAGGTAGAACTGCAAAGGAGACTGACTGAATGTGCAATCTCTCCAGGCCTCTTAGGCTCAAGTCAGATCTGCGATAGAGAAGGAAGGAGATCTCAAGAATGGTTAGGGACATTGGATGATGTACCTGAGAACATTGAACCCCTGAACCCTCTTGGCTGATGACAGTAATTCCCTCCCTTTGTTAGAATATATCAGCATCTCTTTGTCTGAAGACCATGCAGAAACCTCTTCCGAGGTGGGTGCCTTTAAGTTGATGCTTGTCCAGCCTCAAGGTCTGCCCTTCATTCCCTACCAGATCCGTAACTAGAGTCAGGTCTTAGCCTAGCTCGAGGGAAATATAATCTCTATCATGGGAGGAAATGGCTTTTTCACTGAAAGAGTTGCAGAAGAACCTGGCTAATATATGACAGTATGAACTGGGAAATCTGTATGGGGGTAAAATTTGGGGGTCAGACTTGGAATGGGATGGAATATAGGCTGGAAACAGATTTAGTGACATAGGGACACTCTCTCATGACTCAGGATTTAATGTTCTGGAGAGGACTCCAGTCCTCCAGTAGAGGAGTACTGGCTCTAGCCAGTCCTAATCTGCTGTTGGAATGGCTCCTTGAAGATGTCAGAATAGCCTGAAGTCAGAAGGTGGATGTATTAGAATGGATTTATTACATGAACCCAGGAAACCACCACCTGATCTGTTTGCCCTAGGAAGGCCGATAGAACACTCACCATTAAATTGATAAGGAATGCACTAGTGAGGGAGACTCTCGCGCCACTGAACTGCTCAGTGGTGGCTATCTTCTGGAGGCCAGATACAGCCATCGAACTGGTTCCCTGTGTCAGTGGGGATGAGAAGGTTCTGGACTAGCAGAGGTCGGGTGGTTGTTGGCATTCATCATCAGAGGCAAGATGGACATAATGATCACAGTGGGAAGCAGGACCAGAATGGCCAGCAGTGTGTCTTGGCACCCAGGGAGCTGTGGTGATGGGTACCACACTATGGTGTTCCTAGGGACTGGATAGGTATGTGGCCAGTTAGGGTATTCCATGACTTGTAGAATCAGGAAAAAGAAAAAAGTGGTTATCTGATGGTCAATATCAGCCACTGCAATAGAAAAACATGATTTCTCACCCATGCTCTGGATTTGAGCCAATTCTCAGACCTAGTGTTCATCGAACTGATGGAAAGACCAGGTCCTCTTGAGGAAGAACCTGCAAATGCCACAAGTATATACACTAAATATTCCCTTAATTCTTTCCCAAAGGTGACTGTGATCATTCACCAAAGAAAGAGGAATGCCCAGACCTTTTGAGGAGTATTGGATACAGGGTCTGAACTATCAGTGATGCTAGGGGACCTGTAATACCATCAAAGTTCCCCAGTTAGACTGGGGATATGTGAAAGCCAGATGATAATGGAGTCCTGCCTACGTGCACCTTACAGTACATCTCATAAGTGCATTGACTGTTCTTGCTGTCATTTCTCTAACCCTTGCGTGTATTGTTGAGATGGATATACTTATTCATCGGCAGAATACTTACATTGGTCCCTTCATCTGTGGAGTAAGAGTTTTTGATGGTAAGAAGAGCCAACCCAAGTATCCTGTAACGTCCCCTCTATCTAGCCAAGACAGAAAGTGAAAAGTGATCCAAGCGCAGTTGCAGAGATTAGTGCCACCCTCAGAGATCTAAAAGATGCAGTTTGGTGGCCTTCATTTAACCCTGTTCAGTTCACCTGTTTGGCTTTATCCTCATTAGCTTTGATTTGTTGTTCCTGTTTACAGTGCTTCCATTGGTATTATTATCTGAGGGACTAAAGCGTGCCTGATTTATCCACATGGGATCCCACAAAAACATCATGTAAGACCAAGAGCCTCATTTCACGGTGAAAGAGGTCGACATGATCATGAGACGTGCTGGTGCTGTGCCTCCAATGGCTAGAATACACATGTCTAGGAAACAAGGGATGGAAGTAGGGTTGGGCCCACTCATCACCATTTCTAGTAAACTTTGTGGAGAATGTGTGCTTTCTGTTGCCACACGTCTAGGCTCTGGTTCCCGTGGAGCCACTTCACGTGGAACACTTCCACTAGGAGATAACGTAGAGGTCCCCTGTGAGTGACACTATGAGTATTCCTGGTCACTTTGGGCTCTTCACATAAGTGGAATAGCAGGGAAGGAAGAGGTTGGGGTAATTCACTATGATTTTCATAAAGCTGGGTTCGGTGCTACCTAATGAGGGAGAGGAGGACTCTGTCTGGAGCTCAGGGATTCACTGGAACATCTTTGGACATTTTCACGCCTGATGATAATACTGAATGGGCTGTTGTAGCAACCATAGCGTGATTAGGGCAAGGCAACCAAGGGCTTACACCCCTAGTGAGTAAGCAATCCAGAGCAGCTAAAGTCTGACTGAGGGTGAAGGAAATATAGGGTAAGTGGTAAAGGATGTAGATTATGAATATCGACGGTAACTTAGGATCTGCTACAGCAGTTGGTACTGTACCTTGACCCACGAAACTTCCTGCTTAAAGACTTTTTTTTAAAGATTAAGGCCAGCTATATCGTGAAAATTCAGTAATAAGGTGCACTTATTTTGGGTCAGTGGCAGATCTGAGCACTCTAAGGGGTGGACTGTAGTAGACACTCCCTGTGCCCCATGCCACATTCCCTCAATCGACCTGATTTCAGTGCAACTCTGGGCATGCTGCCGGCATCTTACCGCAAGCCTGCAAAGTGGTGTCTCTGCTATTTTAATTCAGGGCTTTCTCTGAAGCTAGAGAAGATTGCTCAGCCTGCACATATGCAGTGTTGAAGTGCAGGAAAATGAGTATCTCTGGCGGGTCACTCTGAAACACTGGGGACAGGAGTCAGAGGTGAATGTCCCAGCTTCTTCCCTTCAAAAGGATAATTCTGAGATTCATTCTGCACGGTTATTCAGAGGGTCCTGAGTTTCCTATGTAAGTAACTAGTTCAAGAATCTGTGCTTTATTGCTTTTTTCCTTCTCTGTCTCACTCCTCTTACTCCCTTGCTCTGGTTTCCCAAGATCATCTCTCAAGGGAATTATCTGCCCCTGAGGACCGTGTTTGAGGCACTGTTTTGAGAGGAACCCAAACTAAGAACCCAAACTCATTCCCTCCTTTGAGCTTGTATAAGTCTTATGCAGATTTTCACCCGTGTCACTTCTTCTCAAAGTCTTCCCCAACCACCAGGTCTTGGTAGGACGCCCTTCTTCTTCTTCTTCTTCTTCTTTTTTTTTTTATATTTTATTTATTTATTTGACAGAGAGAGAGAGAGAGATCCCAAGTAGGTAGAAAGGCAGGCAGAGAGAGAGGGGAAGCAGGTTCCCCAGTGAGCAGAGAGCCTGACAAGGGGCTCAATCCCAGGACCCTGAGATCATGACCTGAGCCGAAGGCAGAGGCTTTAACCCACTGAGCCACCCAGGCGCCCCAAGACGCTCCTCTTCTTATGGCTACGCTTCCAGCACCTAGTAGAGCCCCTGGTCTGTAAAAGGCTCTCAGTAAATATTTGTGGGACAAATGCCTCCCCCAGTGGACTCCTCCCAGCAGAAGAAGAGTCCCTGAAGACAATTTGGAGTCTTGCCACCCTTCAACACAATGCTGCAGTCCCCAAATACACCAGTGCCGGCTCCCTGTGTGGGACAGAAGTCCATTATCTGCTCGTATTAGACTCTAATACTCCTCAGCAAGGGGCCTTGGTAACGAGGCTGGATAAGTGCTGCACAGAACACCGTGTGCCCCCTCCTGTCCTCCCCTGCTCCCCTCCCCTCAGCCAGCCACATTAAGTGAGTAAGTAATGAGAATGGCTAGAAATTGAATTTTATGAAAAAGTAATCTGCAGCTTAGAGAACAAGCAGGGAGGAAGGGGGAGAGATTTGATGAGATGGGGGAGACGATTTTAAGGGCCGTCAGAGGGAATGAAGGAACATGGGAGCGACAAGGAGAGTCAGGTAGGAGAGTCATTCAATTAGGGAGGCTGAGCCAGTGGCGCAATTTTGTCCCCGTCTTCTGTTCTTTGCTTTTTTTCTCCATCCTTTTCATCGTATCTATGGGTATTTTGTCTCCGTGTTCATGGGGTGGAGGAGAGGAGGGCTAAGACAGAGATGGCAGTAGGTGGAGGGCAGAAGATGCTCAGCGTTGGGATAAATTACTCTGCTTGCAACTCAGAGAATATTGGCTTCGGGGGCATCAGGAATGAGCAGGGGGAGGAGGCAAGGGGCTGAAGATGTACAAGGATGCGTGAGGACATCGAGTGCTAGCATGGCTGTGACTCACCCCATCCCAATTTGGCCTCCCTCCCAGATGGCCTCCATGGTAGTCCTGGGCCAGTCACTGTGGGTGAGGCACACTGTGGGACAAGTTGTGGTCAAAGTAGGGAGCAAACAAGACTAGGTACTTGTTACAGGGAGAAGAGGGCATTTGTTGTGGATCCTATGATGTGGGAACCCCTCCCTGGGTGTATCTATGAGTGATCACGTTGTACCCTGACAACAACTTTGTAAGGTTTCCACTTTCAAGATGAGTAAAGTGAGGCCTGCAGAGGTTAGCTGAATTCCCAGGGACTCACAGCTGGTAAGAGAATTAGTCCACTCCTGGAAGACTGAGAGCTGCCTGGATGTACCCCTGGAATTGTGCCAAAGCCTGTGCTGACCAATGTCTGTGCTTGTGATTAGAAGTTGGTCACTTTAGGGATGTGACTGTGGTCACGGCAGACCTGAAATCTTGCTGTATTGCTCACAGTTAACCAGGCTTCCTCACATGCTTACACACATCTCACCTGCCTTGCCAGCAGTCCCCCTACCTTTGTGTCTTCTTACAATCCCCCCAGGCCCGCTTTCTGGGCTTTAAGCCTCTCACTCAACACACCCACGTGCCCCCCACTCCCCACTGCCATTTGCAAACAGCTAAGTGGAGCACAGCTTGAGTTTGATGTTTGGTGATGATGAGTTTCCCAGCAGGGGAAGGGTTTGCTTTGCAGAGACAAAGACCAAAGCAGCAACATTAAATCTTCCTGCTCGTCCACACTCAGAGCTGCAAGGAGGCCCAGACAGCCGTCTTTGGGAAAGCAGCAATGGGGTAGAGTCAGAGCAAACAGAAA
Source organism: Procyon lotor (assembly GCA_028646535.1). Classification (NCBI taxonomy): domain Eukaryota; kingdom Metazoa; phylum Chordata; class Mammalia; order Carnivora; family Procyonidae; genus Procyon; species Procyon lotor. The sequence goes on along the minus strand of CM053619.1, from coordinate 16,119,172 downwards.
CCCCAGGGGGTTAAATGCAGCAACAGAGATGCCCAAAGCAGGGCTGATGGGATAATGGAGGTGGGTATATGCATAGCCATTAACTGGGGGATGCAAGGACAGAACCATAGAGGGAAAAGGCCACAGGGAGAGGAGAGACTGGGAAATAGGGGGCTGGCTTCTACCTTGGGCTCTGCCACCTAATCATGGAACGATCATATGCTTCAGAATTTTAATGCCACTTTTTTTTTTTTTTTATGGGAGGGGAGGATTGGATTACTTTTTTTTTTAAAGATTTTATTTATTTATTTATTTGACAGAGATCACAAGTAGGCAGAGAGGCAGGTAGAGAGAGAGAGGAGGAAGCAGGCTACCCGCTGAGCAGAGAGCCCAGTGTGGGGCTCGATCCCAGGACCCTGAGATCATGACCTGAGCGGAAGGCAGAGGCTTTAACCCACTGAACCACCCAGGTGCCCCGATTGGATTACTTTTAACTCCAGGTAAACTGGAGTTTAACTAGCTAACAAAGCCATGAGCTGTTCTAGGAAAGGGACTATATTTTAGCACAGTTACTACAGACAGAAGGGACCCAGTGATTTATTCATTCATCTACACTAGCTTATGCTAGGGCCTGGATGCACAGTAGAAACACCACTGACAATGTGACATTTCAGCGTCCTTGATACTTGTCATTATTTGGAATATTTTATAAACTCACCTCCGATCACCATCCTCTGAGGGAGCTGGGGCAGGAAATATATTCCCTGCTGTGGGAAGGCAGAAAAAATGAAGAACTTCATGATTTTTTTCATAAAGAAAGTGAGGGGCTTGGAACCCAGAGCAAGCTGCCGCTGCCCCGGGGTTGTGAGGAGGGGTCCATTATATACTTGCAAGTTGGGAAGGGGTCAGGGATAGCGTAAGTCTCTAAGGAATTTTGGAAGCAAGGTTTCCAGGGCCTTGAGGGGCTAGCCGTTGTCGGGAAAAGGTCATTTAATAGCGTCTACTAAAACCTTAGTCATGAGACCCTTCAGATGTATATCGGGGGGCCCTATGCTTGGGGATGATTGCCAGCGCGTATCTTGGAGGGTTTAGAGATAAAGAAAGTTTCCAAAGGAATTTTTTTTAAAGATTTTTATTTATTTATTTCACAGAGAGAGGGAGATCACAAGTAGGCAGAGAGGCAGACGGAGAGAGAGAGGAGGAAGCAGGCTTTCCGCTGAGCAGAGAGCCCGATGCGGGGCTCGATCCCAGGACCCTGGGATCATGACCTGAGCCGAAGGCAGAGGCTTTAACCCACTGAGCCACCCAGGCGCCCCTCCAAAGGAATTTTTATATGTAAAGTAAGCTTACAGGATCCTGGTTGGGGTGGGGTGTGGGGGCAGTCAGGCTAGGATTGCCTTTTGCCCTTAACAAAGTATTAAGGTGGAGGCAATTGAGTCCCTAGAGGAATGTCAGTCTGCCTGTTTCAAGGTCTTGTCAGTGGGTCCTAGATAGTAAGGGAATTTAATAATTTTTCTTCTGTCTCTGTTTTCCACATTAATAGGACATAGGGAGACCGTGGCCAGTTATGAGAGAGAAACCTGAAGGTGCACAGGAAGGTGCCAGAAATGAGTAAAGTGGGTCAGGCATCAGAAAACTGTGGGAGGGACGTCTGGGTGGCTCAGTTGGTTAAGTGCCTGCCTTCCGCTCAGGTTGTGATCCCAGGGCCCTGGGATCAGGTCCCACATTGAGCTCCTTGCTCAGTGGGGAGCCTGTTTCTTCCTCTGCCTGCCATGTTCTCTCTCTCTCTCTCTGACAAATAAATAAAATCTTAAAAAAAAAAAAGAAAGAAATCTGAGGGATACACTAGGGATAGGTGAAGTCTGGGGCAAGCTGCAGAGTACATATCCTGTCTAAAGGAGCAGCGGCTATGCAGCACCTCACGGCTGTTGCCACAAAAGGATGTGAGTCCACTGGTGTCCCATCTTCTACTTTTTTTTTTTTAAATATTTTATTTATTTATTTGACAGAGAGAGAGAGAGATCACAAGTAGGCAGAGAGGCAGGCAGAGAGAGAGGGGGGGAAGCAGGCTCCCTGCTGAGCAGAGAGCCCAATGCGGGGCTCGATCCCAGGACCCTGAGATCATGACCCGAGCCGAAGGCAGAGGCTTTAACCCACTGAGGCACGCAGGCGCCCCCATCTTCTGCTTTTAAAGAGACACTAGAAATTTGGATTTTGAGTTGAAATTTCCTATTCTCTAAATATCGCCAAATAATTGAACTAAAAAAAATTATCTTGTGAATCATACAGAAAATGTCTGTGAGGCCTGTGGGCCTCCAGTTTGCTGCCCCTGGTGTGGTCCACTCCCTTTCTTTGATAGATGATGGTATGGCTCTAGAGAGAGGGTACAACTTGCCCAAGGTGTCAGGGAATGCATGTTCTCGGGGACTAGAATGTACCTTCTCCAGCTTGTCGTGTCTACTGCATGCTAGGTCCAGTGGCCACAAAGGTGTGTTCAAAAGACATAGTCCCGGGTCCAGACGTGCTCCGGGTCCGGTGGGGGGCAGGCCCACCCACTCCGGGACGCAGTATGATAGCTGTTAGAGGTTGGCACTAAGGAAGCACAGAAGAGTCACCCCAGAACTTCTTATCACCGGCATACTGACACGGTGGATCTATTCAAGGGGATTTACAGTTTCCTGCAGCCCAAATAGGCCAAATTTGGGTGGGTGCCGGGGGCCAGGGTCACCGCTCCTCGTGGCTGGAGGCCGGGACTCCGGAGCACAGGCGGGGGTGTCTCCGCTGGACCTGGCAGAGGCATGGCCGTGCCCGAAATTTACAGCGCGCTCTCGGCCGCCTAATTGCACCATCAGTGCTGGGTGTCGCAGGGCCGGCGTGAGGATGGATGGGCTGCAGTCACGGGCCTAATGGCCGCCGTAAAGTGTGGTGTTTACAGCGTCAAGTAGCCCAGACCACCCGTGCTCGGGGGCCACCCTCCAGCTCCATTTTGGGGCCCGGAGCTCGGTGCATCTGGGCTGGGTTTTGAGAGAGCTTTGGGAAGGGAGTCCCTACTCTGTCCCCTGCATCCCCTTCCTGATGTAGGCAGCAGGGCTCGCTGTTGGAAATACAGGCCTGGCAGTGGTCCTCTTCCCCTCCTCTCTCTGGGTCCCCGAGCCAACTGGCAGCTCTCTGTGGCTAGGGCTGTGCCTTCCCCAAAAAGCTGGGGCTCCCCCAAGGCAAGGGCTATGTCTCCCTGATGAGACCGGGGACTCCTACCAGGTAGGGCTTTATACCTATTATCATATTGGGGGCTCTATCTCTCTCATCAGACTCGGGCTCCCTGAACTTGGGGCATGTCCGTCCTCCATCAGATTGACCTCTCTAAGAGGATGTGCTCTGTGTCCCACCAGAGTCCCTAGGGGTGAGGACTCTATGCTTTGGTTCTTTGCCCCTTTAAGCTTCAGCTGGCTCATCTAGGAAATGGACTCCCAACACTCTTCTGCAGGTTTTGTGTTTGTTTTTTTTTTTGCTTTTAGAGCGGGCTTTCAGTGCTGCTTCTCAAAGCACGGTCTGCAGACCAGCAGCCTGGGCATCACCTGGGAGCCTGTTAGAAATGCCGTGTCAGGCCCTGCCTCAGACCTGCAGAATTCGAGTCTGATCTGAACACCACCGCAGGGGACGATCATGCATACTGAAGTCTGAGAGGTATTGATTTCCAAAGCTCCTTAGACAGTGCCTGCTATATAGTGGCCTCAATACTGTTGTTTCTCCGTCGCCCTTTTTGGTTTCCCGGTGTCTGTGGAGAGGCACTGTAGCGGCCACGAGTCGGCGTGCATGGGAGCCAGTCTTGGGGGGCTGGGCCACAGTGCATGCTCAATAAATACTTGTTGAATGCAAGAAGGGACCGTTGCATCTGAGCTCTCCAAATCATCCACCATGCTCTCTAGACTTTGGCCCCTGCCCTGTTGCCCTTTCTCTCCCAAGTACGTCCCCTCTTGCTGGTCGGAGGAGGGGTTAAAATCTAAGGGCTAGCAAACCTTCCATGTCATGCTGGATGGTGGCTTCTCAGGCCACATCACTGGGGCCCTTGCAGGGGAAGGGTAGCGGACAGGCATTGTGTGCCCTCAGAGAAGGGACTCTAAGCCCCTAGACACGGCCTCAGTCCACTCTGGGGAAAGGGAGACCAGCCCCTCTAAATATGTGGGCTCTGAGGATGTGCCTCCTGACCTCACACTCAATTCAGGAGTCCCCTTTGCAGGGCCCGTGGTGAGGCAATGCCATTCTCTTCTTGAGCATTCCCAGTGCTGGGGAGTTCCCTCCCTCACAGGGGGGGGGCCTCTCCACGTGTGGAATGCCCTCATGGCTACCAGGTACCTGAATTACATCCCCCCTGTATTCCAGTTTAGTGTGACTCAGACAAAATTGGGGCATGCGGCGAGGCTCTGGGAGGAGACATTGTTCCTGCTTTCAGGGAGTACTTAGGGGAAAGAGGGGCAAGTTAGACTCTGGCACGAGGCAGAACGTGGTTGTGGGTTTGATATCAGTGGTCTGGGAACACGGAGCAAAGAAACCGTTACTGTTGTGGCTGTGGAGGAAATCAGGGAGGCTGCGAGGAGGAGAGGGTGTTTGCACTGGACTTTGAAGACTGGATGAGGTTTTGGTGGACGCGTCTGTCCTTGGATGTCTCTCCAATCCTCCCTTCGTCACCATGCTCGCTGCCCCTGCCTTGGTTTCAGCCTCAGCCCCTCTCACCTGGACTCGTCCAGTGGCCTCTTAAAACTGGCCCACCACTGTGTCTCTTGTCCCACCCCCTGGAGCCATCCCTCACTCAGCCACCAGGGCAAGTGACCCTGGCGCTGTGGCGCACCCCTGTGCACCGTGAGACCCCGACATTCTTTGTCTCCCCTACTCTTCACAACCCAGCAACCACAGACTGCTGCAAGCTTCTCCCGTGTGTGTTCTTTCTGACTCTGACCCCTTGCACGTGCTTTTCTCTTTGCGCGATTCACCCTTCCCCCAGCCGTCTTACCCACCTGCTAAATCTCTCTTTACCCTTCAGGATCCGACCCTGTACTGCAGGCATCCGTGGTCACCCTCTCCCTACTGTCATGGCTACCACAGTATTATTAAATTACTTTTCAGGGAGATGGTCCTCTGCTATATCAGGCAGGGACTTGTTAATCTCATGTTGCTCAGTGTTTTATTAGTAGTGCCAACGGTAGGCGCTTACGGCACGTTGGAGGCACAGATGACTAAGTGAGTGGCATTCCAGGCAGAGAACACAGTCTAGGCATAGATGTGGAGGACGGACGGTGTGGTGAGCTGCTGCTCGCTGTGGCTGGGATGGAAGGTTAGGGAGGAGGTGGGCTTACAGGCAGAGGCTGCAGCCCTCTGGATCCCTACCCCGCCCTGGGTCTTTGGCTGGAATGGGTGGGATCCGCCAACCTCCTTGGCCTCTGCCTTCCTCACTGAGCTCCCTCACCAGAGACAAGGGGGAGGGAGAGGACTCCGAGGTGGCGGCTCTCAGATGCATCCTTCCCCAGCACAGGGCGAGGGCTGCCGCCCGTATATCAGGGGCTGTGTTGGCTTGTTGCTTGCTGGAAAGGGAAGTGGGGGAGATAATTGTGTCTCCTAGGGAAGAAATATGGGCTTAGGCAGCAGCATCTTTCTTCCAGCTTTGGGAGAAGAGATGTCTACTCAGCATCCTTCCCGAGTGGGGTGGGGTAGGAAGGAGTGTTTAACTCTTTCCCTTTAAATGCCCTCTGCAAAATCAATTCCCAAAGGCGCATTGTACCGGAGGAATCTGGAATCATCCAGAGAGGTGGTAGGGGGAGGGTTCTTGGCATGGGGTGGGCTGATGGCAGGTGGGGGATCACAGTGGTCCAAGGGGCAGTGGGCAGCCCTGGAGCAGTATCAGTTGAGAGAGTGGTCATGGTGTTCATCGTAGTCTTCCATGTTTATTCCACTGGCATCCTTGTAGAGTCTCCTGTTTCACCCAGCCTGGGGCATCTACTTCCTGTTTCACCCATGGGGACTCTGACCCTGCCTTAGAGCCGGAGGTTGTCTCAGAAGATGCAGGAGGGGCTCTCGCTCCAGGCCAGGCAGCCCTCCTTCTCCATCACTCGATTAATTTGGTTTCCAAATGAGTTTATTCATGCCATTCTCCTTCACGGCCCCAATCTGCAATTTCCATTAATTAATGATTATAAATTGCTAAATAACGAACCACTTGGTTGTGCTGCTATTATTAATGGCTGGGAGTGGACCTAGATCAGAACATGGGGGAGAAGGTTCATTAGCCTTGTGTGGAGGGAATGTGTGCTGGAGACAGGCCTGGCGGCCCATGGGGAGGGTAGAGTGAGGGCATGACAACCCTCGGGTCCCATCTTCTCACCAGCTTGGGAGGTAGGAAGCCTTGGGGATGAGATGCCCCCTGGCGATGGCCCGAAGATCCTGGGTGTCAGGGTTGGGGACTGAGGGAGATGGTGGTCAAAGCTATCCCTAGAAATGACAGGTTGGGAGATTGCATAGGGTCTGGCCAGCTGGAGCAGCGAAGTGATCCAACCAGATTGCTGGTGAGGGCTGGGGATGCAGTGGGGGGCAAGACTGGGCCCCCATCTCCTGCTGAGAACAGACTCCGCATGCTCAGAGTTAACCTAGCCATTCATGAAACACCCAGACAGGAGCTGGGTTCCGAGGCAGCTCGCATTACATGCTTGACAGGGCCATGACTCTAGGGCCACCAGAGATTGAGGGAATAGAAGAGTTTATTCTGCCTGGAAGAAGCTTGGAGGTCTCCTGGAGAAAGCACTATTTGAACAGGAGCTCTGAGGGTGGGAAGACCTAACTGATGGTGGGCGAGGGAAGGGCATTTCTGGAGGAGGAGGGAGGAGCTTTGGCAGAGCGAGTGCTAGCGTGTCCCGGCAGCAGCAAGGGGCGGATGCGCCCGTGTGTGCACGTGTTCGCAGGCCCTCGTGGGCTAGGCGATGAGCAGGGAGGCTTGAGAAGCTGAGCTTGGTGAAGTGGGCAGCGACGAGCCTGGAGCCCAGCCTGGCATGGTGGTCAGGAGTTTAGGCTCCATATGGGTTTGAATCGCAGCTCTGCCGCTCACGGGTGGTGCCCTGGGCATGGGGCTTAGCTTCTCCGAGCCTCGTTAGTAAAATAGGGATAACAGCAGCAGCCACCGGATGATAAAAGTTGCTGTGCGGCTCAAATGAATTAATACACATCAAGTGCTTCGGATAGTACCTGTCGTAGAGAAGGTGCTCTGCGAGGTCAGCTATTATTATTACAATTATTCTGTGAGAAACACGGTGCCACTGCAAGATTTTCCAAGGAGGACAGATGCAGTCAGAGGAACTGAGAACAGAAGGCCCAGAGGGCATCCAGAAATGGGGTGTTTTGGGTTCTCGAAATGACTGGGGGCCACTAATTAATGAGGATATTAATTAGGATGGGCCAGGGGTGCTAAATATCTTATAATGTGCAGGACATACCAATCAATGAAGAACCAGATCCCCCTATATGCCAATGGTGCCCCTGTGGGAAACTCAGCTTGGATGACTAGTGCTGGCTCTGGGGCAGTGGGCTTGGAGAGGGTGGGGGCCAACTCTAGCCCTTGGTGCATGTGACCTTGCTCCTGGCTGGCGGTCTAGCAACACAAATTTGCAGATCTCACCCTTTAATCCTTCTTTTCTCTCTTTTCCTCTTTTTTCCCTCCTTTTTCCCTCCCTCCCCCACTCCTTCCTGCCTCCCTCTCTTCCTTCCTTTCTCTCCCTTTCCCTCCCTCCCTCTCACTTTTTATCTTTCCTTTCCTCCCTCCCTTTCTCTCTCTCTCTTCCCTCCCTCCCACTCCCCTCCCTCCCTTCCTTCCTTCCTCTCTC
>CM053619.1:16094086-16111231 GCA_028646535.1 Procyon lotor | reverse complement strand
GATAAAATGGCAAACAGCATCTCATGGAGCTTAGATTCTAGAGGGAGAGACAGGCAGACAGGGTGTGATGGGGAAGTGCCGCGTGGGAAAATTTAAAAGTGAATCTAACCCAGTTCTGGGTTCTGTGCTCAGACCTCTGGACTGCAAGGAACAGAGACATTCACTCAAGTTTTTCAACAAATGGGACTTAGAAGGCTACGATCACAGCCTGATAGGAACCCTATGGGAAGTACAGGATTCAGCCATCCCAGTCATTGGATCTGGAGAAGAGTCTGGGTCCAGAGCAACCACTGGATCTAGTTTTCTTGTTTCCCCAGCAGCATCGAGCATTGCTGAGCTGTCCCTCTACTGAGACCTCAGGAGTATGGCTCAGCTGTGCCCCACATGGGGGCTTCTGCTCTAGCACCTTCTGCTCCTAACAGCTTGCTTCTCCTTTTCTCAACGTCCAGGGGCCTCATGATTTCTACTTAACTCGTAACCTTAAGTCACCCTAGGCAGCCTCATGGCTTTACCAACTTTGCATATCTCCCCATTCAGTTTCTGTGACGAGAATCTGACTAGCCGAGTCCAGCCCTTTTAGGGGAGACCGTTCCGAGGTTGGCCACCTCTGCAGAGCCCACACGCCGTCCAGGTGGCTGTGACCTGGCCACATGGTATGTGCCCAGCTCGTCACAGCAGGCGTCACTGTCTCGTCCAAGACACTGGGCCGTGTGTTTCACACACACTCCTCAGTCAGTCCCAAAGCAGCCTAGCAGGACCCTACAGCCACACACATGGTGGCAAGGGTGTCGTCTTTCTTTCCGAGAATGCTGATGACCCAAGTTGTAACTGTCACCAGAGGTGAGGTCAGACAGCCCCTCTAAGAGCTCCCTCTGAAAACTGTTCCCCCAGACTTGTCTAATTCCTGCTGCCCTGACGGCGAAACTCCAGAGTTTTGTTCCGGCCATACTGAGCCTCGAGTCCATTGGCACGGAGGCCGGAAACAGTGGGACCTAGCATGATTTTCCAGAGACTTATCCCTAGCAGGGCTCTCTCCTTTCCTGGAATGTGGTCTGGTCTGAAGACACAAACTTTGGGATCAGGCGGTGGCTCCATCCCTTACCGGGCTTCCTGAGTCTGATTCTGATTTTTCACTTATAAAACAGAGATCCTGGCACGACATCAGAGGTGCCTCCTGAGTGGCCGGCCCGTGGTGCTGCTTGTTCGCTCTGCTTAAGGTTCTGGGTCCTCATCCGTTGGCCATGGAGGTGGGGTGGGGGAGGGGACAGTAAGATCCCACCAGGCTCAGCCCTTGGCGCTGCACTGAGTGGGGGGAGCTGAAGGGGGCGGGCCCATCTCGCCGACGGAGCTGATCCTAGTCCTTCCCTGCAGTTCTGTGGTGCTCCCCACTCAGCTCCTCTCAGTGCCTGTCGCCCACACTTCAGATTCCGCAGCGAATGCGGCGCCCCTGCTTGGCTGCCGATCTCTGCGCGTTCCAGCTCCCCCTGCACGGGGTGGGGGTGGGGGAGGGTTGTCATCATTCCTCCTGGGCCTGGAACCAGCGACTCCGGTTCTTTTCCCCAGATGCGCTCCCAGGAAGCTTGATATTCACTGTCTCCTTCCCCATGTCTGTCTCACCGATTCTTCGATTCTTCGTTTCTCTGTGTTTCTATTTCTCTTTTTTGTGAGGACTCACGGCTGGGATGCCGCCACAGACCCTGTTCTCACTTCTGCCAAGGACTCAGGGAACCGGGTAGACATGTGGAAGAACTTCCTGACGTCCCATGTCGCCCGGCCAGTATGTCGACCATCCTTCTGAGAAGGTGGTTCTTGGGAGACCGTCACTGAGCTGCACGCTTGTCTCAGGGGAGCCGGTGGGGGGGGGAGGGGCGGGCGTGGAAGGGGAGCTCAGCGGGATTTAGGACTCTGCTCCGGGGATTTGAATGCTGTATTGTTCTCCGATCATTCATTCTCCTCCATTACCGTTGGATACCTTAAAATTCTCCAAAAAAAAAATTGACATTAAATAACTCTCGGTGAAAAAAAAACCTATCCCAATTGAACAATAAGGATATTTTCATCTCTCCTCATCTCCTACAGCCTTTGTTAATGCACACATTTGTTTTGCTTGGTGGTAAGCAACGTGTGAAGACATTTCCTGCCTTTTGCGCTTATCAGTATTTTACCTGAACGTTCCTCTGTACCCACTTAGTCCCCAGAGCTGTCATTTTTAATAACTATAGCACATCAATATGACCACCATTTGCTTACTGCTGTAGTTGAGCATTTGAGTGCGGGCCAAATTTCCAATCTTGGAACAGCGTTGCCTTGAACATCCTTGTCAAACTGCTTCCCCCCCCTCCCCTTTCCTTTGGACAATTTCCCAAGGGTTGATTCCCAGAAGGAGAATTACCAGGTCAAAGAGCACAAATAGTTTCGTAGCTCCTTCTCCACATTGCAGATTTTCCCCCTGGTGGGTAGACTTGAGTGGTCTACTCAAGTAGAGTGCTGAGTAGTACTGCTACTGCCAGCTCCCACAGGGGTGGAGCAGTGGGGACGAGGGCTTCCATTTCTTGGGACTTGAGTCTGCTCCCAACTTGCCGTGTGACCTTGGGCAAGTCGGTTCCCCTCTCTGGATCTAGGTTTTCTTGTCTGTGAAATGAAGGAGTTGGACGAGATGGTCTATAACGAGGGACACCGGACTGCAGGGTGATTTGAATGGCAGGCACTGGAGCGTCAGGCTCCTTGGGATTTGCGTTCCTTTCCTCAGCGGTGAAGATGAAGCTGGGACCATTTGTTTGTATTTCAGATAGATTGTGTTGTGCATGTGTGTGTGGATTTGGGGTTGTGCTGGGTGCTGGGTGCTGGGTGCTCCGGAGATGTAGCATGACTACCCTGGGGCCCAGTCACTTAGTGTCTCTTCAGGCTGGTCAACACCCACGCCATGGTGCTGGTTGGTATTTTGAATTTCATCCCTGGGCATTCACTGGGAGTCAGACAGAACCGAGTTTGAATTGCACTTTGACACTTGTCGGGTTTGTGGGATTTGAGCAGAGGACTTGTACCTTAGTTCCTCATCTGTCGAGTGGGACTAGAAATACCCACCTCATAGACTGTTCCAGAGAATGAAATGAGACAATTCATGTAAAACACTATGACGGTGATTGTCCTGCTGGAGCCAGACCAGACCAGTAATATTTTCCAAGGACCTTGTGCCCTCCCAGTCTGCTGTGATTCTTGTCCAGCAGGATGCCCATGACCCAGATTATTGCTGCTTCCTCTCCCTAGGAGGATAGAATGGGCAGGATCCTACAGGGTGCCTGGGAAAGGCCTTATCTTCCTTGGGGGTAGCCCAACCCTGGCCTTTTCTGGATTCGTTTCATGAGGAGCCCTGAGCTGGGCTGGCCCTCTGGCTGGCTCCCCTTCCCTCTGCACTCACCAACTCCTTACGGAGCTTCCGGGCTCCCAGGGCACTTGGAGGAGTCCAAGGCTCAGGGGACCAGCCAGCTTGGCGGCAGCCTGTGCTGGATCGGCTCCGTCTCCCACTCCCAAGTCCACCCTTGCTCTGTGTTCCATCGATACCTCTACCTTGTCCTGAGTCTTTCCAACAACAGAACTGGGAACCCCTGGAACAGTCTCCAGCTTCCTGGAGAGCCCTGAGGCCATCCTCAGAGCCAAGCCCCTGCCACTTGTGACTTGCTCCTTTTTCTGCCTTGGCCACAAGCCAGCACCCAGGCTCTGCCGGGCCCAGCTGCTCAGCCTCTCCCCTTCATCCATCACAGTCTGTAGATTTTCCCAGAACGCTTGCCTTGCCAGTGCCTCTCTCCCTCCCCACCCCTGCCATGGAAGTGTCTGCTTGAGGAGAGAAGCTGGTGGAAGGGCCTCTAAGGGATGGCCCATCTACTGGGGGATGAAGCCAGGGCCCCAGGCCAAGAAGTTTCCAGGCCAGTGGGTTTGACATGGGTGGTAGCCTGACTCTGGACGGTAAACCATGGAAGGTACCGAGGGAGATGAGTGGGGAGGAGCAGGGGGACATCTGCATCTGGGGCCCAATGAGGACTTCCCTGATCACACAGGCCGTCCCTCCCATGCTGTTCTGATGCCCAGACAAGAGGAGGATATGCTACCACATCACAAGAACCGTGCTAAGTCCATGGACGGACACTGAGGACAAGATGAGAGGCCACCGTAGAGCTTATAGGCTAAGATTCAAGTCCTCACCCTCCTTCCCGCATGGTCACTGTCAAGCCCTTAAGTCCCACTTTGGCTCACAGAACCAGACACTGTAGGTGCCTACCTGTGCCAGGGACAGAAGGACCCAGAAGAGGCAGTGTGTCCTACTGCTGCCTGCAGGGAATTTGCTCCTGGCCCGTAGGCAAACCTGGTTCACCATCTGCTTTGTACATCAACTTTTCTTAGAACACAGCCCCACCCATTGTGTCTACACTGCCCAGGGCTCTGTTCCCCCAACAGTGGCAGAGGTGAGCAAGTGGTTGTGATAGAAACTGGATGGCCGGTAAAGCTCGAGATACTTACTGCTAGCTCTTCAGTGTCTCCTGAATGTTCGGGGAGCGAGTCAAGCCCCCTGGAAATTCAGGGACTTGCTGTATACTGGCTGTGACCTGACGGTCTGAGGGCTGCCTGGGCCCAGGAGGACCAGACTAGAGCTAGCAGCCCAAGCACAGACGCCCCTAGCCCCACTGCTTGCCAGGTCCCCTGGTGAGCTGGGCAGCCTCCCGCAAAGGGAAGGTATTCCTCAACCTCCACTGGGCCCTCGGGCCTCCCCTACCTCTCTGCACACATTTCCTCCTTCATGAGTGGAGGCAATTTTGGGGGAGAATCTGCCCTGATCCTGCCCTTGTCCCTCCACCCTGCTCACTGGGTTTCTTGCAGACAGGAGCGCCGTGGAAAGGTGCCCACGCTGCTGAATCATTGTGTCCTCCCTGGTCTCAGTTGGTCCATCTGTAACATGGAAATGAGAAGACTGCTGGGTCCTTGAGTCTTGCAGAAGAAAATGCACATCTTCATTCGGCAGTCAGGAAGGCTGTCAGTGTAGTTCATTTGCTGGGGAGGAGAGGGAACAGGGTCTCTTTAACCAGAGATCCATGGTTTTTCCTATAGTGAGCCCAAGGTGGTAGACTCCTGTTCCTAAAAAGTGTCTTTCCAAGTAACGGAAACAATGTAATTATCAGTCTCTTTGTTCAAGGTGTTAATTAACTTGCTTTTTTCCCAATACACCTTTTTCCAGGTACAGCCCATCATCTCTAGGGTGCTGGCAGGGGGAAGGCAATTAGATCCTCGTTACTGTGCAATTAATTATGGCTTGGAAACAGCTCAAGGAGGCTGGGGGGGATTCCTCAACAGCACCAGCCCCAGGAAGGGGTCTGGCTTAGAGTAGGTGCTGAGCTGAGCCTCGTTTGTGGGATCGGAGCAAAGGCTGTGGAGCCTAGTTCAGGGCATTGCAGAAAGTCGGATCTGAGCACCTCACTCTCCTGCTCAAGAACTTTCAGTGGCTCCCTAGTCCCTATTCAGTCAGAGCAAGCTCCTTACCTGAACATTGAAGGCCATCTATTATCTGGCCTAAACCCATCTTTCCAGAGTTATCTGCCATCATAGGTACCCATAGTCCATTTTCCAGACTAAATCAGCTACTTGAATACACTTTTCATGTCTTTGCCCACACTCTTTCCCTACTTGGGGAAAGCTCTCTGTCTTTTAGCTTGAGTGGCATGATCATCCTTAAAAATACCTACTCCATCCTGGAGCTTTTCCTAAGGGCAGGAGGAGTCTTAGAAGGAGTAAGGGCTTTGGACTTAGGTAAACTTGGCCTCAAGTCATTAACCTCCTAGAGATTCAGTGCCTGCCCCTCCACTGCTCCCAGTGCAAAGAGTACCCTGGGACTGGCCTCGCGAACAGTGTGTGACAAGGGCCCAGCTTGGATGAGTCGCCTTTGTGCACTCTCCACCCCCCCATGATCACGCTGGGGCTGTTAACATTCCCTTGGTGGGAACGGTCACTCCTCACCGGATCATAAGCTCTGCTTTTCTCAAAGGAGTTTCCATCTTTTGTCTGCAGAGGTGGGCAGCGGCACTCTGGACACCCTCTCAGAGACGGTCCTCGATGGTGGTTCTCAGTGAGAGCACTGCTGCCCCCTAGGGGGCATTGGGGACAACCACCGTAATTGGAGGGTGCCTGACAGCCCGCAAGACTAAAGATGCTCCATGTCCTGCCAGATGTGATGCCCGGGAAACATGTAGTGTTTATTTGTTTGGGGCTAGAACTTAACTCGGCGTTCTCCACTATTTGGGGGCATGAGTTTATACATAAATGTAATTATATATATTATTATCTATTACATATAATTATATATATTTACATATAAATCAATATAGATAGATATATCTAATTTGCCAGGAATGTAACAACCAAGTCCAATCAAAGGAAGGTTGGACTTTGTTTTGATGAGTATTTTATGAAGAATTATTTGTCGGTTGGAAAACCACAGCACAGATGGCAAGACTGCTCATGGTGTCTCAGTCCCCCAGAGAAGCTGCAGGATCTATCAGCATTTGTAGGTTTTATGTTCATGAGGCGCTCAGGTGCAAGTGTTTGACTCCTTCCTGGGTCTCCTTGGTTGCTCATGCTCAAGCATACTCATACCGAAATACATATTGTTTTATTATAGTCACCCCCCACTTATTTCTCCTTCGTAATACAATTAGGGCATTTAAATATTATGTATGGAAGCAGGTTGTATTCTCTGCGAATTCCATTTCATTTCAAGAGGGCATTCCCAAATGTTTGTCATAAAAAGGGATGATGATAAACCTGAGACTAGCCCCGCCTGGAAAAATTCCTGGTTGGGCCCCCTCCCTGTTTGGTGAGGACCAGGGACCTGGTGGCACGTGGGGAGGGGGAGCAGGTGGCCTCAGATCTCCACCTCCCCGAGCTCTGCGCCTCCACTGCTCTGTGTGTGTGTGTGTGTTTGCGTGTGTGTGTGTGTGTGTGTGTGTGTGGACACGACTGCCACATGTGGATGTTTTGCAAGGTGTGCCCGCGGGTGAGCCGGCCTAGCCATGCTCCCGAGTGGCAGGAGTGTGTGTGCCTGGCAAGGCAGGCCCTGTGAAGACACACACTCTCCCTGGGGCACATCTGCTTCTGGGTGTACCTGCGGGAACCCGGCTGGCGGCAGCTGCCAGCTGGTCCCACTTGGAGCCTTTCTTCTTTCAAACAAGAGGGAAACATTTGTTGAGCTTCAGGGGGGGAGTCTGTCACACAGCCTTGCTGGGGAAGAGACAGCCATTTCGGCTAAGGAGAGGCCTCCCACCCTGCCTGCTGCTGCCAGCCCTGCCCTTCCCCAGGCCCCCTGGCCCAGGTCCCCTTTCCCTCCACTCCTCACCTCCTCCTGGGGTAAGCGCAGATCATCAGGGCTCCTGGCTTAAGCCGAGCTAGCCCGGGAGAAGCTCCTCCGCCCCCACCACACCTGGACTTCGGACAGCTCCTTGCCCCTCCGTGGGCCTTCATTCCCCCACCGGCACTGTGCAGGTGTCCCCCCTGCACTCACACTTCCCTGGTCTGCGACTTTTTTAAAATTTCAAATCTTCCTCCCACACCCTTTACCCCTCTCTTGGGCTCCCTGCGTATACGAAGTGAATTAATTAGAGTTTAATAAAGGGATTCCAGAGGAGGTTTTCTTCTTCTTGCTTCCTACCCCATCCCAAGCCAACCAGTCCTTCTTCTGGGCTGTGTTGGTGTTTGGAGTGGAAAGCAGCTCCTGACAGGAAGCCAATGTTCCAGAATGGCAGTGCCAACCTTCTGGGGGTGTGGGGCCCTTGGTACCCTCACAGCTAACTAGCCGGTGGCTCTGAGGTCATGGCCTTGGGGGCTGTGGGTAGAGCTGGAAGCCTCATTGCAGATTAGGTCTCCTTTTCTTTTCTTTTCTTTTCTTTTCTTTTCTTTTCTTTTCTTTTCTTTTCTTTTCTTTTCTTTTCTTTTCTTTTCCCCTTTCCTTTCTTTTCTCTTTTCCTTTCCTTTCCTTTCCTTTCTTTTTTTTCCTTTCCTTTCCTTTCCATTTTCTTTTCGATATTATTTATTTGAGAGAGAGAGAGAGAGAGAGAGTGCGAACCAGTGGCGAGGAGGGGCAGAGGGAGAGGGAGAAGCAGATTCCTTGCTGAGCAGGGAGCCCAGACACGGGCTCAGTCCCAGGACCCTGGGATCATGACCTGAGCGGAAGCATATGCTTAACTGCTTAACCGCTAACCTGAGGCACCCCAGCGCCCCGCATATCGGGTTTCAGTCTCCAAACAGTGAGGTTCTTGACACTTGGGAGTGCCCGGAGCTGGGCAACACTGGGAATATTAGTCTGTGTGTATTCGTGTGTGTGTGTGCACGTGTGTGTGTACACATGTACCTGCTCATATGCATGTGTTTAGTTAAGGATGGGCTATGGGATGGAAGGGATTTACACAGTTGTCTGTGGATGACGATCTTGAACTCCTTCTCAGGCCTGGGCTTGCAGTGGGTCAAGACGTCCATCATTTCGGGTTGGACCACCCGAGGCAGGAGCCCCCTAGGGTATTACCAGTTACAAGTCCTTCCAGTCTATAACCTGGCAGCCTTGTCCTAGTCATCTGATCTCATGCCCACCTCTTTCTCTCTGAAGAGTGGGGAGTCCTGCTTTGCTGCTGAGGCCTGTGGGGCCCGCGGCTGGTGGTTTGGGGAGCAGCAGAGTGGTTTGAGGTGATTGTCACTAGGGGCCGGTGCTACGGGCCGCTGGGAGCTGATGCTCTGATCTTCCTTCATAGATGATCTCCATGTATTTCCGTCTGAAGTAGTTCTCCTGTTCCCCTCTCAGAGGCAGCAGGAGAGAATTCCAGGGGAAGCCCCTCCTGCTTTCAGAAGCCCAGAGTCTGGAAGAGGCTTTCATCAAATTGTTGAGCCCATGTCGAATGACACATACGTCTACCCCCAAAATTATTTGTGATTGAAATTCAAATAACTAGGTATCCTGTTTTACTTTTGAAATCTGGTCTAACGAAAATGGGCAAACTAGGGTGATGTGTTTTGCCCTTGAGTGTGGCCAGCCATGCTCCTGAGCCTTCTCGTCTATAAATGGTACCAGGATGACAAGATGGGAGGCTGAGGAAGACCATGGGTTTTAAGACTTGGGTCTGACAGCCTCCGAGACTCCTGTTTTGCTCCCGGTGTATCCCAGAGGCTCTGGGAAGGCCAGGACCAAAGAGGTCTGTAGAGGTCCCATAGCTTCCCAAACGTGGCTCATCCCCATTCTTGGAAGGACTGTTTCCCCAAGCCAGGGCTCAGGCATCTGCATGATTGACAAGCTATGAGGTGACCCAAGGCTCTCCTGGGGCAGGGAAAGGCAGATCCGGGCCAGTGTCCCCACTGCACGGAGGAGGACACAGAGGCAGGACCACACCATGAGCTCTGGCTGAGCTAGCTCTCAAGGTCAGCTCTCCTGCTTCCAAGCTGAGGTTACAAGATCTTGTTCTTGCTGCCTCATTCCGAGCAGGAGCCACAGGGAGCAGCATCGTCTAGAACCGCGCGTGGAGGCCCTGAGAGACAAGGCATCTGTGAGCCCAGGGCTGGGCTCACAGCCCTTCATCTTACCGGTGCCCCTGCCTCTCCCTAGCCTGGATTTACTGCTCACAGCAGCCCCCTCCTCACTGCCTTGCGTGCCTTGTTCCCACCACCAGATCCTGTTCCTCTCATTGCCCCCTTTCCTTCTTTCTGCCTCCTCTTCATCTTGAAATCCTCCTGGACGTAGTATGTCAGAACGCAGCCATGCATCCCCATTGCCCAGTGCATTGCATATAGTAGGTGCTCAATAAGTAGCGGCTGAACAGATAGATGGATGGATAAAAGAACCCTGGCGTTAGAGTCAGGAGACCTGGATTCTTACTTCAGCTCGACCCCTACCGGGCTGTGTGTCTCAGAACAGATCACTGAACCTTTCTGGGCCTCCAATGTCTACTCCCCAAAGCTGTTAACGCAGAGTTCACGAGGAAACACAGGCGACTTGTTATTTCCTTGTTAATGCTGTCTTCTTGGCCCTGAATTATCAGGACATTTTCTTCCTTGTGTTTAATTGCTTGTGACCACAGAAGAACTTGCAGTCACATCCCATGTGTGCCTCGTCTTCCGAAGAAGGCAGGCTACAGAGACTCTGCCACCTGTCTCCAGTGAGCACCTGTCCTTTGAAGTCCCCGGTCTGAACCTCCAGTTCTGCCTTCTCTCCTAAGCTGTCCTAAGGCCCAGCTACTCATTACCTGAAACTCGACAGGACAGAAGCCAAGTTCGGCATCCTCTTCTCCAGACCTGCTCTCTGCCCCTCGGTGCTCCTTCTCCTCAAGGAATGGCCCCCTCATCCACCCAGTTGTCCCGGTGGAAACCCAGGAGGCAGATTTTTCTGTCAGTCTCCACCACACGCAGCCACCGAGTCCTGCTGGCTTCACTCCGTATCTCTTCTCCAGCCCTGGCACGGCCTCTGCTCCATCACACAGGCCTCGGCCACAGCGTCCAGGCTCCAGGGCTAAGCCCCTCGAGGCCTGCTTCTGAAATGCACAATCTGATCCCAGCACTCCCTCATCTCCCGTCCTTCAGTGTCTCCCTGTGTTCCTCAGGGTCCAGCCCAAACCCTCTCAGGGGGCCTTACCGGTAGCCTGGTGTGTTCTGGACCCTTCCACCTCTCCAGCCTCAGCTTTCAACACTCCCCTGCCCTCCGACTTCTGACTTCTGACTTCACTGTTCTGAATGAACTGCCTGCAGGCTGCTGAACCTGCTGTCCGCTCTCCCTCTGCTGGGCCTTTGCACGTGCTCCTCCCTGCCTCTTTACCTGGCTGACCTCAATTCAAACTTCAGGTCTCTGGTTGCTGGAAATTTGCCCTGACCGGAGCCCTCCCACCCTCACGGCTCAGGCAGGAGCTCCTGCTATACACATCTTGGCACATCTCACCTTACCGCCGCGCACCACAGTGTGTTGTCAGGTCCCATGTATCTTCCCCCAACAAACCGTGGGCTCCTTGAAGGGACCGTGTCTGGTTCATCTTTGTGTCCTCAGTGTGCAGCCCTGTGCCAGATGCCCAGTGTGTGGAGGTAGTGGTGCACAGTGGCTAAGAATCCCGACTTTGGCCCAGCGCCATCCAACATGGCCGCCACTTGCCGCGAGTGGCCAAGGAGCCCTTGGCGATGTTGCGAGACCACACTGGGAACTGCAGTGACTGTAAAACGCACTCAGGATTTTGAAAGCTTAGAATGAAAAGAATGTGGAGTATCTCGTTAATACTTTGTTTTATATTGATTATGTGTTGAAAGGATGAAATTTTGGCTATGGTGGGTCAAGTGAAATATCTTACCAAAATTAGTGGCACCAATTTGTTTTTACTTTTTGGAATGGGATTCTTAGCAAATTTAAAATTGCACACACAGCTCATCTTATACTTGGATTGGACAGCACTGCCTGAGCTCCATGCCCCTGCCAGGTTCAAGTCCACCCTGTTGCTTATGGGTCACATGGCCTTGGGCAAGGTGCTTAGACAGTCTGTGCCTCAGTTTTCACATCTGTAAAATGAGGATAGTCTTCGAATCCTCTGCACAGGGTTGTTATTAATATTAAATGAGTTAACTTGTGCTCTGCAGATAAGAAAGCCAATATAAATATGAACCGCTGCTATGGTGATTAGTTACTCAATTAACATTTGTTGAATAAAGCATTGAATTCCTGAATCCTAACTTCCTTGCCTTCACCCTATCCCTGCAGCTACCACTTATCTGTCATTCAACATTTATTCAGCAAATATTTATTGAGAAACTACAATGAGTCAGGCATTGTGATCGACACTGCTGGCAAAGAGGAACACTTAATCGATCAATTAATTAATTCAGTGAATATTCGGGTAGCGTATCTTTTGTGGCAGGTGTTGGCTGGGCTCTGGGATACACAGAGGCTGAGTGATGCCCTCCGGGCACAGGGAGGAGACAGATCTCAGCAAGGTCATGGCTGGCACTGTGGGCTGTGCGCGGGGACGGTGCACCAGGAGGGACCGAACCCAGCCTGGGAGAGGAGGGCGCCAGAAACGCTCCCTGGAGGGGGTCACTGCTGCGTGAGCAGGGTCCAGCTGGGCAGAGGGGGGCCGCGCCCTGGAGAGGAGAGTCATTTCCTCCGCCATCCATCAGATACTGAGCAGAGAGAAGCAGGGTCACACAACTTAACCTGAGCCGCGCAGCCCACATCAATATCAGTCGAGGCGGCTGTTTGTTCCTAAGTGGACAAGCCAGCTGGTTGATTGAATTTTTCACTCATCATTAGGATGTTGAACAGAATCTAGAAAACACAGCCCTGCGGCCAGAAGCCTGGGCGTCCCTGGGCTTAAGCTTGGGCCCCCAGACGGCAGTACCCCTCTGGCTCCCCAAACCCTTAGAGCCAGGCTCCTCTGCCGTTTAACACACAGCTGGGAAGTTAAAAGCAGTTTAGCGATAATTCCACCTCTGCGCTGAAGACTTCCAGTGACTGTTAATGAATTTAAATGCTGGGGATTTTCTCTGATGCCTCATTGCATATGCTCCTCACATTAAGATGCTAATGAGGGATCTGTTGGACAGAGGCTCGGGAGCCAGACCAGGGTCGGTGGCGGGGGTGGGGCTGCTGGCTGGTCAGGCCTTTTTTCTTATTGGCCCTTCATCAGGGAACTCGCCGACCAGACCAGGTTAACTGGCCGGAGCCTCCGTGGGGACTGACATTCTGTCAGCCGGGGCTGGCTTGCCCTGGCTTACGGAGAGCTTCTCTTCAAACCAGAAGGCTGCCGGGAACGGGCCTTAGTAAGCAAACAAGGGAGTTGCTTAAAGACTCCAAGGCCTGGGACCCCTGTCAGAGAGGCCGTGCCTTCCTCAGGGACGGAGCAGGCCCGTGGGGAGGGCGTGGGCCACAAGTCTGTGTTTTCAGGAGGCTCCTGTCTTGAAGGGCCACACGGGTTCTCATTGGTTCCATCTCTTGGGATGGAAGGGGTGGGAGGAGGACAGGGAGGTGTGCAAGACGCGTTGACCCTGGCCCTGAGTGGCAGAGGTGCTTTGAGGCTGGGGGACTGCCCGATGACATTAGGTGCTGTTCCTGAAGACAGCATGGGAGGTAGCTGGCCTCCAGGCCCAGGGGCACGGAGGAAGGAGCCTGGGCTTCCCTGGTCTCTCCCCTTTCTGACAGAAGCCAAAAGGAAGAGAAAGAGAGAGGCAGGAGACAGGGGAGGTAGAAGAGGGGAGAGGTTAACGGTGCCGACTTCCGGAGCCAGGCAGCCGGGCTTGGGTCCTGTCCTATCTCTACCACTTATGAGCAGTGTGACCTTGGGCCATAAGTGACTTGAACTTTCTGTGCCTCAGTTTTCCCATTCATGAAACGGGGCTAGTAATAGCACCTGCCTCATTTATGAAGATGATACCAGTTTTGTCAGTTATATCTCAAGAAAGCTGAAAGAAATTTAAAAAAAGAGCGAGAGAAAATGAGTTAATGTATGTTCGGTGTCCGGCACGCTGGAAACACTTACTCTGTATCTTAGAATTCTTTTTATCAGTGGCTGAAGTTGTCCCTGACCAATGTTGGGGTTCTGTTTCCTAAAGAAGAGACTGGGGCAGTGCAGAGAAGCAGGGGCCCCGCCAGGAGGTGCTGGGAAGCGGCCGTGAGGCCCCAGCCTCCTCCCTCCCTGGCCGCTCCCCCCACAGCGGCTGCCAGCTCCCCCAGAAGCCACTTCCCTTGGCTTCCTGCAAATCCACTGACAGTTTTGTAAATTTGCTTAAGGATTAAATTAATAAGCTGCTTCCTCTTGGCTCCCACAACTGTACAGACTGGCACTTCTGTGCTCTGGGAAATGCCTTCTGAGGCAGTGTCTGGAGGAAGTAAAGCCACTTTCAAGCTCACCTCCTCCTCAGGGGTGGCCCTAGGATTGACCTCGGTCCATCCTGCTACACATATGCCCCCGTTCTCAGCACCCACGTCTGCCCGTGGGGCAGAGGGCAGGGGCCCTTCTCACTGTGCGAGCCTCTAGGAGTCCCTCTGTGTGTGTTTGTCTTCCTCCCTCAGACTGGGTTGTTGAGCCCAGAACTGTTTCCCCCATCAGATTGGGAGCTTTTGCAGGGTAGAGTCTGCTTCTCTTCCATCAGACTGCCCTTCTCAGACCGGAGCTTTCCACACCTCCCAACACGGAAGTTTAGGGCCCAGAACCCCTCCACCCCCAAGTTCTTCTGAGAGAAGGGGGCAGAGGAAGAGGGGCTGACAGGGTTCCTAGACCCCCCCTGCTCTGGACATTCCCTTACAGGGCACAATCCCAGTTAAATACCAAAGGTGGGAAGGATCTTGGGGGTTGAGTGTGGGGGTGTTTTCTCCATGCCACTTTGTTCCACGTTTAGGGCTGGCAACTCTCAGAGGGATCGCAGGGCGATGTGGACAAGAGGGTCCCCACAATCTCAAGAGGGCCCCACATACCGCCCCAACTCTAGCATGAGGCTGTGCTTGGGAAGCAGTGGTACAGTGGCCTCAGTGGCCCACTTCCTCACTAATACAAGGGCCAGGCCTCGCTCAGCCCGGCTGGGGGCCTCCCAGGTGCCTGAAGCTCCGGTTCCCTAGGACTATTCCCTCTCGTCCGTCTCTGTCTCTGCTCCTTCCACCTCTTGCCTCCACGTGAGCTTGCTGCCTGCCGAGTCACTAGAGCTGGAGAAAGGGCCACATTCATCCAGCCACTGCGCTCTGAGCCTTTGATTAAGGGTCAGGGGGTTAACTTGTTGCCATTCAACATGCAGATGGGGCTTGGGGCCTCCGATCCCTCTCCTCTCTCAGCCAGTAACTCTGCCCGGAGAGCAGCAGATGAGATGAAGATGTCCTGCGGCTCTGGGAAGGCCAGGGAAGACAGAAATTGGGGAGCAGGGCCCCTCCATTAGCTGCCAGGCTTCCTGTACCCCAGCTCTGTCCCCGTACCTGGGGGGCACTCAGCTAGCGCAGCCCAGCCACTCCCAGGGAACCTCAAGCTTCGAGAGACTGGAGAGACTGCGTAGGAACCAGGTCTGACTTTTCTACAGAAGTTCAGGTGATGAGCATCTAGCCTGTGCTTACATGCTTACAGGGATGGGGAACTTACTACCTCCTCATACAGCCTATTCATTTCAGAGTGGGACGGACAATTCTGTCTGGTAGAAAGTTCTTTCTTATCGCAAACTGGAATCTATTCTCTGGCCTGGTGCTGGCCTTTGGAGACGTGTAGAATAGGACATGTCCCTTTTCTGTGACCAGCCTTCATGTGTTTCTTCGCTTCATGAGAGCATTCTCTCTGCTGTGCTGTCTAGACACCTGTGCCTCTTGCCTTCCTCCTCGACAGCCCCCGTGGGCTTTGAAGCCCAAAGACCGTGGTCCCTGCTCCTCCACATAGCAACTTTGAGCTTTTGAGTATAGCATTTCGTGCCTTTGACACTCAGCTTTTGGATCTATAAACTGGAGACAGATTGGATGAAAATGGCATGAAGTATCTTGCACAGTGTCTGACGTGCAGTAGGTCTTCAAGACTCCATGGTCTCTTCCTCTTTCTCTCTCTTTTTTTTAATTTTTAAAAAAAGATTTTATTTATTTATTTGACGGAGAGAGAGAGAGAACACAAGTAGGCAGAGAGGCAGGCAGAGGGAGAGAGAGAAGCAGGCTCGCTGCCGAGCAGGGAGCCCGATGCGGGGCTCGATCTCAGGACCCTGGAATCATGACTTGAGCTGAAGGCAGCCGCTTATCCGACTGAGCCACCCAGGCGCCCCTCTTCCTCTCTCTTCTACAGAAAGCGACCCCTCCCCAATCTGCAGCCTCACTCAGACACAGACCATTGCTGGACATCTCACCCTCATCCTGTCTCTGTCCTAGCCAGGCTTCCCTCCATCTTTTCTCTGCCATCCACGGGCAAAGGAGACACTCCTGGCTGTGGTCTAACAGTGGCCCCTGGGGTTGGAGGGGTTCTTGCTGACGCTGAACACCTTCTAGCTGCTGCACTTGGGTGTCTTGCGGCAAGGCCTGTTGGAGAGAGTTCTCCGCGGACGGCTGGCGGCACCCTCCTCCATCTCTTCCACCGTCTCCTCTGTCCTGAGGAGCCCCGGCTGCCACCGTGGGTTCAGCAGGCACAGGGGCATACGGCGTACTGTTTTCAGAGGGTGTTTTAATTACCTCTGGAGACAAGCCTGAGTTATAGAGCCCCGCGGGCTCGTGACACACACTGTTTATGTTCTGCCTTAAGTCATTGTATCTTTGGTGAATTATGCAGTCTCGTGGAAAAATACAAGGTTGGTGGTTGAACTAGAGATGCTAAGGGGGACTTGCCCGCCTCCTGGCCTGTGTGTCCACCAGCTACGCTCCCGAGGTGGCACTGGCGGCTTGGGGCGTGCGCTGGTGTTTCCACAGGGCTCCTCACCGTCATCCCTCTGCCGCTCTGTCACACGGGTAGAGCTCCTCCGCATCCCCATTTTATCACTTGATCTGGCTGGCGCCTTCACTTGGCACTATCCCCCTTCCCAGCAGACCCCAAGTGGAGGACTGTTTAATGCACACAAATCCCGCCCATCCCCGTACACACACCCCTGCACCACAACTCCCATCCATAGGAGAGTCTGTTTCCCCAGCCCCGGCGTGGACGGTGACTTGCCTTGACCTACAGAATGCAGCAGAAAGAGTGCTGTTTGTTGCGTCCGGGGCCTCAGGAAGCTTGTGGCCTTGCCATCGCGGGGGCCTGTCGCCAGGTGTCACGCGAGGAAGCCAGTCTGGCTACTGCAGAATGAGGAATCAGGAGGAGGAGAAGGGAGTCTCCCTGGCCGACAGCCAGCACCACCTGCTCGATGTGTGGGTAGGGTCACCTTTGACCTCCCAGCAGAGCAGACCGTCCAGCTGAATGTAGCCACATGAGCAAGACTCTAGAAAACCTCAAAGGGACTGTCCCCCCCTTCTTCCCCACCCAGAATCGGGGCAATAAGAAATCACTGCTACTTCTGGCCATCCGGGCGTGGTTTGAGGCAGCAGTAGTACATGAGACAGAACCCGGGTGTAAGTAGTGTTTGGGAATAGCCCCAGGATGCTGAGGAGGGGGGAAGTGACACAGCTGTCAGCACTTAGTGAGCACCCGCCATGTCCCTAGCTTCTCTGGGTTC
>CM053619.1:16008325-16093586 GCA_028646535.1 Procyon lotor | reverse complement strand
GGACCTGAAAGAGGCGAGGCTTTTAGTAGGGGCGGCGAGTGCCTGGGAGGTCGAGGATCAAGGAGGACCTCACAGGGGAGGCGACATATCAGCTAGGCCCACAGGATGAATCTATGGAGCTCATTATCCCCCAAACAGTTCTGAAGCGTGGACAGGAAGGGAGTCCGCGAGATTTTGGTAAACGGCGCACATTTGTGCTATTTCACAAATGAGCAAATCGCAGTGAAGCTCGGAGAGGTTAAATGACTCACTTCAGTTCTGAAGTCACTGAGCTTGTCGCCTATTTCCTCAGTGAACAGTTTTGGCCCACCTACGACACGCTGAGTACACACAGGCCCTGCCGGCCAACCTACACTTACTGAGCATCTACAAGGTGTCAGTGTGGTGGGCCCCAGGGAGCATAAGACCTTCTTGTGTGGGGGAGACGGAAACAAACCTATCAACCAGGACTTGTCGGCCTTGGCACCGCTGACATTTTGGGCTGGACGATTCTCTGTGGGGGGGGAGGCTGCCCTGTGCATTGTAGGAGCTTTAGCAGGGAAGAGGGAAGAGAGTTTCCTCCACTGTCGTTCTTGTCGTTGTCACCACCATCGTCATCACTTCTGATCACGTATCGCTTCCGCGTGCCAGGCACCGCTCCTTACGCAGACTGACTCACTAGCTCCTCTCAAGCCCCTCCTGAGACAGGTGTGGCTGTTGTCTCCATTTTGCAGATGGGGAAGCTGAGACACAGAGGAAGCAGCAAAGATCTGGAGCGTGGCATGTCTTAGGGGCCAAATGATGGTCGGTGTGGCTGGCGTAGCGTTAACACGAGAGGGAGCCGTGGGAAATGCATTGGGGGTGAGGAGGGCAGATCACGAAGGTCTCGTGGGCTGTGTGGAGGGGAGGCTGGGCTGCCCTCCTCCTCCAGAGGCAAAAAGCTCTCAGCTAAGACCCTTTCTAGGAACTGTGGTCAGCTCGGTCCATTCAGGATGATGCTTCATGCCTTGGAGGGGGAGAGATAGCCCACAGCTGTGACTGGTCGAGGCGGGAGTATAAGGCTTGACCACCTTCCCGGGACAGCTCTGAAGGGCCACCCCTACCTCAGAGCTCCTGCGGGATGGCTCCAACTGTATGGAGGTTCGACCTTAACCCCCATCAGTCCTGCTTCCTTCTCTTTCTGGGGCCACAGGCGTGAACCCAAGTGTGGTCCCCAGTAAATTTCCTGCATGCTGTTTTCCATCTCAGGGTCTTCCTGGGGGAGCCTGATCTGCCAATCAAGGTCAGGTATTGGGGTTTTACTCTGGTGTTAAGCAGGGGGCACACAGTGGGACCCGTTTGCATTGGGAATGTTTGCTCTGGCCACTCTGTGAAGAAGTGTGTGTGTGTGTGGGGGGGGAGACGCAATAGTGCAGGTGAGAGGGTAGCAGTAGAGGTGCGTGGTAAGTGGTCAGTGAGGGGATGTGTTTAGGAGCAGGAGCCAGTAGGCTTCACCGTCCAGTTTGATAGAGGAAAGTACCTAAGGATATCTCTTTGGTTTTTGAGCCACTGATCGATGGAGGTGCTACTGCCCGAGACACAAAAGGCTTATAGGGAAGAGGAGGAATGGATTCGAAGTGGAAATCGAAGGGTCTTTTTGGACAGGTTAAGTTTGAGATGCCTCAGGGATGCCAGGGCAGATGCTGAATGAGCGGGTGGCTGAGTGAGTCTGCAGGTCAAAGGGACGGTCAGCGCGGGAGCTACGCGTGGGAGGCTGGTCAGCACACAGACGATGGTGAGAGCTGTGTGAGCACATGAGAGCCCCTGAGGAGAGGCGGTTCATGCAAGTAGCATAAGGGGGCTGGGGCACCCCCAGATTTAGGGCCCATGCAGAGCGGAAGCCAGGACTGGAGATGGGCAAGGAGTCGCCCTGGAGGAGAAAAGCAAGGAAAGCAACAGTTTAGAAGCGGGGGGAGTCAACCTTCAGGAATATTCCCCAGGGGTCACACGAGGCGAGAACAGGGTAGTGATGGTAGATCTTGATTAAGGGTGGGTTATTGGTGACTCGGATCACAGCTGTTTCAGGGGACAGGTGGCAACAAAAGCTGATTGGAGGTAACGAAAGAATAGGGGGTGAGGAGCTGGGGAAGTGAATGTGCACAACTCTTTGCAGGAGGTTTTCTATGAAGGCAAGTGAGAGAGATGGGCACCAGCAGGAAGGGGTGGGGGGCCCTGGTGGCATTTTTATTGATTGATTTTTTTAAAGTTTGGGGTTTTTCGTTTGTTTAGTTAAGTAATCTGTGAGCCCAATGTGGGGCTCAAACTCACAACCCTGAGATGAAGAGTCGAACGTTCTACCGACCGAGACAGCCAGGCACCCCACCCCTTGGTGGCATTTTTCAGACACGCTATATGAAAGGCATGTTTGTGTGGAATGTTCCAGCAGAGCAGGGAAGGGGGACAATGGTAGAAGCGACATCCTTGAGTTGGCAGGAGGGGGTGCAGGGAGCCCAGTGGGGGAGGCTCTCCCTGCATTATTCTGGAAAAGAGGACCAAGTGGGTGGGCTGAGATGCGGTGGGAACGAGGGGATCAGAGTGGGGAAGACAGGCAGGCTTTTTATTTCTAAGTCTCTTTTTCTCCTGTGAAACATGAGACAAGGTCATGAGGTGAGAGAAGCGTGTTAGAGATTTGAGGAGAGATGTGGGAACCCGCCGTCTCAGGCAGCGGCAAGGTGAATTTTCCAGAGAGCTGTCGTGGGAGAGGCTGGCGGTTTCGAGTGCCCATCAGCATGATGTAGGTCTAAGCCATCACGACTGCCTGAGTTTCCTTCGAGGATTTCAGCTGTCAGGGGCCGTCACAAAGCAGGTGGGTAGCTGGCTTTGACCACAGTCAGGGTTGTGCCGGGTAATGTGGCAACGGCGAAGAAGGGCAGGGCTGTGGGGGCACCTGTCCCAGGACGGCTGGAGTGCTGCCCCGGGGAGATCGTGGAAGAGCGTCTCGCGGAGCTCCGTGCCCTGCTGGGCTGGGATGCCAGAGCAGGCCAAGCGAAAGGGCAAGAGGTGTGGGCCAGAGGCTTCTCAGAGATGTCGATGATCCAGATCCCAGGGAAGGCGCAGGTGAGATGATGGAAGGTTCAGAGAAGGAGTGTATGAAGGAGGAAAAGGTCACTGGCACTGAGGAGATCAGAGAACTGACAGGTGTACCGACCCGATCCCCTTCCTGGATGCTGACTGATGCGGGGGGGTGCTGATGAGGGGAAGAGGGTGAGGGGAGTGTGCAACTCACTGGCGCGTGAGGTCTCTCCACGACTGCGGGGAGGGGGGCCAGGCGGCAGATGTCTGCACCTGTGCCCTTCCAAGAAGTTAAAGGAAGAAGCTAGGGGCACTGCTGGGAGGCGACACTTGGAAGTAAGGGGGTGCATGCGGTGCAGGGGAAAGTAGTCATCATTGAAGGGGCTGTTGGAGAACGCTGTTCTCAGAGAACCAGTCTTTGAGCAAGAAGGCCCAGAGGAGCATCAGAGCAGAGGAGAGGAGTGGTACATTTGCAGAGGGCTTGGCGGGAGAGCCTGGAGTCTGGGAAGGGGTGGGAGTTGGCCATGGACTAGGCCATGGGCAGGACCACATTGGGATAAGCCCCAGGCCAGGCCAGACCACAGAGTGTATCAGCAGGGGGCTGATGGGCAGGGAGTGGAGGGGGATGAGACCTATGCTAGGGTCTGTCCTGGAGGCCCCATAGTTGTTCTGTCCGGTGGCAGGGCTTTGGGCTCCTGAGGGATGGCAGAGGTCCCCCCTAGGGGCAGCCCTGTGAGGCTGAGGTCGGTGGCTTGTGGGAGGGGGTCCTTGGAGAGGGGTGGCAGCTGGGAGCCACATTCCCTTTATCTTCTTGCTCTGACCGAAACTGGATTTTCTCCCGGAATGCTGACACCTCTGCAGCCCCTTTGAGGGGCTTTATCTCACACTGTACCTCTTGGCCAGGGGTAGGATCCATTTCCTGCTTGCTTGAGGGCTTCGGGCTTTCAGGTCCCCTCCCGCAGGGAGAAGGGGCTGACCTCCCAGGTACTCAGCAGCTAAAAGTGGGTCTCCCCCAGCAAGTGGCCTGCGTGTCCAGAGCGGGTCACCAAGGGAGGAAGTGGGCCCCTGTCTTGGATGCAGGGTTCCAGGAGCTAGGCTGCAAGTTTGTTTGGGGGCAGGGGTCTGAATTTGACCTGAGTACGCAGACAAGTCTTCTTGGGGAGCCGAGGGTGTGGAGTCTGGAGGGCGGAGATGCTGCACTCTAAGTGACAAGGACGGGGAGGAGCAAGGACCAGAGCAGGTGACCCCAACGGCAGCCACACGGTTCACCCAGTGATGTGCAGACGGTGAGGCGGCACGAGAGCCGAAGCTAGGGGCCACACACGCCACCAGCCTCGTGTTCTAGAAGCTTCCCCTGAGCAGCGGCGTGGGGATGAGGACCAAGTGTTGGTGGAGAAGAAGGCAGCGTGAACCCAGAGAGAGGATGCCACTTTGAAGACTGAATTGAGAGCTAGGAGTGAAGTTTTCAGCTCCCAGCCCAGTGGGCTTCTCACACCCCATGTGCCCGGGGGCTGGGGAAGGAGCCTCTTTCTCTGCTGAGCACCTCCAGCTTCCTCTTGGCTCCCTACCTGCCTTCACCTTAGGTTCCTTCCCAGCCTGGAGTCTCACTCTCCAGCTAACCCCCCTCCGCCCCGACCCAGTGGGAGCCAGGGCTTGGGTGTTGCTGTCTTCTTCCACACTCTGAGAATCCTGGGGCTCGGTCTCTGGCTTTGTGGTGGAAGGGAAAGGGGGGGGCAGTTGCTTGGGAGCAGGTCTGAAGGTCCCTGTGTCCACGGTCGGGCTTGCTGGAGGCACCTTCTGACCAGGCTCGGGCCCACTCCCCATGTCCCATGTCCCTTAATGCCCAGGGCTAGAGCCCGCTTGGCTGATTGTTTCCCTGCTGAACAGACAGAGGCCTCGGAGTGCAGATGGCTTTCCTGGGTTCTGGCGGCAGCAGAGTGGGATGGCCCCTAGTCCCAAGTTCTCCCCCATGTCATGGCTGCAGGGTGAAGGCCTGACTCACAGAGGGGCATGACATGTGCCAGGTGACCCAGCTTCTCCTCGAGGGCGCCAGAGTCAGCGCCTGCTCTGTGCCCCACCCCTGCTCCCGCTCAGCTGTGGGGGGGCACCAGCAAGGCCAGGGGACGCACAGCGTCTGGACTGGCTTTTCATTTCCCATCTGCAGCTAGCGCTCACCTGAGGGGTCCCGCCCTCCCCTGAGCCCAACAGGAATCAGGCCACCTGCGTCTGCTGCTCTGTACCTCACCGCAGCTCCCCCAGGCGGGCTTTCTTGGTGCCCACTTCACAGACGAGGAAACTGAGGCTCAGGGGGGCGAACCGATTTTTCCAAGGCCATGGAAGTAATAAGTGAAAGAGGTGTGTTTGAACAACGGGCTCTCCTGAGTCCAAATCCAGGGCTCTTTCTGATGCATGGAGCTTTGGTCTCTCATCTGGTCAATGGGGTCTGGACTGTTAATCTAGAAATTTCCTCCCGGGTCTATATTTCGTGGCATCTCGGGGGAGTAGGCACGTTCAGGAGCAGAGCTTGTCATGGAGGGAGTGGGGGGCAGGAAGGAGCAGGAGAGGCTTTCGGGCTGGGTCCCCCATTCTCCATTCAGCTTCTGACATTATTTCTGAAGGTCCTTGTCTCAGAGATACCCTGACAGGCTCAAAAGGAACTGCTCATCCTATAACTCAACACTTGGTCCTATTACCAGACCACACCATCTGCAGCATATTATGAATTAATTAAAAATAAACCTGTAATTATCATGTTAATAGAGCAATTATATTACATTGTAATTTTTGCGTTAAAGCATTAAATTGTTAAATGTTAAGATGTAATATATGCCACGCTTTTTGTAAGCCCACTGTGGCAGTCTTCATTGTTTGCACACTCGGGAACCTCACACAATGGAGGAGGCTCTGAGGGGCCCCCGTGGTCGCAGGATGGGTCCCCAAGCCTGGTCAGAACACGTGGCTAGGGGAGGAGGCAGGCTCTGGACTTTCTGCCCTGTGTTCTTTTCAATTATTTTTTCCTTCCAGAGAGCTGCCCTTCACCCCAGCCTGGAAGTCCAGGCTATCAAAGGACCTGCCAAATCAAAAGCAAAAGGAAATTGGAAAATGGGACAGAAGCCCTGACTCCTGCGTTTCTCTAGTGGGGCTCGGGTGGGGGTGGAGGTCAGCCTGCTGGGGACACGTGGTCCGTCAGTGGAAGACGTGGGCTCTCAGGGCAGGAGTGCCAGTGTATGAGTGCCAGTGTATGAGGGGGCGCCCGGACAGGAATGGGCTGGAGATGGGAGATGGGGGTGGCCGCCCTGCGTTCGGCTAGTCCCCACCTAGAATACTCACCAGTGCTCCCTGGAGGAAATAGCATCCTGTTCCTAGCTGACCTAGACCCTGAACTGGAGATGGTGAAGCCCCTCCATCCTCCTCCCAGCGGCCATGTGGCATCTCCCTCCGGAGGGTGCTCTATCCCAGGAAGAGCTGAGTTAGTACTGTTCCCGCCCTCGCCCAGCATTTACTGACTTGGAGTTCTGGCTTTCCAGTAGTGACGCTCGTGGAGAGCTGGCTGTGTACTATACTGTCACCATAATATCTGTTTCCTGTGTCCCGCTGTGCCACAGGCCAGTCTCGGGGACACCGAAATAGTGCAGTGAGGCTGGAAGTGCCCTCGGGGAGCGTCTTCACCCCACTCCCCATCACCCCACTTCTCTGCTCCACTTTATTTTCAGTCGAGGAATCTGGGACCAGAGAGGGGCAGTGACTTGCCCAAGATCACACAGCAGGTCCCCAGGGACTCTATTCTGCACTCAGTGCAACTTCTGCCTATCTCCACCCCGCCCTGTAGCGCTGCACTTCCTGCCCGGCTGCCTCTCAGGTCCCTGCCTCCCTGTCCCAAACACCTGCTTGGCCTCCCTTCCACCTACATCAACTCCTCTCTAGAATTTTCAATGACAAAAGAATGGCTCCCTAGATGCCACCCAAGCCCCAGGGGTATTGGTGGGATCCACTGCTCTCCACTCAATTTATGGTATGCCCTGGCAGCCATGTTCTCAATTAGCTTTTTTTACCGTGCTGTGGGCCAGGTGCTGTCATTGCCCCTGTCTAATCCCAGAGAACTTAGGGGCAGCGTTAAGACTTGCCCTCAGAGTAATTTTGGAACCGGAGAAGGTGTAGGGCACTGGCTCTGGAGCTGAACTGCTTGGGTGTGAGTCCAGGCTCTGCCTCGTCCTGGCCACGTGTGACCTTGGGCCAGTCACTTGCCTGTAAAGGGGAGCTCATAATTGTTACCGGGCGGTTGTGTGAGTTGATTCATTTCTAGCACAGAGGAGGGCCTGCCAAAGAGAAAACCTCCGTAATATCAACTTTCATCATTACGATTGTTTGGGAGGCTTTTCTGCCTGTCCTACTGCCTGGATGGCATTTTCTATTCATGGCGGGGACCCATTTGCGTTGCCTCTCCCCTCTGAGCCCCGTTTTGCACAAATGTGAGAGGGGCTTTGGGAGGTGACCAGGCATCTCTTGTACTTCATGTTGGACCGGCTTCTAGCACTTACCGTGTGAGCTGAGGAAAGTCACTTTCTCTGAGTCTCAGTGTCTTCATCTGCGAGATGGGGAGAGACTTCACAGCGCTGTTATGAAGGCCCAATGAGAACGGCTGTACAATGTTAGTACATGATATTAGTTATGATATTAGTTAGTCATGATATTTATGGTGGGATTTCTGACTGGCAGGTGAGGAATTTATCTGAAAGCAAAGGAGTGGTCCCAATGAGAGGGCTTCCTGGAAGCAACTGATCCCAGCTCCCAGGCCCTCCACCGGCTCACACTCCATCAGTCACCCAGGGCTAGGTCCACGTTGAGGAAGTGCCAGGCCCCCAGTGGTCCCCGGTTCCGCTGAGGTCACAGTCCCTGGAGTGGCCCCCGTCCCTGCCCCAAACTGGCAGGGCTAGTGGGAAGCCACATAGAGCAAAACTTAAAATCACAGCAGCGCTAACTGGGTTTTAAGTAACATTTGCTTCTAAGCACTTGTTTCTCAGAAGGAGGAGGGAGTCTGGTGGTGCAATGAAAGCCGTTCGTCACATTTAAACCTTTCCCTCTCTCCCCTTGTGCCTCCCTCCACCCTCGTGGAGAACCCAGCTCGGCCCAGGGCTGTGTTCAGGCTTGGGACTGAGTGTGGAGGAGGGGGAAGAGAAGGCTCAGGAAGCCCAATGCTCCCGTGAGAGCGCTTGAACCTGCTTTGCCTCTCTCCCCGACTTCTTGTACTCATTCATTCATTTGTTCGTTTCGTTCATTCACTGGATCGTTCATCATCCGTGCGTTCCTTCAGTTGTCCATCCACCCTCCCATCAGGCCCTCAGCAGTCATTGACCACAAACTGATGTCGGAGCGAGTTCTAGCTTGCGCGCCTTGGAATCGGCAAACGCACCTGCAGTTCCTGCCCTGCTGTGTGTCGAAGGTCCTGGCGACCTGCATCTTAGCCTCTGCAGACAGACAGACCAGGTTCAAGCCCAAGTCTGAGCTCTTTCCAGCACCCCGTGCTCTTCCCTGGCAACTCCGTCTCCTCCGGGTGGTTGGATTCAGCTCGCCGTCCCCGGGCCCATGCCCTCCTCTGGCTTCCTTCAGGCTCACCGCCTTTCCTGCTAGCCTCCTCCTAGCTGGCCTCTCCCTCCTCCAATCCGCTTCACTATGGCTGCCACTTTACTGTTGCAGTCCGATGTGTCACCGTTCTGCTCAGAAGTCCCCAGCAGCTCCCCACGGTTTGCTGAACGATGCCTAGATTTTTAGTTCTGGCATCCAAAGCCCTCAGCTTGTTGCTTCTAAGTTACCGCTCTGGTCTTAATCTCTCTTTCCTGTGCATGCACACTACCTTTCAAAAAAGTGGGCCCATTTCCTCCTTCCTAACCACCCCACCGGACTGCCCACCATGAGGTGTTTGCTGACACTTTTCCGTCCACTTGTGGTGCTCACCATGCAATGGCCACAGCATGTCCACTAGTACACGTCTCACCTGTATTAAAGGCCTTATTAAGGGCCCCTCACCCCATGACTCTTTCCAGGTCCTCCCTCTCCCCTAGCTAGAATCATCTCTCCCTCCTCTGGGTCCTGGACCACTTCACCTGAACCTCAGTTAGGACCCACAGACTTTGTGGCATGGAAGTTATGGACAAGTCATGGAGTTCCTGGAGGTTCACGGCATGGCTTGGCCCCCTAATCTAGCGAGGGACTGCTGTAAATTAAAATCGCCTTTACAGAGCTGTAAGGTGGCATTATATCTGTTCCTATTAATACACGACTTTGAAAGTTTGTGAGAATCTTTAGGAGTCAAGGGAGATGGGAGAGAAGGAATGGGAGATCAGGATAGGAAATCACAGAGGCCAAAAAATAGATCACTTAGCCGTTTGTAAGAGGCTATTTTGCACATAACCGTCTCATGCCATCTTCACAATAACTTATCCAAGTGTTGTTGAAAACCGACCTTCGTGCTACCGAGCCGAAGTATAACACGAAGACAGAGTTTGGAATAAAGAGGAACCAGTGCTTTCTTGCTTCAGGGGCAAAAGAGGCTGCACAGGCCACGGTCTTCAAAAACTGCAAGCCCTTCGGGAAGAGAGGCCTGGGGTGGTTTATAGGGAAACACAGGATCCAGCCGGTGTAGGCACTACCAGCCTCCCTCATCACGTCTTTAGGGTGGTGCTGGTTCCTCAAACAAAAGGCTAAGGAGAGTGGAGGGGAGCTTTGTGGAAGAGAGGAAAGGGAGTACTTTAAAATTGAGCTTCGCTGAAGCATCAGTGCGGCCATTTTGGTTTTTGTTCAACTTTGTGCTTTTAAGCGGTTTCAAAAGTAGGAAATATAATCTGCACTTTAGAGGTGAAGGAAGAGAAGCTCGGAGAGGGAAAATGTCTCCCAGAGGGCACCTGGCTAGAAAATGGCAATGCTGGGATTTGAATCCTGGTTTGTCCCAGCGGCACCACATGCTTTTTGCTCAGTCCTGGGAAGTGGCAGGAAAGGTCTTCTTAGAAAGGTCTTCCGCTCCTCCTTAGAACAGCCGGAGCATGCTTAGGAAGAGGTTGGGGCTGACAGCTGGGAAAAATCAAGAGTGGAATGAATAAATGGCCAATAGAGAAAATAATTCAGTAGGCAGGATTGAAAGGAAAAGATCCTCGCAGGGGTGTGTTTGTGTCCTGCGCCTGAGTCCCCTCCTCCCTCTCCTACTTCGCCCTTTCTCATCTTCAACCCAACTCCAAGTGGCAGATTTATTAGTTTTAATTAACATCGCAAATGCTGGGAAAACGTCCAAATTCCAGCTCCTGGCATCACTGGGTTTCCGCAGGAGGGGGAGCGAGGGGGCGGTGCCAGGAATAGCAGTGGGGGTGGGGTGGAGGAGGGACTACAGGAGGGGTGGTCCTCCCTGCCTGGACCTGGCCTGGGACTCCGCCACCCCACTTCCTCTGGCTCCAATCTGACCCAGCCTTGCTGGAGCTAGGACGAATGTGGCTTTAGGGGAGGGGGAGGCCCAGCCCAGTGTGGGATTATGGGGGTTGGGAGTACTTGGCTCTGGTCTCAGCTCCCCTGCTTTGTGACCTTGGCCAAGCCCCTTGACTTCTCTGGGATGATTGTGGAATTCATCTGTGAAATGAGCAGGATGATTTGAAGCCCCGTAAGAGTCTTGGCAGCTCCAATTTGTGATTCAAAGTTTCTTCCAGATCTTCTAACAGCTCTGCTTTCCCAACTTCTCCCCTCCAGGTAAACTCCTTGGATTCCTCTGTTGGACTCTGCTCATCTCTTAGGATGGTCTTCCAGTTTGGCATCTCCACTGCCAACCCAGATCTATTGCCTCCCCTTGGAGTCATGAGCACCCACCACCCACCCCTTTGATGTCTGTCAATACTGGGCTTGGCCTTGGCTCCATCAGCCCTTACTGGGCAGGTTTCTCAGGCAAGTCTGCACTTCTGTTTCCTCATTGCATAGTAGGGATGACAGTGCTTGCTTCCATGGGGTTTGTGTGTGTGTGTGTGTGAGGGGGTGGGGGGTGAGGGTAGAGGTGGTAGAAATGCCTATACAGTGCTGGGTACATTTATCAACCTGGGACCCACCTGTGGCCACACAAGGCTGGGAGCCGCCCATGGGCCCTTTCCCTTTGGGAGCCACTCAGAGCAACACACAGAGGGAGGGTCTGCTGTAATTAGCGGACCAGCAACCACTGCTGTAGGAAATTCTAGTCCCCGGCAGAGACCGATTTGTAGGGAGCTCTTTAGATTCCAGTTCGACCCTTCACCTGCAGTGCAAGCCCCTCATCCTTAGCTTGGCACTCTCTCATGCTGTGCTGAGATCATGCAAAATTATTCAACTAAAATCATCCAGCAGGAAAAGCAACCGAGCAATCACAGTTTACTGCTGAGAAGCCATGGCCTTAACCCAGGCTGGGCAGCAGGAGCTCAGCAGGGCTGAGAGGCCGGCTTGTTTCAATGTTTTTGAGATGGGAATGCAGGCCCCGCCGGGCTCCTCTCCTCCAGCAGGTGCTTAGCAGTGAGCCCCACGACTGAGTGGCCAGACAGTCTCGATTCATCTCAGCACCAGCCCTTGTGAGTGGCTTCAACCAAGGCCTCAGGGCTTTCTGAGCCCCTACTCTGCCAGTTGGAGTTGCTGGTGTAAGTTTGTAGTTCACGCCATTGTTCCTGGGCCCAGAGAAGCATGCTCCATCTTGGGGTCTTGAGGGCAATTGGGAAAAGAGAGGAAGAAATGAGGGTTGAAGGTGAGAGAGCAGGAAGGGGGAGAAGAGGATAGGTATAGGAGGATATCCAGGAATATTGTCCATGGGAGCACAGTTAGGCATCTCTGGATGCTGTGCTTGCGTGTAGGGTCCTTACTCCAAATTTGTTTTTATCTCTCCATCCCCATCTGGAATGCAGGGGAGACCCAGAGGATACTTGGACATAAATGTGCTCACCTCTCCACCCCTCCCTTCTCTCAGCTGATCCCTCATCCAGTCATTCATCCATCTACCTACCCACCCATATATCCACCCACCCATCCATTCATCTACTCATCCATCCATCCATCCATCCATCCATCCATCCATCCATCCATCCATCCACCTATTCACCCACCCACTCATCCATCCATC
The DNA here is from genome assembly GCA_028646535.1 of Procyon lotor. Lineage (NCBI taxonomy): Eukaryota > Metazoa > Chordata > Mammalia > Carnivora > Procyonidae > Procyon > Procyon lotor. Next base: position 16,081,447 of record CM053619.1, on the reverse strand, counting down.
CATGCATCCACCCACCTATCCATTCACCCAGCCACCCACCTATCAACCTACCCATCCATCTACCCACTCACCCAACCATCCACCTATCCATCTACTTGCCCAGCATCCACCCATGTGTCCACCTATCCACTCACTTACCTATCCATCCATCCATTCATTCATGCATCCATGCATCCACCCACCTGTCCATCCACCCAACCATCTACCTAACCACCCACCTACCTACCCATCAATTCATGTATCCACCCAACCATCCATATAGTCACCCACCCACTCATTCATCCATCCATGTATCCACCCACCCATCCACCCATCTACCTACCCACCCATCCATCCATCCATGCAGCCATCCACCTGTCCGTCCACCCACCCACCCACCTATCCACCTACCCACCCATCCATCTATCCATGCAGCCATCCACCTGTCCGTCCACCCATCCATCTATCCATCCACCCATCCATCCATCTATCCATCCACCCATCCATCCACCTATCCATCCACCCATCTATCCATCCATCCATTCATCCATGCATCCAACCACCTGTCCATCCACCCAACCATCCACCTATCCACCCACCCATCCATGCCTCCACCCACCCACACATACACCCATCCATGCATCCATCCAACGGTCCACCTCTTATTCACCCACCCACCCACTCATTCATCCATCCATGTATCCACCCACCTGTCCATCCACTCAACCATCCACCTATCCACCCACTCATCCATCCATCCATCCACCCACCCACCCATCCACCCACTCACCCATCCATCTATCCAAACATCCACCCAACCGTCCATCCACCCATCCATCTACCTAGCTATCCATCCATCCAACTATCCACCTATCCACCACTCATCCACCCATCCGTGCATCCATCCACCCATCCATCTACCCATCCATGCACCTACCCACCCATCCACCATTTATAATGTTTACATTCCCTAGCAGGCTTTTTCAAAGGAAAAAGAAGTGAGAAATAAAATGCTAAATCTTTAAAACTAAGCTCCTCCCCATCAAACCTGCTCTTTCCTATCTTGGATTTTGGCTCTGCCATCCACTGAGTTGCCCCAGCTGGAAACCTCAGCCTGTTCTCTTCAGCTTTGCCCACCACCTCACCCCCTCTCCATACTCCCAGCTCTCATTCTTCCTTTCAGTCCATTTCACCTTCCATCACCCTGGCTTCCTTTGGTGATTTCTCCTCCCCTCCATTCATCAACACCACCATCTCCTGGCCAGGGCAGGAGGGATCTGGATGCTGGGAAGAGACTGACTTCCTTCCTTGATTCCAGGCCAGGACTGGGCATGGGGGCATAGAATAAAGAGCTTGGAGTCAGGCAGGCCTGTTTCTAAGCCTGCCACTGCCACATACCAACAGTGTGACTTTGAAGAAATTGCTTCAACTCTGAGCCTCGGTGTCTTCCTTTGGAAAATGGGAGTGTTAATATTGCTTCCAGATGTGTGAGGAGGCTAATTCAACCAGACATTGAGTGCCTGGTGCCCTGCAGGGCTCGGCACACAGTTAGGGGCTGCACCTTCCCACCTCCTTGTTTCTCCCTGTCCTCTCCTCAGGTGTGAGCTTCCCAACCGTCACGTGTAGCAGGGTTGCTGGGTTAGCCATCCCAGTGCTGGCACAGGCAGAGGACAAGAAGTCACGTCAGAGCTTATGCCAGAAGGAAAGAAAAAACCCTGCTTGGCTTCTGGGTTCTTACCTTTTTTTTTTTAAAAAAGGGAAATGCTCAGAACTGAACAAAAGTCTTCCTGGCAGGGATGGGGTATAAGCCTGGAGAACCCCAGGACTCCCCACAGATCTTTGGGCAGGAAACCCCCAAACTCCATCTCCAAGGCAGGCCCAAGGAGGCTTCCCCTAGTCACCAGCACCCGGGGATTGGTGGAAGGACACTCTCACTTCTCTGGAATGAGGAAGAAGGCAATGGCACCCTGCATGGGTGTGTCCAGGTGCCTCTGATCCCTACTCCTCACCCCTGCACACATAGAGTCCCCCAGCAGAATTTTTTTTCTGCTGGTTTAAGATTCTAGATTGTTAAAGCTTGATGGGTCTAATCCTCTACTTTACAGATGTGGAAACTGAGATCTGAGAGAGAGTGGAACTAGAACCATGCCTCTGGCCTCCAGTTTGATGTTCTTTATTCCCTTGAATTTCCAGGTGAGTACACTCAGTACAGGATAGAAAAATGTCCTCCTATAAAAGCCAGGATGTGGTTTCCCTGAGCAGGGAGGGAGGAGCTGGCATGGGGATGGGTGGCTTCTGGCAACGTCTTATTTCCTGGGGCCTGAGAGGTGGTTTCCTGGGTGTTCACTTTATATAACTCATTAAGCTCTACAGTTATGGATTATTCACTTTTTGGTATTTGTGTTATATTTCACAATAAAAAAGGGCTTAAAAACCTCAATAAATCTCACTGAAATCAATTACACATACAAAGGGAAAGCTAAAGAGGCCTCAGGTATGAAGAAGACCTCATCCAAATTCCACTCCTGGCAGGTGGTCTGTGCCCAGTTACCCTCTGCAGGAAACAGGTGCGGCTGCCCTCACGCCTCACCCTTGCCGTCCAGGGAAGTGAGCCCTGAGCAGGGGGGTGGAGGTGGGGGCAGGCCATTTGCTAAGGGCTCCTGCTGTGCTTCAGCAGGGTGATGGTTATCGTGGCTCCTGGATTAGGGGCTGGGTGAGGGTGTCATGAGGACATGTTTGTAAATGCCATCCCTGGTCTCACCCTCAAGATGATTCCTACTCTTAAGAACCTTCTGCACTTCCGATCTTTCAGAGCAGCAGTTGCTCAAAGTCTGGTAGCGAGGGTCCCCTCTGAGTTCTACTTTCCTTTTCTGTAAAATGGGAAGATTGAGGGGAGGTAAAACATACCTTCTAGGAGTGTTCCCAGGAACACCTAGATTCTGTTCAACAAGAGGAAGTATGTCATCCGAAGGCCCAGAGATGTCATTTGAATTTCCCAAGGTCACACAGCGTTCAGTGTAGCCCTGAATTGAGGACCCTATTCCCAGAAGTTATCAGGGAAGTGTGCCTCCCCCTTCCTTCCTCTCCTTTGTCCTCGGCCTGGACCCTGGGGGGCATAGGGCAGGGCTCTGTCCAAGAAGCAGCATTGCTTTTCTTCTGTCCCTGGTGATGCAGGGCTGACCCTGAGCACTTGTGACTTTTAGATTTCCTGAGATTTAAGGCCAGGCTGGCTGGTGGCCTCCACCTCCCCAGGCTGTGGGCGGGAGGAGGGGGTATGATTCATGTCTCCTCTCCTGGTGCTTAATAAGAACATGGCTATAAATGTAACCGGGCCGTTTATGAGCTTTGCTGGCCTGCCTCTGGAAGTCAGCTTCACAGTTGGCTCCCGGCCTGGCTCAGCTGCTTCGACCTGCAGAAGAAAAAGGGGGTTCCCTCCTCTGGCCCCTCTGCCCCCATCCCGGGAACCAGGAAGTCTCATGGAGGCAGGGTGGAAGGGGGGCAGGTTTGCTTGGATATTATTAATTCAGTTATTATTAATAATTTGTTCAGCATTTGCTAAGCACCACTAGGTCTGCACCGTCAGGTGCAGTGCTAGGGCCTGGAGACACGCTGATGGGTAATTTCCAGTTCTGGTCCACAGGGGGTTACCATGTCTGGTGCAGACCCACCAAAGGGCCGGTAATGACTACTCCCGTGATAATGGCTCTGACGGCCATCAGCACGAGGTCGTACCTGCTGCAGGGCAGGGTGGAGTCCCTGGGGGAGCTGACCACAAAGAACAAGGTGCAGGGAGGGACGGTCCAGTTTAGGTGGGGAGGGGGGTGTTCCAGGCAGAGTGAGCGGGTTTAGAGAAGAATGCTTTACAGGGGATAGGAAAGGAGGAGCTTGGGGAAGGTATGACTGGGAGGCCACTGGGGCAGGGATACACCTGGGGGCCTGGCCTTTATCCCGAGGACCAAGAGGGGGCCTCTAAGGAGTTTTAAAAAGGGCAGAGGCAGGGGGCAGGGATTGGGAGGTGTTCACAGGAGTGCCTTAGAAAGATCACTCTGGCCGGTACACAGTCGGCCCCCACCCACCGTCAGATGATACCGCCTTGCTCAGAAGCCCCTAAGGCATGGCACCACACTGGCAGTAGTCCCTACATCATCACCTGGCCTGTGAGGCCTCGGGCGATGTGGCGCGGCTTGCTTGGCCTCCTCCGTCATGCTGTCCTGCGGCCGCTCAGCCCACGCAGCGGGGGTCCCCACTATAGAGCCCTGTCCTTGTCTTGCGGGTCCTCTGCGTCCCTCAGTTAGGTCTCTCTGTTCAGCTATCATCTCGTCAAGCAGGCCTCCCTGACCGTCCTTGTGGAACCCCTAACTCCACTTTCTTTTTCTCCAAAGCACTTATCTCTTCCACATGAGATCTTATTACAGATGATGCATTTGTTGAACCGTACCTGGTTTCCCTAGCCCGTAGGTAGGCCCCACAGAGGCAGAAGTGCTCTGTCCTGTTTTGAATCCCAGGACTTAGAACACGTCAGACCTGTGGTTCACCTTAGATATCTGTGGGTTGAATGAATGGATGGGTGGATGGTGGTCAGGCCAAGGTCAAGGTCAGGAGGCATCTCAGGAGAACAAGGAGGTTGCCAGAACCTCTCTGAGGGCTCCCCGAGGGCTCAGGAGGCTGCTCCCTGCCATGGTCTCTGACAGAGCCGAATTCCGAAACAATAGCTCTCCTCCTTCCACACGCACGTGCTACCCGCACAGTCCTCCCTGACACACCAGCCCTCCTCCTTCCACATGCACATGCTACATGCACAGTCCTCCCCTCACACACCAGCCCTCCTCCTTCCACACGCATGTGCTACACGCACAGTCCTCCCTGACACACCAGCCCTCCTCCTTCCCCACACACGTGCTACATGCACAGTCCTCCCCTTACACACCAGCCCTCCTCCTTCCCCATGCACGTGCTATACGCACAGTCCTCTCTGACACACCAGCCCTCCTCCTTCCTCACAGATGCGCTACAAGCACAGTCCTCCCTCACGCACCAGCCCTCCTCCTTCCACACAAACACACACACTCCTCCCTTGTACATACACAGAGTCCTCCCTTTCACACCACATCCTTCCCTTTCCACACACTCTTGCACACATACACATACACACACTATAAAAACTATTTTATTGTTTTTCTTGTGTTTGATCTTTACAACTCTTCTCTATTTTGATGGATGCAAAGAGAGGATAATACTCTTCTTAGGGTTATCTTGAGGATGAACTGAGTTAATATATGGAAAATGTTTAGATCTGTGCCTGGAAAATGGTGAGCCCTCTCATATCAGCTTTTTGTTATTTCAATGGTACTGAGAGGTGAAGTGACTCATCTAAGGTCATGCAGCTAAGAAGTGTGGGAATGGAAGGGGCTTATACCAGGTCTCCTGACTCTTCAACCAATGACCTTTCCACTTCACCTTATTGTTGTTCCCACAGAATTCTCCCCCGTCTCCCTCTCCCACCTTGGCAATTGGGTGTGGCTAAGCCAGTCTTAATCCCTATAGACACTAAAGAGGGGTCAGCTGATCCACAGAGAACCCCATACACTCACCAGGAGTTCTCGGCATGCTAAGTCTCAAGCCCAAGGTGTCACAAAGAGCTCTTCAGTCCACAGGAATCTTCTAGCTGTGAGTTCTTGAGGTCCACACTAAAGGTGGGTTTCTATAATGCCCAGTCACTGGATGACTGCATGAAGGACGGAGATGGAGAAAACCAGTGAGACATCCTGTTTGATGCTGTGAATACCAGGACTGACTAAATTCCACTGTCCCCCAACTGGCCTCCCTTCATCCCTCCTTGCTCCCCAAGCCTGCCATGCTTCCTTCGCCCTCAATGTCATCATTCCGTTTTCTTTTGATCTTTCTCTAAAGAGTTCAGGGTTTCTCCATCTGGGGGAATAACTCACACCATATTGCCAGCCCCTGAGTGCCTCTGGGCTCTCTCTGTGTCAGAGGGGCAGCATGAGGTCTACAAAGGACCACTTGTTGAGGCCCACATGGTGAACTGACCAGTGATAAAACACACGTGTCTGGCAGGGGAAGATCCGCACCTGGACCTGCTGACTTCTGGTTATGCAATTTTGAACAAATGTTGGAACCTCTCTGAGCCCCAATTTCACCTGCAAAATAGGAAAAATAATACCTATTGCATTGGTTCATTTTGTTTTGATTTTTGAAGGTAGAATGAGACAACAGGCATAAATCACATGCACAGTGCCTGGCACTAATAAATGCCTGTATATGTTAGTTCTCACCCTCTCACAAATATAGAAGAAGGAGTTGAGTTGGAGGTGGTGGTGGTGGTGGTGAAAAGCTAAACAAAACAGAAAACCCAGCAGAAGACCCAGACTCCAGGAGCAATCCAATCAATGCAACTGCAGAAGCAGACCATGCTATCATTGCTTAACCAATTTTGCAGAGAAAAAAAAAAAATCAAAGGATAGCTACGAATGAAAAACAAACAGAGCAAAACCAATACTCATTTATCTAGAACTAGTTTGCTGTCAGAGGAGGGGCAAGTCCCTCTGCCCAAGGACCTGTCGATTCCAATTGTGCAGAAAGATGACAGGCAAGAGATGCACTCTCTTCCTCAGCCCAGGGGGATTAGGGAGAAGAAAGGAAGGAGGGAGTTCAGCCAGAGAAGCAAGGGGGTGGGGGGCAGCCAGGCAGGATGATAGAGATGTCAAGCTGCTCCTGTAGAATACTGTGTGAGCTTCCCTCATCTGGCTAGAGTAGCATTGCTCAGTTTGCAAAGACATTTCTGGCTCTTCCCAAAGATCCAGAAGGTTCCAGAAAAGCAGAGCCATTTACTGGCTGAGGTGTGAACCCCAGGGCAGGGCTGCCATGAACTGCTGAGCAATTTCTCTGTTCAGCTTTGCGCAGAACACAAGACTCTTAGCCTAAAGGACGTGTGGAAGCTAAAATCCAATGTGTTTTCCCTTAGGGTCCTGGTCTAATGGGGTGATCTGGGATATCTTTCCTATCTCTGGAGGTCAAGGCATTTTATAACCAGCTTTGGGCTCTTTGGAAGGTCCAGCCGATGAGACTTCTCTGCTGGGCCAGACTGGAACCAGGGGCATCACTGGGGAGTAGATATGTTCCTGGCTTTGGCCCAGGCTGCCTGGAGGATTCTGGTGCTGCCACTTACTTACTATATGGCTTGGAGAAGTCTGATATGTATCTAATGTATAAGACAAATCTAACCTAAATGGATGAAGATAAAGAAACATAGAAAGTGGTAAGGTTCCACATTCTGCTTGAAGTGATAAAATAATGATTCTAAGTAGACTGAAAAGTTAAGTATGTATAATTTAATTTCCAGAGCAATCACTAAAGAATGTTCTTAAGAAGTTATACAAAAAGATAAAATAAAAAGAACTATAAATTAAAATAGAATACAAAAAATGTTTGCCTAACCCAAAGTAAGTCAGAAAAGGAGGAAACAGAGAAACAAATAAAAAAGAATAGAAAGGTTAAATGGGAAACAGATAAAATGGTATATCTAAATCCAAACATATCAGTAGTTACATTAAATGTAAATGGTCTAAACAAACTCATTTAAATGTAGGGATCATCAGAATGGATTAAAAAACCAACTCTGACCCAGATATATGCTATCTACAGGACACTCACATCATATATATATTGCTATAGATACCTTACAAGTAAAAGGGTAGAAAAACATATACCATGCAAATACTAACCAAAAGAAAGCTTGGTGGCTTTATTAAGATCAAAGTAGACTTCAGGTAAAAACATCATCAGAGATAAAATGGGTTTTTATATAATGACAAAAGGATCAACTCATAAAGAAGACAAAGTCTAAATGTGGATGCACTTAACAACAGGTTCAAAATACATGAAGTAAAAGCTAACAGAACTGAAAGGAGAAATAGACAAATCTGTAATTTTAATTGGAAATGTCAGCACTCCTTTCTCAGTTATTGATAGAATTAGTAGAAAAAAAATCAGCAGAACTGATTTAATCAACTGGATTTATTAGGTCTTTTGCAGAACACTTAACCCAACAAAAGTAGAATATCCATTCTTTTCAAGTGCACATAGAACATTCACCAAGCTAGGGAATATTCTGAGTCATAAAACAAATATTAACAAATTTTAATTGAAATCATGCAAAGTATGTTCTCTGAGCATAATGGAACTAAACCAGATCAGTAATGGAAAGATAATAGGAAAATCTCCCGACACTTTGAGTCAAAAAACATACTTCTAAATAATCCATGAGTCAAATAAGAAGCCTCAAGGGAAATTAGAAAATATTTTGAACGGAAAGAAAATGAAAACACAACATATCAAAATTTGTGGAATGTAGTAAGGCAGCAGTTAGAATTTATAGCATTAAACACTTATATTAGAAAAAAAGAAAATTTTCAAATCATTAATCTTAGATTCCATCTTAGGAAACCAGAAAGGGAAGAGCAAAATAAACCGCAAGCAAGCAGGCGGAAGATAGAGCACTGAAATCAACACTATTGAAAACAGAAAAACAATTAAAAAAAATCAATGAAACCAGAAGCTGGTTCTTTGAATATATGAATAAAATTGATAAATCTCTAGCAAGACTAATAAAGAAAAAGAGATGAGGGGCAGCGCCTGGGTGGCTCAGTGGGTTAAAGCCTCTGCCTTCAGCTCGGGTCATGATCTCATGGCCCTGGGATTGGGCCCGGTGGCATTGGGCTCTCTGCTCAGCAGAGAGCCTGCTCCTCCCCCCCAACCCTCCCCACTTCTCTGCCTACTTGTGATCTTTCTCTCTGTGTCAAATAAATAAATAAAATCTTTAAAAAAAAGAGAGAGAGAGAAGACAAAATTTTGAGTATCAGGAATGAAAGAAGGGATATCACAATAGACATTAAAAGGATATTAAGGGAATAATATGAACAACTCCAGGCACATAAATTTGACAACTTAGATGAGATGTACAAAAACCACAAATTATCAAATTCACTCAAGATAAAATAGATAACCTAAATAGTCCTATAATTCATAAAGAAATTGAATTTGTAGATAAAAAAAGTCTTCAAAAAAATAAATCTCCCCGTCAAGGTGATCTCTCTGGCAAATTCTTCCAAACATTTTAAAAAGAAATAACACAAATTCTACACAATCTCTTCAAGAAAACAGAAGAGGAGGGAACACTCCCCAATTCATTTTGAGGCCAGCATTATCCTAACAACAAAACCAGACATGGAAAAGCAACACAAAAAGAAAACTTATAGATCAATTTCCCTCATGAATATAGATACAAAATTTCCTAACAAAGTATTAGCAAATTGATTACAGCAATACATAAAAGGAATAATACACCATGACTAAGTAGAGTTTATCACAGGAGTGCCAAGCTGGTTAAACATGAGAAAATTAATCACTGTCAGCCACCATATTAACAGTCTGAAGAAGAGAAACCAGATAATCATATCAACTAATGCAGAAAACACATTTAACAAAATTCGGTAGTGATTTATGATACAAACTCTCAGGAAACTAGAAACGTAAGGGCATTTCCTCAACCTGATAATGGATATCTATATATAAAAAAAAAAACCAAACCCTACAGCTAACATCATACTTACTGGTGAAAAATATGTTTCCCCCTAGGACTGGCAACATGTCAGTGATGTCCATTCACCATTGGAAGTTCTAGCTGATGCAATTAGGAGACAAAAATAAAGGTATACAGATTGAAAAGTAATAAAATAGAACTGTCCCTATTTCCAGACCAAATATTTATCTATGTAGAAAATTCTAAGGAATCTATAAAAATAAAAACTCCTACAACTAAGTTGTGTTTGGCAAGGTCACAGGATACAAAATCAACACAGAAAGTTCAGTCATATTTCTTATACCAGCAATGAATAATTGGACACCAAATTTAAAAATAGTGTCATTTACAATAGCTCCAAAAATATGAAATGCTTATATATAAGGTTAACAAAATACATTAAGAGTTCTGTATGCTGAAAACTATAAAATAAAGATGAAAGAAATCAAAGAAGCTATTTTAGAAGAAAGCATAGGAGAAAACTTTAGTGATATTAGGGTAGGCAAAGAATTCCTAGCTATGGTATCGAAAACATTATGTATAAAATGAAAATTTGATAAGTTGGATTTCATCAAGATTAAAAACTCTTACTAAATTAAAGACACTGCTAAGACAAAACATAGGCTGGGAGCAAATATTTGCAAATCACATATCTGACAAAGGACTTGTATACACAATATATAAAGAACTCTCAAAACTCAATAATAAGAAAATAACCCAATAAAAAATGAGTAAGAGATATTTCATCAGAGAGAATATACAGATGGCAAGCAAGCACATGAAAAGATGTCTGGCATCATTAACCGCTAGGAAAATGCAAATTAAAACCACAATAAGATCTCATTACCCACCTTTAGGATGGTTAAAATAAAAAACACCAACAAAAACAAGTGGGGGTAAAGATGCGGAAAAAGTAAAACTCTCATACTTTGCTGGTGGGAATGCAAATGGTATAATCAACCCAGAAAACAGTTTGGCAGTTTCTTATTAAACATATATGTCCTACAAAGCAGTCCTGCTCACAGGCATTTACCCGAGAGGAAGGAAGACTGTAAGTGAGCATTCAGAGCAGCTCTGTTCATGGTCTCCCCAAAGTAGAAACAACTCAATTGTCCTTCAGCGAGTGAATGGAAGTGTACATCCACGCAATGAGATACTCCTCAGCAATAAAAAGGAACTGTGGACACACATACTACTCTAGATGCGTCTCAAAGGCTTATGCTGAGTGAAAAGAGCCAATCTCAAAAAGTCACATGTTGGATGGTTCCATTCATAGAACATTCTGGGAGAGGCAAAACTATAGTGATAGCGACAGATTTGTGGTTGCCAAGGGTTTGGAGTGGGGGAAATGCGGAAGTCCAGGGGGGCGGCAGGAGGGGCTCTTCCCTGGCACTGGAACCACTCTATTGCTGTGGGCACACGAGTCTATGCAGGCATTAAAATTCATGGAACTGTAATCAAACAGAAGCCAATTCTGTTCTACGTTAACAAATATATATATATATATATATTTTTTTTTTTTTCAAGTACACATAGAACATTCACCAAGCTAGGGAATATTCTGAGTCGTAAAACAAATATTAACAAATTTTAATTGAAATCATGCAAAGTATGCTCTCTGAGCATAATGGAACTAAACCAGATCGGTAATGGAAAGATAAGAGGAAAATAAATAAATAAATAAATAAATAAATAAATAAATAAATATTAAGTTTTTAAAGACTTTATTTATTTATTTGACAGAGAGAAAGAGATCACAAGTAGGCAGACAGGTACACAGAGGGAGAGGGGGAAGCAGGCTCCCTGCTGAGCAGAAAGCCCGATGCTGGGCTTGATCCCAGGACCCTGAGATCATAACCTGAGCTGAAGGCAGAGGCTTAACCACTGAGCCACCCAGGCGCCCCATGCATATATTAATTAAAAAAGGAGGTGGGTCAGGGGAAGAATGAAAAGGATATCAGTACCTTGGCAGGCCAGTGTGTGGGAGGCCCCAGGGATGGAAGAAATCAAGTTGCAGAAAGATGTGAAAGTAGGGGTCCAAACACCCCTCCCTGGCAGGAGGTCCCATTCCACAGCCAAGCCTGGGAGGTCCTAGGTTTTACTGTCAGAAGAACACAGTTTCTTTTTTGATCATCACTTCCCATTGTCACCATCTCATCTGGTCCAGCTTCGGAGCACTGGGAAACCCATGTTTATCTGACTTCACACATTGTAAACATCCTTCAACCCCACAGGGACATTTATCTCCTCCTCTCGCCTTCCTCTTGGGAAGATTTGTCCTGCTGCTCCAGCCACAGTTGCCTGCATTGGAAGCCAGGTGGCATTTTCGTGTTTCCCGACCTCCGTAAGTCAAATTAGAAGTTCCTTAATATATTTTGACTCTCTGTGGCTATCCTGCCTAACCCAGGCAGCGGTCCCTACCCGGCCCCCCTTCTCCCACCACTCCAGCCTCTCACTGCTCTTCCCTCTGCAGTCCTGCGGGCTCCCCCCTGCACACCCCAGCCAGCATGCTCTTTCTGGGTCACATGGCTCACTTCCCTGCTTAAAGCTACAGGGGCTTCTGGTGGGGATGGTGAGGGGGCAGAAGGAGGGGGGAGATGGGAAGTGGGGAGCACAACTTCTCCCTTAGCCTGGCCATGTGGGTCTGGCTCCTTCGAACCTCAGTTTCCTTACAGCCTCCCTAGCCAATGCCTCTCTCTCTCTCTCTGAACGTCAGAGCCCCATCCATTCCTCCCCTCCAGAGTTCTGTCTGTACTGTTCTCTGTGCCTAGAATTACCTCTCATCCCCTTTGTCTGGCTAATTCCCGCTTTTCTTTCAGTCCCATCCTGGGCATCTTCTCCTCCCAGAAGTTTTCCTTGACCTTGACCTTGGTCAAGGTTTTTCTTTCCTTTTCCTTGACCTCATCCTACCAGGGATAGCTCATGTACCTGTAGTGTGAGTTTTAAGCTTTTCATTGTCAAGGGATCCTTTTCAAAAGACATCCATCCAGAATGAACATATTGCCGGCTGTATGACCCAGCTTCTAGCAAACAACCAGATGAGGAACTCGGCTGTCCTCCCTCACGAAGGCACGCCCCGTCCAGAGTCGGCCAGGCTCTGCCCTGTGACTGATGCCTGGGAGTCCATCTGGGCAGTGGGAGGAAGATACCCGTGTCCCTCTGCCTTGCAAGCTGTCTGTGGCTTGTCCGTAGCAGGAGAATTCCAGATTGAGCCAGAAGCCCAAGGTGCCAGTGTGGGCTTTCCCACTAGCTCCCACCGTGACCTGGGATAGAGCACCGCCTCTCGCCAGACCTCGGTTTTCCGTCTCTGGGATGGGACGTGTGAAACCTGCCAGCTTGTGTCTCAGAGGGGCTGGCTGACAGGTCCTAAGGCTGGGGGAGAAGCTGCAGCCTTGGATCAGTGGGATGACCCAGAGGATGGGCCGCCAGGGGCTGCACATGCGCTCTCTGAACACGAGCCGAAGCCATGCAAGGCAAAGGCATGTTTGTGGGATGGACTGAATACCCCCTGCCCCCCTTCTCTCGCACCCCCTCTTAATTGCAGGGTGGGCAGCTGCCATCTTCCCCCCCCTTCCCTCACCCGCGTTTTGTTCAAACCCCTAATTTGTCAGTCAAGGAAGCAACAGCGCATTAGCCATGGGTGGAACGTGCCAGGCAAAAATGTGGCGTTCATTCAGCCTGGGGCCTGAGTTATTTTCCTGCCCGCGGAGTTGGAGATCGGGGTGGTGCCTTTCCCCTCACACCCTTTGATCTCTTCACCTGGAGAGCATGCTTCCGAACAGAGGCAGGCAGCGGGCACGCAGTGGGCGCTTTGCTTGCCTCTGACAGTTGCCATTAATAAAACATGACATGAAATCGGAGCTCGGAGGAGATAATTGGATCCATTTATCACGCCTGCAGCCAGAGAGAGGCCTGGCTCACCGGCACGGAAGCTGGTGACCAGTCACTGAGGGGAGAGCTGAGCACCTGAGGGCTGGGGTGGGGTGTGGTGAGGGGGCCTTGGGAAGAGGCAGGGTCTAGGTTTGACACTTCTGACCCTCCCACCAACCCTAGGGTTTATAGCCATTTTAAGGACCATCCCTTTGGCCTCAACAGAGGCCAGGAGGCCAGCTCTGCTGCCAGACAGGAGATATTGGAATCCTGACCCCACTCCTTACCACCTGGGCAGTTTCTCTCACTTTCCTGAGGCTCAGTTTTCTCATCTGTAAAATGGAGATGGTTAGTAATTCTTCTATCCAGGGCTTTTGTAAAGATGATGTGAACTCACACCTTGGGAGTGTGCAGCAGTTACCTAACAACACAAGGGAAGGGCTCAGGAAACATTAGCTGTTATTTTACTCATTGAGTTCGCTTCGGAAAGCCTGGAGCCGCCCACTTCCGGGGTGAAAGTTCACGGTTACCAAGTGGGGAAATCATGCGCTTCATCCTCAGGCAGGCTGGTTGGGCACTTCCAACCCTGACCACTTAGCTCCTTTCTCACCACGAGACTGTAGACAGGTCACACAACAACTCCTCTGAGCCTATTTCCTCTTTGCACAATGGGAACACTCACACCCACCTCAGAGAGCTCCTTTAAGGTGCCAGTAGGAGTGGCGGTATAGCTTCTAGCTCAGAGCTTGTCTCACTCAGTAGGTGGTGAGGCTCTTCCCTTCTCTCTTAGAAGAGAATTGCCTCCATTGTGAAACAAAACATGCTGTCTGTTAAGGTAGGTGGAGGGCAGGGTTGGGGAAGGCAGATTGGTCAGACTCAAGGAGTGAGTCTTAGAGTAGATTGCCTTCTAGCCCCGCATCTTAACCTCTGTTGGTACCCATGCCCTTGGCAACAGGATTTTTCCTTTGACTTAAGGGGCAAAGTGGATTTCAGTTCCCCTAGTCTCTGGGCCTTGTGACTTATTGTGGCCAAGGGAAGGGTCAGAGTGATAGTGTGATGGTTGAGTCCTTATAAGACTTTGTGTGTTTCTGCTTGCTCTCTTGCCCGTTTGCCATTCTATGAGAAGGACTATCCAGCCTGCTGGCCCAAGGAGGATGAAAGCCATGTATTACAAAGTCAGCCCAGCTGCTACTGTTCCTATAACAGAGTGGCCCGGCTGAGCCTGCCCCAGCCGATTTGCACATCCACAGGGATAGAAGCTTACTGGGGTATCCTGCTGCTGTGTCGTGGTTGGGTATTGCACATAAAAGCTGCCCGATACACCCAATACACCTCTCCATCTCTCAGTCTTCTTTCTCGAGAAGGGTCTGCCCCTACTGTGGCAAGTTGACCACCAATATATCCAGCTTACCTTCAACAGGTATCTTAGCTGTATCAGAGCGATCTCCGGTAGGTCCTATAAAAGTCCAGGACCTGACTCTAATTGGCTTAGATTAGGCCAAATGTCTGTCCTCAAGCAATCATTGTGACCACGGGTGTGGATTTCTTTGGCGGGCCTCTATCGTGTGCTTACCCATGCAGCTGGGGCCTGGGGTCAACCTAGAGCTCTCCATCAATCCACATGGACTGAGAGTTGAGAGAGGTCATTCCCCAAAGGAAATCAGGGCATCCTTATCAGAACAAGGAGGGACGGAGGGTAGGGAGCCAAGAGCCACAGCTGTTCGCTACTGGAAGGCTGGAGGACATAATTACATACTCAAGAAGGAGAATTTATGGGTATTGATGGCTTATTGAATAAGCAGAACATGACCCCAAGGTTTCTAACTGGTGGGGGGCCAGTGGAGTCATCTGCAAGAAGAGACCTAGCAGTGAACAGAGGGGTAGGGAAGACTTTGGGATGGAATCCCCATGGCTTATTTGAAGGGGAAAACAGTAATCCAGCCTGGCTAGTTGGAGGAGTTCTTCCTTTGTGTTTAATTTTAGGTTACAGAAAAGTCCCCAGAGAAATGGAGCATTTCACATTCAACAGGCCTCCCTGACTATGTGTTTTTAGGACTAATGAAGGTTATTCCAGAAAGCTTGTCCCCAGCAGGCAGGATGGAGTAGGGCACACTTCCATGGCCGGGCACTGAGATGGGGGTCTGGACACCGAGCTGGACTCCCTTCTCTCAGCAAAGCTCAGGCTGGATTCCAAAGCTGAAATGCTGTCTCTAAAATGTGAGCGGTAAACATGTCTACCATGTTGCTTTCAAATGTAGATGGATTGGATTTGATCTTCTGGGATTTCCCAGGAGATTGCACAGTGAGAAGATGGCCATTGGCAAGCCAGGAGGGGAGCTCTCAGAAACCAAACCCTGTTGCCATCTTGATCTTGGACTTCTAGCCTCCAGAACTGGGAGAAAAGAAATGTCTATTGTTGGAGCTACCTAGCTGGTGGCATTTTGTTACGGCAGCCCAAACAGAGGACTCTGGGGGAGAGAGTGGCAATAATGGAGCTACCTGGGCCAGGTGTTTACCAAGTATCATTCCATGTGGCCCTCAAGTGAACTCCTGGAGGGAGGGGGTTATCATTCTCCCTTCCCAAGTGAGGGAACCGAGTCCTAGTGGCCAGATCCATCCAACTCTTTCCGCATAGGCACAGTCCAGACCCAAATACTGATGGCCTATGGTTCTGATCAAGGAGGACCTTGGGGACCCTGATGGTATCATGGAGATGCCACAGGACCTCCCTCACCCATTTAATTCCCTAAAGAATTGCACAGGGTTGATACTGTTGTCCCATTTTATTGTTGAGGACATTGCCGTTTAGAGGAGTTCAATGTCTTGCCCATAGTTCCATGGCTGGTAGGAATTTGAACCCAAGCCTCTCCAACTATAGACCCTGCATTTGGGACCACATATCGGAAAAACCCTTGTGGAGCATTCCCTCAACAGATGGGAGCCTGCCTCCTCCAGACTGATTCTACTCTATCGATGTCCCTTAAGAAAATGGCAGCCAGCACCATGACACACGCGCTGCCAGGCCCATCAGAAGCCACGGTGTAATTTGAGGAAGATCTCAGGGTGCCCCGAGTCAGAGATAAAGTGGTTCCTCGCCCTCTTTCCTGGATCTCATCTTCCTCTCGGGAAGTCTCTCACTTTGACCCACCCCCACCCTCTTGGTTGCAGAACTGCTGCTCACCGCCCCTGTTACTCTCTCGGTTGTCCATCAGCCCAGCCACTCTGGTCTTCAGAAAGCCAAGCCTCTTCCCCTCTTCCTGGGCCTTTGCCCACGGCTGTGCCATCTGCCTGGATGTTCTCCCCCAACTCCAGATCGTCACAGGACCAACCCCAATGACGGAGGTGTCAGCTCCTTTATTATCTTCTCTCGGGGCTCCTTCCCAACCATGTCTCCTAAATCTGCCCCCTGCTCCCATCTCTATCACTTTATTGTTTCCAGAACATTCTCACGGCCAGACATCATCTTGTTTATTGACCTGTTTGCCACCCTTCCCCCTGTCTCTCCCAGCATCCAGACCAGCTCAACATCTCCGTGCCCAATAAATAATAGTTGAAAGGACAAATGAATAAAGAAGGGCTCTTTAAGGCGGCAGCAGCAGGAAGTGGGTTGGGGAGCCACAGATCCCTCTTTGGGAGAGCTGTAGGGTTGAATGGTGCCCTGGAGTTGGGGGAGGCTCCTCCCCTTTGGAGGTGCTTGGCAAAGGAGCAAGCGGGCTGGTGTGGACACAGCCTGTGAGGAATGTGGCCGGACCTGGGGAGCCTAGCCCAGCTCTCCCATGCCAGGGAGCCCCAGGAGAAGCTGTTCACTCTGCTGGAAGCTTCTCTACGAGGCTCCCCTCCCAGGGCCCCTCCTTGGCTCCTGGGCTGAGTGGGGCTGGGCCGGGCTGGGCTGGGCTGGGCTGGCTGATTTCCGCTTTATTATGTTATGATGAGTTCCCCCTCCCTGGAATGATTAGGCCTTAATAAATAACATTTCTCTCCGATATTGTGCCATCATTAATTCTGCTTAGCTCTCCTCGGAGAAAATTTTGTGGAAACATTCTCAGTGCTGCTATTTAAAGCTAAATTAATTCGGCTGATTATTTCTGTCCAAGTAGATTTGTGCCCAGGCGGCTGGGCCAGCCCTCAGGAGGAGGGAGGTGGGTGCTTGTCTCTCCCCGAGCCTGGCCTACGGTATCTGCTCACCACTTGCTGGGCAGAGCTCAAGCTTGAGTCCTCCCTGGCAGGGGGAGTAAAGAGCGAAGGGGACCCGGATCCCAATTTGGGGGGCACAGGTCCCCCCAGCCTCACCTAAGGTGAGGGCGGTGTTGGAAGGGTCTGTTAGCCCTTCTTCCTGTCACTGGCCTCACTAAGGCTTGTACAAGGGGCCATGACCTTACAGAAGCCACTAGTGGGATGCTGGGCTTCACTGAAGGACGTGGGAGTCTGTGAACCAGGACGGGGTCCTGCCAGCCAAAGCCGAGCTCAGTGGAACCCACTAGGTTTCTATGTACCAATTCTGGGGCGCTATGCCAAAATTGGGGTTCTGAACCTCCTGGGAGGACTCTGTGCAGCCAAAATGGGTCCTAAAGAACCATGAGATTGGCAAACAACCATCAGGCAGACAGCAGGGTCCTGAACCCGAGAGCAGGTGTCCAAGTCAATGATGCTGGTGCAGGTCTGCTGGCTTCTCCCTGATGGGGCAGGGCTGTGAGAGCCGGGCAAGTTTCTCCGTAACAAAGCAGGATTCTGTGAATTCCGAGTTCTATAAAATCACCAAGGGTTTGGCACCACCAGGCATGGTTCAGAAGAAAAAGGCAGGATTCTGGGTAACTGGGTGAGTTTCTGTATAACTAATCAGGGTTTCTGGCTTTACCAGTCTCTGGATGTCAATATGTCAATTTTGGAATCTGGTGTTTTGTTTTTTTTTTTTTTAAAGCCAAGAGCAGAGTTCCAGGAAGCTGAGTGGAGTTCTGCAGAATCAAGCAGAATTCTGCATAAGAGAACAGGCATCTGGGTCCATGAAGAGGGCTCTGTGGCAAGTGTAGGATTTCTGATAACAATGGTGCGGTTGTACGTTTGGGGGCCAGAAAGCAGATTTCTGTGATATCTAAGGACTGAGATCCAGACAGATAAGCAGGGCTCTACATGACAAAGCAGAGTTCTCTAAGGGCTCTGACAGATGATCACTTTCAACGACCAAGAGCCTTGCGCATGTGCCCTGTGCCGCAGGCACCGTCCTGGGTGGCCGAGCAGGGCACAGCACGCCTCGGATGGTCTGGCCCAGGCCTGGTGCCTGCATCCTGGCTGCAAGGGAGACCGGGAGTGTGACTATTTGCCCTTTTTAGTGACTCTGGTGGGAAGCTGGTCTTGCCAGAAGTAGGAGACCTTTCGACAGAGCAAGGGGGTTCTAATATGGAACAGCCAAAAAGAATGGCGAATTTCCATGCATCCGGCTTCCATTGTGTCAAGTCTCTCCAGCCCCAAGGCCTTTGCTTGTGCTGTTTTCTCTGTTTGTCCCCCCATCCCCACCCCATCACCCTCCTACCATCTACCTGCAAGCCCTCCATGTACCTTAGGTCTCAGTTTAAACATCATGAACTCAAGGAGCTTGCCCTGACCTTTGTCACGCAACCTGCTTGCTCAGAGACAGCGCATTATTCTTTTCCTTCCTTGTACTTACGACACTGGGTGGGCACATAGCTATCTGAGTGTTTGTCCACCTCTTCTCCAAATGCTTGGTCCACCCCTGTGCCTGGGCTTCAGCTCCTTAGAGAGATGATCCCTAAGTCTCCACCTCTGTCCCCCCATTCTGCCCTGCATCTTGGATAGTGCCACCTGGAGGGTCCTGCGCACACCTCACCTCCCTGTGTCCCAAACTGGGCTCGTCATCCCCCAAGGTGGGCTCACCTCACAGTCACGCCGTGTAATCAGCTCTGTCGTCACCCCTCTGTCCTCCAAACAACACATCTGCTGCCTCCATCACCCTGTGGCTAACCTGGTCTGTCCAATCCTTAGGACCCATCAGTCTACTCTTCCCCTGCCCACCCTCAGGCAGACCCTTTCCCGCGCTCTTTTCCATTCCTTGCAATTGAGTTATAGTAGCAAGCTGTGATGACCCAGGGAAAAAAGTGCTATCATTTCGATGGGGGATACCTTCCATTGCAATATGCAGGCCTAGGATAGCAGTAGCTTTAAGAGGATCAGAGCTGACTTTGTTCTCCCGTTTATAGGCTGGTCATGAGCCATTCAACTTAACACGGCGGCCCCTTGGCATTGGGGATCTCTTCTATCCGCCTGTTCTCCCTTCCTCAGGGTCCTGCCCTCCTAACCACGGGCAAGACGACTCACTAGCATGTCCACTGGGTCTGCTCTCCCGCCAGTAAGAAGAGAGGAGAGGGAGCAGTGGAGAAGGTGGGCCAGCCAGCCGCCTTCCTCAACAGCATACCCAAGAGTTGCACACGCCACTTCTTCTCACCCACTGCTGGCCCAAACCTAGCTGCAAGGCAGGCTGGGAAATGTGCTTGCTTCTGGGGGGCCATGTGGCCAGCTAAAATCCAGAGCTTCCACCAAGAGGGAAACGCAATGGGCAGTCTCCACAGCACAAGTTTAAACACTGAAATAGCACAGACAGGAAAAGCAAGCATTTACTGAGCCCCCAGCAGGCATGCACTTTCATTTGATCCTCAGGACCTCATTGCAGGGAGGGAGTGCCATCCTTTTCACAGAGGAGAACACTGGGTGGGGATGGGGGGGAATGGGGCATTAAGTGACTCACACAGGATTGCAAACCTGAAAGTGACAAGATGGGGTCCAAAGGGATGGCATCTGATGCCTGAGCCCAGGATTTACCCATCACACCACATAGGAGGGACGGTCCAGGGAAGGAGAGACATTGTGGGTTTCCCCCACAGCCCTATTCCCAGCACTTCAAACAGGAGGGGTGGCTCATGAATATTTTTGGACGGATCGGATCTGCTCCTTTCTTTCCATTGGTGGGTCAACTGACCAGAGAGGAGGGACATCCACCCGTTCCTGCAGGAGGGCCTTCCCATTCCCAGGGGAATGTGCCAGCAGGGTCCCCCATCCCTTACCTATCCCTCCCAACCCAGGCACCCGCCCTGCATCTCCACTTTTCCTGCTGTGTGTGCACGTGTGTGCGTGTGTGCGTGTGTTGGGGGCACACATCCCTCTGTGAGGTCTGGTTTTCGAGAGTGAGAACTCAGCTAGAAAGAATTCTTGCTTCGAATTGTCTCCACTCCTTCCTCTTCATAGAATATGGGGAACAAGAGGCTGAGTAGCCTGAGGGGGGCCGTGCCTCTCTAGCTTCCTCGCAGATAGGTCAGGAAGAGCCCACATTTATGAGCCCCTTAGCACGGGCTGGCTCTGTTCCAGGTACTGCATTTACGTCTCACCCGGTCCTATGAGTCGGGGGCTCTTTTTAGTCCTGTTTTAGAGGCAAGGAAACCGAGGCACAGAGAGGTTAAATAACTTGCTAAAGATCACACAGCAAGTGATGGAGCCATGAGAAGACCCCTGTAACTCTACACTGTGACTGTGTAACAATGGGCTATTAGATAGTGAAACACTTTATCGCATACAGGGCCCTCTTGTAGCTCTGGTATATTGTCATTCACGTTGGAACTCATCTGCCCAATAAGGAGGCTGAGGCTCAGCGGGGCTAGCTCTGCTCCCCAGTGGACCAGCTTGCTGCTAGGCCTCTCGGGGGTTCCGTGGGGTCTCCAGTTGGTGGAGGCTTGCAGATGAATCTAGTCCTGAGGTCCTTTTGGCTCTGAAGGCAGCTGCCTGGCGCGTCTGCCTCCTTTCCCTCCAGGGGAGCTCCCTGGCTCTCCTTGGCCCCCGCCCCCCACCGCCCCTGGCAGCCTTCTCTCCCTTCCAGCTGTTCCAGCTGTGCATGTGTAGGGCGGAGTGGTGGTGGATGGTGGGCGTCGAGTGGGGGAAGAAGGCTGTTTATTTACGATGTGACAATTTTGATGTATTTGCTAGGGGGAAAAACACCCTAGTACCACACAATTAAATTAAAGACTGGCGGTTGTGGGCGAAGCTCATCTACAGCTGACTTAGAACTGAGTGGATTGGAGAAAAGCAACAGAAACGGCTGTGGCTTCAGTCCCTCAGCCAGGCAAGTCCCCTGTAGCTCTTGGGTGCTGCTCTGGACAGGTCCCAGCTTGCCCAGGTGTGCACCCTGACTGTTTATGGGGGGTAATGGGGGCCTTGGGGGGCAGCTCTATGCATTTACTGTCTTTCATGGTGCAGTGGGCCTTCCTGGGGCATCAGGGAACAAAAGGCATCAGTATCCTCTATGGACTGCTCCATCTTTTCTCTGCTGTCCAAAAATGTGGCCATTATAGTCCTGCGTCTCATCCGAACTATGGCAACCATCTCCTACCTGGTCTTTCTGCCTCCAGTTTTGCCCAGTTAGATCTTCTCTACACTCAGCTTTTATTCTCCTACCTGCATGGATCCTAGATGTGTTAGCATGTCATTCAAAGCTGTTGTATCAGTCAGGTTTCTGCTATGATAATGCTGTATAACAAACACCCCCCCCCAACTCCTAAAGGCTTACAATTGCGAACCCTTACTTTTCTTGGTCCTGGGTCTTCAGGTGGGCTGGGGAAGTTCTGTGTCAAGCTGTAGGCTGGGTCCAGGTCTGTGACACAGAGCTCCCATCTTGGGATCAGCAGATGCCCAAAGCGTGCTCTTCCAGGCAGATCACAGAAGCACAAGATGCCATGCCGAACCACATAAGCAAGTTTAAAGTCTCTGCTCACTTAAAGTCCACGGACACTTTATTGGTTAAGCTCATGCAAGTCAGGGCACCTGGGTGGCTCAGATGGTTGGGTGTCTGCCTTTGTCTCAGGTCACGATCTTGGGGTCCTGGGATCGAGTCCCTCATCGGGCTCCCTGCTCATTGGGAAGCCTGCTTCTCCCTCTCACACTCCCCCTGCTTGTGTTCCCTCTCTCACTGTGTCTCTCTCTGTCATATAAATAAATAAAATCTTAAAAAAAAAAAAAACAGAGGCGCCTGGGTGGCTCAATGGGTTAAGGCCTCTGCCTTTGGCTCAGGTCACGATCTCAGGGTCCTGGGATCAAGCCCCGCATCAGGCTCTCTGCTCAGCAGGGAGCCTGCTTCCTCCTCTCTCTCTGCCTGCCTCTCTGCCTACTTGTGATCTCTCTCTCTCTCTGTCAAATAAATAAATAAAATCTTTAAAAACAAAACAAAAACAAAACAACAAACTCACGCAAGTAATACGGTGAAGCCCAGTGGGGGCAGGGAGTATACACCACGTCCTGTAATAGGAAGAGGCAACTCACATGGCAGAAGGAGCAGGTATGTCATTCTATTACAAGGAGGAACTGAAGAATGGGAATAATAACCCAGTCCATCACAGTCCTTTATAACTGCAGTTCTAGAAGACACAGTCCTGGGACGGCTCTTATTGGCATCACCTTGACCCCACCCCAGACCCACTGAGTTAGAAATCTGGGAATGGGACCTCGTAATTTGAGTTCTGATAAGCCCTCCAAATGATGGAGGCTATAGTTTGAGAACCACTGCTGGACAACCAGGCTGACACCCCTGCCCCCAGCCTTTTATTTTTTTTATCCCTGAGTCCCCTAAGCTATGCCCCTCCCTGGAGACTTTAACTTCTCTCTCTATTGGAATGCTCATTCTTCCTCCATCTGGTAAATCCCTACTTATGTTTTAAGGCCTGAGACCCAAACGTCTCCTCCTCTGGGAAGCCCTCCTCCACCCCTACCCCAGGTAGAAATAATCATTCCCTCCTCTGCGTTTCCACAGGTCTACCACAGATACGCTCCATCCAGAGGACCTTGGATTGCATGACGACTTTGCGTTTGGGACAGGGCAACCTCCAGGGCCAGGACTGCCTTACTGGCATATGACATACATCGGGCACACGGTCAGCGCCCAATTACTGTGCAGAGATCCCGTTGCTGATTTTCAGGTACTGTTGCTGGGCTGAGGGGGCGCCATGTTTCTGCCTCAGGAGCCCGGGCTTCCCAGAACGTTAGGTGGTGAGAGAGGATGGAAGGGAGATCATGGGTGAGGATGGTCAGGTCAGCCCCGTCTGGGCTCTGTGCAGGCTCCAAGAGTTGAGTCACGCGGAGGTCCTGGAAACCTGGGCCCGGGCAGGAAGCAGATGAGGAGAGCATCTGGTGCCCAGATGTCCAGCAGCTGCCCTTGCCTATAGCAAGTCTGGTAAAGGTTCACCCAAGGGACTGTGCAGGGCTGGAAAAGCTCTGATTGTTTATCAGATGTTGGGAAAGCTGCCCAACCCTCAGACTGGGGGATCTTGGCTGAGCTACCACCTCCATCAGACTAGGAGCTCATCAGAGGCAGGGCTGTGTCCTTTGCCAGGCCGGGGGCTCCTGGGCAGTATGAGTCTTCTCTGCCCCATCAGATGAGGAGAACCCTTCCTCTCCAATTGGGCTGTGTCTTTCCCATCACACAGAGGGCTCCTGGTTCAGGGACTGGGTCCCTCCACCAGACTTGGGCATCCCTGGGATGGGGAAGGGTGTGTCCTTTTTAGTCCTCTGCTCAGAGAAGGAGGCAAAGAACTCTCAATTCATTTTCTATAGCTGAGATCCTTGTAAGGCTCTGCTCCCTCAACCCACCCACTGCTCTGCCTTCAAACCCAGCGTGTCTCCAGGTGAGCTTTTCTCCTCCCTTCCCCAAAACACTGAGAGAATGAACAGTCAACCCCAGGAGGAAGAGATTTCGGTGGCTCTGTGGAGGGATGGGAGCTGGGGGACCGAGTGCTGGGAGGAGGGCAGATGCAGGCCAGGAAGGGCCCCAACTCTCTGACCTTTGCCTTCCAGGCTGACAGGTACATTTCAAGGGAAATCGAACCTGTACTTCTCGGCTTCATTTGCGTGTAGCGCATCTGGTTGGCAGTGGGCAGGCTGCTTTTGATGTCTGCATGTTGTTGCCCAAGACTTTTTAAGCCTCTTTTCTTTGAAGCCAAGGAGACTTGTGTTTCTGCCAAGGAGTAAATAGACTTGCCCACCCTCCAGTGCCTTAGTCTTTGGAGACCCAGCTCCCAAACACCCTGAGGGCTGGAGGCCCTTCTTCACTCGCCCAGCCTGCCAACGGCTTGTGGGGGACGAAGCTCGGGCAAGCTTTCAGAAAACTATCTTGGCTAGCACGGGATGGGGAGCCACCGTGGGGGATCTCAGGATTGAGCTCACCAAGCACATCCTTCTAAGAACCAAGGGAAGGGGGCCTGCATTCCTGCCAGGGCTTCTTGGCGGGCGTTCAGCGTCCCCACGATTTCCTCAGTGTCCCCCATCTTCCCTCGCCTCTAAAGTCATCCTTAAAACAGTGTTCTTGTTCATAATATGGGCAGTGGATGATTTCTCGATCTCATGGAAAGCGTGACTACAGCCCCTTTAGAGAGCTTGGCTGTTTTTATTGATCTGAAAGCATCTTCATGATAATGGCCAGTTTGCGGTGCCAGGCGGCTTAGGTGGCAGGCTTTCTTTTGGAGCAAATTGGTGCCCTGACCCCTCCTCATAGGAATTTTGCCAGAGACACAGGAAAACACCTAGACCCTCTCTGTCCAATCCCACTGCCTCTGCTTCCTGGCCCCCAGTCTGATTCGAGCACTGTCTCTACTCCTCTTGAGACTCTGAAGGGAGGAGTCCCACTTTGACCTTGACCTGCATGAAGGCAGCTGTGGTCATTTCTCTGGTTGGAGCAGTGAGGGGCTTCACGGGAAGGGGAACTGCGGCCTCTTCCTCCTCTCTTCACGTGGCGGGCCTGTGGACACTGGGATTTGGGGGTCTTCTGACGTCTGGATGGTTTTCAATGCTTTAGTGGGGATTGGGGCATCTCTATGTCCCCCTCCCCACTCTCTGTGTACCCAAACATCTCCATGAGGGGTTGGCATGTGGCTCTCAGAGGCTCCAGCCCAGCCTGGTGCTCCATAGTCTGGAAGGAGGTGGAATGTGAGCCTAGTGGACTGGGGGTTCCGAGAATAGAGGAGGAGCAGCACATATGGAAAATGGGACTCTTGTGTTTGGTTGGGGGAGCCTGAGCCTGGGGGAGGCTCCATCCTAAAGGGATAGGCCCAGTTCTTTATGGGGATGGAGGGGACAGTTGTCAGCTATACCATAGTGTCGGGGGCCCCTGGGTGGCTCAGATAAGCCTTGTTAAGCGTCTGCTTTCGGCTCAGGTCATGATCCCAGCATCCTGGGATGGAGCCCCGCATTGAGCTTCCTGCTCGGTGGGAAGCCTGCTTCTCCCTCTCCCACTTCCCCTGGCTTGTGTTCTCTCTCTGTCAAATATACCATAGTGTCAGAAGCAGGGACATTGGAGACTTTGGCCCCAGGAGCCAAGATGGGAGTAGATGAGATTAGTTCCCTTTTCACTGTTTTATGGTGACCGAAGTGGGCAAGGCAGGCAAGAGAAGGGGCCCCCCGGCCCCCTGAGGTCTGAGCCACAGAATGAGAGTGAGCTGCAGGACGTCTTAGATGTGAACTAGAAATTGACAGAGACTCAGCAGACCCCAGGTAAACTCCTGTGACCCAGGGGTGGGCACACAGCACGGTGGGGATGGAGTCCAGACTGGGACTTGGGTCCCTTGACCTTCGGCCTAGTGTCTTAGCCCTGACCGTTACCGGTTGAACTTGAGAAAGAACTTCCTGCCTCTGTCAGTTGGTACAAACACAGGGGCATCTCAGAGGCAGGGAGGATGACCTTGACCCCCAGCTCCGTGCACCCTCCTGGCTTTAGCAGAGGTTTCCTGTGACTCGGAAGGGCAGCCCAGAGAAAGCAGGCCTCACTGTGGAGCCGAGGTCACTGGAGGAGGGGGCACCTGGCACCGGCTTCCTGCTTAGAATAGACACAGACTCATTATCCAGCAAGTACCTATCGTAATCCTGAAGACGTGCGGTTCCCCTCCGGTGCCTTCAATCACCACCCTGAATGCAAGCGGAAACTTAAAGCAGGCATCAAACCCACGCAGATGCGAGCTGACAGCTTGGTCTCCAGGCTGCTCCCAGCTCCCTGCTCCGAGACACCTGTTTGTGAGGAGGTGGCGCTTTGTCCTCCCCAAGGCTAGCCTAGCTGGGGGAGGGGGAGGAGGGAGCCCCGCTGAGTCAGGGTCCCTGACATGGCCACTCATCCTGGTCGGGATACAACAGGTCGGGGAGGCTCACACCCACCTCTCACTTAACACAGGTCTGCCGGAGATGACATGTGGGATGCCCGGCACACAGTAAGCTCTTTATCATGGCAGTAGACCTACTATGTTCCTAGAGCTCCATCCTTCCAGATGCCAGGGCCTGTCACCCCCACACAAACCCTGAGGGATCAATACAGCTGGCCCAAGGCAACGTGAGTCCCGTCCTCCTCTCAAACCCCAACAGGGGCCCAGGCTTCTCAAAAGGCCTGTGCAGGAGGAGCTCCCACTGGAGTGTGGGGGAGGGCAGGGTGGGAGTGCCTTTGTCTCAGCTCCCTGGGCTGGTGGGCTTGGCTAAGCCCCGCCTCTTCTCTGCACCCCAATTGATTCACCCATCAAATTCCAGGAGGGTTGGCTGGGAGGGTTCCTAATGGTCTTATACATGCAGGCCTCCCTGGCTCTTGGAGCCTTCCCTGGAGTCCCCAGGGTCCCAGAGGTGACAGAGTAGAGGAACACAGTTTTCCCATCATTCAGACTTCCTCTCGGGAAGGAGGGATACAAGAAGTGGCCCCTTCCATGGGTCCAATCTGCTGGGCGACTGCCAGGAAGCCACACACCCCCTCCGTATTGGTACCCCCGTGGACACAGTGCATGTGGCTGCAGGTACCTCTAACAAGGGACCTTTAACCCAGGGCTTTCACTCATGCAGTGTGATGTCACAGAAAGAATATAAGTTCGAGGCCAGACAGACCTGGGTTCAAATCCTGATTCTGCTACTTCTAGGCTGTGTGACTTTAGACCCATCCCTTCTCCCATCTGTGGCCTTTAAGTGGGGACAGGAGTGCCTTCCTCCTGGGGCTGTTTGTGGAGTCAGTGCAGCCGGGGGCACGGAACACACGCCTGGGCTTGGCACTACTTGTTTCTCAGGGGGGATTAGTCCCACCTGGTCTCAGCGTGGCAGGAGGGTGAAGCCGCCACCTGGGGGTCACGCTGTGCCTGTCTCGCCAGGACCTGGGCCTTCCCTGCCTGCATCTCTCCCCTGATGCCCCAGCCTGCAGCAGAAACCCCAGACAGGGTGCCTTTCAGAAGCAAGGCCAAAAGCCCAGATTTGGTGAAAAAGTCATTTGAGGGATTTTTGCTTCCTTGTGAACATTTCTACTCAGAAACAGAAGGAGGCGGGGCACCTGGGCGGCTCAGTCGTTAAGCGTCTGCCTTCGGCCCGGGTCATGATCCTGGGGTCCTGGGATCGAGCCCCACATCGGGCTCCTTGCTCGGCGGGAAGCCTGCTTCTCCCGCTACCACTCCCCCTGCTTGTGTTCCCTCTCTCGCTGTGTTTCTCTCTGTCAAATAAATTAAAAAAAAAAAAAAAAATCTTAAAAAAAAAAAAAAAAAGAAACAGAAGGAGGCACTGACGGGGAGGCGGGTTCCAGGGGCCAGGCTGATGTGAAAGCTGGGGCTCTAGCCGCAGAGCTGTGCCTGGAGAGGATTCCAGATACCGGGGCTGTTTCAGGAGGCCTGGCTATCAGAGCTGGGTGCCCTCTCCCCTGCAGCTCCCCCGCATCAGGGGGACGGTGGTGAGGCGATGAGGGACAACCACAGGACTCCCAACCCAACCACTGGAGAGCTGGCTGGCCTGGGGAGATGAAGTTAACCTCTCTGAACTTTGGTCTCCTCTCCTGCAAGATAGGGACAACCACAGTTCTCTGAACACATCGGAGGGCAGATTACATGAGGCAAAAATCTGTGAATCTTCATAGTAGATGCTTAATGCATACTTGTTTTTTTCCTCCTATTGAGACTTTTTTGTTGAACTTTGATGTAAGGCGATTAATTGTGTTTGATACTGAGGCCCCAACAAGGAGTAAGGTCCAACTGCCGTCCCTCTGGATGCCATGGTCCAGTGAGAGGAGCCCTCCCCTCCCCTCCCCTCCAACCCTCCCCTCCTTTCCTGCTTCACTCTGGGGCTGCAGGTGCGGACAAGGGGAGTCATGTTGGAAGCTCAGAAGGGCTCAAGCTAGCTGCTGTTGAAAAGGGGATGCTTGGGGCGCCTGGGTGGCTCAGTCGATGAAGCCTCTGCCTTTGGCTCAGGTCATGATCTCAGGGTCCTGGGATCGAGCCCCGCATCGGGCTCTCTGCTCGGCGGGGAGCCTGCTTCTTCCCCTGTCCCTCTCCCTCCCTCTCCCCCTGCTCGTGCTCTGTCTCTCTCTAATAAATAAATAAAATTAAATTAAAAAAAAAGAAAAGAAAAGGGGATGCTCACAGGCCCAGGGTATATAAGCTTGTGGTCCCTGTGTCCCCAACCCCCAGGCCTTGTCTTCCCTTAATGTCTCAGTTGAGTGAGGTCCCTTTCTAGGGCAGTGTTCTAAACCCTTTCTATTTTGAGCCTGGCTGAATATAGGTAAAATCCCAGGCCCGTGGGGAACCGGAAATGGCTGACCTTTGCTCCCAGTGCTGAGTTTCATCCCCTTCCTCCTGCCATTCAGAACCCTCAATTCATTTCCTCAACCAAGCAGAGCTCAAGACCAGGTTAAAAGAAAAAAGATTTTAAAAAAGAACAGGAGCCAGTCCAGCTCTTCAGCCGGCCTCAGGGTGGGGCTGGCGCTGGGGTTTTGTGTTGGTAGGGACCATGTTGTCCCTTGGAGAAGTAGGGGAGAGGGCCCTCGGGCGAACCCCACGGGCCCACTGCAGCTGCTTGCCAATATACAGCCTTGAGTAAGTCATTCCTTGGCCTCCGTTTCCTCATCCGCAAAATTCATCTGCAAAATTCGGGGAGGATGAGCTTGTGGGCTCCCAGCAGAAACCTTTGCGTCCCCCTTTTCCTAGAGCTCAGGTCCCTTGGGCCTCTGAAGAAGGGTGCTGGGGAAACCAGGGTGACTCCTTCCTAGAGGTGGGACTGCAGGTCTCCAAGGTCCCTCCGCATCCTGGCTCCTGACAGGGAATCGGAGGTGTGACTGTGGCATGCCTTCACCTGGAGTTTCTGGAACAAAGAGACAGGAGGGCATATATCGTAATGAGTGCCCCTCATGAACCGGTGTTCTCGTATTCTCCCAGGAGGCATAGCACCTACTCCCACCATGCTGTGTTTGCTTGGACTGTCCAGGAGGTCCCCTTTGGGAATGGCCATCAGAGCCACTGGGAGAACTGGGGTGGGGGGACCCACAAAGGCATCGCTCCGGGCACCCGACTTGGCTAGTTCTTCAAATCACACCCTGCTCCCTGCGGGGGCGAGGGGCTACAGAGCCTGCTGGGGGCACCATGACTCACGGGTCGTGCGGTGGGAAGAGGATGGGGGTGCTTCCTTGACGCTCCCACTCTTCTTGGCCTCTGCCCCATCCGTGGCCCTCCTGCTGCTCTCCTTACTGCTGCCCTCGTCCTCTCCAGGTGTCCCCTGCTTCCCTGGGGTGACCTGCAGGCCCTCAGAAGCTCCCCTGTGCATGTGTGATCCCTTCGGCCTGTGCTCTCCACATCACCTGCCCCAGATCCCCACTGCAACCCAGCGCCCCACTTACTGCTTTATAAACTCACATTTCATTTTTATGCTTTCCTGGGTGCCTTTGTGGATGTGGAAGCCTGGAATGGTTTTCTGTCCCCGGCCGGGCCAGCTTCTTATTCAAACCAGAGCTCTGGCTCAGGATTGCCTCCTCTCCCCGCCCCCCACCTCCCTGGTCCCCTCTTGCTTCCATCCAGCACAGGTCCCAGCGTGGCACCTTCCTTCTGTGGGCTTCCATGGCCTGCCGCCTCTGTGAGACCCGCAAGTGAAGAAGTATTATGATTTCTTTTTTATTAAATCTCTGTATCCCCAGGGCCTCGAACAAAGCATAGCAGAGCGTGAGGGCCTGACAGATAACTATGGATGCCTCCATGGCGGGGGTGCAGGCTGTCTGGAACCCACCAGTATGGGGAGGAATGAATAATCAACATGCTTATTGAGTGTTTACTATGTGCCAGGCATTTTAATGACAACAGGTGACATATATAGTGAGGGTACACTGTGCAAGCAGAATGATATTTATTCCTTGTAATAATCAACAGAAGTAGGAAGTTCCAAGATCCTTCTTTTATATAGATATGGAAACCGAGGCATGGGGAAATGCCAGCCCTTGTGACAGCTTATTCACCCACTGAGGCTGTCTGCTTCAGAGCCCGAAGTCTCTGCCTGGCTCTGGGTCTACCCGTCTCCAGCTAGGGCACACCAGTCGTGAAGCCTGCAAACGTCTCGAGGACTGTCTGCCATGGTCTCTTTACACAGCGGGAAACTGAGGCCAGGGCCAGAAGAGGCTTGCTGGGCCACCTCACTCTTGCGGTCGGCCATGTCTGTTGCCTGGCTTCCCCCCAACTCCTTTCCGCTTCCTTCTCAGAAAGAGGAGATGGGAGTCCCTCTGGTCGGACCCTGCCCATGCTCGGCGCCGTTTCCAGGCCCTTGTCTTCTGGGCAGCGCCCTCTGGTGCAGGTATGTTGCCATGGTGACCACGGAGGGTACGTGTGCATCTTCATGCCAGAGAAGGGTACAGTGCCAGTTCCTTCCCTCTGAGAGACTCAGGGGTGCACAGATGGGTCCCCTGACCTGCAAACTCGCCAGGCACGTGCCAGAGGAGGACGAGGTTAGGCTTCCGGTGTGGGCGGGGCCAGGGGCGGGGCCGAGACTGGAAGGGCTGCGGAGGGAGGCTACAGGATTCAGGGCCTGGTTCACTTGAGTGCAAAAGACTCCCCCGGAAATTCCCGCTACAGAGTCCGGCACTAGAACATCAGCATCTAACCCCTGGCTTCATCTTCCCAGAGCAGGGAAGAGAAAGGGATTTCATCTTCTCTAGAGAAGGGGTCTTTTATTTTCCTTTTTTAACTTGCAAAAATATATTAAAAAGACACACCCCAAGGAAAAAGTCACCCCAAATAAATTAAAACCGACACTCCTCTCCAAAGTAAGACCTATCTCTCAGAGGTTAAAACGAACAGTTTGTGAAAACTACTTACTAATTATTTTTATGCTTAGAAAGAGACATCCACCTCTCTCTAAATACATTCCTATCTGTAAAAATACATTGTATTAAATTGGAATCATACTACAAATTGGCTTACATCTTGCTTTTTTAACTTCACAGTGTATCCTGGAGATTTTCCGTATCGGTAAGTATCGATCTATTTTATATTGCCGAGGAGGGGATTAAGAGGAGAGAAAGACGAGGACTGAAGCAGAGCAATCCTGGGGGGGCTCCCTGGAGGAGGTGGGGGGGGTGACTGATGACCCGAGCAGAACAAGGAGATGGTTCCAGCGACAGAAAAATCGTGCTTATTATAATTACAGTGTGCCAGGAATGGTAATCCCATCATCCCATTTCCTTCCCTCATAGTCCACAAAGGAGATCTGATCCTCCCCTGTTTACAGGCGCAGAAATGAGGCCCAAGTTCAGAACGCTGGGATGAGGGGAGAAACCAGGACTCAATTCCCGGCTGGCACCTGCCCGAGGCTGTAGGGTTCCCCCACTCCAGGTAAGACAAGCTGTGTAGCCTCTGGTGGGTGGGATCTGGGGGAGCCCCTTCCCCTTTCCCCAGCCCCGTGTCCTTTCTCTTCCTGCAGTCGGAGCCAGGTGGAGCTCTGCGCTCCACAGAGCACTTTGGAATTCATAAAATGGTAATTTATTGAATAAGCCTTTGGAGAAGGGAAGTAATGAAAACCGCTATATAAATTATGAGGCCATTGGTGTTATATGGCTGGAGCTAATGCTGTTAGTCCCCAGAAGGGTGCAGGGAGCCGCCCCCGACTCCACCCTTCTTGGCCAAGCTGTCAGCCCCTGGGGAAGAGCCTGCGAGAACAAGAGACCGGTGGGTCCTCGAGACAGACAAGCCTACGCCTGGGCTCAGCTGGGGAAGCTCCTCCTTGCCGTGGTGGAGAGAATCATGAAGGGACCCAGGGTGCTGCATCATGGACAAGGGCCGTGTGTGTTGGGGTTCTTACCACTGCTGCACCTCCCCAGCCTGAGGATCCCCGTTATCTTCCCTGCCGACATTGTAATTCTGGCGTCACAATGCGTCTTCCATGGAATGTAGCCCCCCTTTTGCCCCAGAAAAGCTGTTAACTTGGAATTTCCCCTGAAATTAATGGCCTCTGAGAATTGAAGAAACGTTACGTTCTTGTTTCTCTTGTAGTTTATGGCCATTAGGATTTTGCAGGCCTGGATGCCACCGGCCAGTCCTTCCCTCACGGGAAACCAGCTCCTGGGGGGAAGGCACGTGCTGTGTGACCCTGAGCACATGGCCCTCAGTTTGGCGAGTCTGAAACTGAGGATTTTTCCCAGATGTGGGAGCATTAGGGCTACAAAGGGGCAAGTCCCGCTGCTGTCTCTGGGTCCTGGCTTCCTTCCCCCATCCCTGGGGACGACTGCCACAGGAAGGCATGACAGATTTGTCAGAGACCAGCCGTCCTCCTCCTATGCAGGGTCCCTCTGATGTGTGTCCTTCATGTGCAGCCATGAGGTTTTATCCGAATGACCCGGATGGCGGTGTCTGTGAGCAGGAACCCGAGGCTTTGGGGGTGGCTCGTCCTCTTGTCTGGTGACCCATTTCCACATGGCCCGGGGAGCTGGGCCAGAATCGCCACTTTCGTTTGTGGGATTTTCATTCTCACTGGATTCTTGACTTCCCTCTGGGAAACCGAAAGGTCGCATCTCAGAGATTCGAGTGACAGATAGAAGAAATGAGGCCCGGAAGGTAAAGATCTTTCCACACAGCACATCCTTGCCAGGCCCAGAGGGGAAGGGATGTGGAGTCAGGCCACTTCTTCCCTGCGAACGTCCTGCTCTAGCTTTCCTGCTTCGGTTACTTGGGAAGAAGTGGAGGTGGACGTGAGGAGGGGGTGGTGCTTGAGAAGGCCAGGGGCCTGGCTGCTCTCTGCTAATGGCCCTCCAGGTTGAGAGGGAGCTGGGCCAGGTGGAGAAGCCAGACTGTGTGAGCCTGGTGGGAGTGGGGTTTGAGGAGGTGAGCACAGGAAGCGCAGGGCTGGGCTTCAGAACAGCTGACATTTTTGTCTCGTGGCTGGGTGACCTTGAGCAGGTTACTTAACCTCTCTGAGCTTTTGTCTCCTCATCTGTAAAAAGTGGGGCAATAATAATAATTCCTGGAAGGGCAGTTGAGAGGATTAAATTCTATGATCGATGCCGGGAAGACTCCTATTTCCCTCTTGGACCACACATCTCCACTGTCAGCCCCTCCCAGCTCAGCCCACCCCCTCCTGTGGCCCTGACTGAGTCTGGCTCACATCTCTGTCCCCCGGAATCTGGGGAACCAGAGGGTGAGCAACAGGGCCAAAGAGGCCAGGAGAGGGGCTTGGCAGAGGAGGAGAATGAGAGGAACAGCAGAGAGAAAAGGGAGGGAGTGGGGAAAAGGCGGAGGGTCCTCTGGGGACTGAAATATGGCTCCTTCATTCCGGAATGTGCTTCTTAATCAACTTAATGGGCCTCTGACTGAGCAGGGGCCTCGGAAGCTCGGAAAGATGGGGGTGGCAGCCGAGGATGCCCACTCAGGGACTCGGAGAAGGGTCCCGAGCTTGGTGGGGTGGGGAGCCTGGAGGCTGGGCTGGCTGTTGAGACCTTCACCACTGTCCCTCCTGACCCTCGCCCTGGCCCAGGCCTGGCTTCTCCTGAACTTGGTGCGAACTGGGGGCCTTTTGATTCCCGACCCCTGGTTTAGCTCAGCAGCCTTACGAGTCCAGGCTGTGTTGGAGGGAAGGTGGAGAAACCCACTGTGGAGTGGGTCGGCGGTCAGTGGTCAGGGTCGCGCCCAGGGGTGGCTCTTCCGGATCCCATCCCTCAGGAGAGCTCCAGAAATGTCCTGCAGGCAGCGGCACTGACTCTCGGCCTGGGTCACCGGTGCCAGCTTCCCGAGCAGGGCACCTCGTGGGTGCTCAAGCAGGGGCGCGACGGTGGGAAGGGCAGGGTCGGGGCAAAACCCTAAATCTCAGGTTCCTGGTCCTGGGTGCATTTTCTACCCCATAACGATGATGACAATGATGGCGAGGATGACGGTGATAAAAACGGTAGTCCCGGCGGACGCTTACCAAGCATCTTACTAAGTATTGTACCTGCGGTCACTCATTCAATCTTCACACCAACCCTGTGGGTCGGTGTTCTGCTTTATGCCCATTTGACTTCTGAGGGCACCGACACACAGACAGGTTAAGCGATTGCCCGAGGCCGCAGAGCTGAATGTGGCAGAGCTTCGATCCACACCTAGGCCACGTGGCCCACCGCGTCCCATAATGCAAGTTCACCTTGAGGGGCACAGACAGTCCCTTCTTGCCCTGCCCCCCAGCTCCTGGCCTCGGGCTGCCCCAGCACAGACCCGGTCCCCAGGTCTTGGGGACAGGGAGGTGTGAGAGGCAGGGTCCCTCTGTCTGGGGCTCCTGCCTGGAGATGATTAAGTTGATTGCCTTGAGAACATTTTTTGTCTCCCTGGTGTCAAGCCCAGAACAGCCAGGGAGACAATGGCTGCAGGAATCACATTTGTTAATCTCGCGTTCGTTAATTTATTTTATTTTCCATCCTTAGAATTAGGACGAGCCTCTTGAACTCAATATGCAAATGTATGCAAAGCAAGATGAACAGGCATCTTTAAAACCTTGGCACTTTGTTTCCCCTCCTTGCATTAGAGGAATTGCAGATCTCCCCAGCCAGCGGGTGGAGGGGTGGTGGGCGGGCCTGGGGGAGGGGGTCCTTTATCATGTTCCAAAGCAAGTTTCTGTCCATGAACTCGTGTGACCCACGGACGTTCTGCCATGGGCCCACATTTTACTTAGGAGGCCAATGAAGCTCCAAGCAGTGAAGTTACATATGCTCAAGGTCACATAAGAAGGAAGGAGTGGAGCTCAGGCCTCGAGTTTTGGACTCCAAACGCCATTCTCTTTGCTCTGCACACACACCTCCTCCTTCTGCCCACGGCCGCAGCACTAACTTCTAGCTCTCCTCCAGGTGGGGGCCTGCAGCTAGGTGTCCTGGCTGGGGCCCGGCTGGGCCTGTGGCCCTTGAAATGTGGCATGCAAGGAAGGACTTTTGAGCCCTGTATCCTGACCACAGTCCCCAATACCTTCTCCTCCCCCTTCCTCAGTTGGCCTTGGCCCCTTGGCCAGGCCGTGGAAAGAGGCTCCGACTGCTGCCCTGCCCTCCCCCTGCCCTCCCCACGGGGCCCAGTGGAGCGGGTTATTGCTCGCCAGGTGTTTAGCAATCTCTCGGATCAGAGGCCTTGGCCTAATTGCTAGAAAAGCCTCCCTCGGCTCCCCAGGAAGCAAAAGCTGACAGATTTCCCAGCAGCAGTCATGTTGCTGGAGGGGAGAGGGAGAGAGAGAGAGGAAGACAAAGAGAATCAGAGAGGGGCACAGAGAGAGTAGTGAGTATCAGGACTTGCAGGTCTCCAGAAAGGGGGACCCTTCCTCCCTTCTCCCCTCTCTCCCTTAATCTACCTGGAAGCCAGCTGCAAAGCTAACATCCTGAAGGATGAAGGATCCATAGAAGGACCTGGGGACTGGTGTGGGGCAGTGAGCTGGCGTGGGATGGATGCGGAGGATAGGGGCAGGCCCCTGGGAAGAGGCAGAGAACATCAGGGAGTCTGGAGGAGCCTAGGTGGGCCGAGAAATGGTTCTGCATTCTTTCGAGCCGCACAGTGGGTTTGCGTAGACTCTAAACGCTGAGCTGGGAATATTACCTAGCCCGTGCCCTACTTCCCTGCTCAGACGGCCCCACCCTTGCCCAAAGGCCTCCCCTTCCTTAGACCCAGAAATGAGGAGTTTGGAGGCCCAAAGAGAGAGGGGTCATGCAGGCAGACCAGGGCCACCTCCCCGGGCATCTTGCTCCTGGTTCCTGCACCCACGGAGCGTGTACTAGGCATTAGCCTGTTGCTCGGGGAACTATGCCGAGGCCCAAACTGAGGATGCAGGTTGGTGTCAAGGGAGAGGTGCCCACCATCTGTTCTGTAAAGAAACAGATACCATCGGCTCAGCCAAGTCAAACAGCCTGGATGAAAACAGGTTCCCCCGGAATCCCAACACCAACAGCCAGCTTCTCAGCGAGTGATCTAGGGTCCTGGGCAGAGGGATCCTCGACAGCCCTGCCCCAGGGCATCAGTGAGCCTGCCCTCTCCAGGGCAGTTGGGCACCAGCAGGCCACTCACCCCCATGGTGCTTTCCCCCTGATCCGCTTCCCTTCACTGAATTATTCTCCTGTGTCAGGTTTTACTGGGAAAGAATGAGCGGGAGTTTGAAAAATAAATAAACACTTTAAAAAACAAATCAATAAATAAGAGAGCAGGCCACTTTTTTCCCCTTTAATTTTTTAAAGGAAAAATTAATTTTCTCTTCGCCTAAGTACCTGTCACCTTAAATTAATGTCTCTGAGAGTGAAAATGACGGAGAAGTTGGGTCATTAGGCAAATTTTAATTAGAGGCTCAGATGTCCTTTACTAATAAGATGCTACATATATTTCCTTCTGTTCTTGCCTCCTGACTGCCAGGACATCTTTGTAATGCAACCAAAGCCCCCGGGGAGCCAAGGAGCTGGAGCCTTGGGGAGATGGGCGTGGGGCAAGGGAGGGGAAGAGTGGGGGCTTTTTCCATGCAGGGGAGGGGAGGGGAGGGCAATTGAGGGGATTGTGAGGAGAGAGGGTCCACTCTAGGGCCCAAATCAGCTTCCCTTTACCTAGTGTGTGTGTTGTGTGTGTGTGTGCATGCGTGTGTGCGCAAAGACGTAGTGTATCAGTGATAGCAGTTTGCTCAAGAGGTTGGGTTCGGAAGCCAGACTAGTCCGGATTCACATTTAAGCTCCAATTATGTATCCTTGAACGATTACTTAACTTCTCTGTGTCTCAGTTTCTTTACCTGAAAAATGGGGGCTAATGGGTGGCTACCTCCTAATGGGAGTTGAAATGGTTCAACTTGACTTAATAAATCCTTCGAATAGGGTCCTGGTGGGGTAAGCCCTTGATGTTGGCCACACCCAGGTGCTGGGGAGAAGGGATGAGGGCGTACGTGTGTGTACTTGTGTGTGTGTGTGTGTGTGTGTGTGTGACATTTCAAAGTAGACATCACTGAATTTGAGCTCAAGAGACAGGACTTTGAGTCGGACATTTGCTACTTCCAGTCTGGGCGACTTTGGTAGGTCAACTTCTTTCTCTGATCCTGTTTAGGGTTGCCATCGGCCAAGGGGCTCAAAGATGAGACCTGGGACTCTGACCATCCCTCCCCGGGTAGGACAAGACTCAGATGAGACCTGTGACAAATGCTGGGAAGCAGCAGCCGTGGGTCAGGAGGCATGTCTGCTCACACTGGCCCTGCAGGGAGCCCCGTTCAGCGCGCAGGACGGGCTGCCTGACCTGGCCCCAAGCAGGTGTGTAGGAGCGTCCGTCTGTGAGTGTGCTCAGGGACAGGCTCCCCCTACATCCTTCAGGGGGCTCCTCTGTGCTCTTCCTGATCAAGTCCGTCTCTGGCTCTGTAAATGGACATCATTTGCCCCAGGCCCGTGGCGGCCACAGTGTGGGCACAGAGCCCAGCAGCCCCTCCACGGCCTGGTGGTGGTCAGACACAGCCGTGGACGCAGAGCTTTAGCACATCCTACCCTTCTCTGTCTGGATCTAACGTGCTCGGGCTCGGGGCTGGGACATGATTCAGCAGGAGCTTCTCTTATCTTGTTGTAGGAACCAAGGCCCGAGGGACCCCCTAGGCTCCTCTGGCGACAAGATGATCCATTTCTGGGCTTAATTTCCTCTGGAAGCCATTCCGCATGGGTCAGGAAGACACACTGGCTGTGAGCATCGCTCTGGATATTTTTGGATATTCTTGCACCCTCTGGCCATGTTTGGGGAGAAAACGGAGAGTGGAAAAGTGCACAGGCTCTGTGGATATGAAGCACCTACCATGTGCCAGGCTGACCCGTTTAATCCTTTAACCAGCCCAGAGAGACTGTCATTATCACCTTTCACAGAGGGAAACATTGAGGCTGGGTAATTTTCCTAGGTCCTTCTGCTTTTAGTTCTTTCCTTCATAGATAAGCATGGAGGCTAGTGGCAGGACCCTGGGAGGGTCAGAATGTCCCACAGCCTCTGTGGCTGGCAGGTGGTAGGGTTCTGAGCAGCTGTGTGCCTTCAGATGAGGCCCTTCCCCTCTCTGGGCCTCCAACTCCCTCTGGTGCTGGGAATTAAATGAGCTCTGGCAGCGTCTCCTGAGACCAGGTCTGGAGGACTCCTTGGAGAAGAGCAATAATGCAGCACTGAGGGGCCGATGTCGGGGGTGGTATGGCTCAGTTGAGGCTGTCACTCCCCCTGGCTCATTGGCCCTAAGTTCATCTTTGGGGCACGGGGTACAAGCGAAGGGCAGAGCCATTGCTGGGCCATTACTCACCAAGGCAACACCTCGCCGTTGCCGGCTCACTGGACCCAGCTTCCTGCAGAAAGGAAGGGAAATTGCACTCATTTTCCAGGAACAAAGAGGCCAGCTCACCGACCCTGCCAGTTTCCTCCCACCTTTGCTCTGTTCCCTGCCTCCACTTGGTTGTATAAGGACTTCTGCTACCTCTCAGAGATGGGTGGAAAGACACCCCCTCAAAAAACAAGCAGTGGGGCAGAGAGCTCAGAAGTGGGGCAGAGACCTCAAAGTCCTGCTCATCAATCCCTCCTTCTCCAGGTTACTCTGGTGGGGAGGGAATCAGGGGCACTTAGGTAGTGGCAGGAGGAGTAGGGGTGAAGGCCCTCTAGGGAGAGCAGATTTGCTGATGAGGTTGAGAAGGAGGTGGGGGTGGACTGCAGGTGAAGAGGAAGTCCAGACTAGGAAGAGAGAATTCACTTTTTGACCATCTGTTGCGTATGAAGCTTTTCTACACATGCTATCTCATTAAATTCTCACAATACCCATCAGCAGCCCATTTTAAACGCTGAGACTCAGAGAGGTTAAGTGATTTGCCTAAGAACACAGAGCATCTCAGGTGGCAGGGTAAGGATTCGAACACCAGCCCTGTCTGACTCCAGAGCCTTTTCCACTCTCCCATGGTGCCTGTCCCCTGCTCAGGAGGTGGGAGTTCTGAGTTTCAGACAAGGAAAGAATGTTACATTACTCTGCAGATCTCTCTGGGCCTATATTTACCAATCTGTAAAATGAGAAGATTAGACTAAATGATTTCTAAAGTCTCTTTTAGTGTTGTCTTTCTGTGCTTAAGAGGTGAGAGTTTTGAGGCTTTCTCAACCCAGAGTCAAGAACCACGAACAGCTTGGAGGGACGTTAGGGCATCGGGACTGACCTTTGTGATGAGTGAATTAGAATGAAGTCTTTTTGACTCTCAGGACTTCATCATTATCACCTTCAGACACAGAGTACTTTGTCTGCTCGTTCTAGCTCTGCAGACATATACCTGCCCCCAGGAAGGGAGTAAAGAGACAGCCCCATCCCAGGGATCCAGCAGGCGAGGAAACATACGAGCACTTTCTCTGTGACACAAGAACTCTTGTCTCTAAGCCACAGACCCCAATTAACAGCTTAGCACCAAAGTTCCCATGATGCTTTCCTCTCTTTGGATACACTGAATAATGGAGATGTGTCTGGGGCTGGGAAGAGAAGGATGGGAGGTAGGATGTGAACCTGTAAAAATGTAGAAAGAGAGATTTCAGACTCCTAGGTGTTGCACTTCCTTCACACTTTTAGGAAGGTGTCTGACTCCTGAAAGGACTCCTGGCCCAAGTATAATTTTCTTGTAATTAAACCCCTTCCTCTGAGCTCACACTATCATTGTAAGTATTGAGGAGTGAGAGAAAGAGACAGAATTCTGCCTCCTGGGGAAGACCAGTCCTTGTCCTGTGGGAATGTGAATCCAGTGAGGGTGGCATAGCTCCCAGTGGGGAGGAGTGTCCAACTCAATGAGCTATAACGGCTGCCTCCCTTAGGGCATTCTTGGGCCAGTGGGGAAGATGGTATCCTGGTCTATTGGGAGACTGGTCTGAAGGAGGTAAAGAGACTGAAGGCAGAAAATATAAAGTTCAAGTGCAAAAAGATGAGATAACTGAAGAAGAGTATTCAACTTGAGGCTGGAGGGAAGAGGGAGAGAGGTAAGTCACCCTCAGGGAGGTCAGGGATAAAGTTGAAGGGTGTGTGTGTGTGTGTGTGTGTGTGTGTGTGTGTGTGGGCGCGCACACACACACGTGCACACATGCAATCACATATCCGGGACAGGAACTCCTTTGTTTGACAGAGACTGTAACAATGAAACCTCAAGAAAAGGATTCTCTTGTCTTGTTCCTCATCATCTGGGGCAAAAAGGCTCAAACTGGAAACACATACAAATATCATGCTTCCTTCTACAAAGTGGACGTTGTTAGACTTTGTACTCTTTGTTGAATTATGAGAAAAAGGTCTGGAAGTCATAAGAGCACTCTTGGTCACTGTGTGACTTCAGAAGACTCCTTTCTCCATTCTGGGCCTCACTCAGGTTGACTGAATTTAGAAAATCTCTCAGATCTTATCAAGTCCCTCACATTCTTGTTTTTGTTTTTGTTTTGCTTTTCCCCTTGTGAGTCTTCTCAACCAGTTTCCTGGAGGAGGCAGGATTTGTCTGTGGTTCTGAAGACCATGGGGCCAATGAGAAGCGCCCATCTAGCCCAATTATAGTCATAATTGAAGTAATCTGAAGTTCAAGGGGCCTTTGCCTTCTTGGATTTCTGAGGCGGTGTTCAAAGACTTGTACATCTGAGATGAGTGAGGCACAGAAAGGAGGACATAAGAGAACCTGTCATTCACTCAGTTCTCAGGAGAATCCTGTGAGGAAGGATTGTTCTTATCAGACTAGTTTTACCGATGTGAAAACAGAAGTCCAGAGAAATGAAATATTTGGTCCAAACCGACCAGTTAGCAAGTGGTAGATCTTAGTTTCCAGTACTCCAAAATGAATGGCAGACTAGGGGTAAGAACAGAATGGGTCTACAAGAATCTCTTAGTGAGTCCTTTCAGATTTCCCATCTCTTTCCACCTGCACCCTTGTCTTGGTTGCAGCAGGCAAAATAGGAGATTTCTTCTCAGAGTGAGTCCATCCTTCTCCCTTCTCTGGAGAGCGAAGCTGGGTGGGGCTTCTCCCTCTTTATCCTTGCCCTCCAGATCTCAAATATGCCTCTTGGGAGAGTTTTTGTCACACTAAGTGGCTTTGCAAGATTGGAAATGTTCAAACAGCCCGCTCTGCTCCACAAGGATCATTTGGCGGCTCCCTAGAATAGTAAATCTGCAGGTGGGGAGACATCCTGCTGGGACCAACTCTACTCACCCAATAGCTCCTGCCGATGCCATTCTTTCTCCACTTCTCACCTCTACATTGTGTGTAGGGAATATGTGAGTAGTAACTGCATTAAGGGGGAAGAGCCCCCTCAAATGCCCAAAGGAAAACACTTTTCTTGTAAATGTTGGAAATGTGATGGAATTGTGAACATTACTCGAAACCAATTGCATTAGTTGTGAAACACAAGTCATGATTCTGTTTATTCTGCATCAGTGTAAACATAGCTAAAATGTCATCAGGAAAGGAAGTAAAAGCAAAGGAAGCCGGATGAAAGTCACCAGAATCCTGAGTTTAGGAGAAAACAGTCAGGATAGAGTTTATTATCATGAGTCAGCACCATGGACAGAGACAGAAGCTTGTTATCCACCCTCCCCCTTTCTCTCTTTTTAATGATGCTGTGCCTATGGCTAGGGTCAGGTCCTCCAACTGACAGGCCTCCTTCTCCTGACCCCTGCCTTCCTTTTGCCCTAGCTTGGGCATCTCCTGGGGGCTGTGAACAGCTGGCACTGTCCTGGCACACTTACAGGATGAACTTGCTACTTCTCAAAGCTCAGGCCTCCGACACGGAGGGCATCTGGGCTGCTCAGGCCTCCTCCCCACAGGGTAGGTGACCTTCTTCTCTGATGAAGGAGCAGGTGGGTTGGTTTGGCTCTAGTGAGGATTTTTTGCTGTGACAGGTGGCCTAGAGCGATTGGACAGGAACCCTCTCCCTTCCCCCACATCCAGGAGACTCTGGCTGCAGGGAAGAAGAAGAAAAATTAAAACTACAGTTTATTATAAAATTAGGGCCATAAAACTACAGGCTCTAGCAATGTAACAGCTACAACCATAAATATAGAACCCATTCGATCATCGAATAGGTGATTTTGCACGTTAAGTAGGAGCACTTCTGTACAGGTACCTGAGAACAGCTCCTGTGTTTCTGTTTGTGGCAATAAGTGGCCCTTTGCAGAGTTCTTGTGGCTGCTTACTGGTGAATGGGAAGAGGTCTGGCATGGAGTAGGTCAGTGTATATAAAACTGTGGCCAGCCTCCAAGAAGCATGGGCCCAGTGTTTGGGTCAGGTTGGTAATGCTCACTTTGGGACATGGGAAGCAGGATGTTGTTTGCTTGTTGTCGTTGTTTTTCTCAGCAACATTTTTAAGTTTTGCTCTGTGTAACCCTATCTTTCATCTTCTGATGAAATCTTCAGTAACACTGGCTTCACTTGCTAAGACTTGATGAGGTACTTGGATCAGCTATTGGGGTCTTGGCTAGAGTGCTAGGCCCTCCTTAAGGGTGGGTGCAAGTTGCCAACAGAGGCTATACCTGGAGCTCTCAAACTGGTTTCCGACTCCAGGTAATTTAGAAATGGTTCAACATAGAGCAGGAAAGAGCTTTTGTCTTGAAACACCATGAATAATGAAAGTCCTGTTGTGTTTCATGAGCTATCATCAAATGTGATACTGCTTTTCTGTAAGACTGGAGTTTTTTGGTGGCAGGTTATTTTTCCTCCTAGTCCTTCTGTTTTTCCTGGCTCCAGCCTCATCAGTAGAGTACCTCTCTCTGCTAACTCCAAGGACAGTGCCAGCCTGAGCTCTTCCAATTGCCCAGGTTCCAGCCTGCCACATGGAAACAGAATGTTTTGAAGTATTCCTTGGGTTTTTCTCCCCCCAGCAACCCAATTTTTATTCAGTGAGTCATGGCCACTGTCAGCATTCAGAACTTAGCTCTGGGGCTGGTTTTTGAGCTTAGGCTCAAAGGGTTTCTACGACCTCCCCTGATCTGTCAAGGTCATAAGGCAAGGGTAGATTTGTAGAGTAGGGCTCTTTTTTTTGTTCCCTAAGTTCTAGAAAAGGCTAAGAGATACAGTTGACCATTATCCAGAGATGTCTCTAACAACTAGTGACACATTCTAATCTCTAAATTCAACAAACATTCTTTCAACAAAATTTGATGTGCATCTATGGTATGCCAGCCTCTGGACACAGGAGTGTAAAGCAAATTAGACACAATCCCTTCCCTCAAAGCATTCCCAATATGATGGGTGGGGGAGTTGTAAAGGTAACAAATAAATGGTAATGTAATAGGA
Organism: Procyon lotor; assembly: GCA_028646535.1. Lineage (NCBI taxonomy): Eukaryota > Metazoa > Chordata > Mammalia > Carnivora > Procyonidae > Procyon > Procyon lotor. Next base: position 16,037,498 of record CM053619.1, on the reverse strand, counting down.
GGTGTGTAACAATAAGACTATTGCCATGTCATTATCTGGGCGCTAACTAATGTATTACCCGTGGGCTAAAATACTTTAGGAACTGGGATGTGTTTAACTCCCACAAAGGGGCCTAGAAGAGGTGATTAGTACATATTTGAGACCTCTTTTGTGAAGGCAGAATGTCTGTGATTCCTTGTTAGAGGGCCATGTCTAAGTCCCTACCTATATTCCAACTGGAAGAGCCCACCTCATCTTCTCCATCCCTACTCCAAGCTTTCTGATCCCAAGGTTAACTCCTTTCTGCAATTACACTCATTACCCCCTGCCCAATTTCCAAGCCCCTTCTGAGAAGTGAGTACCTCTAGGTCCCCTTACCCACACAATAACATGTGATAGAATATTGGCTACAGTTTTGTTTTATTTGTAACTCAGCTCTGTCTGTGGCTTCCTTCCATACTCCTGTGTTCCACTACTCTAGTTAATTGAGATTTAGCCATTTATATAAGCAGCAGAACTGTCCTAGGGGAAGAGGTAAGGATCACTTGCTGGAGGACTCCAGGCGGTCTTTCTGAAGGAGGGGAGGTGTGTGATATGGGACTTTGAAAGATGTAGAGATATATAATTAGCTTGGTCTCATATGTATGAATGTTGTAGGACGTGGAGGCTGGTGTGGAGTAGGTCGCTGACTTACCCTATTCTATCTCCCTCATGTCTACTCTGGGGAGGACCCTGACCAGACTTATGCCACAGAAGACTATGAATCTCCTTCTCCTGTCAGAAAGGATGGCAACCCAATATTTGTAAGCTGGTTCGTGTTTGCATTTTTCAGAGGCAGGAAAGGTTATATCCTTCCCTCCTCTCTCCTGCAAAAGTTATTTCAGTGATCTAGACTGCCAGGAATAATCTTAATATGTCTGCAGAACTTTATAGTTGATGAGGCTTTCCGCTTGGGTGTAAGCAAAGCCCTATGGTATGGGTAATTTGGGAAGGAGTTGTCAGTTTCATTTTATAGAAAAGATGCTTGAGCCTCAGAAAGTTTGCCTTAGGTGGAGAGCTGGGACTAGAACTCTGGTTTCCTGACTCCGAGGAAGGCCCTTGTGGTTCTGCCAGACTGGAAGCTCTACCTCAGCCTAACCTGAATACCTATTGCTGAACACGACTCTCACGTCTTCATTCTTGGTCTTTGAGAGGTTCCACAAGGGGAATCCCTACATGATTTGAAATCTCCTGGGTTTAGTCCATATTTCCTGAAAGATAGTGATAATTGGCACTTGCTAAATGCTATTTGCAGGCATTGTTCTAAATTCTTCACATATATTACCTCATATAGTCACACAACTCTATGAGGTCAGTACTATTATTATCCCCACTTGACGATTGGAAAAATTGAAGTTTAGGGACATTAACCAACGTACTGAAAGTGGCAAATGGCAGACTGGGCTGCCTGTTCCAAAGTCTGCACTGTTCACACGACACCACACTGTCTCTGTGCTCAAGCCTTTGTTCTGCAAAGTCACACAGCAGTGTAACTTTGGATGAGTCATTCACCCCTTCTGGGACTGAGTTCCATTCATTGACAAATAACAACAATACCTCACATTCATATGGTACTTTGTAGTTTACAAAGTGCTTTGTCAGGCACCATCTCATTTGATCCTCACAAATGTCAGCGAAGGTGACAATCTTATCTTCTCTGTGCTGGAAAATAAGAATCTGGGCTGATCTCCGTCAATTTAGGGTGCTACAATGAATTACCATAGATCAGGATGACTTATAAACAACAAAGACTTATTTCTCACAGTTTTGGAGGCTAGATGTCTGACGTCAGAGTGCCAGCATGGCTGGGTTCCGGTCAAAGCTGCCTTGTGGGTCGTAGACTACCCATTTCTTATATCCTCACATAGTGGAGAGAGTGTGAGCGAGATCTCTACCATCTCCTTTATAAGAGCATGAATCTCATTCATGAGCGTTCTACCCTCATGACTTAATTATGTCCCAAAGGCCCCCCCCCCAATACCACTACATTGGAGGTCAGGATTTCAACATATGAATTAAGGGGGGACACAGACACTCAGGCTATAACAGAGGTAATAGTGAGCTCTTGGCTTGGGGCCAGCCCAAGCTGGTGGTACGGATAGCAGGTCCTTTGTACACCACACTCAGTAGACATCTGAAGCTGTCCTTTGTAATCCCTCACCAGCCACAAGGTTTAATGGGAGCCTCCCACAGACCATCCTCCCAGTAGAAGCTGGCTTTAGAGAACAGCCGTGAAACCACCTCTCGACCTTCTCTTCCTCAGCCCGAGAAGCCTCCTCTCCCTTGCCCTTTCATTTTTTTTCAGATATCCACCCTGGGGATGGCCAGGAAGCATCTCTGAGCTGAGGCTTTGTCCCCAGAGAGGCAAAGGGAAAAAGGGCAAAAATATAAAATAAAAATTATACAGAAGAATTACCCTGCATGTTTCTCCCATCTCCCTCATCTCCCCGTGTAAATTACCCTATTATTCTGCTCCCTTAGGACTCCTGATCATCCTTATTTCTTCTTTTGAGCTAAAGTCATTCATGCAGTAAATTAGTTCTTTGCTTTGAAACAGCTCTGATTGTAGCAGTTGCCACCACCAGTAGCAGCACCACATCCCCCGGACAGTTTCCAAAAACAAAACACACACACACACACACACACACACACACACACACACACACACACACACACGAGAAAAGAAAGAAATAAAGAAAAAACCCTTAACAACTCTCCCTTCCTCCCACTCTATCCACATGTATGGAAAGGCATGGGGTGCCCATTTCCTGGGAAATGTTTTCTTCGAAAGGCAAGTAGGTGTTGAGAGGGAGTCCAGATAGAATCCTAACTAAGAAACAACTCATGTTGGACATGGCCTGAAAACTTCTATTCTGCTATCTCCCCTTAAAAAAACAAACCTTGGTTTACTTTGGGTTACCGAGGAAGGGGAATAATAATATAGAAGTTAAGGACCCAGTGTTGGTGTCAGACACTCCTGGACTGAGTCCTGTATTCTGCCACTTTTTAGCTATGTGACTTTTGGCAAGTTTCCTAAAAGACCTTAATATGCAAGTTTTATTTAAGTATTTATTCATATTCATTTTATTTTTCTATCTGACTGTCCATCAAGTATTTATTTAGTGCCTACTATGTGCCAGTTTCTATTGGAGAGGTTGGGAATTTAGCAGTAAGCAAAATATGTAAAAATACTTGCTTTCATGCAGCTTACACTCTAGTGGGATAATTCCAATATCTGAGGTCAAATGATTTGCAAGCAATTTCTCTCATTCTGTGGGTTGTCTTTTCAATTTTTTGATAATGTCTTTTGATGCCAGTACCATATTTTTGCTTATTATGGCTTTGTAGCGAGTTTTGATATTGAGAAATTGTGAGTCCTCTGACTTTGTTATTATTTATCAAGATTGCGGATAAATTGGCTGTTTGATTGGCTGAACAGATTGCTGTTCAGGGTCCCCTTACATCTCCACATGAATTTAATGATTGGCTTCTACATTTCAGGAAAAAAAAAAGGCTATTGGAGTTTTGATAAGGATTGCATTGAATCTGTGGATCACTTTGGTTAGTATAGGCATCTTAACAATATGGTCTTCCTACCTGTGAATATGTGATGTGTTTTGTTGTGGAGAGAAAATTTTCCTCTACCTTTTGAGGTTCTTTTGGCTGGCCTAAGAATTAAATTGACATGGGTAGAGTACAGGAGAAAATCAAATTTAATCATGCACCTATAGGACCCCTGTAAGAATATGAGGCCTCTAGGCAGTCAGGAAATTGGGGCTTGTATGCCATCTAGAGCTAAGGAGAAGGGGGTATGGGTCTGGAAGAGAAAGAAGACAATTCACAGGAGCATGAAAAGGAGTAAATATTTGGTAAACAAATATTTGCAGGATCGTACAAAAACAATGGGAGACAGAGAAATTTTAACATGAATTTGTTGGGTTCCTTCCTGTCTACCACACCTAGTTCATATTATACTGTAGTTCTCTATGGTGATCGCTCCCTTCCTGGAACAGGTCGTCTATCTAAATTTCTTTTAGGCAGCTAGAGGGGAGGCAATAAAGAAAAATTTCTTGAGTCTTCTATTTCTTAAAAATAATCAACCTAAAATAATCCACATGCCAAAGAAATACATTTTGGGGTGGTAAATTTTGCTCCCTTAAGTTTCCATGTAGTTAGGTCTTCCTTAATTTCTTTTAGCCATCTTTGTGGCTTTTAGTGTATGAGTCTTTTATCTCCTTAAGGCTATTCCTAAATATTTTATTCTCTTAGATGCAATTATAAATTATTTTGTTCTCTTAACGTCCTTTTCTGTATTGCAGGTATATAGAAACACAAATGATCTTATACCCTACAACTTTGCTAAATTACTAGCTCTAACAGCTTTCTTGTGAGTTATTTGGGATTTTATATACATAGGATCATGTCATCTATAAACACAGGTAGTTTTACTTCATGCTTTCCAACATGGATGCTTTTTATTTATTTTTCTTGTCTAATTGATCTAGTAGTTAAATAGCAGTGGTGAAAGTAAGTATCCTTGTCTTGTCCTAACACCTGTCTTTTGAGTTGCCTCACTTCTTATTACTCCTTGCCCTAGTTTCAGTAAATCTGGGGGGATGGATAGGACTATTACATATTTCTCTTACTTATGTTGACCCTAGAAATGCACTTAAGTCTGTTTTTGTAGGAGCTAGTCATTTTGCAGTGAAAGACCTCTTAGGTTATTTAGTCTCCTACCACTGGAAGGAGCACAGGATGACACTTTGAAAAACTCTGACATAGAAAATGGGAGATTAGTTCTCATGGCCTAGCTTAATGGCCCTCTCTCCATCTCACCCAGAATAATAAAAACTAGCTGTATTATCACATTAGAAACCAAGTCCCAAAGAAAATCTGGAAGTTACTCAAACTTATAGGGGTCGGAGGTTGGGGAAGGCTCTGGGAGAAACTGGCTTGAAGGATGGGAGAAGAATAGGTCTTGTATCCCACACAATAACCAAATTTGTTCCATTTCTCAGCCAGGTGTCTAGTGTCCAATCATGCAAGCCCTTGAAAATGTGTCATCAGTTGCTAGGGAGCTTACCCTTGACAGCATGAGTCATACTTTAAGCTGTGTATCTGTATATTCATGAGACAGTGAAGTGGGGGTGGGGAGAGGGAGATAGAATGAGATATGGGGGAGATATATTAGTTGTCTCATGGAGTCCTCTAAAGAAGAGAAGGAAACACTTTGGCTCTTCCCCCTCTTTCTTTTCCTGTCTGTTCTTCTTCCTGGGGTGTTTGCACCATCCCCCATTCTCTGGATATCTGGGCACCCCCCCCCCCAGTTCCTGTGAGCCCAGGTGTGTGAGGGCGGACGTGCTTCCACCTGCCCAATAAGCTGTTGAGAACTGTGACCTGCTGCCAATGCCTGGGAGTGACGTTGCCCAGCTACAGTTGCTGGGGAACCTCAAGTTAGAATTTCTCCACTTTAGGGCGTGTAAAGTCTCAATCACCACCCTGAATTAATGTTGCTTTTCTCTGGCTAAATGTAAGTGAGTGTTGGCTTCTGGGATGATCGAAGTTAGAGCGTTCCTGCTTGGATACTGTCAATCACTGCTCCTTCACTCTCTGCTGAGTGCACTCAGCCTGCATAGCCTAAGCGGGAATCATGGGGGAAACACAGGAAACCATGGGCAGGTTCCTGAAAAGCCCCTATCAAATGGCAGATACATCCAGGGAGGCCTTCTGATGGTGGAGTTAGTCCCCATTCTAAGCGTGTCACCAAGCTGATGGAAAAGACAACTTCTAGCCTAAGGAAGCTCCTGGCATGATGGGGAAGACCTAGGTCCTATGTAAAGTAAGCACTTACTCTGATGGGGGATACCTAGTCCCTGCCCTGGGGAACCTCCAGCCCAATGGGGAGGACACTCTCATTGGAAGATGGAAAATGTGGATGGCACCATGCTGTCCCTCAGATGTCCTATTCGATAGGTGGGATCAGGCTGGCTGGGAATCACTGTTGACAGAAAACTGCTGGGACTCATGCTGACTGACTTTCTGACACACAAGGCCTGTAGAGCCCTAGCTGAACCCTTATGCCACCCAGGAAACCCTGACCACTCCTTCCTGCTCTCACCGCAAGGTTAGTCTGAGTTTTTTCCATGCTTAACCAGCTTTGCATCCCCTCTTTGGACTCCCCTTTACCCCAAATGTTTATTGTGAAATTTTAAACATGAAAAGAACTATGAGTACTCACAATTGAGTACTCAGCATGTAGATTCTACAAATGTGAACATTTTGCTGTATCTCCTATCCATATATCTACCCTTCAATACATCTTATTTTTGTTATACTTTAAAGTAAGACAGAGACCTTCACTATATGTCACTCCAAACATCATTAATCATGTATATCATGAAGCAGAATTCAGTGTTTGCTAGTAGTTCTTCGTGTGTGTGTGTGTGTGTGTGTGTGTAGGTGTGTGTATGTGTTGGGAGTGTTAAATTTATGTCACTGAAATGGTACAAAACACAAATTTTAAGTATATTCTTCCAGAAGATTTGACAACTGCTTACACGTGTGTAACCCAAATCCCTATCAAGATATGGAACATTTCTATCACACAGAAAGTCTCTTCATGCTCCTTTCCAGTCAATCACTGTTCTCATCTTGCAGAAGCAATCAGTTTTCATTTTTAAAAAAACCTTCTAGAATTTAATGTAAATGGAACCAAATAGTATGTACTCATCATGTTTTGGGGATTCATCCATTTTGCTGCATGTGTTGGTAGTTTGTTCCTTTTGTATCACTGAGTAGTGGTTACAATTTGTTTATCCATTTTTCCCATTCTGTGGGGTTGTCTCTAGTTAGGGGCTACTGTGAATGAAGCTGCCATGGATATTCTTGTAAAAGTACTTTTGTGGATGTATATTTTCTTTTCTTTTGGGTAAATACTTCGAAGTGGAAATGCTGGGTCATAGGGCAGGCATACATTTAGTATAGCCACCTTCTTTTGAAATGTCTGTTCAAATATTTTGTCCTTCTCTTTATCTGGTTGTTTGTGTTTTTATTGTGTTTTTTGTTCCTTATATATACTTGATATAATTTCTTTAATGGGCCTGCTTTGCAAATATTTCCTGCTAGCCTGTGACTTATTATCCATTTTCTTTCTTGGATAGGAAGTAGGCTTTATTGGGGGGTGTGAGTAAGGAGGGGGCGATGCAGAAGCTGTGAGGAGTTCAGGACACACCATTTGTCCATTCGTGCAGGGGGGCCACAATTAGGAATGTATTTGACCTCACAGCCATCCGGGATAAATTGCTTTTCAGTTGCCATATCTTCAAATTCATCCATATCAAACTTGGTAAGGCCCCACTTCTTGGAGATGTGGGGTTACCTGGCTACTGGGGAACTTGAACTTGGCTCTGTGAAGGACTTCAATCACATGCTTCTTGTTCAGTAGCTTGGTGTGGATGGACATGATGACTTGGCGAGTATGGACCATGGTCACTGTGCCCTGGGGCTTTCCAAAGACACCCCAAATACCTGACTGGAGCCTAGACTGGGGACAGCGTGAGGTCAGACATGCGTGTTCACTGGAAAGTGTGGTCTCCAAGGGCCCCAGGCTGAATACACCACTGAGGAGGCCACTGTGTGCAGCCACTGCACACCATCATTTTCTTAATGAGGTTTTTGATGAGCAGAAGTTTCTAATTTTTATAAAATCTAAGTTATGATTTTTTTCCCTTGGTAATTATTATTTTTTGCTTCCTGCCTAAGAAACCTTTGCCCATCTCCATTTCATGAAAATGCTCTCCTATGATTTATTCTAGAAGCTTTATAGTTTTATTTTTTACCTTTAAATCTATCATTCATCTCAAATTAAACTTTGTATATTTTGTGAGGTAGGGATCAGTGTTCATGTTTCGCCATATTAATAGCCAATCATGCTAACCACACCTGTTGAAAAGACTGCTTTATCCATAGAGTCATTTTGGCTCCTCATTGAAAATCAAATGGCCATATACATGTGAGTCTATTTCTGGACTCTCCGTTCTGTTCCACTGAACTATACATATCTCTTTACAGTACCATCCTGTCTTGAAGACAGTTTACCAGCTTTATAGCAAGCCTTGAAGTTAGGTAGTGTTAAGTCCTCTGACTTTGTTTTTTTTTTTTTATCAAGATTGCCTTGGATATTCTAGGTCCTTTGCATTTCCATATAAATTTTAGAATAAGCCTATCAAGTTTTACAAATAAAGCCTGCTGGAAAATGGGATTAAGATTGTGTTTGCACCTGTAGGTCAAATTGGAGAGAATTGATGTTTGAACGGTATTGAGTCTTCCCAGAAGACAGAAACATTTATTTAAGGCTTCCTTAATGTATCTCAGTATTTTTTAAGCAGTTTTCAGTGTATAGTTCTGTACATTTTTTGTTAAATCTATTCTTAAGTATTTTTAATGTTTTTTTCAGCTGTATTGTAAATGAAATTTTTTTAAAAATGTCTTTTTCCAATGGTTTGTTACTAGTATGTGGGAATATAATTGATTTGTGAGTATTGCTTTTCTATCTCGTGGTGTTTTTTAAAATATTTTATTTATTTATTTGACACAGAGAGATCACAAGTAGGCAGAAAGGCAGGCAGAGAGAGGGAGAAGCGGGCTCCCTGCTCAGCAGGAAGCCCGATGCAGGGCTCGATCCCAGGACCCTGAGATCATGACCTGTGCTGAAAGCAGAGGCCTCAACCCACTGAGACACCCAGGCACCCCAATTTTTTTTTAAGATTTTATTTATTTATTTATTTGAGAGGGAGAGTGAGAGAGAAAGAGATAGCTAGAGAGAATACAAGCAGGGGAAGGGGCAAAAGCAAACTCCCCGCTGAGCAGGGAGCCTGATGGGGGCTTGGTCCCAGAACCCCGGGATCATGACTGGAGCTAAAGACAGCTGCTTAACCTACTGAGCCACTCAGGTGCCCCTTACCTTGTGACTCTACTAAATTTTCATGTATTAGTTCTAGTTGCTATTTTGTAGTTTACTTGGGATTTTCTACATAAAAAAAAAAAAAATCACATCACCTGTGCATAAAATTTTAGTTCTTCCTTTCTGATCTCTCTGCCTTTTACTTTATCTTGCCTTATTGCTTGGCCAAAACCTCTAATGAAATGTTAAATGAATGTAGTGAAAGTGTACGTCCTTGCTTTGTTCTTAATCTTAGGGAGAATGTGTATTAAATTATACTAAATATGGTGTTAGCTGTAGTTTTTCATAGATGTACTTTATCAGGTTAAAGAAATTCCTTCTCTTCCTAATTTGCTCTGATTTGAAAAAAGTGATGAATAGGTGTTGGATTTTATAAAAACAGTCATAGTTTTTCTTCTTTATGCTGTTAATGTAGTGAATCACATTAATGAGTTTGAGTGTTCAAACAATCTTGCATTCCTAGGATAAACCTACTTGCTCATGATGTATATTTCTGTGTATTCCTGGTTTTATTTGCTAATAATCCATTAAGGGTCTACGTTCATGAGGGATATTGGTTTGTCTTTTTTTTTTTCTTTTTGTAATATTTTTGTCAGATTTTAGTATCAGGGTTAACCTAGCCCCAAGAAACAAGCTGGGAATGTTCATGTTCCTCTATTTTCTGAGTTTGTATAGGATTAATATTTCTTTCTTAAATGTTTGATCAGATTCATAGTGAAACCATCCAGTTATGGAGTTTTGCTTGTGGGAAGGTTTTTGATATCAAATTAACTTTATTTAATAGATAAAAGGCTCTTTAGATTTTTCTATTTTATCTTATGTCAGTTTTAGCAACTTGTATTTTTCAAGAAATGTGTCCAGTTTGTCTAAAGTTGTTCATAATGTTCTTTTTTTTCAATTTATTTTTTTATTAGCATGTAATGTATTATTTGCCCCAGGGTACATGTCTGTGAATCGTCTGGCTTACACTGTTCATAATGTTCTTATTACCTTTCTAATGTCTGTAGAAAATGTAGTAGTAGTTCCTCTTTGAATAGTCCCTCTTAAATCCCTGATATTAGTAATTGTGCTCTTTTTTCCTTTCTTCAACATATGGACCCTCCCCCATTCCCTACTTTTTTTGTTTAAATTAATGCTCTTGCCCCTGATTTTCTGGAAAAGTCAAGGGTGGACCTCCTAGGCTAGTCATTTCACCACTTTTTACTTCAACATGCCTTTATCTTCTTTTTGGGCCTTCATTCTGACCTTAAAGGAAGAATTGTCGTTAATTCTTCCTGTTTGAATGCTCCTCTGACAGGAAACCCATATCCTGAACTCCCGTTAGGGCTCCAACAACCCCAGCACAACATTCTTCTTGATCCTTCCCTCTTTCCATATTATGCCCACACTGGTATGCATGCCATGGTGTCTTTAGGCATCTCCAGCCTCAGCTCTGGATCTGACGGTCCCAAGGATCAGAGTGACTTCTAAGTCTAGAACATGTCATGTTTCACTCACTGGTATTTTCTCAGGCTTCCCCTCCATATGGAGTATGTTTTCCCCCACAGTCTTCCTGGAGAACATTTACACAGTTCTGGAGTAACTTCCTCTTTGAAGTCTGGTGAAATCAATCATTTTTTTGTTCTGCGGTCTACTTGGATTGCTACTGTGGATAAAAGCATCTGTTATACTTCATTGCGTGCATTTGTTGATGTCTTTGCTTCCCCTACTGATACCATAAAGTCCCTGGGCAGGAACCATGTCTGTTTATATTTATATTCTTAGTGCACACTGTAGGTTCAACATATGTTTGTTGACTGAATATAGAACATTTGCATTTTGTGAAGATCAGGGTTTCCATCATGGAACTACTCACCCTTTCTCCCATCAGTCCCTTCTTCTCCTGTACTCTTAGTCCCCCTCCCTTTCTTAAAAGTATGATGTCACTGGTGAGTCCTTGGTCTTCATTATTTGCCAACTTCTGCTCTGCTGGGTCCTTTTCTTTTTCCTCCTATCAGTCTGTGTTGTCTCTACTAAATTTTGAAGCAGCATTACATTACTCATGAACCACTGCCTCAAAATCTAGTTCTTAGACTTTCCCCTTGTCCTGCTCCAATCCATCCTTCCTACCATGCAATGATTAATTTCCTGAAAACATATTGGGAAAAATGGGACTACATCAAAATAAAAAGCTTCTGCTCAGCCAAGGGAAGAGTCAACAAAACAAAACCAGCCTCCTGGATGGGAGAAGATATTTGCAAATAACATATCTGATAAAGTGTTAGTATCCAAATATAGCAATACAACTCAGCACCAAAAAACCAAATAATCCAATTAAAAATGGGCACAAGATATGAACAGACATTTCTCCAAAGAAGACAGACAGATACCCAAAAGACACATAGAAAGATGCTCAACATTGCTCATCATCAGGGAAACGTAAATTGAAACCACAATGAGATCTCACATCTGTCAGAATGGCTAAAATAAAAAACACAAGAAACAACAGGTGTTGGTGAGGATGTGGAGGAAAAGGAACCCTCATGAACTGTTGGTGGGAATGCAAACTGGTGCTGCCAGTGTGGAAAACAGTATGGAGGTTCCTCAAAATTAAAAATAGTATTACCATATGATCCCGTAATTTACGCAAGGAATACGAAAATACTAATTCAAAAAGTATATGCATTCCTATGTTTGTTTATTTTTTTAATGATTTTTAAAAAATTTATTCATGAGAGACAGAGAGACCGAGTCAGCGAGAGAAGCAGGCTCCCCACTGAGTAGGGAGCCCAATGTGGGACTCGATCCCAGGACCCCGGGATCATGACCTGAGCACAAGGCAGACGCTTAACCATCTGAGCCACCCAGGCGCCCTGTGTCCCTGTGTTTATTGAAGCATTACTTACAATAGTCAAATTAAGGAAGCAGATCAAATGTCCATTGATAGATGAATGGATAAGGATGTGCACACACACACACACACACACACACACACACACACTGGAATGGTACTCAGGGGTAAAATGGAATGAAATCTTGTGATTTGCAACAACATAAATAGATCTAGAGGATATAATGCTAAGTAAAATAAGTCAGTCCGAGAAAGACAAATGCCATATGATTTCACTCTTTTGTGGAATTTAAGAAACAAAACAAACGAACAGAGGACAAAGGAGACAAACCAAGAAACAGACTCTCAACCACAGATAACAAACGGATGGTTACCAGAGAAGAGATGAGTGAAGGGTGAAGGGGGTTAAGAGTACACTTACTGTGATGAGCGCTGAGTAAGATATGGAAGCGCTGAGTCACTATATTGTAAAACTGAAACTAACATAACACTGTATGTTACTATCCTGGAACTAAACAAATATGTATCAGGGAAAAGCTTCCCTCACTCTTCATCATTCACAGGACAAACCATAGTTCCCTTTGAGTACCATCGCCTTCCACGTGCTGCATAAATGTTAGCTTAGAGTTACTTTTTAGGGGTGTGTATTAGTGTCCTGGTAAGGATAAGAAAACCAAGGCTTAGAACCATAACTTACTCAAGGTCATTCAAGTACTAGGAGGAGATGGACCCAGATCTCCGCCTTCCCTGGCAAGCTTGAACCTTGTTTCATAATTCTCTTCTCTCCCGGTCTTCAGGCGAAGATGCCCATAGCAGAAGCCCTGACAATTTTTTCTTTTTGCTTTTTTGTAATGCAAGGGCTGGCTTATGCTTTGATTACTAAGACATCTACTTCAAAGACCACGCTCTCACCATCTGGAACAAACGCTTGGCTGGCTATAGGCTGGATAAAGAGCCGGGCCACCTCCTCCAACTGAGGCGTCCCTGTTTTAGAGATTGTGGCTGATTTTGATAAGTGACCATTGGGGCCACTTGTCTTTCCCCTTCTCTGTGCTTTAAATTCCCGCCTGTATGTTTTAAGTTCACCAATCAAGAGTGAGCCTAAGAGACCCTCAGCCTCTAACCTTGACCCCAATAAAAACAGAACCCGGGTCCAGCTGGGCTCTCTCTCCACCTGTGACTTCACCGTGTGGCCCCAGGTGTGCTGTGTAATTTCCAGGTCCTGTAAGTAATAATCCTCTCTCTCTCTTTTTTTTTTTTTTTTAAGTTTCCTGATGGTTGTTGCTGAAGGGTGTCTTGCAATCATAATGAGAACCACAAGCGCTGGTCTAGTCAGGACGTTGGTTTGGAACAGGAAGACATCTGCAGGAAGCTCACCCGGACACAGGCGAGTGCCCCCGAAGCATTTCTAGCCCATAGCATTACCGCTGATAGGTTGAGACCTCACACAAAAATGCCCTATAGAGAACCCTGGGGCCTATCCTTGTGTGTCCTTTACCATCTTCCTGAAAGGCCGCGTGATGCTACGCTGGCTCTTGGCTCTCACTGATCCCCTTTCCAGAATGCTCCCTCCCCAGCCCCCACCCCCATTTGTGGACACTTGCCAAATTTCCACCCCTCCTTCATGCCTCATGCAACTCCCACCTCTTCCAGGAAGCCTGACTGGTTATACCGTCGGGGACATCATGACGCTTTGATCGTTTCTACAGTCTACTCTTTGTTCAACTAGTAAGAGTTGTCACTATGCTGTACATTCGGTCTCCAGAGCTTATTCTCCTAGTAATTGGAAGTCTGTGCCCATTGACTGACATCTCCCCATTTCCCCACCTCCCAGCCCCTGGTAACCATCATGCTCCAACCTGTTCCTACAGGACAGGCTTTTTAAAATTCCACATGTAAATGATAGCCTACGGTATATGTCTTTCTCTGTCTGACTTACCTAACTTAGGATAATGTCCGCACATGCCATCCATGTTGCCGCGAATGTCAAGAATGATCTTTTTTAAGGCCAACTAATATTCCACGGTGTGTATATACCACATTTTCCGTATCCACTCACCCACAGTACACACTTAGGTTGTTTCCATGTCTTGGTTTACTGTCAAGAATGCTGCAGTGGCTGCGGGAGCACAAATATCTCTTCAGAATTCTGATTTCATTTCCTCTGGCTGTGTACCCAGAAGTGGGATGGCTAGATCTTAGGGTAGTCTTAATTTCGTGAGGACCTTCCTCCTGTTTTCCGTAGTGGCTGCACCAATTTCCATCCCCACCAAGAGAGTACAGAGGTTCCATTTTCTCTGCGTCCTTGCCAGTGTTTTTTATGTCTTGTCTTTCCCCACTGCCCCAGCTTTGTATAATTGACAAAATTATAAGATATTTAAAGTATATGCGTGATGATTTGATACACATATACATTGTGAAGCGATTGCCCCCATCAAGTTAAGCAGCATATCCATCACCTCAGACAGGGCTTTATGCTAAGTGAAATAAAACATAGACAAATACTCTTTGCTATCCTTCATATGTGGAATCTAAAAAAAAAAAAAAAAGTCGAGCCCATAGAAATAAAGAGTAAAAGGTGGCTGGTAGGGACTGAGGAATAGGAAGAGGTTGGTAAAAGGGTCAAGCTTTCAGGTATAAGATCAATAAGGTCTGAAGATCTATGGTATGACACAGTGACTATAGTTGATAACACTATGTGTATAACTGAAATTTACTAACAGTAGAATTTAAATGTTCTCACCCTCCCAACAAAAAAACAAAACCCCAAACAAAAAACCCCACCTTGATCTTTGAATAAGCCCTAACAAGAACCAGTCGTTGGGAAGGTGACCTAGAGGGAGGCTGGTGACCAGATGCCGGGGACGATGACGTGAGCACACAGGTCCAGGACACTTGTTCTGTGCTAGGTTCTATTCTAAACCCTTTACATGGATTGTAAATTCATTCCTCAGAATAATCCCTTGAGGTAAGAACTATTATTAGCTTCATTTTACAGATGAGGAAACTGAGGCACAGAGAGATTTTATTTTTCTTTTAAAAATTTATCAGATGGTAGCTACAGGTGTGGTGAGGAGAGCGAAACGTTGAATCACTATGTCACACACTTGAAACTAATGTTCATTTTGTGTCGACTATACTGAAAAAAAAAAAAAAAAAACAAACAAGAAAGAAAGAAAGAAAGAAAAAATCTACCCACGATCACACAGCGAATGGCAGATCAGGAGCCAGGAGTCTTGGCTGAGTCCAATCCAAACAGCTGGGGAGCTCCCGTTCCTGCATAGGTTTACTCATTACAGACTAATAATGATAACCGCCACTTACTGGGTACTTAATATGTGCAATATATTAATCTAAGCACTTTAGATGCCTTGTTTCACTTTAATCCTTTCTCCCGAAAAACCCTATGAAACCGGTATTATGACTCACATTTCACAGGTGAGGAAATAGATGTTCAGAGAAAGTTAACTTGCTCAAGGTCACACAGTAAGTAAGATGAGGAGTTGGGACCTGAGCCCAGGTCTGTCCGACTCCAAAGTGCGTGCTCATAACAGTCCCATCCCACTGCCTCTGCTGTCACAAGATCTCAGAATTAGAAGAGCTGCCTTTAGAATCTTCTACTTGATATGGAAGTTGTTCTGAGAATCTTTGACAGAGGATCTTCCCAGCCCAATTTGAATGCTTCCAGGGGTGGGGAGCTCACTCCCTCTTGGGGCAGCCTACCTCTGGTTGCACACAGTCTGACTGCCAAAGAACTCTTTTTTTCCAACAAGCCCAAGAAGTCAGTCTCCCTCAGTGCCCAGAGAGTCCCTTCCAGAACGGCCTCTATCCCTGTCCTTCAGGACAGACTGTGTGTTCCGCCAGCTTTGCCCATGGGAAGATGGAGTCAAATCTCCTGGGCCAGAGAGGGCCTGACTGGCCTAAAGTTGTGCAGTGGGGGTGGGGAACCAGGATGTAGCAGGCATCCCTGGGAAGAGATGTTCTGGATCTTTCATCTTCAGTGGTTTCTGATCTGTCTGGCTGAGCGATTGCCTAGAGCCACTCCTGTTTAACAGTCCTGTAGACTCCGGGCTGGGCTATTGCAGGAGTAAATCACCAGGGCCTGACTTAGCCCCCACCCAGTCTCAGCCCCCCAGGACACATAGCCCCCTGGTCTCCATGGCAACGGGGCCATCTGTTTCACACAGGATCCCAGGCCAGGAGAAGTTCATTCTGTCCCAACTCTGCTAAGTTATGGGTCGTGCAGGAAGAAGAGGGAGAAAGGAGCCTCAAGGGAGGAGGGTGGGCTTTTGTAGTTCCTTGTGATTCCATTTAGAACAAGGCAGTCTGTCAGAGCTGGAAGAGCCCTTAGAGGGCCACTGGCCCAACACCCTCACTATGTACAGAAACTGGCTTGAGAGAGGAAAGTGGTGGTTAGGGACAAAGCCCGGGCTAGCGGGTAACCAATAAACATTTGCTAAATGAATGAATCACAGAATCGTAAAGAGTTGGAGGCAGCCAACAGATGATGCCAAAGTTCTCATCCAGTGCACGCAAGTGTCCAGAAATGATATACCCTACAACAGATGGTCCAAACTGGGCTTGAATGCTTGATCTGTGCTCGATCACTGTCTTAACTGCTTCCATTACCGGACACTTTGAATAGAGAAAGCTTCTACACAGTGAGTGGAAGCCAGAGTTTGGGTCAGTTTACCCCTGGGTTGTGATTCTGTCCTTTGGAGCCACGAAGATTCCAGCCCTTTGTGGATGTTGTCTTGTTTGACTAGCTCTGGGGGCGGGGAGGGGACGTCTGGGGAGGGGACGTCTGAGAAGGGGTGATTCTTCATCTTCTAGGGGTCTCGGGAGTGAAGTAATTGACCAGAGGTTGAGTGAGAGCTAGGTAAGAGTGCCCTGGCCCTTGGGTGAGCTCTTGGGTGGGAGCAGTTGTCTTTTATCTCCTCTGGGTGCTTCCCATTTTCCTCCCATCGGGTGGGCTGGCCCAGCCCATTTCTCGTCTGTACCGTGGAGTTAGTTTCTGAGCTGCCTCTTTGGCTCCCCTCCTGCCTGCCCTGGCCTCCCAGGGACCTACTGTCTCTGTAAGGCAAGAAAGCAGCCTCCCGCCCAACCCCACGTCTTATGAATGGGTGGAGATGGTGTCAGGTCCCAAGTCCCCAACCCAGCCTCTCCCCCCAGTAGCCCCGGCCCCAACTGCATCAGCAGCCTCCCTGATCCCTGGTGTGGAGGCTGAGGACATGCAGAAGGACCAGGAATCTCTCACCTTCCTGCTTAGATGCTCTGTTCTGTAATTTGGGGGGAGCTGTAAGGTCTTCTCAACATCTGTTTCCCTTCTCAGTGCCCCTAGTGCCTTGTCTTTCCTGCAAGAAGCTCCACGTGGGGAAGGGTTTGAGCGGGTGGGCTTTGGGTCACAGTTCCATAGTGGGGGTCGTCTTGGCAGATGGGGACAAAGGAATGAGTGTTTGGGGGTAGGAGGCAGAGTTAGGGCTGAGAAAGGGGCCGCAGAAGGTGATTTTGGGGGACTCTCTTCTGTCCTCTCATCCTACACATCTTAAAATCTGCCCCTCACTCCCACTCTTCCAATTTGGCCAAGAAGTTCAGAAGAGTAACAGACCATCCTTCCTGGGCCTCAAAATAAGCTGAATGCCTTCAGATGGATTGATAACTGGATTGCCTCGGCCTTAACCGGGAGCTTGCTTTCCACCATGGGGCAGTGGTTTAGCCAATCAGTGCAGGCATGCAAATGAGAGAATCCTGAGTAGCCTTTTCCCTGGCCATTCATTGGTGGACTTGCACCCTCAGCTCTATGATTGGTCCATCACAAGACTGAGCTTGGGAGTTCAGGCTGTTCTTTTCTTTAGTAACTGGGCCAGTGGGCAGGGAGAGAACACTAGAGTAGATAATTAGAACACACACACACTTTCAGTTTACTTCGGAATGCATTATATCACAATTTTACGTCCTGTTTGACTTAAAATAATGCAACCATTAGTTGACTTTTGTTAGATGGTGTGGGACATTGGGAGGTTGAGAAGGGCTGACAGGGACAAACATGGGATGGATATGGTAGCTGCCGCTGTCACCCCTACCCAGTCACACTTCCCCACGTTATGTCCTGTCTCCCTTCTGATTGGTGTCAGACCCCTCTCTGTTGCCCCCTCCCTCAGATATGTTCACTGAGACCGCCCCACCATTTAGCACCAGGGCCTCGGGTGTGCGCTGAGTGGGGCTCCGTGTGCACAGACCAGACATGAAGATGGATTGTTCCCCGCAATAAATATCGACCGATTCATAAATCTGGTTGCCAGATTCAATCAAAGTCGCTGCCTGCATAATCCAGGAGCGTAAGACGCCAGCTAATTCTGTGCGGGGCCAGCTGATTCCCAGCGGAAGATGTTGTATAAACGTCAGTGTCTCTTAGCTCCGTGCAACCTGGAGGCTGTGCGTGGGGGACTGAGGAGAGCAGATTTTCCCAGCCCAGGGGCAGGTGATGAAGACAGAGTGAGCCAGGGGACAGAAGGGTCCACAGGGCAGGACGAGCACGGCTTCTCCCTAACCACCCCGTAGCCTCCTTTGCTCGAACCTGTCTCGATAGCAACTGCTGTCAGGCTGAACCTAGGGAATGCTGAACATCTGGACGAAAAGCACAACCAGCCAGCCCATCACTCAGATGTTTCTAAATACCTAGAGCTTTGTACTGGGAAAAAAACAACAACAAGAAAAAAACCCCACCTTGACAATGATGATTTTTCACTTTTCAGCCAGATGTTAGATGTCAGGTAAATACAGCCTTGGGGGCCCTTAATTGCTCTTTCCTAGAACCCCCTCTTATTGACTTGGGGTCCCATAGCCCCTGTGAGGAATTTAATAGAAGGGAGAAGGCAGTTGCTCTTGCTGGCACATTCCTTTTTGGGTGCTTTGGGGCAGTTTCTTCTTACACTGTGGTTGGCTGTGTGGCTGATGTGGCTGAGGTTGTTGGAGGGAGAAATAGAAGGCACTCGCCCCATCTGCCCTCCATCACCCCTCCGGCACTTGGACCCCACCCCCACTCACCTTCGTTCTCACTCATTCCCTCATGAGGCATCCTTTCATTTTCTTGCTTTGTGCGGCCCTTCTGCTCTCATTCTCTTCTGGGCTCAGAGTCAATAATCCAAACTGCTCTCGCCTCCCTGGCCTATTACAGGAGCGACTCCAAGAAACCAGCCCCGCCCTGCCTGACCCTGGACGAGGCTGGGTTCCCTGTGCTCCTGATGGAGGAGAGGCAGGGCCGGGAGGGTACAGGAGCTGGGCGTGGTCAGGCCAGGGGCTTGAGGGGGGAGGCCTGCTGTAGGTACAGCTGCTAAGAATGTGGGCTAGGCTCCTGTCTTCTCATCTGGAAGACAGGGGTAGTAGTCGGGCCTGCCTCACAGGATGGTTGTGGGGTGAAGTCAGTCAGCGTGCAGATGAGCCGGAGCAGTGACTGGGACAGGACACACTGGCATTGGTGGGGACTTCTGCCTCGGGCTGAGTTCTTGGCACCCTACTCTACCAAATGTGTGGAGCACCCAGAGGGCGCAGGTCCCTGGCTGGCGCACGAGGGTGCAAAAGTCAGTCAGAAATAGTCTCCATCATGCTCTTCTGTGATGTCTGTAACGACTGCAGGCAAGGGGCAGAGGGCAGGGCTGAGTCGAATGTTCCAACCATTTGGAGAGTCAAGGAAGGTCTAAAGGAGAGAGGGAGGATGGCCTTTGGCTGGGTCCCTGGAAGGGTTGTCGTTATGACTGGTGTGGGAGGGCACTCGAGGGGGGATACTAGCGTGAGCAAAGGCACGGAGGCAGGAAAGCACAGGGTCTGGAGAACAGAGGACAAGGGAGGGAGCTCGACGGGAAAGGGAAGGTGGTGCTGAATCGTGGAGGCCCTTGACTGCTCCGTGAAGGACTGTGGACAGCAGGGAGCCATCGAAGGCTCTGTGGTGGGGAGAGAATCAGAGCCGTGCGGGACTATGGTCTCTCTGGAGGAGGCGTGACGTCAGGAGAGAAGGGGGCGAGACTGCATCGGGGGCGGGGTGCCCCGGCCCTGAGCGAGGCCCTGTGGAGTGGGGTGGACAGCGACCCCACGTAAAGTGAACGGTGGGTTCCGGAGAGCTAGCACACCCACCGGGAGAAAGAGGATGTGGGCAGCGAGGCGGGACACACCGCCTCTCTCAGGGTGGTTACTCAGTTTCCCTTTGGGGAAGGGGCACAGCGGCCTCTCTCAGAGGTAGGTTGGGGGATTTGGAACAAAACCCTCCTAAATCCACAGAACGTTAGAGCTGGAGGCGCCCAGAGAGACCACGTGATGCAGCCCTTTATTTCGTGGGCGCCCGAATGAGGGGTGGAGGGTAAGGGGCAGAGGAGGAGGAGCCCCCCTCACCCGCTGCTCCCACAGGGGTGGGGGTGCCCAGCCACTTCAATTCCGTTCAAATGAAGCCAGTTCCTCAGAGGCAGGCTGGTCGGTGCCGCCTGGCAGGCCCCAGTGAGGCGCGCGGGAGGGCGAGGTCAGAGCAGCGCTGGCCCCCCCTCCCAAGAGCCCGAGCTGCAGCAGGAGGGAGACCAGTGCTTCCACGTCCACACGTGTGATCCTTGCAGCAAGAATTCCAGCAGCGCGAGGTGCCGCCGCGTTCCAGCAGCTGTGAGATATTCTAGGCAACTCGCACTCTCCGGCTCACCCCCTCTGCCTTCCCGTCAGTCTCTGGCTGCCTGTTGACTCCGCATATCTTTTTCTAAATTTTCCCCTCTCCTTTTCCTCCCTCCCACTCACACCCTCCGTGGCTGCTCGGGAGCCCTCCTGATGGAATAGCCGCGTGGGCCGCTGTGGGGAGGAATGGGCGGCCCTGATGGCCATGATCATTGGGACCCCCCAGCGGAAATTTCCGGCCTGGCCTGGCCTGGCTCCTGCCGCCCCTCCCTTGCACCCTTGCTTGCAGCTGGGTGGTTTTACAGGGGCCTAGGTGTGACATCCTCCTGTCGCCTCCAAACACCCACCCAGATTGTGGCCCAGGTGGTGCTGGCTCCCACCTTCAGAAGGTGAAAGACCCAGGGAGGGAGCACACGTGTGCAGGGACGGCGAGACGCTCCAGGCGTAAAGTGAGCCGGACGAAATCCCTGCCCTCCCAGAGCACGTGTGGGATGGACAGACACACATGTACGTGTTGCACTAGATGGCCAGAGGTATTAAGGAGAAAAGGTGAGGAAGGGGGGTTAGGCCGTGGTGGGGCTGACTGGCAATTCTAACTGGTGTTGCTGGTGGGGGGGACTCTCTGAGAGGGTGATATGCGAGGCAAGACTAGAAGAAAGAGAGCCAACCATGTGATGTCTAGAGGATGTGCAGGCAGAGGGAACTGCAGTTGTAAGGGCCCAGAGGCAGGACTGAGCCTGCAGTGATTGAGGAATGGGGAGGTGGCCCACGCGACCAGGTTGGGGCAAGCAGCGAGGATCGAAGTAGGAAGTGAGGTCATTGAGGTCACAGGGCCTGGGTCATACAGGTCCCTGGCGGCCAGCACAGGACTGTGGGCTTTTCCTCTGGCTGAGCTCCGTTCCCTGGAGAAATCCTCCTAAGACCCCAGCCCTGTAGGAGAGCAACTTCAATGTTCTCCACCAGGAGCCTCCTCCTCCTCCCCCTCCCCTTCTTCCTCCACCCATCCAGAACTTTCTGGGATGGGGTGGGTCCTTCTATGCTCCTGGCGCAGTTTCCCTCTAGTCTACAGGCCTGTTCCGTGGGCATCCAGGTGCCTTGGCCTTGGTGTGGCCGGGCCGTCCACATAGGCAGGGTGAGCCTCTGTGGGGAGAGAAGAAAGGCCAGGTCTCAGGCGAGCATCCGATCTGCAGGTGCTGTGGGCTGGGGTCCACCTTGGCTGGAAGCAAGGTCAGCTGTCTGCCGGCTTGCTTGGACCTGGCGCTTGTGACAGACAGCGTTGTTTTTAGTGAATGAGACGACCCCCCAGTCCTACTTTGACCCCCTCCACCTGGCTCCTTCCCAGCTTGTGGGATTTTCAAAAATAGTATTGGGAAGAGTGTGGGCTCTGAGGCCAGACATCTTGCAGTTCTAGATCTACCATGTGCCTGCTGTGTGATCTTGAAGGGGTTGCTCAGTTTCTCTGCGTCTCGGTTTCTTCATCTGTAGAGTGGGCAGAGTCGAATGGTGCCGCTGTGGGAGGGCTGGATATGATGATTGTGCCTGGCATGTAGCAAGCCCTCGCTGAATCTTGGCTTCTGTTATGAGCACGGCCAGAACAAGGGTAGATCCTGGGATCCTGGCCTCCCTTGGGGGGTTGGGGGGGGCAGAGGCACCAAAGCCACTATTTCTCAGTGCCCAAGGCCCTGCTTGGGGTCCTGGGGGTCTCTGGAGGTGGCTGTGGTTCTAGCACTGCGGGTCATCCCGGGACTGTCATCATAATCATGCCACTCTCTGTGTGGCTTCTGCCTTGTCTCAGGTGCCACTTGCTGGTCCCATTACTTCCTGCTTTTCTCTTTAAGTGCACGGTCTGTGCAAGTTATAAAACATGACCCTCTGCAGGAGAGGGAGGAGAGAGAAATTCACACGAGGGGCCTCAGGAAACGTGGGTTCTCACCCTACCTGTGCTGCGTGGCCTTGGATGGGTCACCTCTCTTCCCTGGGTCCTGAGCAATCGCTTCTGTGAAAGCTCCAGCTTGGCCCAGAGGATCAGGGGGTCCCTCTGGCTGAGAAAAAAAAAATCTATTCTGGGGATCAAAAAATAAATCAAACCCAAGTTCTAGTGCCAAAGTTGAAAGCCTCTCATCTGTGAAAAGAGGGTTTAAATTACCCTGTGTTTAAAAAAGAAGAGAGAGGGGAAAAAAATTAATGGGGCTTAGAATGGAAAGTCCGAGTGCGACCGCTCTGTGGGAAAAGGGGTTGGGGAGGTAGTGTTATTATCTTCAGCATCTGAGCTTTCGGAATCTGTTATCTCTGATTTAAAAAGCTTTGCAGGTGTGGGGAGGGGGTGAGGGAATTCCAGATTAGGTGTTAGAAGGGGAGGAAGTAGGCCCCAGAGTGGGAAACTGGGGAAGATGGGGGGCGGGGGACAGCCGGGGGAATCAGGCCAAATATGGCTGGTCTGAGGGTGGGGGTGGCTTGGAGGCTGGGCTGGTGAGAAATTTTCTCAATCTAGAGAAGGACTAAGGCTTGCTGAAGAAAAGCCTGGCAAATGGTTTTTGCCAGTGAGGTAGCCTCACAGTCTTGATTGGGTCATCAGAATTGGCATTTGCTTCCTTCTATAGAATTTGCTTGAACATTAGTGCCCACCACTGGGATCAAGGTGAGGGCTGGCGTGAAGGATGTTGTGCTCCGTGCAATTTGGGGCCAGGCAAGACCGAGCCAGGCTGTGTGGGGGACAGCCCGGGCAGGCCAGGAGTGAGCCTTTGGTGGTGGCCATGGTGTCATGGTGTCATGGCTCATGGGGCCATCTCGAGTGTTTGGGGGACAAGGGTTGTTAACTAGCTGGAGAGGACCACGAAGGACAAAAATTTGTGGGCAGGGTGTTCCAGGTCGAGGAATGGCATGAGTCAAGGCTCAGAGGTAGGCAAGTGTATGTCTGCTGGAGGAACAGGAAGTGGCCCGATGTCAACCATAGTTTCTAGGCCCGTTGCTCATCCGAGACACCCAGGACCCTCTGACAAGACAGTCTTATGTCTGGGGAACTCCGGCTCGTGTTGGCACAGATCATTGGATCATGGTACACTGAGCCAAGCTGAAAGCCCTGCTCCTGGGAATTGGGAATTTGGACCCAGAACTAGTCGGATGGATGGTGGGGAGGTGAGCAGACAGGAAGCCCATCACGGGGGCAGAGACTGGGGGCAGGCCAGGAACAGCCGCCTGCCGGCTCAGGGTTATGGGGCCCTGAGGAAACAGGAAGAGCTGGCGTGTAACAAAGAGCAGGAGAGGATAGCAGAGGGCAGAGGGAAGCGGATGCACATGCTAGAGACCCCATCCGAGGTGCCCTGCTCTGCTTCCATTACATTCCCTCGAGTTAGTGCCTGCGGGTTTGTATTCCTGGCCCCGGCGAGCCCTGGGTGGCTACAGGACAGAGCATGTGTGCCGGGGAGAGGCGGGTGTCAGAGAGGAGTTTGAGGCTTTGGGCAGGGTTCTGAACGGTGGGCTTCCAGATCCCATGTCACTCCGTAGGTCACACGTGGACGGAGGGTCACAGAAGGCACTTTTCGAGTGCCTCGGAAGGCTGGATGCAGTGGGAAAGGAGGGGATGGACGGACCCTGAAGTGAAGGCCTCAGGGGGCCGATGGAGGGCCTCAAGGGGAGGAGGCAGCTCAGAGGATTGCTAGATGCTCCTTGCAAGGCATGGGCCCAGATCCCCAGCGGATGAAGGAGGTACCTTCTGTCAGATTCCCTAGCATGCTCCTTCTCCCCAGGAATGGCAGTCTTGGGGAACCTGTCCCCAAGCCCACACACCCAGTAACCCCCAGCCATCTACAGGTTCATGCCTGCTGGGCCCAGGCCACAAAAACAAGGCCCCTGCAGCTCCCAGCACGGGGGTATCAAAAGAGCCTGGCATTTGGATTCTGACAGATCTGGGTTCCAACTCTGGCTCATACTTAAAGAGCTGTGTGACTTTGAGCAAACCCCTTAGCCTCTCTGAGCTGCTGGGACCTCATGTATAATTGGGGATCGATAATCCTCCCGCCTAGAGTTGTCCTGAGGATTAAATGAGGCACGAATGTAAGAGGCCCAGCGGGTGACTGGCACGTGTGTACCCCAAATTCCCTTCCCTCCCTCCGCCTTCCTCCTGCAGGGGGTAGGGCTGGTCCTGTCTACACTGCTGTAATCACTGTGCTGTAGGGTCTAAGGTCTCCCCTCTCCAACAAGGGCGCGTCTGGCGCTTCCTGAGTGTTTAATATGTGCTCATCGAATAAATGAATGCATGTAGAAATGATTCCTAGAGATCCCGTTCCTGGAATCCGGAGGCCACCACCTCTTCACCTAACTCTTCCTTCTCTCCACCGTGAGCATCCAGCGTGCAGGGCTGGCTCTCTGCTCGGTCTGGGGAGACCAGTCTGCCGTCTGCTCTAGGCTGGCAGTCCCTGGGGGCTAGACCCAGCTTCCAGCTACCTCTCAACACCCCGTCCAGTGGCCTCTCCCACTGATGTCTGGGTACCCTGTCCCCCCTGCCCTATTCCCACCCCAGGCTTGGCTGAAGCCTCCTGCTTCCCTGATGCTGGGTCCCTCTGAGGCTGTGAGTGGCCCCAAACTTGTCTCCCACCCTATAACTTGACATTAGTCTTGCTGTCTCCGATACCTTATCCTTTCCTCTTCCACCCCCTCAACCCTCTCTCCTCAGTGATAACCACTGTTCAGAGCATGACAGGTGTTCCTCCAGATCTTTTCTATACATAGCTTAAAATCCTTCCCTTAACATAAAATCCAAACTCCATACTCTAGCTGACAAAACCTTTTCTGAGCTGGCCTCTACTTTCCTCTCTGACCTCACTCGGTGCTCCCCTCCTCGCCTCCCCCCACCACACACACACACCAGGCTTCTGTCTGGCTTCCAAACACCAAATAAGCTCCTTCCCACCTCAGGGCCTTTGCACAGGCTGTTCTGTCTGCCAGGAACACTCTTGGCCTTATGGTCACATGACCAGCTCCTCATACTTAAGTTTCCACAAAATGCTACCTTTTTGGAGAAGTCTTCTCTAGAGATGCTCCCTATTTTTTTTTTTCACAGTGTGTATTGTTGTTTAAAATTACATACTGCTGATTTACTCATCTGTGGTCCCTCTCTCCCTCTAGAATGTAAGTTCCATGAGGGGGCTTATTTATTTATTTGTTTTTTTGCCATCCTGTATTCCCTAGTAGCTAGATGAGAAACAGCACACAGTGGTCTGGTAATATCTGTTAAAGGAATGACTCCTTGTGTGTGTGTGTGTGTGTGTGTGTGTGTGTGTGTGTGTGTGTGTGTGTGTTTCATTTAACTAAAGTGGGAACACACTGTAGGGTTTTTTGTTGTTGTTGTTGTTGTTGATTTGCTTCTTTCACTCAGCCATGGGGCAGGGCCTTCTTCTGCCCTCAGCGTTCCCTGTCTGTTTATCTGCCCGTCACCACTAGTCCTCGAGCCCCCGAGCTCCCAAGGCAGGGCTCACCCAGAGAGGGGGGCGAGGGGGAGGCAGGTGGGGGTCTGCCTGTAGCATCTCACGGATCTGGCTTTGGTCCTGCCACACGCTGGCTCCGTGGCCCCAGGCAAGTTCCGGGAAGCTTCTGTTGCCTCAGCTGGGATCCTGATGGCTCCTGCTTTGCTTTCTGGCTGCTGCAGCTGAGTGATAGCCTGTGCTGCAGGCCCGGCCCAGCTGGCTCAGGATACACGGCCGGCAAACCAAACTAGGGTTTCAGCTGGGTCTGCGGCACCGGGCTCTGGCTGCAAACCCAGAGGGGGGCCCTGCCCCTCTACCCCCACAGCCCTGGCCTCTGCCCCCCTCCCCCGACCTCTGCCCCCTGGGCGGGGGCCCCAAGGCCCCGGGTGGAAGCGGAAAGGCTTTCCCTGAGGAGGCCAGACAGCCCCAAGCAGTCAGTCTGGCCCGCTCTGCAGCATCTGCCCCTCTGCTGGGAAAGCAAAGAACAAAAACAAACCTTGCTGTCATCATGCAATTAAGTGGAAATCAAATAATCCCAAGAACAGAAAAGCCAATTAATAAAGGAGCAACGAAAACTAACAGAACCCCGGGGGCTGCGGGGAAATGTGGCACAAACACAAACAGACTGGACGCGGGAGGCTCTCGGGAGCTAGCTGGGCTCTGGGCTGTGGCCCGGGGTGGGGGTGCGGTCTGAAGGTGCCTTGCCACGGGGGACCCCCTGGGGCACAGCCCAGTCCAGGGGGGCTGCCTGACTTGCTGAGGAGACGTGGTCTCTGCCCTGGAGGTTAGGGATTCGAGTTTTTCAAGCGGCTGTTGAAACCCAGTGCGAAGTATTTTTACACATTAATTCCCCAAAAGTTATTACCTTGAACTTGACCATCTCCTTCGGCATAAAACCCAACAAAGTGCTCCCTCCCGTGGCTCGCAGACCCTACTCAATGAGGCCCCCATTGCCTCTCCAAAGTCCTCACCCTACAACTTGCTTCCTTCTACCATCCTGGTCTCCCTCACGCTCTTTAAGCACTGCAGGCACACTCATGCCCCAGGGTCTTTGCACTTACTGTTTCTGCCTGCCTGGAGCCTGCTTCCCCTGGACTTTCACAGGCCTTGCTCCACTCACTTCATTTTGCTCCAATGTCACCTCATCCGAGAGGCTTTTCTTGAACTGCTTTTCCCAAAATAGCACCGTTCCCCAGCCTTCAGTCCTCATTCCCTTTCCCTGCTAACCGTCCTCCGTAACAATTATTCTCACCTCCTGAGGTTTTGTGTGTTGATTTGGTTCTTTCTCTTGCTTTCTCCCCGGCATTTAGACCAGCCTAGAGTAGGTATCTCACGCATAGGTGTTGAATGAATGACAGCAGTGAAACACAGGGGGGTGAAGTCACCAGCATTAAGTGGCAGACCTCCTCACCTGCTAGCCCGGACCCTTTTGCCCTCATTACCTGGCGGTCCAGGCTTCTGTGGCTCCTGGCGGGATGCAGGCATACAGGGACCTCCCTGAGACGTGGGGATATGATGGCAGAGGCAAGAGGGAAATGACACAATGGGAGGGGGATCTCCGGGGGCCTCTAGTGCCTCCAGAAGGAACTCAGACCTGTGACACCTCGGTTTCAACCCAGTGAGACCCGCTTCAGACTTCTGACCTCCAGAACTGTAGAATATTAAATCCGTATTGGTGAAGTCGCCAGGTGTGTGGTCATTCGTTACGGCAGTCACAGGAAGCTAATACACATCATGTCTGGAAGCTGCCAGGTCTCAGGGCGGGCGCCTGAGCAGAGGGGGTGGCTGGGCCTGGGGACGGCACTGGGCACAGGCCTTCAGTAAACCCGAGCCCCTCAGGGCTGGGAGGTGGCACCTGGGGGAAGGGGCTGGCCTGTGGGCTGGGCTGGGGGAAGGCAGGCAGGAGGAGGTCTCGAGCCCGTGTCCTTGGTGGCTGTGGTGGGGGCTGGGGTGGAGAGGTTTCTCCAGAGCACCTTGAAGCCGCACGCTGGTCCCCCAGTCCCTCGGTCATTGCAGGGCGCTCTGTCCCGATCCCAGCCCCCTCCGTGCTCCCTTTGGCTCACAATTAAGCACACACATACCCTGGTGGGTTCCAAGCGTGGTGGACCTCTGCCCCTGACCTGAGTGAGGCCGGGGGATGGGCTGGAAAGGGAGGCCAGCTAGGAAGCGAGGTGCGGAGCAGTGAGGACAGACAGATCTGTCCCTGCAAATGTCGCTTCCCAGTCTGGGGCAGAATGCCTCCCAGGAGGCCCTTTAGAGGCTGTCAGGATGGCGGGGAAAGCCTGACCTGAAGGATCACATACAGACACCTCCCGGTGTGCAGGGGCAGGGGGGGCTCAGGCCCCGGATGTGGACAGGCTGGAACCCCACGCGTGGCCCTGCTCACACTCACTAGGTGTCCCAGGGCACATTTGTTGCCAGAGCCCTCTTGGCTTCTGGCTTCAGTTCTTGCCACATCCATAAAATGGGGACAGTGACTCGGGTCCACATTCCTTACCTGGAATTCAGGGAGCCAACCGTTCCTGAAAACTGAGCTGTTTCTCGAAACTCATTTGGTGACAGACTTGCTAGTGAATTGACACGAGGCTACAAACATGGGGTTTACTTACTTTGCTTGATGTGAAGCGTCACGAGTCTCACTGCAGATACGTTAATGTATTTGATGATGGGATGCACCCCCGGAGGCTTTATCAAATAAACATTTTATGTACTGAATGACTTTTCAAACATCTGGTTCCCAGGGTTTTTGAAGACGATTTGGACCCATTTCCTCCACGCTGTGGGGTTGAAGGGACGCAGTCTTCTTGGGGCTCCTGGGACGCTGCAGGCGCTCGACAGATGTTCAGATGACCCCTGTAAGGGGGCGGTAGTGTTCTCATTCTACACATCGGGAAACAGAGGCTCAGAGAGGCTAAGTGACTTTTGCAGGGGCATCTAGCCGCTCAGAGACAGAGCAGCACTCAAACACAAAATTCCTGGGCTCAGTCACTATGTCACTGAATTAGAATGTTCACCGTCAGGTGACACGTTCTTCCGAGAGTTGATCCGGGATGAATTCTAGCCCATGACTTCTGTCCTGTGCACCCCCCACTTTGGTCCTGCTGGTGGGAGTTCTCGGCTCCTCCTTTCTGACCAAGGAGAGGTTGGGAACCCATAACTTCCACATTCCTGGATGACCTGTGTGCGGAGAGCTCTTTTGAATGCACTGGGAACCTGCTCAGTCACCCATGACCCTTCTCTCCGTGGCTGCTT
>CM053619.1:15955595-15985968 GCA_028646535.1 Procyon lotor | reverse complement strand
CCGCCTTTTCTCCGGAGGCGGAGGCCTGAGGCTTGCCCCACCCACGAGCCAATCAGGGCAATCCCGGAGGAGGTACCTCTTTGTAAGGGCACTTTCTGGGTCAGCACCTCCGCAGCACCAGAGGGTCCGGAGGGATGTGAATGTCAGAGGGGTGGCAGGCCTGTGGCCCAGTTCAGCCATGTTTTGATCTCATGTCATTTCATGTGTCCACAGTGTGCGTGTGCGTGTGCGTGTGCACGCACGAGGACGAGACACAGAGCCAGCAACTAGGCGCTCTCTCTTCTCCAGGAGCTGCTGCTCCGGTCCGGTCCGGTCACCCCCATTTATTTAAGAAAATCCGACACAGTGGTGGGTAGAACCCAAGAGAGAAGTGGCTGTGGGCTGGGAGGGTAGGGGAGACGCCCGGCGCCTTGCTGCCTTGGTCTGTCCCTAGGTCCTCCACAGTATGTCTCCTGGTGCCCTCTCCCCCTCCCACCAGATTCCGCTTCCTGGGGGGATGGGTGGCTGGCTGCCCCTGCGGAGAGGAAGGCGTGGTCAGCAGAGCAGGAGGGGTGGGGCTAAGGCGCAGTGTTGACCTCGCTGTGGGCTCAGCAGGGGGACCCGGCCTCCCTGGGCTGCCCGGACCACGGTGCTGGGGTGTGGTTTGCGAGGGGCAGGCCCAGGGCTCCTCCCCACTGAGGCCCCTGCCCACAGCTGGTGGGGACAGAGGAGGGAGTCCTGAGATCTCAGGAACGTGCCTGGCCTGGCCCAAGACCCCTCTGTAGGGTCAGCTCCCAGGTCCTGGGAAGGGACCGGGGGGGGGGGCACCCGGAAGCCAGCAGATGCGACAAGTGTCCCCCCACCGATAGTTTGTCCACAGCAAGATCCTTGGCAGGGCAGGCTGCCACCGCCTCCCCACCCTGCAGGACAGAAATCCCTGAATAGTGGTTTGAGAAAAGTCTTTGTGCAGCTTGTGACACAAGACCCCCCTGAAAGCCCCCCAACACAGGGGGAAGACAGGGGATATGGGGGGCAGGGGCACAGTGTGGGCCCACCTCACCCCAAGCTTGGCCTCCATGCCTCACTTTTGGGGCAGGGGGTCGTCTAAGATGGGAGGAGGTCCGGGAAGGGGAGAACAAGGGCTGGGATTGCTTTCCTCCTCAAAGCTCCTGAGGAAGGAGCCCTCCACCTTGGGTGGCAGAACCGAGTATGGGATGCGGTGGTGGGAAGGACCCCGTGGGGTAGGCGGCCGCCCAGCACGGAGCAAAGCTGCAGGGACAGGGAGTACAAAATCCATGTCGGCCGGCCTGCGTCAGTGTGAGCGGGGGTCCCAGCCGCGTCCCCCACAGAGCCCACCCCCTGGGGGGACGGCGCCTCTACGCAATCTCTTTGATTCTGCGCATGTAATTGTGCAGGTCTGGGGGCGCCGGGGGCCGCGTGGTACCCGCCACATCCGGGCAGCCCCAGCCCAAGTCCTCTTCGTCGTCCTCGTCCTCCTCGCCGGCGGGCACGGAGTCATAGGCCAGGTCCTCCGTGGGCAGCGTGGTGAAGGTGGTAAACTTGACCCGCTTGCGCTTGGAGGTGGGCGAGCTGGCAGGGTCCTCGGCCTGGTCGCGGGCCGAGCCGCCCGAGGAGCCGTCGCCCCGCCCGTGCACCTGGCTCTGCACGCTGGTCTGGGAGCTGCCGCTGCTGTGGTGGTCGCCGTGGCAGCAGGCGGGCACGGTCTCCAGCGGGTTGCCCGCAGGCGGGGACAGCTCCCCCTGCACCCGCAGCGGCTGCCCGTTGCCCAGGAACACCCAGTGGTGAGAGTGGTCCATGCTGGTCTGGCCCTCGGGTGGGATGCGCTTGTGCCGGTAGCGCAGCACGAAGACGATGCAGTTGATGAGGAAGACGAGGATGGCGAGGCAGAAGACGCCCAGCAGCGCGTACATGCCGATCTCCAGGTCCGTCAGCCCGCGCGGCATCTGCAGGAAGCCGGTGGGCAGCGGCAGGAAGTCTTCCGTGGGCGGCACGGCGCTGGCCGTGCCCAGGCCCGGGGCCTCGGCGGCCGGCACCGCCGTGCCCGGGGGGCCGGCTCCCCGGGCCTCGTCCTCGCCGCCCCCGGGGCCGGGCTGGCTGGGCCCCGGGTAGTCGTAAGTGGGGTCCTCCTCATCCCGCCCAAAGCGCACCCGCAGGCCCACGGGGGTCGTGGCCAGCACGCTCCTGCGTTTGGTTTTCTGGCAGCTCTCGGCGATGGTGAGCTCTGCGCGCAGCAGTTCCCCGGCCCCCTCGGCCTCCGCCACCACCAGCGGGAAGGCCCGGTCCTGGGTCACCGTGGCCACCCGCTCGTCCAGGCTGCTCACCAGCAGCCCGTAGTCCCGGGGGCTGTAGAGGGAGAGGGGGGCTGTGGTGCCATCGCTGTAGGAGAGCCAGAGACTTAGGAGGGCTTCCTGGAGGAGGAAAAGGTGGAGGAGAAGCGGCAGGAGTCAGAGAGCTAGTCTGCTAGGTGCTGAGCAGATGCTGTGCTCTGAGGACAGGGGCTGTGGTCCTGTGGCTCCCGACTGTGGTACTGTCCCCAGCAGGTGGCAGGGGCTTGGGAACAACCGTGGGAGCAGGACGTCCTCCTCTGGAGCTTGTGGGCAGGGAAGGGGCACATGACTGCCCTAAGAATTTCCTTGTCCACTCACCCTTCTCCCCTTGGTGAGCTGAACGTATGTTCTGCCCTGGGTCTACCTCGAGCCCCTTTGGCTGCTGGAGTAACCCCATTTATCTCCACGCCTGACCTTGGGATCATCCCCATTAGACACGTGGAGACTGAGAGCACATACCCACCCCAGCCTTCTCCTCTGGTAAACATTCTGAGAACTGCTTTCCCTACAGATGAGGAAGCAGGGCCCTGCAAGAAGGGACTGGCCTGGGGTCATGGAGCAAGTGAGGGGCAGGGGGACTCCTGGCTCAGTGCTCAACACCTGCCTTCTTGCTCCCCGTGCCCCTGCCTGTCACCTTCCCACCTCTGTCGTGTGCCCTGGTGCGTCTGTTGGGGCTCCAGAAATAGGTGGGGCTGATTCCTAGGGGTGGAGGCAGAGGTGATGAGCCATCTGAGAATCGGGAGGGGGAGCCCTCAGCGGGAACATCTCGGGGTGGCAGGTGCCAGAAGCGAGACCTTGGCCGGACTCCCCGTGTGGATGGCAGAGGAATGGGCTGGGCTAGGTGTGCTGGGCACCAAGGGTAGCAGATCTTCCATTAAACCCAAATCTGGGGGACTTGTGGCACAAAGACAAACTGGGGTTTCCTTCCACACCTCAAGCCCCCCGGCTGGCGGGCTGGGCATCCTGTTACCTGCTTGAGGAAGCTGAGGGTCTGTTGGGCGGCCGTGGTGGCCAGGATGGTGTGGCTGCTCCCTGGGCTGGGCCGCAGGGAGAGGGCGAGGCTGGCCACGACCTGGGCCTGCAGCTGTGTGATGCTGACCTTCTCCTCCGTCACCGTTAGCAGCGTCTCCCCAAGCACAGACTCGGTCAGTGGGGACACCACCTGAGGCAGAGGGGACAGGGGTGGGCCAAGGCCAGGAAAGCAGCACCCCCAAGGTTCCCAGCCACGGAGGAATCCCAGCGCTGCTGGAAGAGAGGCCCGGAGCACGGGGCGCTGGGAGCACGGACTCTTGGGCCCTGCTTTGGGGTGTAGCTGGAAACCAGGGTCCAGAGGCCAAGTGAGGTTCAGGGGCTCGCAGGAGCCAGGTAGGAACATGGATGAGAGAGGTGGGCAGATTCTAGGGTAAACAACAGCCCCACACAGTAATAAATAGCGATTGATGTTAGGCCTCAGCATCAGGGAGACAAAGGAGTGGTGGGGCCCGTGGAAAATAGAACTCGTGCTCGTGCAGTATTGGCTCCAGCCAGTTACTGCCAGCTAGGAATGTAGGCCCAGGGTTGCCAGATTCATATTTTGTAAAACCAGAAGTCTGGATCTTTAAAAACACAAGAGCTCCCAATGTTTCAATGTCGAATCAGTCGCTTTGCAGATAAACACATCTGCAGGCGGATTCTAGCCAGTGGGTCACACTATTCACTGTCTCTTAGAGGGATGATTTCTACCCAGGCACCCAGCTGTAGAGGAGGAGGGTCAGACTTGTGTTCCTAGGTCCCCGAATTCCCTTTCCTGAGCCACCTGCTCTCAGGGACCACACCAAGACATACGGGGGAATGTCCTCCAAGGGGAAGTAAAAAGATCTTAGCCTCTGATGGTGGGGTTTCAGGTGGTGGGGCAGGGTGAGGGGCAGAGAGTATGTTCTGGGGGGCTGCCGGGGTTGATCCCAGAGGCCGAGGCCCTAGAATCCCTGTCCCAGGAACGTCTGTGTTCTCTGCCCACACAGTGCCACTGTGCCTACCTTGAAGGGGGTGGTGCCCGGCTCCAGGCCCGCCAGTGTGCTGCTGTCCACCATGCGTGCCACTCGGGGGTCCCCCACCCTCATGAAGTCGCTGACCAGGTCGGTGACCTCCACCAGCCAGTCCGGGCCCAGCATCGGGACCACCTGGCCGGCGCCCTCGGATGACGTCGTGTGGAACTGGGTAAAGACCTGCAGGGTGGTGTGCTGGTACTGCAAGGTGCAGCCGCGGCTGGCGCTCTGCCGCCGCTCCTCCTCCTCGTCGTCCTCGTCCTCGCTCTCCCGCGCGGACCTGGGGGAGGGAGGCGGGGGATCAGGGCTCCTTGCCGGCCTCCCACAGGCACAAGTCACTCCCTCACCCTCCCTGCAGGCTCCTCCCCGGCTCCCGTGGGGGGGCGCTGGGCACACGGCCAGCCTCCCCCCACTCCACCCCCGACCCCACTCCTTCTGTCTCGGACCAGCTGGGAGCCAGGAGTCCCCAGCCTTTTCTCTCCTGGAAAGGTACCTTCCTGCCCCTCCCTTGGCCCGCTCGGCCTCTGCAGGGCTTCACCCCTGCCTGGAAATTAGCGGTGTCGGATCCTGACAAGCCCTGTCTCTTTCTCAGCACTGAGCATGTGCCTGGCCCTCTCCTCCGCTCTAAACCGGAGCGAAGGCACTCCTTGCTCAGAGCGCCAGACTACTCAGCTGCGGGGGGTGCCCTTACAGCTGGGTGTGAGCAGAACTTGCAAGTGATGAGCTTGGAGATTTGGCTGAGGAGATTCCCAAGCAGCGTGTGGAATGCGTGGCCTGGATCCTCCTGCTGCTTATAGGAAAACCCAAGAGGAGAGAGGTAAACTGAGGGAAACACCAGTAAGCAAAAGGAAGGCGGGACTGGACGATCCGGGAAATTCAGCCTATCTAGGTTGCCCAAGATGCTAAAAGCAGGAAATTCGTGGTCCGGAGAGCATGCTCTGGAGAGAGCGAGCCAAGGATGTGGCTAGCGTTTTGCTAGCTGTGGAAGGATCAAGAAACCAGAATATCCATCCCAGCGGGCTCTTGTACCTGGGTTAACCCATCCTCACAACCATGCTGAGGTACGTGCTAATGTGCCCATTTTGCAGATGAAGAAACGAGGTGCACAGAGAGGTTGTGTAAGTGGTCCAAGGTTGCCCAGCTAGGAAACAGCAGTCAGGATTTAAACCCAGCCTGTCTCGCTTCAGAGTTTACTACACCCTCATGGACCCAAAGGCAGCCCGGGAGCTGGTCCCAGGGCAGAATCACAGATTCTGGGTCAGATCACTGGGTCAGAATCCGCACTTTAAATGGCTCTTCAGGTGACCAGGTGCACATTCAAGTTTGAGAGGCTCTGATCCACACAGCCTGGCTTTTCCTGATCTCTGCAGAATTGAACTGAGCCCGGCTCTCCCTTGGCCTCCGGCTTCTCCCCCAGCCCAGCCCCTCCCCACTTCATTGCCCGCCCCTCTTCCTCTCTCTGCCCTGCTGGCTCTTCCCTCCAGCAGCAGTGGGGGGCGAGTGGAGTACCTGCCCCTGAGATGCACACTCAGGTGTGTGAAGTGCCCCCCAGCAGGGGAGCCTGGTGTGAGTCACTGCGTGGCTGGGCTGCTGCACTCACGAGTGTGCCCTTGGTGTGCAGAGGCTGAGGCACCCATCGACAGGCTTCGTCTTTGGCTTGGCTGCTCTCTCACTTGTCTTCCCAGCCAACTCCTTTCCACTCATTCTCTAAGACTTAGCCAAGAGTCACCTCTTCCAGGAAGCCTGCCTTGACTTATCCTAGAGGAAGAGGCGGTTCTCTCCTCTGTGCCCTGTGATTCCCAGCACAGAGGGCTTCCTGTGTCCACCATGTCCTGTGGCATGTACAGGACAGCCTCCCTGCAGGACCCAGAGCTTGGCTGGGCAGGTACCAGCCACACTCACCCCATGTCTCAAGCACCCATCAGTGCCTAGCACACAGTAGCTGCTCAATAAAAGTTTGTTGACTACCCAGCCGGCCAGCAGCCTGTATACACCCAGGGCCTTATACACATACTTGGATCAGACCCTGTGCCAGGGCCGCGTCCACCTGTGAGTATCCCGAGGATCCAGTGGCCGTACCTCCGGTCGGGGAGGATAGGCACCCTCCAGCCCTTCACTTGGCTGAGGCGTGCATCCGAGAGCTCGATGTGCAGGGGCAGCTTGGGGACCCAGACTGTCATTTCCAGGGGGGCATTGAGGATGTCATAGCGGAAGGTGACCCTGGCGTTCATGGACCCGCGTGACTCCTTTCCACTCACAAACACGTAGTCGCAGCTGCTGGATACCTGGGGAGGGGGAAGGAGGGAGGTGTCAGCTTCGGGTGTCCCTGTTTCCACTATTTCTTCACAGATCATCTTTCAGTGGCTCCAAGGGAGATTTTTGCTCCCTGGCAAGGGGCCAACATGCACCTGCCTTTACAGGAGGCTGCTTGTGATGGGGCAGACCACACCTCAGAGGAGCCTTCAGGCTGAGGGCCCCCCGGGCTGGCTCCCCTTCCCATAAAGACTGCCCGTGCCCTGGCGTGGGTGTCTTTTGGTGGCGCCCTCCAGGGTAGAGAGGGGCGTGTCCCGAACCCTTGATTCCTCCATGGCCCATCTGGCCCTGCGGCCACAGGCAGATAAGCAGCTGGTTAATTTCAAGGGCGGGGACTGTTCTAGCGGGGGTGGGGGGCTGGGGGTGGAGGTAGGGGATGGGGAGAGGGGAAGTCAGGACAGACAGGTAGCGGGCTGCCACCAGTGGGTGCAGCTTGTACAAATGCATGCCCACCAGGACCCCGACTTATGTTCCCAGAGGTTCCTTGGATGGGCATGTGCCTGCCGGACACCTGTGCCAGTCCTCAGGACAGATGTAGGTGGGTGTATACGTCAAGTGTGCCCAGTATGTACCTAGCACACTCTGGGTGAGTCTCGTGTGCAATGCATCGAGGTGTTCCTGCCGGTACACGCCCATGGGTGCACACCCTCGCATTTGGGGAGCATCTGAGCACGTGGCTGGTGGGCTCATGACATTCTGAAGGCTCTGGGGGGAGGGGGCAGGGAAGGTGCCAGGACTGGGGCTCAGCTCTCCTGAGCCCCTGGCTGTTCCCAAACTCCTGCTAGCTCCCTTAATCATCTCAGGTGGGGGTGGTAGGATGTGGGACAGCAGTCCTGCCAGAAATGCTCATTTCCCACTTCAGAAGGCAGAGAGCTCCAGCTGAAGGCTGGCAAATTTCACTCCGAGTCTTGGCAAACTCCATAAAGAACCCGAGTGTATTTCATTGAGAGTGGAAACAAATTCCATTTCGGATCTTTGCGAATTCCCTTCGGGATCTAAGCAGTCAGGACTTTGTTCCGGTTCTTTCTGCAGCCAGAGTGGGGGATCTCGGGGGCAGAGGCAGGTGCTGGATGAGGGCCTCTGAGAGCAGTTCCGTTTTTTCTCCCGTCCCAGCCTGCCAGCCCCGGAAAGCGCCACGGGCCTGGGCAAGGTTTCTACTCCTCAGGGGCAGGGGTGCGGCACCAAAGCCATCTGCCCTGGCTCACTCGGGGGGCATTCTTCCTGGAT
Organism: Procyon lotor; assembly: GCA_028646535.1. Taxonomy (NCBI): domain Eukaryota; kingdom Metazoa; phylum Chordata; class Mammalia; order Carnivora; family Procyonidae; genus Procyon; species Procyon lotor. The sequence continues at coordinate 15,978,077 of CM053619.1, read as the reverse complement.
GTGGGGGGGATGAGGTGAGGCTCCAGCTTCCCAGACCTGGAGGGATCTGGGGCAGAGTGTGGAGAGACAGAGCATATACACTCCAGCCCTAGTAAGCCAGAGGGAGAAGGACACCCACGGCCCACTCCTCCCGCTCTCCTTCGGCATGAGCTATTTACAGGCTCAGGGAACAGATTCCCTCGTCTGATCATCTGATCTGGGCACCTGCTGGAGGCTGGCCCGATAAACAGCTCGCCCACCACACCAACACCAGGATTGCCACTCTCCTGTGCCGCTGCCTGTCCCACTGCCTGTGACTGCTGTGGGAAGGGGCAAATCTGGAGGCCCTCCTGGGGAGGTGGCAAACTGGGTGGGTCACTTGAGTCAGACGGCTGTCCTGTTTGTTGGGCCGTGTGGGGAGGGAGCTGTGGGAGGCCTGCAGGAGTTGGAGGATTTGGGGGTGTGTGTGCCCTGAGTGGGTCTTTCCTTACACTACGTTCACTGCTGGCCTAACTCACATGCTTCTGGGGCTTCCTCTCTGAGCTGAATCTCCTCCATCCGGGCACCAGCACCTGGGTTCAGGGCGTGTCCTTGAGGGGCCCCCTTCCCACCCCTGTTGCCTTGCCTGGCGTCTGTCCCGGCAGGGGCTCAGTCATCACTTGCTGCAATGGACTGAGCGCAGGCTGTCGACACTGCCTGCTCCCCTCTGACTGCCAGATGGTCTCCCTTCATATTCCTGCAGGAAGCCCTCCAGGACCCGCGGTACCCAGGCTTTTCCTCACCCCCACTGGCCACGGATGCCTGAAGCTATTCCTGACACCCCAACTCCAGTTTCTCCTCCTCTTGCCTGCCACGGGGAGCTGCTTGGGATGCGAATTCCCCTCTGGCTTGGGGTTCTGCTCCCCCTGAAGGTCTGAGGCCTTTTTCCCAGGGAGGCCCCCACCTCCAGGAAGCCCACCTTGATGATGTCCTCATTGTCAGATTCGCATTCCACCAGGGCAGAGACATCTAGGACGAGACCAGTCACCTCAATGGCGATGACCTTGACCGGGATGGCCACCGTCCTGCCCGTCAGGATAGCCGTGTTGATGATCTCGGTGTCCTGCAGGGAGGGTGGGGCCCTGCTGAGCGGGGGCACTTGTGGCCCTCCGCTCTCCCAGGACACGCCAGCCGCGGCCCAGGCCCCTGGCTGCCCTAACCCTCAATGGCACGGCCTTCCCCTGGGGACACCCGCACACGTATGCGGAGACGTGCACCCACCCAGGCTCTCTTGTCTTCTCAGATGCTCTGCTCACTTGGCCTCCAGCAGTAGCCTTCTGGTCTACCTCACTCTGCTGCCAAGAAACAGCCCTTCCCCGGTTCCTCAACCATCTTCTCTTTGAAATCTTATATGCTCCTCAGAGTCACATCCAACACATCTGTCTGGCCATTCCAGGTGCCCCGGGGCTGTTTGCAGACGTTCCAGCCTTACAACCCCATGGCACCCTTCCCACATCTACTGCGCCTTAGAACATTTCCATCCCCACACCTTTGCCCACAGGATCCCTGCCTAGAGCGCTCTCCTTACTGTTTCTGATTACATGAGCCCTTTCCTTCCACGTGTCCTTCAAGGCTCAAATGCATGACCCCCTCCTCCAGGAAGCCTCCCCTGAGTGGCCTCTCCATGGGTGACTTCTCCCACCTCTGGCCCCCTGAGGACCAGGCACAGAGTGCCACCTGCCTCCAGTGAGTGCGCGCGCGCGCGCACACACACACACACACCCCTCCACTCAAGGGCACACCTGGGTGCAGGCCCATGCATACACACGCACTGATCCATCTGCACGCTCGGCCGGGCACATGCTGGTCATGCACAGGCACCCATGGTGGACACATGCATCCACGGGCCTGGCCGCTGCCCCGCTCACCATGGCCAGGGGCAGGATGGCCTGCACATCCCGCTGGATGACCGTGAGCTCGGTGACCGCCCGCTCCGGGTCAGGCAGGGCGCTGTGGCCGCGGTAGTCGACGTGCCACATGATTCTTCGCTTGACCGACTGGCTGGTGAAGTTCTCCATCTCAAAGTCCAGCTGCAGGATCTCCAGGGGCCCCTGGCTTTCCCTGCAGAGTCAGGGCAGGAAGCAGAGCCCGGGAGGAAGGGCTTTGAGTGGCCCAGGAGCTCTGAAATCCCTGGTGGGGGCCCCAGCCCTCCCTGGCGGCCTATCTGCTGGGGCCTTCAGAGCCTTCTCCGGGCACCCGAGGTGCCCCAGCCTGGACTTCAGAGTCCCCAGCACCGGAACCCCGGCCTTTCTGCCAGCCTGGCTTCCTCCATCAAGTATCCCCCAACCCCTTCTCGGTGCCGTCCTGCAAGGAGGGGGGCAGAGGTGCTTACCAGGGGGGCAGCGGGGTGCCCTGAGCCCAGGCCACATCCACGGTGGCTGTTGAGTGCTTTGCCCCAGTCAGCAGCTCCGAGGTCACGTGCCACTGGCCACTCCGTGACTTGGTGCCCAAAAGGGTCACACCCTTCTTGGCCTTCACCCTGGGACAAAGTGGAAAAAAGGAGAGGGAGACGGTTAGCCTAGGGCCCAGTGGCTGCCTACGTGGCCACTCCCCACACCTCCGCCCCAGGGTAGGGCTGGGAGTAGAGGGAGCAGGTGACTAAATTACCCCAGTAAATTATCCTGGACCGTAGTTTTAAGTCAACCCTTGCAACTAGGTCTGGCCACCCTCCTCTGGGCACTGAGCACATGGGTGTTGTGGCCTATGCGAAATACAGCACTTCAGCTGTGCTCTGATTAACACTGACTAAAGCAGAACGGTGACCACCTCCTGAATTCTACATATCCTACTCCTATTAATGCAGCCCAAGATCTGTGATGACTGATTTAAATCATATTCATATTCAGGTATCAATGAATCAGGTTTATCTCTTTCAGGAAAATCTGAACTTTAAGGTGGCACCCTCAGGAGAGAGGACAATATGTAACTCAAAGAAACTGGAGGTTAGTGGCAATGTTTTGGGTCCTATGCATAACGCCTGGGGTGGGAGGAATATTTTGGTGGGGCCCTTGATACGACCGACTTAAGGTATTTCTGAATTTGTAAACTGTATCCTGTCCAGGGTGTAGAAAAGGCTGGGACTCCTGGAAATCTTTTTCTCCCAACTCCAGAAATGGGCAAATGTCCTGACACATGGACAGACTCCTGATCATCTTTTGGTTCCCAGCCAATGGGCTGCTCTCTGATCTCCATTTCTTCTCTTTGGCTTTGGTCTCCCCATCTGTAAAATGGGAGAGTTGCACCAGCTCACGTCTATGGGCCCTTCCAATCCCATTCTATCATTCTCAATACCAATGCTTGTGAAACTGACATTTCTCCTTGGCCATTTCCATGAGCAGCAGAGATCGGGCAGAAATTTTTGCTGTCATCAAGCTGGTGAGAACACTGAGGCTCAAGTAAATAAGGTGCCTTCCTGAGGTTGCTCAAGCGATAAATGGGAGAGATAGGATTAGGATGCTGGCCAGGCAGGCCTGGGCTTGCCCGGACAAAGGGGTGAGCCATGCACTTGACCTCGGAAGGGAAGGCAGACCCCTGGACCCACAGGCCCCCTACCTGAGTGTGAAATGCTCCACGCTGGGGCTGGAGGGAGAGGAGGAGTTGGGAGCCAGGTAGAGGAGGATGCTGAGCACCTCCCCAGGCTTGAGGGGCCGATCTGGCAGGCGGATCATCAGGTTGCTGTCCAGCCGGTGCTCCTGCAGGGTCCTCCTGGGGGGCGGGCGGAACAGGCTGATGCTCCCGATGCGCAGCAGTGGGTGCTGGGTGGGGCTCTCTGCACGGGCGCCGGTCCCCGGCCCGGCTCCCCGACGCGTGCCCCCGCAGCCCCCCGACGCGTCAGGGGCGTGGAGGGTGTAGTAGAGCTCGGCCTGCTGACTCTCCCCCGCAGCCTCGGGGTCCAGCCCGTCCGGAGACTTACGGCGGGCAGCGGGTGGTGCAGCGGGGGCAGGGGGCCCGAACCAGGCCAAGGGCAGCTCGGCCCGCACCAGGCAGGTGGCCAGGCCCCCGCTGAGGCGGCAGGAGCTCTTGACCTCCCGGGCGTCCCGGAAGGCGTGCAGGCGGACACAGGGCAGCCGCTCAGTGATGCCGAAGTCGTCCCAGTCGCGGCCGGCCACGTAGAACAGCACCTGGGCCACTGGCTGTGACGCGGGCACGCGGGCGCGGACGATGAAGGCCCGCACCTTCCAGTTGACGGTCAGGCGCTCGGGAATGTCCAGGGTGCTGGACGGCTGCAGCAGCTCCCGGGCCACCACCTGGCTGGTGCTGAAGGGCCCCAGGGAGACGTTGAGGACCGGCAGCTCCTTGGTCTGGAACACCACGAAGGGCTCGGAGCGCTGCAGGGAGCCGTTGGCAACCCCAGGTGGCGGGGGCCGCGCGTCCCGCAGGAAGAAGGCCAGCCGAGTCCTCGACAGGCGGTAGCTGACCGGCAGTACTGGGCTGGCCTGCGGCCCCGGGGGGCTGGGGCTGGCTGGGTGGGAGTGGCCGGAGGCTGGGGACAGACAGAGGCAAGAGCCCAAAGCGGTCAGCAGAGACTGTGCTGGGATGGCAGGGCACCCCAACGTCCGCTCCAACCTCCGCACCCCCTTCACCACTGCCTTGCCCCAGCGTGGGGGTAGGCCTACTACCAGCGCAAAGCATTGTGAAGCTTTAGAGTTTTATTGCCCAGCATCCTCATCTGTAAAATGAGGATAAAACGGGTTTCTGCCTTGAAGTGTGGTGGTGAAGATTTACCAATAGCGGGCAGAAAGGGCTGCGAGCGGGGTGTGGTGCTGGGAAGGCGGGGACCCTTGCCGTCACAGCCTGCTCAGCGCTCCACTCGCGTTAGCTTGTTTGATCCTCAGATAGATGCTCTCAGCTAGGTTTTCTACCATCTCCCTGGATTTGATCCATTTTCTATCAATAATTTCCCTTTTTGGAGAGCCTGTTCTTGTATTTTACAGGTCAAGGTGTAGAGTGCTTAAGCAACTTACCCAAGTCCCTGAGTGAGAGGGGACAGCACTAAGACTTGAACCCGGGGCTCCCTGACTCTCAAAGTCAAGCCCGTTTCTGCCCCAGCTGCCCCTCAGAGGGTTCAGGGCCCCCGGAGAGCCCTTACTTCCCACTACGCCCTCCTCCGCACGCGCTATACACGCAGGGAATTTGACGCCAGTCACCCAAACCCAACATGGGCCTTGGGTCTGACGTCTCCGGTCCCGTTCCACATCCATGCAGGACCCTGCCAAATTCTAGTAACTCTGCTGGTTGACTCTGTGGTGTGTCCCAAGCTGCCCCCATCCTCCATCCCCAGAACGCTGCCCCAGTTCTGGCCTGGATCCTGTTGCTGGGACAACATCACATGGCATGACACGGGGTCTCCCCTCTCCCCTTAACCACCTCCCTGGCAACCCCCCCCTCCATAGCAGCAGAGTGATGTGCTCGTCCCGGACACAGAAGGGACCTCAGTGGCCCCTCATTGCCGGCTCAATTCCCGTTGGACACTGTCAAGGAATAGGAACGACCAAGATGTGGGGGTTCGAAGTTTGAGAAGCAGTTCCGGCTCTTGCCATGGGCCCCTGAGTCACTTTCCTCACCTTTGAAATCAGTGTAATACTAATAATGCAGATCTTGAAGGATGTGGTGTGGTCATTGTTGTTTTTGAGAATTGAGTAAGAAAGCACTCTATAAATTGTGCGAATCAATGCCAATGTCTATAAGTATTAGCAAAGAATCTCTCCCTTGTGCTTACGAAACAAAATCCAAACTCACCTTGAGCCCGACTGTGACCCTCAGGGTCCTCTACAATGGGGTTTCAGGCTCCCCTTTGCCCAGGACTGCTCCCCTTCCCACTGCTGGCGTGACTGGACTCGCCAGTGCCACCTTATCTCCCCTCCTTGGCTCCTGCCATGCCCTCTGAGTCAAATTCTCTCCTTTCCTAACTGCACACGTCCAGATAGGAATCTTCCCCTGCGGTCCAGCACCAATGCCACCTCCTCCGTGAAGCCCTCCAAGATACGACCTCAATTCCTGGGATTTTCCTTCTCCAAGGGAACCTCCCAACCTGTCTTGTACGGAAGTTAGTTATCTGTGAGGCTCCGCACCGAGCAAGCCTTCAACAAATCATAGCTGATTTACACCGAGTGATTTGTGGAGACCTGCGTCCCAAGAAGGAGATCCCTAATCAACGCTATAGCGGTTACTTGAAGTTTATGCACATTTATCATTTTATCACCGTCAATGAAACCTTGACAGTTCTACAACCCTTCCCAGCCAATTCCTCATAAAGGCAATGAACTAAAAGTTCCCAGCTCTGGAGACTGTGGTGGCTCTGGTGTCTGTGTCCTATTTTTTTTTCCCCCCGTGGTTTAATTTCCTCATTCAGAAAAAAGCAGCATTTGCCTGGGGCAGGGCATAGGCCCTTGGAGTCAGGTGCTCTAAGAGGAGTGGCACCTGGTCTCATGCACCTGCGTAGGGCTGTCTCCGAGCCGCCCTTAGGACCAGCTGGGGAAACTGCCCTTGGAGGTGCGGCCCATGCTTTAACCACCAGACTCCTTCCATTCCCAGCGGAATTCTGTTCCTGGGCCACCTTTCCCCCTGGATGCTCTGCACCCTGCTCGGTCCGCCGGCTGCCACGGCTGGGTTAGAGGTGGGCAGCCGAGTTCAAGAGGAGACAGGAAGATGGCTGGAGAGGTGGGGAGAGCCTTCCTGGCTGGAATCCCTGCCCCGAGCTTACCCCAGGAGTCTCTGACCCTCACCGTCGTTGGGAGGCTGCCCCCTGGTCACACATGCCTGTCCCGCTGGGGTTGGAGAAGGGCGGCTGTCACAGCCGGAAGTGCTCGCCGCCCAGGCCGGGCTGCACAGGGTGGGGCCGCAGAAGTCATAACCACTGTCCCCGCCTTGCTTACCGTCCCCGGGAGATCCCAGATGCTGCTAAGTGGCACTTAGTCCCCGCTGACCCTCTCACTGCCCCAAGCTCACGGTGGGCCATCTGGACCCCTGGGAGGCACAGCGGGGGCAGAAGCCAGCAGATGGGGGCAGCTGAGGGCACGGAGGAGGGGAGCGCAGACCACGTTTGCCTGTACCCCTCTGCCCTCAGTGGATTTGTTTGGGAATGAGTGGAGTTCTTGGAAGAAGCTGCCCAAGGACTGGGGTGCCATGTGGGGTAGGAGCGTCCCCTGCAGCATCCGAAGGGACACCGGGTGGCACTGAGGGGGAGGGGTCCTGGTGCTGGGCAGCAGCCTTGCCAATACGGAGTCTGAGTTTCTGAAAGGGGGAGCGGCCTGTATTAAAAAACAACAACAACAACAACAGCTTGTTTCAGACAGGGGAGCCAGAAGGGACAGTACTGGGGTGCCACAGTTTTCGCATTCATGTCGTCGTGACACACGACACCCCCTCCTGTCACGGCCATGAGTCATTCTGTCCTCTGGGCCCCGAGCCTCCTCTGTGGGGGTGGCGAGTGTTTCTGAGATTCCGGCACTAACCTCTGCTCCCCTGGCCTCACTTACTCTGGAGCCTGAAGGAAGCTGCTGGATCTCTCTGGGCCTCGGTTTCCCCAGGGACGTGGGAGAGGCCCTGGGAGTGTTCTGGGGCTGGCGGGGGGCCGGAGGGGAGGAAGGGGAGGTCTGCGGCGCTGTCGGCAGACAGGTCAGCTTTTCAGGGATGCTCTGTGGGAAGGTGTGTGCACGCTTGTGTGTGTGTGTGTGCAAGTGTGCGTGTGCAAGTGTGCATGCTGGCCTGCGTCCCCGTGTGAAGCAGGGCCCAGCCTGAGGAAGGAAGCGCTGCTAGAAGGTTCCTGAAGGACTGCAGGTGGGGAGGGGAAGATGGACACAGATCTGAGGTTGGGCGGGTCCAGGGGTGGTAGAGAGGTGCTGTAGGGGAGTGAGGGGTGACGTGATGGCCAGGCCCCCCAACACGGGGGAGCTGCTCCCGGGCTGGCGCACACCTGCCCCTCGGGCCCCACACCAGGGAGCCCCCAGCTGGTCTTTAGGCTTGGCCCCTCGCCCTGCTCCCGTTGGTCTCCAGAGCGCTTGCCCTCCAGGCCCCCACTTCCTGCCCTCGTGTTCCGGTCAGCGGCCTTGGCTCCCCTCGGAGAGGCTCCCCCTGGAGCAGCAGCCGGGCCCCCCTCTGGGTACATAGCCTTGGGCCTCCTGAGGCATTTGGAGCCAGCCCCGGGATCCTCTCCTTCTCCCAGAAGGGCCTTCTCCACATCCTCTCGGGCGCACGAGGGGCATTATGAGTTGAACTGTGACTCCCCCGCACCCCGACTCATTAGGGAAAGGCCTGACTCCCCAGGAGCTCACCATGGGGCTGTGTTTGGAGACACAGCCCACGAAGAGGTGATGAGAGTAAAATGAGGTCATTATGGGGGGCCCCAATCCAGTACGACCCCTGTCCTTACCAGCAGAGGGGGGTCAAGAGGGACGCGCAGAGGAAAGGCTGCAGGAAGACACTGAGAGAAGGCGGCCCGCTGCCGGGCAAGGAGGGAGGCCGCGGGAGCAGCCTGCCCCGCTGACCCTCGGGCCTTGGACTTCTGGCCCTGGCACTGGGAAGCAAGTTTGTGTGTGGTTTTGGCCGCCCAGCCTGTGGCGCTGTGTGAGGGCTGCCCAGGCTGACTCACACAGGGGATTGGCTATGTGTGCTCCTCATAGCCTCAGTTGCCCCAGTAAGGAGTGGAGACACCGTCCCAGAGGACGGAGATGGGCTGGGAGAGTGCACAGGGATAAGGATGGCGGCCAAGGCGCTCCCAGCCCTTCTTGATGCCACGCCTAGCATGTGACCCTTTCCGGCTGCGCCGACCCCGGAAGGCCCACCCGGCTCTTCACAGGGGGGTAACTCAGAGTGGGGTGTCTGTGGGTGCCACAGACCCACCCTCCCATCCTCCTGGAATCCCCTCCCCACCCAGCCCCTTGGGGAGCACCAACCCAGGGCCGCTGCGGGGTTATGCTCCCCTGGGAGGTGGCAGCCTTCATCTCTCCTTGCTTGTTCTAGAAAGACACGATGGCGTGAATAGAGGCTTCGCTGGCCTCGTGTCCAAGGGCATTGGACGGGACCCAAGAGAAGAGGGCAGGAGATGGGGTATAGGGTCCCCTCCTCCTTCCGCGCCTGGTCCTGGCACTGCCTGTCACCACAGCCACCTGGATGGTGCTTCGCTACAGCTTGGCTCCGTCCAGCTCGGGCTCTGACTGACCTGGGGCTCGGCCCTCGGGTGAGCATGACATGCAAATGATCGCCGAACTGTCTGATCCGTCAGTCCTGGGAATGCTCCCTGCAGGCAGGACGCCGGCCCACGCGCCCCTGCACCTGTGCAGAGAGCTCTCGGGTCACCCCCAACACCAGGAGGCACATGCTTATTTATGCTTTTGCCTTTGCAGCTGGACTGGGGTACAGGCAGACACCGGGTTCAGGAATCTCGATTCTACCGTCTTATAAAGCCTGGGGCACCCACGCAGGGCCAGCGGCTGGACAGAGGCCCTCCTTTCTCATCTCAGCTGGCTGTTGGTGCCTGGGAGCACAGGGGGTCCTCTGGGCACCCCCACAAAACCTTCCCACTTTCTGTCCAGGCGCACAGGCTGGCCCCTGCCCCTCCCCCCTAAACTGATAGAAAATTTAAAGTAATCTTCATGGAGGCTCAAGCCAGGCAGGCTGGAGACGGGAGGGCCTCTGGCCGTCTCCCTGTTTCTAATCAAGATCAGATGCCTCCTGCTTCTACCTCTAATTGTCCCAAAATTAAAACTAATCGCTGGCAAATCAGGAAAAAAAAGGAAGGATTGTCATTAGCTTTGGTGAGTTTGAGGATGAGGGACACAGCAGGGTGTCAGCAGGGCCCCAGGGCGCTGGGCTGTGCTGGGAGCTGGCTTGGTTACTCACCTCTGTGTGTGTGTGTGTGCGCGTGTGTGTGTGCACGCGCCATACCAGATGTCAGTGTCAGGATCCTTCTGCATTTGCTCCTGAATTCTCTTGAATGTAAGACTCAGCAGAAGCAAACAAAAGAGTAAACCGACTCTAGGGCTGGACCCAGGCTCGACACCATCCCAACCGCCAGGGCAGAGACCTGACGATCTGTAGGTTTAGCAAGCGTCCCAAGCCCTTTTATCACAGGGTTTGGAAAACACAGCGCTGGGCTGGAGGGGCTGGGAGACGCTGAAGGCCGTGGCTTGTACAGCGTCGTTTGGCGCTGCTGACCGTGGATGATGTTTAAGGGCTCAGGGTCTAGAACAGTGCCTGGCACATGCAAGTGCCAAATCAATGAATGGGGGAAGGAATGAACGAGAGGCAGTGAGACGTGGTCGCTGCAGGTGGCCAGGATCCTTGGGTCCACGTGTCCACTGTCAAGAGGCCAGGGATGGGCTTTGTGCAGTGAAACACGCCCCCCCCCAGCCCCCCTGCAGGTCAAGCTCAAACCTCTAGGCCCATAGCAGGGCTGGGACTTCGGAGAAAACCTCTCTGGCCCAGGAGAGCTTCAGGGGAGGAAGTTCCCCTCTGAGGGTGCCTGGAAGACGGCTCTGGCCAGGAAGAGGGGTGCCCGGCCTCCGGTTCTGCTCTTCCTTGACTAATGGGTTGGATCTCACTGGGGCAAGCCTGCCATTTCTGAGGCCCCATGTCCCCATCAGCAAAATGGGGAATCATCAACCAATATACCAGGTACCATGAAGCAGGGTGCCAAAGTCAGAAAAAAAACCCATCTTGAGGAAGGGTTTTTGTTTTGTGTTTTAAATTAGTGATACTGGAATTAGCAAGGGCTTTAAGGAATGGACCATCCACACGCCCTACGGTCAGAGGGTACACTAGACAATTTTCTAGAAAGCACTTTCAAAATATGCTTTAAAGGGGCACCTGGGTGGCTCAGTGGGTTAAAGCCTCTGCCTTCGGCTGGGGTCATGATCTCAGGGTCCTGGGATCAAGCCCCGCATCGGGCTCTCTGCTCAGCAGGGAGCCTGCTTCCCCCTCTCTCTCTGCCTGCCTCTCTGCCTACTTGGGATCTCTGTCAAATAAATAAAATCTTAAAAAAAAAAATGCTTTAAAGACCTTGATGCTGTTCATGCTCCTTGACCCAGGGGCTCCCCTTTGGGAATCCCATGAGTAGACATCAGCTCAAAGATTTATGTAAAAAGATATTCGCCGAGATGTTATGTTTCTTAGTAAAAAACAAGAAACACCTAAATGTCCAAAAGCAGGGTACGGTTAAATAAAAGCAGATTCTTAAGAATGGATGTGCGCAGCCATTACAGGTCTAGTTTTCAAAAAAAAAAAAATATTAACTCAGATGGGAAAATGCTCACAAAATAGTCTGAACTCAACAAAGAAGGATATAAAACTGGCTAAACTGTGTGATACCAATTTTGCATAAAAAGATATAGACACTGGGAGGAAAGACATCAAAATGCTAATGGTGGCTATATCTGGGGAATGGGGATTACGGGTGATTGTTATTTTTTTACTTTAGGCTTTGATGTATTTTCCAGTTGTCTGCAATGAACACGTATTGCTTGTAAAATTAGAAAGGAAACAATAAATGTCATTAAAAATGAAGGAAAGTGTTTGAAGCCGTTCCAAGATATATATTTTTTTTAAGGAAATTGGGAAACAAAGAAAAGAAAAGAAAGAATCTGTGCGGCTGGGGAGCCACACAAATTCCCGCTCAGATCCCAGCCTTGACGCTTCCTCGCTGTGTGGCCTTAGGTAAGTTACTTAACCTCTCTGGGCCTCAATTTCCACACCTGTAAAATGAGGATCCTAGAGCCCATTTCCTAATGTTGTCATGACTAAATAAGCAAATTGCTGGTATGGAGTCTGTGCTCGGCGTTCACTCGTGTATTCATTCAACACTTACTGGTTATTTCATTCTGAGGAGCTAAGTGCTGACCTGCTTTTCTCTAGCACTTGATGTATTGTTTAGCTCACAGCAGGTCCTCTGTCAGCGTCTGATAAGTTAAAAAGGACAAATACAGAGATGATAGGTGTGCGGAGCAGAGCGTCCCAGGGGGCTCAAAAGCTGCACGAGGCGGGAAGGAGTACTAGTTTTGGGGGGCCCTGGAATCCAGCTCAGGCAGATGTGCCAGGGGCCTGCTGTGTGACCTCGGGCTGTGTCTTCCCTTCTCTGGGCCTCACCGGGGAGAAGCGGATAGTCCCTGCCACGTGGGTGACCTAGGCACGGGCAGGTGCCATGTGTGCGGGGAGTGTGGTGGGTTCCGGGCCAGGCAGGGGTCAGCCGGATAAAGGGGAGATGACAACTGGGCCCGGTGGGCCCCGGACACTGCCCTCCCCTATCTGCTAAGACAGGGCCTCCACATCCTGGGAAATAGTGTGGGTCTTACACAAAGATGTCGCCCAGAGAGCCAGCAGGGGATTACGCCCAGCCCCAGGCTCTGCTCATTAAGCCCAGAGCCTCATGTAGAAATGCTTGTCTTTCTCCCAGTGACAAAGATGCCGTATAGGCTGGTCCACAGAGGATGTCCCCACCCAGGGCTGGGGCTGCCCTAAGCCACCTCTTTGAGGAGGATCCCAATAGAGGAATGGGTGCCTCCCTGAGGTCTGGGCCTGAGCTGTCTGCCCTCCCCCCATCCCTACTCTCCCTCCCTCCCCCAGTTTGCTGTGCCCCCCACCTCCCCGTCAGCATGGGGCTGTCTCCCTCCCAGCCTGACTCCTGAGCCCCTAACACCCGCCCTCACCTCACCCCCGTGTGCCTGGAGGCCTGGCTGGGCTGGAAGCAGCCAGGGTGGTACAAGAACTAACCACTCCCCTCGTCGGTCGGCTGTGGAGGGCCGGTTGGAGGCAATCGAAGCTTCCAGAAGCCCATAGCCCCCAGGCTGCAAATCCTGGGGAAGCAGCTTCCCTGTAGTGTCACACCCCCTGAGACACCTGGCTAGAAGAAGCTGCGGGGGACGGGTCTGGGGGAGAGGCACCCATCCCCCACTCTGCCTCAGTTTCCTCGATGCCTGCTCACAGCCAGGAGCACCGGTGATGGGCCACCACGTAGCTTCCCACGTCTACCAGGGAACTCCCTGTCTCTTCGCTGCAGGGATGGCGGGGTCCCCACCCCAAAACAGGGTCAGGAGGGCTCCCCTCAGATGGGCTCTGCCTTCATCAGCTGTGTGAACTTGGGCCAGCAGCCATGGAGCACACCTCTACCTCAGTTTCCTAAGCTGTCCCAGGGGCATAGCAGCCCCTCCCTCCACCGCGTTGCTCCGAAAAGGAAACGCACGTGTTGTAAGCGGACCTATAAAGCCCTTCAGCCACGCCGGGCGCACGGTCAGCCTCTTTAAGTGTCAGCTTTTGTTTGGGAGTTACTGTCCTCGTCACAGAAGGGAACCCACACGGCCTCCTGAGTCGGGGCCCGGGGATCCTCTGAAACCCAGGGACTGGCTCCCCTCCCCGCTGTGCCCGAGCCTTCTGCTGCTTTGACCGGGGGTCACCTGCCTGTTGTGAGGTCACTTCCTTTATCCCCAGCACCCAGCACAGAGCCATGAACGATGAATGACTGGGGGTCCTGGGAGGTCATGCCTGCTGGGGTACACACGCGCATGCACGCATGTACGGGCATGCACACAGGGTCTGCACCACCCTTCCCCCGGCAGGCACCCTGCCCCTGTCCTGGGACAGCTATCCTGGACACTCCTTTGGCTCCCTCAGCCTAAAAATCCCTCCCTTCTCCAGCTGTGACCCATCATCTTCAAGAAGAAGGAAATTAGAGAGACGCAGGCGCAGGCGGAAGAATGGAGGGGAGGAGGAACCATTGGCGGATGAGAGGAAGAACCAACTCAGCCAAGTCCGGGGCTTCCCAGGGCCCCCGGGGTTCAGGCAGCCACGCCCCCCAAGGAGCTGGCTAGGAGGGCCCCGACCATCTGGCCCTGCCCCTGGGTACCGGGCGCCCAGGGAGGGAAGGGCTGCTCGGTACGTAGCACAGCAGACCGGAGACTGCGTGGAGTCAGGGCCCTGGGTCCCGGCTCCCTGCTGATCCCAGGGGCATCATCCTGCCAGCCCCGGGGCCTCGGAACCAGAGGGAAGCAGCTCCAGGAAGGGTTTCCTGGGTCTGAGAGCCTGGCTGGGCCGGCTCACCCCCTTTCCCTCCAGCCTGCGCTCTCTCTGTGGGATGCTGTAAACTGCGCTGGCCAGGCCGGAGGGTACAGAGCCTCAGGGCCCATGAAGAGAGGGAGGGAGAGAAGGGATAGCCAGGGAGGGGGTGAGGGAGACCCCTCAGGGGAGTCCGCATGGTGACGGGGCTGGAGGAACCTGAGCGCAGAGGCGGGGTTCCTGGGCTGGGCGAGTCCCGGAGAGGAGGGCTCATCAGCTTCGGGGACAGAAGCGTGGTCCCTTCCAGAATGCGCGGTGATCCTGGCCCCCCCATCCCAGTGCCTGCTCTGGGGACCTGCCCTTAGGAGCCGGGAGTGTGTGTCTGTCGGCATCCGCGCACTCGGGATGGGGACCAGAGGCTCAGGCTGCTGAGGACAAGGAGGCCTTGTGTTTCCAGGCAAGCATCCCTCACCCCTGGGGAACAGCCCTTTTATTGATTTCTGAAAATCCGGAGGGGACCCCATCTTCACCTCTGCCCCCTGCCACAACTCTCGGGGCGAGGGCCAACCTCAGTCTGCCCAGCTGTAATGGGCCTGATGTGAGGTCCCCTTTGTGGTGGGGGGGGGTGCTGCAGCGTGGAGGAAGAGGGGCTGGGCCAGGTCTGGAGGCTCAGAACAAAAGGAAACTGCTGGAACAGGCTCTGGTTCCCGGCTGCCCCTACCCGCCTCGGGCCATGTGAGACGGGGGGCTCCCCACCTGTACCCCCTAGAACTCCACATCGCTCCAAACACCGCTGTTTCTGGGATTTCAGGAAGAGCACAGGTGCCTGGGGGAATAGGGCAATGGAGTCCCACTGCTGTGCTCACGGGGGCCGCGGGGGACGGGCGGCTTCTGCGGACAGAGCCCTGCTCTGCCAGTCCAAGCCTCGGGCAGGGAGGAGGGGAGCGCAGCTACAAGCAGGTCACCCCCCAGGGAAGCAGGCCTGAGGGAGGCGGCCCCCCCACGAGGTCATCCCGCACACTTGAACTGCCCCTGCCCGAGGGCCTGGAAACCCAAGCTTGACCACCTCTGCTGGCCTACCTGCCCCCGGCTCTGATTTTGGCTCCCAGGAGGGCTGGAAGGGGGGGACGGCGGAAGTGAGGCAAAGATGAAGAAACTGGGGGAGGGGAGGTGGCTGGGAAAAGGAGAGAGAAAACTAGAGTCAGGAGAGAAGAGGGGAGGTAAAGAAAGAAACCAGGAGAGGGAGAAGGGGAGGGGGCGAGGAACACTTCAGCCCGGCAGGTGGGGCGGGGGGAGGCTGGGACTGGGAGGAGGGCAGGGGTGGGGGACAAGGGCCTCCCCGCCTGGGAGCTGCGGCGGGTGCCGCGGGGGAGGGGCTGCTCTCTGAGTTACACTAAATGACTAATGTGCATTATCCTAATTATAGCGAAGCAAGCTGAGCCTTCCCACTGGCGCAGCGCCTGCATCTCCTAATAAACAATTAGCCGCAAACAACAGAAAAAGAGTGAGTGAGTGTGTGTGTGTGAGTGGCTCCAGCCTGAGTCTGCCTGCGGTGGGTGGGGGCGGGTTGGGAGCTGGGCCTCGGGATGGGGGGGGTTCGGGGACAGCTGGGGACCTCCACCGCCCTGCAGCCCACTCCATCCCGGTGTGCGGGTCAGGGCTGCCGGGCACAGAAGGGGCGCAAAGGGCAGGGCAAGCTCCTGGCGGGACCAGCTCAGACCTCAGGGCTGCTGTATGGAGAGCAGACCCTGGACTAAGTGTATCGCTCCCCCCCCCCCCCCCGGGAAACTGGGGAAATGACCTCTCCATTTCTGCCAGGGAAGGAACCACGGCTCAGAGAGGGTAAACGGCTTCTCGCTCCAGGCCCCAGAGCTGGGGTCAGGCCTCACCAGGCCTCCTGATGTCCCTGGCCCCCGGCCTCCCTTTCTGGGAGCCCTGGGACCTGGAAGTCGGGGCCCCGGCGTATTGACTGACAGAGCTGTTCCCTTCCAGAGCCGCTCTGGGGTCGGGCGCCACTATGAACGTGAGATTTGGTGGCTCGGCCACAGTGCTCGTGTATGTGGTCTCTGAGGTTCTGACGACGGTCCTGAGAGGTAGGCCTTCCTCCGACCCTGTTTTCACGGAGGCCTAGTAAGAGGAAGGTGTTTACGGTCCCAGAGATTTCGCTGCAGAGTAGGGTTCAGAAGTCAGACTCCAGATCCCTGGATGGATCAACAGGATGGGTGTGTGTGCAGCGGGGGGTCGGCTGGGGCTGCACGGCTGGGCCCTGGGCGAAAAGCCCCTCTGAGGGAGTTTCCGGTTGGGGAGGAGAGAGCTGCCCACCAAGGGGCAGAGCACCTCTCAAGCCAGTCTGGGCATCGGGACCCGGGGGAGGAGCCTGAGGCTCTGAACCTTGGCTGGGTTTCCCTGCCTCAGTGACAGGCTGTCTCGTGCCTTCCCCGGGAGTCTCCTGTGGCCTCCAGCTTGGGGCCTTGGGATTTGGGAGGCTGGGGAGGGAGGCCTCCTCTCGAGTCACCCCTGGCTGGAATACGTGTGTGTGCCAGAGGTGGGGCCAATTTGGGAACCTGAGCCTTTGCCCCCTGCAAGGAGTGACCTGGGCCTCAGTTCACCCCCTGCAAGGGCGCCCTGGGACCCACCTGAGCTGGTTTGCTCAGGACTGTCATGGGTTTCGTAGAGACAGTCCCTCAGTCCTGGGCAAACTGACAGAGCCAGTCACCTTAAGAAGTAGGCTAGCCATCCCTTCCCTGTCTGCCCCACGGGGTTGTGACAGGGCCTGGAAAGAAGAATGACCGAGTGACAGTGGGCCCTGAGCCCGTTTCCCGGGGAAGGGGCGGGGCGGGGCGGAGGGTGGGACGCTTGGTGATGGGATCTGCCTGCCAGGGGAGATCAAGCCACTTAATCTCTGGGCCTCAACTCCCTCATCCAAAAATGGGGCCAATGAAACCCACCTGTACAGGGTGGGGTTGTCAAGAGTAGGTATGGGAGGGGCACCTGGGTGGCTCAGTGGGTTGAAGCCTCTGCCTTCCTCTCGGGACCATGACCCGGGGTCCTGGGATCAAGCCCCGCATCGGGCTCTCTGCTCAGCAGGGAGCCTGCTTCCCCCTCTCTCTCTGCCTACTTGTGATCTCTCTCTCTGTGTCAAATAAATAAAATCTTTAAAAAAAAAAAAAAAGAGCAGGTATGGGAATCCAAGCTGAGTGCCCTCACGGATGGCTCCCGGGTGCTCCCCACCGCTCCCTCCGGATCTGCTCCGCCCCACCCTAACTGCCCCTCAAAGCCCAGGCCCTCTTGTCCCTGGTTTGTCTTGGTGCCACAGTGGCTGCCTGGTGGCCAGCTGATGCTCCACGGGCATTTCTAACCCAGGGCTGTTCGGGATCTTCAAGACTCTCTGACTAGACCCACCCACTTTACAGGTGAGAAGACTGAGGCTCAGAGAAGATAAAAACCCTGCCCGAGATCTCCCAGCTCCAGCCTCCCCCATGTACCATGCCTCACTGCAGCCCCTTCCTCCTCCTCGTGGGATGCTTTCTATCCTGCTCCCTGGGCCAACCCCCCAGGAGTGCTTCATTCCCACAGTGCTCTTCGTTGTGTGTCCCTCACCTCCCACTCCCCACCCAACACACTTGGGTCTGGGCCACTCCAGCCATGCTCTCTGCCTCTGTGCCTTTGCAATGCTCTTCCCCCTGCCCGTGATGCGGTTCCCCGCACACTCGGCCTGGTAGGTGTCGCTTGTCCTTTGATTTCTCTCAAGTGTCACCTCCTCTGTGATGCCCTTCTTCACCGCCCCCAAGGCTGGCTTAGGCACTTCTGAGCTGCTTGCATCCATCATTCTGCATTTTTCTCTATACAGCGACCTGTTTTCCGGGTTCTGCTTTCTGTTAGACCGAAGCCTTGCTGAGGGCAGGGACTGGGCCTTTCACCTTGCAGCCTGACTGCCCAGTACTATAGTACTCAATAAAGATATTCAACACGTAAATATTTACTCCAGGCCCTTCTCTGCTCCAGACCCTGCTAGGAGCTGCCAGGGAGACTGAGATAAAGAAGATAGTTTCTGCCTGTAAGGAATTTGCTGGGTAACAGGAGAACAGACAGGTACATAAATAACCGTGCTAAAAGGTAGGAAGTGCTGCAAGGCTCAGGGGGAGCCAGATGCCCGGGGGTGGGGATGGGGGAGGGGTGGGGAGGAGGAGGGACCCAGTAGCAGGGGTGTTGAAGAAGAGCAGAAACCGCATCAACTCAGGAGTGTGATGAGACCTGGCAGGGTGGGGAGCTTCCAGGTGGAGGGAGCAGGTTGGCAAAAGGGGCCCGGGGTTAAGGCAGCTCTGGGCTGGGAGCTGGGGAGGATGGCAGTGGGGCGGGGGTGGGGGGACAGAGGGCTTTGGGTGCCAGACAGAGGAACCTGGGGATTTCATCCCAGTGGCTTTCTAGCTGTATTCCCCGGAGCCCTGGGGTTCTGCAGACCCTTTGGAGGCCCTACAAAGCCCAGGGTGACATAAGGAGGGGGTGCTTCAGGGGTCCCAGTGACTTCTGTAGTCAGGGATTTTCACAGAGGCTTTCACATGCATAATAGCTTTTAAAAGTTCGCCCATCATGCCTCGGGTGACAGGGAGCCACTGGGGTTCTGGAGCAGGGGAGCGACGCCATGAGGTGGGGCCTGGCCTAGTCTCCCAGTCCCCTCCCATACGCCCTGCCCCCAGCATAGGCTCCAGACAGCAGGACAAAAGCGGGGGACCTGGGTGAGGCTGCAGCTCTGAGGGGCTGATGCACGGCATGAGAAGCAAGTGCCATAATGGCAAAGAATTCCCCGAGTCTGTTATTGCAACAACCTGTCGGGTCAGCCTGGGCTCCAGGCATCCTCAGGCCCAGGGACCAGACCCCTGGCAGGCACCGCCCCCAGCTCCTCCCCCGCAAGGCCCCCTCTGCTCACAATGGCCTTCTGCTGCCTCCTTTCCAGCCCGGTCCCTGTCCCTGGTCCACGGTCCCTGGTTGATGCCAGCCCCGCCCACTGTCTCCCGAGCACCTGCTGGGAGGGCAGGAGGCCGAGCACAGGGCCCTCCCCACCCACACCTGGAACGTGCTCTCCCCTCGCCTCCTTTAGGAAGCTGCATGGGCTGCCGCAAAGCCAGACAGGCTGAGAAATTCCTGCTCGTCACGCGGAGGAGCCTGAGTTGAGGGTGACTGTGAATCTGAGCCATCAAGGCTGAGCCATGTCTGCTGTGGGGGCCAGATGGGGGACACAGTGGCCCCTGTGACCGTCTTTAGTGCCCGGACCCTCCTGTCTCCGAGCCCGAGGTCGGGTATTCGACGAGAACTTTCTGAGCTTCCCTACAGCCCTCAGATTCCAGAAGAGGCCACACAAGAGCAGGTGACATCCCTTCAATGTGAAGGCCACCCGCCCCCTGATCTCTGCTCTAAAACCTCTGTGCACCTAATGCTTCTAGATGGTTCTCAGGGCACAGCGGCTCCGGTCCTCCTTTCGGAGACGAAGTGACAAGAAGGCAGACAACAGACTCCCCTTCTCAACAGTCCTTTGCTCACTCTGACTTGGGGGCAACCTTGAAGTCACGCCCTGCAGGTCCAAGTCTGAACTTGCTGAGTGCGGATGCGCTAACCGCTGACTCCATCTTGGGGCGCACGATTAACAGCGACGGTGACCACAGTGCCACTCGTGGAGCCTATCTGTGTGTGCCAAGATCTTTATGCACTCTTCCTTCCACTCTCCCACAAGGCCACACACGCAGGAGCCCAGGGTTATATAGGAGGAGGACACGACGGCCGAGCCATGCCCAAGGTCACAGCTACCAGATCATGACTCCGGAATTCCAGCCCAGGTCTGACTGGCACCAAAGCATCTCCAGACATCCTGGGGAAGAGATCTGTCTGTGGCTTCAGAAAGCAGGAAGGTTAGGCCACCACCCAAGGACAATCATGATTCCCCGACCTGTCACCTCGTACCCTTGTCAGCCTCCCCTGTGGTCTGCGGTCCCTTGGGCGTGAGGAGAGACTCATCGCTGTATCCCCAGGCCCCAGAGGACATGTAAGTTTTCTTAAATATTGGACTAAGATCAGTGAATGGAGTTTGGGGACAGGCAGACTTGGAACTAGAAGTGAGGTGGTAATTTCTTGGGGTCCGAGCTGCCTAACAACGGGAAGGACTGCCTTGTAGGGGCAGTGAGCTCCCCATCCCTGGAAGGATCCCAGCCACCTGAGGCTGACGATCTCCCACAGGGGCTTCTGCACAGGGAGAGGGCTGGCCTGGAGGACCTCCCAACCATGAGATTCCATGTGGCTACCGTTCTTAGGAACTGCGTCTACGGTGTAAAGCTAGAGGAAGAAAGGAAGGAGTAAGGGCAAGGAGGAGAGAGGGCAGGGGTGAATGGGAGATGCAGAGTGGGGAGCCGTCCTTCGGGCATTCCTACATGCATGGACTCCTGTGCAAGGTCCCCTCAGCCCTTCTCCTGCCAGCGGGCAAGCCCACAGTGCCTGGAGGCACAGGGCAGCCCGGGTGGGACAGTAGGATAAGGTCAGGCTGCCCTAAAGCTAGATTTAGGGAGGCTGGTGCCTCCTCCAGGCTGGCTCTGGATGACAAGGGACGGGTCTCCACAGCAGCCGGCCTGGAAGGGGCCGCCCCTCCTGTCCCATGTAGCCCCAGAGACTGGGGTGCCCGGCACACCTGACTGTCTTGTTCCAAAAAGAGATACCTTCGCTGGGCCAGGCCCTGAAGAGCCATGTGGTTCGAGCGCTGGGCTGAACCTGGCTCATTGTATAGTTCATGCTCGGAGGGCCCCAATTGCCCGTGTGACAGTCAGGGACAAGGGACCTGAGTCTGCTCACTTAGGACTTCATGGCTGATTACATACGGAAATGCAAGCTGCTCTTCAGGCCACCGAGGATAGGCGCGTCCCTCTCAGTGCTGCCCACGCACACCCCGCCCCTCCAAGCTTGCCCCGTTTTTCTGGGCAGTTCCGGGCAGAGGGGTTGCCAGCAGCTGGGGGGTGGTCTGCAGCTCAAGTTTGGACTCAGACAAACCCGACTTTGAACCCCAGCCCTGCTTCTCTCCAGCTGTGTGACCTTGAGCGAGCTGCTCAACCTCGCTGAGCCTCAGTCGCCCGTGCATTCGAGAGCTGACACAGTTTGGATGCTTCATGGGGCTGCCGTGAGGATAGGAGGGTACTACGCAGGCTCTGTACGTGGTGCCCAGCAGACAGGCGCTCAGGAATAAATGCTCGCCATTGCTATTCACCATATGTCCCTCTCATTACACTCAGGACTTTATCTTCCTGAAAACGCATTTCTTATTCAGTCCTTCAACGGCTTTCCGTGCACCAGGTGGGGCTGAGAGAGGTCACCACTGACCTCGCCACTGACCTCACCACTGACTCACCACGAAGTCTGAGGGGGACGGACCCACAGGGAGCTAACTTGGCTGCTGGGGTGTATAGGGCAGGGAATCATGGGGTACCCCCCGGGGGGCTCAGCAGGCCCCTCAGCTGGGGAGTGTGAGTAGGATTTCGCCAGGAAGAGCCAGGGCTGGGTGGGTCAGCACGGCCACATGGGACATTCGGGGCGTGGTGAGTTCAGGCACCAAGTGCCGTCTGGGTGGGGGAGGACCCTGAGAGCACGTGTTCGGGGGGAGAGGGCAGAGAGGTGGGTGAAGGCACAGAAGAATGGGCGAGGCCAGATCAGGGTCCCGGGTGCCACCGTGAGGAACCTGGAGGATTCCATCCTGTACCTGGGCAATGGGAGAGGGAAGCTAGTAAAAGCGGGAACGTGGTGGTGACGTGGTCAGACTTTCATGTTGACAACAGTCCCTTGGACACAGGATGCAGTTGCAGCGGTCAGGGGGAGAGACGTGGGGTCGGGTGAGGAGGTGACAGCGAGGAAGCAGAGGACCCTTTCTGAGAAGCCGCTGTGAAGCCCAGACTCCAGGGTCCATCTGTCTGAGCCTGGTCCCAGCTCCACACCCCAGCTGCTGTGTGGCCTTGGGCAATTTATCAACCTCTCTGGGCTCGCTTCCTAGTCTGCAAAGTAGGGATACTACTGGTAACCAGGAGGGTTGCTGGGAGGATTCTATGAGTTAATATGTACAAAGCCCTTAGGGAAAAAATGCCGGGTCATGAGTAAGCAGCAGCAAGTGATGATCACTTCTGCTGTCACTTCACAGCAGCACTGCCAACCAGAGCCCAGGCTGGGTGAGGGAGGGCGCGGGCGGGAAAGGGAGAGGTCTAGACGGTGGGCACTTTGCCCACTTTGGCCTCTGGGTGGAAGGGGGGCAGCTCCGCTGAGGGAGGCGGGGCTCGGGGGGTGACTGGGCCCCACAGGTGACTGGGCCCCACGGGTGACCTCAGGGAGGAAGCCACACAATATCCAGAGCAGATGCGGCTGGGTGGCTGGGTCTGGCGTCCAGAGCTGAGACAGCCGAGGGGGAGGGCTGCTCCCCAGGGCACACGGCTGAGAGTAGGGGGGGAGGAGAGGGGCCGC
>CM053619.1:15920786-15955095 GCA_028646535.1 Procyon lotor | reverse complement strand
GAATGCTAGCAGCAGGCTAAGCTGGGCCCTCCCTGGGCCCCTTCCTGCCCTGACAGCTTCTGTCCCAAGGCTTCGGGTGGTCTGTGAGTCTATCCCTCAGCCTCCCGCCCTGGGGGTCCCCGAGACCCACAGACTGGGGAATCTGAGGTCCCTCACATCTGAGATGCCCACTAGCTCATCCTGGAAGGTAGTGACCCAGGAGAGGATGCCTGGGAGGTGACGGTCTCCCGCCTCTGTCACTGTCCTGCACCCCGACCCTCACCCACCCCATTTCCTGTCAGCCAAGATGCAGCCCCAAAGAGGACTTCACAGAAGAGCTTAGTACCGAGAAACTACCACTGGGCCCCGCACAGGACAGCTGGTCTACCTCCGTCCTGGGAAAGCCAGGCCTGGGCTAGGGGACAGGTCTCACAGGAAGACCTCCGTGGGAGGCCATGCCCCCCACGTGGCCCTGCGTGGAAGTCTGAGCTGTAGTGGCTCTCAGGGGACACTGTGAGGTTCCCCTCATCCCCGCCAGACCGCCAGCGTAGCCAAGTGCCCCGCCTGCTCTCCCCTCTACAGAATGGGGGCGGAGAGGGAGCACTCCATCTTCCAGGCACAGAAGAGAGAAGGGCCCCTTCCCCTCCACCTCCCACCCCTTCCAGGATGACTTGTCCAATGTGACCACTGTAGGGCCCTAGCCCAACTCCCTCTTCAGGTCCGAAGCTGGGTGAACTAAGGCCCAAAGGAGTGAAGGGGCCTGTCTCAGCTCCCACAGCTCGGGGTAAGTGGGGCTGCCTGTTGGTCTGGGAACCGGGCCACCGACCTGTGCTTCCCTCAAATGCTGCTACCCCCTCCCCTCTCCTGGGCAAGGCCAGGCCTCTGGGAAGCACTAGTGTCCCTTCCAGAAGATGGCTCTTCTCTCCTTGGCTGGAGACACTGATTTTTGTCCCCAACTCCCTTTTCTGGAGGAAGGTGGAGCCTGACAGAGTGGGGAAGTGGTTTCCAAACGGTTTTCCTTGGAACCTCTCAGGGGCCCAGACCGAGTGCCTTCAGGGAACCGCAGAGTCCTAGTGGTGTGGGGAGAGGAGCGCGGGACCAGGCTCTGAACGTCAGGCTCGGAGTCTTCTATCACGCTGACTCAGAGCCATCTCCTCCCTGGAGGACCCCTAATTGCTCATCTGTGGAGCAGGGATTAACCCTCCCTGACCTACCTTCTGGGGCAACTGCGGGGGTGACAGCTGTGGAGGCCCTCAGGAAGTGCACCAGGAGAGGTCATGAGGTTCAGGAATATCCCTGAGCCTGAGGCTTTGGGGTGGGGGCAGGAGAAAGGCCACCGAGGCCAGGGCACGGCCTCCTCCTTCCCTCCGCCCTGCTTCCTCCCTTGGAAGCCCCGGAGGGACTGCAGCCATCACAGAGAAGGGACTTCAAGTCGACAAAGACAAATTGGCTTAATTGACCCAAATTAGCAGCAGGGAGGGCCCTGATGGCCCAGCTGCTGGTACATTTAATCACTGTCACCCTGTGTGGTCAGGAACGGACCCCCTCCCCCAAGGCCATCAGGGTCACCTCCCCGGTGAATGGCCGCCTCTCTGGAGTCCTCGGTCAGCAGGAAGTAGGGCTGGGACTTTGGGGACAAAGACAGGCTTCGGCCAGAGGTCAGAGTGCCCCGCGGAGCTGAGCCCAGCTTCAGG
Source organism: Procyon lotor (assembly GCA_028646535.1). NCBI lineage: Eukaryota > Metazoa > Chordata > Mammalia > Carnivora > Procyonidae > Procyon > Procyon lotor. The sequence continues at coordinate 15,953,422 of CM053619.1, read as the reverse complement.
AGAGACAGCCTGGGCTGGGATGGGGCAGCCTCAGGAGCTGGGGAGGGGGCGGCTCTCTCAAGCCCCTCATTCTGAGTTCTGTGGCTGCCCTTTGGAGACAGACGGATGCCCTGGAGGCGGACCGGGCTGCAGATGGACCGTCATTCCTCCCTGGAGATGCCGCCCCACTCCTGCGCTTTAGAGGCTCCGGGGAGGGAGGGCGCTGGCCAGGCCTCTGGCCCGGCCTCTGGTTCTCCGTCAGCTTTCCGCAGAGTTCCTTAATGACCCTCGGATGATGGTCAAGTCGGGGTCTCCTGCAAACCTCCAGAAGGTTATGAGCCCAAGCCCTCCTTAGGGTTGGTGACACTCTTCCTGGGACTCAGCTGTGACCGCCTCAATCCTGGGTCATGAGAAGGCAGTAAGCACACTCCTCCCCACCCCAGCCCCAGCCCCAGCCCCCTTCTGGTCTGTCCCTCCTCTCTTCCCACAGCAAACATGGTTAGGGACCCACGGTGAGCCGGGCCTGGGCTGGAGCTCCACGTCGGGGGCTCCCGAGACCTCACGGCCTCCCTCTCACTGCTCCCCACCTCCAGCTGGCCTCTGCGTCCTTCACAGCGGCGTCCCGGGCCCCAGCTCTGCCTGCCTCCGACACCTCAGCCCTTCTCTGGCTTCTCTCCTCAACCGCTGCTCAGGCCCTCCTCCCTCTGACCTTCTCCATAAATGTGCCACAGAGCTCAACCCGGGGGCTCACAGCCCATGTGGGTGCAGGCCCCGAGGGTGGGGCCCATGCTAGGCTCGCTGGGGGCCGCTCTCTCTCTCTCTCTCTCACACACACACACACGCTCTTACTTATCCATGGGCCGCCCATCAGAAGTTCCCTGGAAACTGGGTATGAGAACCCGGAACCGCATTTCAACGCCTTCCTCCATAGAGCAGGTATCATCAGTGGCAGCTGTGTTCCCAGGCCAGCCCACCAAACGGATTTTGCCTATAATGTGTCCCATAAATATTTACTGGGCACCTACAATGTGTCTCATGAAACTAACAGTGGACACTAACCGTGTCCCCTTGAGTTCTGGGCCCTGAAACAGAGGACCACGTGAGAGAATGAGAAGATGAAAAACCAAAACCGAGTCTCTCTTCGAATCACTTAAAAATAGGACAGGCCCGTGGTTAACACCCCCTCTACCCTCTTCCTCCTTCCCAGCGCCCCCAGCCTCTGGACCTCAAGGCCTCCAAGTCCCCTCCGCACAGGACCCTGGCATGGCGGCAGCCCCCCTGGGCCCATCTCGGTTCTAGAAGTTTTATAAGACGCAGGTTCCCGGGGCCCCTTCCCAGCCACACAGGTCAGCAGGTCTGGGCGGATTCTAGAAGGGGACGCCTGCCCCACTGCCAGCCCCCCGCTCTTGCTCTGGTAATGAGTCTCAAGGATCACCCGGGAGCCTATGCTGCACCCCAGACCAGTGGCTTCGGAATCACAAGGGCTGGGACCCAAGGCATGAGCAGTTTTTTTTTTTAATCCTATTGTTTTCTTTTTTTAAAAATTTTATTTATTTATTTGACAGAGAGAGAGAGAGAGAGAGAGAGAGAGAGATCACAAGTAGGCAGAGAGGCAGGCAGAGAGGGAGGGGGAAGCAGGCTCCCTGCTGAGCAGAGAGCCCGATGTGGGGCTCGATCCCAGGACCCTGAGATCATGACCTGAGCCGAAGGCAGAGGCTTTAACCCACTGAGCCATCTGGGTGCCCCGTTTTTGTTTTTTTTTTTAAACTCCTGAACTTGTGGCTAAGATTCAGAGCTGCTGCCTGAGTCATTCTATTTCTCCTTGTCTCCCTACACCTGAACCCACAGACGCCGGAACTCACACCTCCCTCTCGTTCTTCTTACTCCCGTGTCTTCTGGGGACTCACGTTCCTGACTCAGTGGTGTCACTTACTTTCATACACCTGGAGTCAGACCAAGCAAGTACCTGTGGGACCTGGGACGAGGAGCCCACATCTTGGGTCGGTCAAGTGTGGCTGAATGGGATACGGAGGCTGGAGCCCAGAGACTGTGCTCGGCCAGAGGGGGCTGGACGGGATCGCCCTGTATCTCTCCCGGCTGGGGGGGGGCCAGAGGTCCTGTGGGTCCCCATTTCCCCAGCCCCTGGAAACCCTGCACTACTGGGCCAGGACCGGGGCCCCAGCCTGTGTCCCACAGACTCATGCCAAGTGCAGGCTTACATCCCCAATTCGGTGGAAGGTGATTTCACATTTGTAACAATTACTCACTTAATTGGGTTCCAATTAAATTGGAGAGGAATCGGAGGGCTGTGTCCGTGTTTATTCTCCTCCTCCCTCCTTCTTCGCATCAAAAAGAGTGCAGGGAGGGTGACAAACGGGCTTTATCCCATCCGGAACAATCCGCCTCCTGTCAGGGGCGGGCAGGGCCGTCCTGGGGCTGGCCCCACCTGCCGCCTTCTGAGCTGCTCTCATGCCTGCATTTCTCATCAGAGGCTGGACTCATTCAAGGGTCCTAGGGGGTGCTGGGTTCGAGAGCCAGGTCTTCTCATGGGCTTCACCCCCAACCGGGGGGGCAGAGAGGAGGGACTGCCCACAGTGGAACAGTGCTACCCAGACAGACTGGATGGGGCCTCAGGGCTGGATTGAGCAGACCCCGGGCTTGCCAGCTGGGCTCACTGGGGGGTTTCCAGGGCTGCCCCAGGGTGACAGGGGAAGGCGGGGCAGATGACCCCTCAAGGAGACACCCCTACTCTTCCTTTAACCAGTAGCTCTGCTTTGACCTGCATCGTATAACAACTGTATAATTCATATACTCTGTGTAATACATATTATAGATTATGTATTCCCTAGCCAGAAAAGAACCATTACTGATTGAGTCCAATTCTGTCACATCTTAGAAAGGGAAACTGAGGCCCGGAAAAGGGAAGAGATCTGTTTAAGTCCCTGCCACCATTTAGGGGCTGGTTTGTTAGGATCAAGGACTCCTGGCTTGATCTCCGCCCACTGTGGCTAGAAGATGTTCTTGAGGAGAAGCATTGGGGAAAAGTTATGGAGGGAACGATGGGCCAGGCCAGGGTCTCCGGGGAAAGACCTCCCTCCTGCCTCTGGCCTCTGCTCCCCAAGAGGGGCCCCTCTCTGGTCCACACTGCGAAGAGACCAGGAGGTCATGACGGCGACCAGGGGCTGAGGCTGGGCTTGTGCTCCCCCGGGGATGCGAGGTCAGCTGGCCCTCTGGCTGGATATCCTACCCCCAGGAGAGCCAGGCTTGTGCCTGGGGGCCCTGGTCAGAGGAGCCCCGCAAAGGGGCCAGATGTGCAGAAAGTCAGTGTCTGGTGCATAGGAGGTATTTAGGAAAGCTTTGTACAATGAATGAATGAATGAATGAATGAATGAATGAATGAGTCACGGACACAGAGCCCAGTCTAGGAATCAGGGCCCACGCTTCTAAGGTGGGGGGAAGGAAATGAGGCTCTACAGAAAACAGGCTGCAGAACAAGGGAAGTTAGCCCTGCCCAGAGCGAAACCCCTGCTTGATGGGGCAAGCACCGTGTCTCCTGGGAAAACCTCTGACGACGGAGGCGCTGTCTTCTCTGGAGGAGCCCCAAACTGATGAGGGAGGCACCGCTCCGGCCTGGGAGCGTCCCCAGCCCGGTGGGGGTGGGGGAAGGAAGAATGTCCCTGTCCCGGGGCGCTCCCTGTCTGACACGGGATGCCCCTGACTCGGGCGGCCCCCTACCTGAGGGAGGAGGCAAGGCTGGGTCTATGAGGCAGTGCTCCCCATTCCTGGGTTGAGGAGCGGAGGGCCCTCTGCCTGGGTGCCGGGCAGGAAGGAGCTGGGAGCGGGGACCAAGCAGGGGGAGAGCCGTCCGCATTCTGGTCAGGCAGCCACTCGCTGAGTTATTATTATTTCTCCTTTTTTTGAGCTACTTAGAGCAATTTACAGAAATCATTTAGGGGCCGTTTAGGGAGAAGAGAAAAGATGAAGACTTTTAAAGGCAGGGCCCGGGGATGGTTTTATGTAGATCAGCTTCGCAGGGCTGCCAAGGAGAAGCTGGATTCCAAAGGGTGTGGGGAAGGGGAGGGGGCCTGCAGGGTTTCTGCTCCAACAAATCTCCTGGGGGGTCCCGAGGCCGCAGCCCCAGACCCAGGGAAGGGATGGGTGGGGAGCATCTGTTGGGCAGAGGGCTTAGGCCCACCAGGAGGGAAGCCAGCCCCAGGGGATGAGGCAGTCGCTCTGTGCCTCACTTTCCCCTTTGGTAACCGGGGCATCTGCATGGGTGAGTCGACAGCTCTGGGACCAGACTGAAAGGGAGTGACACTTCCTGCATGATATTGGGGCGAGAGGAGGGCCCTTGGACCTGAAGCCACAGACTCAGGAGACAGGGCCCAGGGGGAACGGAAGGCAGGTGTGCTCCGTTTTGGAACATGTCTAGGGCACCACACTCCTTGGTCTGGGTGGGGAACAGTGGTGAACATCAGGGGTGACAGCCCGACCTTCGAATAGTCCCTCCTCCTTCCCCCTCCTCCCCACCCTGGCAGGAGAAATTGCTCTTCGACGGCTGAGCAGGGACCTAAGTGACCTACGCTGGGGGCTGGGACCCGAGGCCCGAACCCGGATGCCTGGGGAATGCAGGTCCCGCACGTGTGCGCCCACGAGTGGGCATGTGATGTGGCAGCAGAGGCAGAGGGAAAATAAGAACACAGGTCGCACATTTAGCAAAGCCTTCCCCACAATTCACATTTCACGCTGTTTGTGATGTGATTATTGGAGATGGAATCTGGTTATTCCGTGTAAACACCGTGCCTGCTGAGACAGATCCCCCGGATCCAGCCGCTGGGGAAGCCGGGTGTGGCGGGGACACCCCACCTCCAACACCCTCACGCCAGATCTCTGAAGACACAAGGACAAGCCCACTGGGCTGGGCGTCAGGAACCTGGGCCTCAGGCGTGGCTTTACCGAGCCTGATCGCCGTGTGATCTGTGTCCCTTTCTGGACCCTCCTGTACCTATCTTTCCAAATAGCGATGGTTCAAGGATGAGAGGGGTGCCTGAAGCTCCCATCCAGCTGCCCCCAACCAAGGCGCTCTGACTTTAAGGGTCTCGCTGCCCTGAGTGGCCCGTGTGTCAGGGTGCAGACGGGGTTTCAGAGGGGACCAGCTTTCAGGACGCTCCGCAGGCACGGATGGAGAGCCCGCCGCAGGGAAGGCGCCGTGCACGGAGATCCTGCTGCCGGCCTTCCCTCCCGCCAGTACTTCAGGAGGGAGGGTAATAATGTATCTAGTACCTCTTGTCTCCCCGGCACCCAGACAGAGCCAGGGCCATGACATGCACCAGCTCACCGAACCCCCATGATCTCAATGTAGGTGCTGATGGCAAGGAGGTTCCCTCGCCCGGGACTCTCGCCAGCACTCGGCAGGAGCAGGGTGGGTGCGGCTCGGGGCAGAACGGCCATCCTTATTGCTACTGGGGCTCAACGCACCAGGTCACGGAAATTTGGGCAGTGACTGTTGGAAAATGACAGGCCGCCGCCCCCGCCGCCCTCCAGAATCTGGGGGAGGCCTCTTGCCCCGCTCTCCTGCACTTGGGCCACCCTGGCCCGGGTCCACTGCACAGAAAGTGTCTGCATCCTTGTCCCACATCCACCGGTGACCGCGTTGGCATGGCTGCGTGACCACTGTTGGTGACAGCGCGGGACGTGGAGTAGGCATTCAAAACCATGCGCTGAACAAAAGTATTGTTACTGTGTCCTGAGCACTTTACCACCAGCTGGGCGCTGCTTCAAGCGCATTACGTGCATTACTTTATTCATTGCCACAACCCTACGAGACAGGTACCCTTGGGCTCCCATTTTTGTAGATGGGGAAACTGAGTCACAGAGCAGTGATGTAATTTTCCCGAGACCACAAAGTTAGGATACGGCAGATAAGTGTGGGAAGGAAGGAAGGAAGGAAAGAAAGGAAGGACAGAAAGGAAGGAAGGAAAGAAAGGAAGGACAGAAAGGAAGGAAGGAAAGACAGGAGGAAAGGAAAGGGGAAAGGGGAAAGGGAAAGGAAAGGAGGGAGGGAGGGAGAAATTATTTCCTTCTGGTCTCTGTCATCCATTTAACTCCCAAATACCTCATTTCAGCTGCTCCTTGGGGAGAAAGGTGAGAGGAGGAAAAGGAGGAACCTTTTTATTCTTTCATTGCACACATATGTACTGAGCATCTCCTGTGGGCCGGGCACCGATCCAGGTGCTGGGAATGAATACAGCAGCCAACAGGACAGCCGGGGCCCAGTTCTCAGGGGCTCCCATCCCAAGGGGGCTGCCGGTCCCTGATCCAGCAGACCCATAACTACACACCGGGTCAGGTGAAGGGAGACAGTGGGGGGCAGAGTAGGTGTAGGCAGGGCTAGTGTGGCTAGGGGATGGCCAGGGAGGGTCGCTCTGGGACATGCATTTGAGTGCAGGCCTGAAGGGACAGGGGCACTGAGTCACGCTTATTGGCTACAAGTGGCCAGGTGAGGGGCAGCAAGCGCCGAGTCGTCGAGGCTTGGTGAGGACGACGGAGGACAGGGTTGGGGGTGGGGCGAGCTGCTGAGAAGGAAGATACGGCCAGGAAAAAGGGACAGATCCTGCCACCCTTGTCACCCACCATAAGGACTCTGGCTTTCTCTCTCAGGGAGGTGGAGGGTTCTGAGCAGGAGAGAGACTTGATCTGACGCGTGATTTACATGATCTCAGGACAGAGCAGGAGGGAAAATGGCCTCTGGGAGGCGGCTGGGAGCCCCTGCACAGATGGGTCACCGCGGCCAGCGCGAATCACGCCAGGGCTGGGCAGGAGCTGGGTAGGCTCCTCGTGGGCAGAGAATCTACCAGGACTGCATTTGAAAGGCCAGTGGCCCCGCCTACCAGTCCCAGGACCCGGTCCCAAAGGAAGCTCGCAGGGTCCTTGGGGAGCACCTAGCCCCGGCCTGTCCAGGACCGCAGCCACACACGCTCTCTCTCAGCTCCACTACCGAGCAACCGAAATGGGGCTAGCGGGAATTGCCATGCGCTTCTGCAGGAGTCAACCGCAAGGGATTTCGAAGATTTAATACAGAACTCCAGAGAAACAACGTCAAATAGCTCGTTACTAATTTTTATGCTGATTACATGTTGGGATGATAACCTTTTGTATATATTGGTTAACATATATTAAAATCCATTTCACCTGTTTCTCTTTATCTCTTCTCGTGGGAAAACTAGGAAAGTGTAACTTACATGGGTGGCTCGGGGTCTATTTCCATGGGGCAGCCCGGATCCGATACAGCAGCCAGGATTTCAGAGACCTGGGCATTGAACCCCAGGGGGAGGAAGGCTCTCTCCGGGGCAGGCGGCTAGCGGAGAGAGCCCAGAGGCAGAAGAACGACACAGCCTGAGGCTGGAGGGACAGGGGCCCCGTGGGTGGTTTGGGTCATTTGAGGGGACTGCTAGGGGTTCACGATGAAGAAGAAATGGTTACAGTGACCTGTACTGAATGCTGACTCTGCCGGCAGGATGAGGGGGCTCAGGTACTGCCCTCAACTCCCCTACATGGTGGGTTTGTTTTTCTCCCTCCAGTCTGCAGATGAAGAACCCTGAGACCCAGGAGGGAGATGAGGCAGCGCTGGGACGAGGGTCTGCACGTGCTTTGGGTGGCAGGACGCATCAGGGCAAGTGTCTCGGGAACGCCCCGGACTCCGCATCTATGACCCGATACCTGATTTTTGGCCACGGCGCAGAACTACCGTGCAAGCAACGCATATACCCACAAACCAGTATGACCCAGGCACTGCGGTGGGGGTCCGCTGCGGGACCCAGGGATGCCTCCCCTGCCCCAGGGTGGGAATGGGGGCCCCCGATGCCTGTGGCTGCTTTCCCGGTTAAGGACATGAAGAGAAATGGAGGGAAGGAGGGAGAGGGGCTGGCTGCTGGCCACTGCTGTGTATAAAACAGGCAGCATGTTGCTAGGAGGCACTGAGGGTAAGAAAAATAAGACCCCAAACAAAACAAAACGAAACAAAAAAACCTAACCGCCAGAAAACAGAGCTCCGGGAAGTCTCTGGCATTGTCTTAACCGTGCTTCCCAGCAGCGAGGCCCAGCTTCAGGCAAGCAAGGAAGGACACAAAGCAAGCCTACCACATTTACTGGGCCCTCCCGCAGACCACGCTCCCCAGGGCTCCTGACATTCCTGGACCCCCGGGGGGTCAGAAATGGCTGTGGGCTTTAGGCGAGTCCCTTTGGCTCCCTGGGTCTAAGCTGTGGGGACAATCAAGACAGCTCCAAACACTGAGGCTTAGGCTGCAGGCTCTGGACCTCACCCCTGCCATCAGATCTCAACAGAGGCATCACCCCTGCTTTGATCACATCACTCCTCATTCCAGAACACTCAGTAGCTCCCCAGTACTCCATGGAACATAGGGTCAAAGTTATGAGGGGTCTCCAAAGAGCATCCAGGGAAAGAATTACCAACCACATGGCCTGCATTTAGCCCCCTGTCCTGCTTTTCCTTTCCAGGCAGCCTTGGCTTTCCCTTGCTGGACTGAATTTATAGGCCAAGAGCCATTTTTGCCCTGCATCTCTGTCCTCCCCAGGGTAACAGACACATAGTGGATGCTGACTGATTAGTCTTCAGAGGCAGAACTCTCAAACCTCGTTAAGGCCTCCTGAAGTGGTGCCTCCTCCATGAAGCCTCCCCTGATTTCTGGAATAGCTATGAGATTTCTCCCGCCACGACCCTCTTTATCCCTCCCGACGAACCTATGACTGCATTGTATCACCATCTGTGCAGACATGGCTCATCTGCCTGGGTCGCGCCCTTAGAAGCCCCTCCAGGGACAGGTACCATATTTTCTTCATTTTTACATTTAACACAGTGCCTGGCATATACTAGGAATATTAATAACAATGGCATTGATAGCCATCATTTTGGGGCACTTTATCTGACATGAAATACGGACTCATTTACGTAATCGTAACTACCCTGGAAGTTGGGTACTTTCCTATCATCTGCAGATGAGCAAACTGAGGCACAGAGGCACATAGGAAGTGGCGAAGCCAGGCAGGGTGGGTGGTTTTAGATGCCAGAGCGGGGAGGAGTGAGGGTAGAGGAGGAGAGCTATGAACATCAGGACTAAAACAGAACAAAATCTACTCCTGGCTCCATGGGAAAGATTTCTGGTGCCCAGCACAGGGCATGGCACATAGTAGGTGCTCAGTTAACAGAAGTGATATTGAAGTAATCAGGTATTTCCATAGGTGCTCTGACACAGGCTTGTGGTCAGCGGGGGCTGGGCTTGAGGAGTTCTGCAGGGCTTGAGTGGGGAGGCCAGGCCCCTGCACGATGCCAGTCCCCCCACTGCTCCCCGCTGCCCCCCCCCCCCAGCTCCAGCCTCCCTTCTCCAGCGTTTCAGACCTCTCATGCATGGGGCAGGCGGCTGGCCGTTTTTCTCCTGCTGAGAACAGCCACAGAAAATTGAGATCATTTCTCTGCTGTGTTGGCAGCTGAGAAAATGGTAATTTTTCCTATTTTCAATCCAAGAGTTCTTTCCTATTGGACAAAGGCCCCATACCACCTCGCTCTCCCTGGGAGGGATGGGCCTGGGGCAGGTCACCTCCCTGCCTAAGAGGCCTGGGCTGCAGTGACCCTGCAGTGGCAGGGGGCTCGTGGTGGAGGAGGGGCCCCTGACCGAGCACTTGCAGACAGAAAACAGGGACAGGCAGAGAGGTCGAAGCAACAGGTTATCTGGAGTCACTGCGGGGCACTCAGGGATCCAGGAAATGGGGTTTTGCTTTCCCTGCACACATCCTGGCTGTTATCCTTCCCAAATCAGAGTAGTGTAAGATCGCCATCCAAACAAGTACCTATAATCCCCCTTGCCCCTGGAGTGAATTTTTTGCAAAAGGAGATGATTAGTTGCTCTTTTCCCACTACCATAGGGTGTCCGTAGGGCAGCAGGAAAGGAGGCACAGCCAGGGTTGTGAGGGTCAGTGGGCTAAAGTGAGCAGACAGAGGTTCCTTCCCCGCAGCACTGGGGCGGGGGGTTGGGGGTGGAGGGGAGTCCCTGACCTTGCAGTTTCTGGAGCTCTGCAAGCTTGCAACTGTGGGTCAGCTCAGGTCACCCCTGCTCTAAACCCTGCTGTGGCTCCCCATTTCATTGAGCCTACGAGTCAATGTTCTTACAAGAGGCTCCCTCTCCCCCACGCATCTCCCCCAACCCTCCCCATCTGTAAAGGGGAGGGTGCTGTAAAATGGGCATGGAGTCCAGCCCCTCTGGCCTCTCCGAATTGTCAAGCTCCCATCAGCAATATCTGCATACGCGGTGTGCTTCCTCACCCCCTGCGAGCGTGCTTAATGCCACTTATCAGAGGAGAGCGTTCATTCTGTACTGCACATACACACACATTCCCAAAGCCCCAGACCCTACCTTTTTTATTTTCCTTAGCCTCCTTTGCCTTCTAATACATAATTTACTTATTTAATGTAGGTATTACTTGCTGTCTGCCTTCTGCTCCTCCTTCCACAAGAATACAGGCTCCTAAATACAGACATTTGTGCTATTTTCCCTGCAGATGACAAGTGCCTGGAACGGTGCCTGGCTCACAGTAAGCACCAACTGAATACTCACGGAGTGACGGGGAAGGTGTCTATGTGCGCAAGTATGTGCGCAAGGGCACATTCATTGACCCATCTGACTAATCGTTAGGTGCCTATTTTATTCCAGATGTCCCAGTAGACCCTGGGAATACAGCGGCAGAGAGGAGGCCACACACAGTCCAGGTCCGCTCAGGCTCGTGGCCCGCAGGGAGTCCACACAGCACTGTTACACACAGGGCAAATCGGCAATGAGTTGCAGAAGGCAGTGGGTCTTTGTCCATCTGAGAATCAGGGTGGGCTTCCAAGAGGAGGTGTGGTTACATTCAGACCTGAATGCCGAGTAGGAGACAGGTATGGGAAGGTGTTCTGGCGAGAGGCCACATCATGCACAGAGGAATGCCATTCATTCACAGGACTGAAGGAAGCCTAGAGAGCAAGGGGGAGAGGGGCTCGGGATGAGGAGGACTCACTCAAGTGTAGGGGTCCATGTCTGTCCATATCTGTGCTTATTCCCCATACGTGTGAGATGGGGAGGTAAACGGCAAGAAGACTTCTGTAGTCACGATCGAAAACGTGACCTCGAAAGCTGGTGGGGCAAAGACTCCGTGGAGCCTCAGTTTTGCTCTCTGTAAAATGGGCGTCTACCATGGAGAGCCATGGAGATGGTGGATCTGAACTCCAAGGAGCCATTCGAGCACTCGAGCGTGTCGGGCGGTGCCCATGAGTGTGTGGGCTTGCACGCAAGCGTGCGCCCCTGCCGCGAGCTCCCAGCGACACCGCTCTCCTGCCGTGACAAGTCTGCTTTATCATCTGTATCAAGCCACCAAAAATATACTCGCTCCTGGCCCAGAGCCATGCTCTCCAACAGCGCCGGGGGCGGAGGGGAGCGGAGGACGAGGCCTGCAAGGGGCAGGGGGGTGGGGGGGCTACGCTTCTGGGCAGAGGGGTACCTTCTTGTCTCTCACCTTCAGAAGGTCACCAGGCAAGGGGACAGAGGCCGCCTCTGAGGGCTGGGGCTGTGCCTCCTCCATCAGACTGGGGCCTCTCTGGCATGAGACTGCGTCCCCCTTATACCGGGCACTCCTGGGGGGCAGAAACCATTTTCCCTTCTCTCCGTTTCTCCCTCAGGAAAACAGGGAGGTCGGCACTCTGTGGCTGTGGCTCATGCGGTGTGAGGGCTGGCCCGCTCTGGGGCCGTGTCCCTGGGCAGGGCTTCAGGGTTCAGGGCATCCTGGCTGCCAGCGGCCTCCCCTGTGGGGTCTGATGCCATTTGGACCTGGATTCTTGGATGGAGATGCCTCTGGAAACCTCGACTATCGTGAGGGTCATCCTGTTTATCCAGGTGACCCTGGGCACGCCACTCTCCCAGCTCCGTGGGCCCCGAGGTACGGGCCTGGGACGTGGAGACAAGCGGCAGAATCCGGCCGCACACCCACACCCTGCCCCCTGCGGCCGGTCCGGTGTGCACAGAACAGGAAGAGTTCCTCAAGAGAAGACAGCAACCCACTGTCCATCCTCTCGGGCCAAAAAGGTGTGGGCAAGAATGCAGGAAGAGAACGCAGGAGGGATTCAAGGCTGATAAAAAGCAGAACTTTCCAAAGGCAGGTAATCCTCTAGATAATTTAGGCAAAAGGGGATTTTCTTCAAAAAATTACCCTTTTTACCTTTTTCTGCACTGAGTTCCTTGTTCTCGCATTCACTCCCTCCTGCAACAGTCTGAGTCCCGGCAGGAACCTCCGTCCTCCCACTTCATCCAGCCCACGGGGGTGGACATGGGGACATGGGGACATGTGGGATGGGGGAGCGAAAGGAGCAGACGCGACCGAAGAAAGGGGAGCGTGACTTCTGGTCTCTCCACCTGTGTCCCCAGCGTGGATTGTCCCCTCTCTGTTACTGCTTGTCCCCTCCCCTGGCCCAGTGCCTCCCTCCTCGGGGCGGGCCATTTATCTCCCAGAGACCAGGGTGGTAGCTAGCCCTGCGCCGGTGCTCCCTGGCACACTGCCCCATCCTTGGGGACAGCTGGAATACAGCAGAGCTGGCCAAACTGGGGGTCAGGGGCCATCTCCCTCCTCTTCTGACTTTTCATGTCAAAAGACAGAAAAGGAAAATAGAAAAAGTAATTCATTTTCTTAAAAAAAAAAATTAAAAACAGCGCACCGCAACTGGTTCATTAATCTCTTATTAAAAATTCTGTGCTGGGTGCTGGCAAGGAAGAATTAAGGAGGACCAACCCTGGGGAGGGAATGGGAAGAAAGAAACGGATTCCCTTGTTAGCACCTGCTGTGGGCGTCCGTGGAGGGAGGCCTGCGTGGGGCAGAGAACATAAGGGAAGAAACAGCAGGCTTGTCCATCACAAAAAGAGACGTGGAAGGTGGCGTGCCGGGCACCGTCCCCTCTTTGGCAGGGGAGGAAAGAGCTCAGAGAGGGAGATGGCTTTACCGTGGTTGCACAGCAAGTGGACGGCAAAGTTAGGACTTGAACCCCCATCTCCTGCCTTGAATTTCAGCATCTGGGCCTTTTTCTAGTCTCTTGCACTGGACTTCGAGCTCATGAAAGAGAGCTGAAGATCGAGTCCGGAACCTCTCCACACTCCCCTGTAGTGCTCGCCAAGGCCTATTACCACCACTGCTGACTGGCTATCCTGACTGGCTGGGACTCGAGGCTGGCTTGAGGCCAGAAGTGCATCTTTGCACAAAGCCCTCGGGAGACCCCCACCCCGCCCCAGGTTGGGGGGCAGACCCTGGTGGTGCAGGTTGGTGTCTCTAAGGGTCTCGATTTCCGCAGCCTCACGAGCACTCCCCGCCCATCTCAGGCCTGGGGGCCAACAGTTCCAGGCGGGTCCCCCAGCAAGGGGCTAGGAGATGCCCATGTCCTCCACTCGTGGTCCAATGTGGCCTTACCTCGTATGGCCAAGCACTGAGTTAGCCTCAGGATTCTTATAAAGCGTCTGCCACCAAGTTTATAACACATCCCCACCTACTGGTCTTAAACATAACCAGGCTGCGCTGTGGTGTAGGGCTGTGGTGCAGGGTTCTGCGTGGCCAGCAGGAAGGTGAGTGTGTGTGCTTGCAGGGATGGGGGCGGGGGGGAGAGCATCACTCCTCACTCCCAGCAGTGAGGGGACATCCCAAGGGTCAGTGCTGACCCTGTTCTGCCCTGCTCCCTCCTGCCTCTTCGAAGGAGCCCAGAGCCGGGGTCATCAGTAGGGCGGGGAGAACATGGACCCAAGACACCAGGGAAACTTGAGGTTGCCGGGTTACCTGTAAGGACATGTGCATCGCAACTCATGCAGCCAGAACGCCGTGGGACCCCACATTCGTATCCTGGGGATCGATGTGATTATGTGTCACTCCAGAGGTGTGTCTGCTGTACGTGCCCCTCGAGAGGGTGTGGCATGGCACTGCCCCATTCCTTTGCTCTCTTCCTAGTGCCTCTGCCTAGCTCCTCCCTGTCCCGACTTCAGCCCCATGCCCTGGAGCTCCCTTTTCAACCGCCACGGGGAGGGGCCCTCCATGCAGAGTTGTCTTCCCACCCCCATTCATTTGTCCAGAGCACCTACTATGTGTCACACGCCGCAGAATGGGGCAGGAATGACGAACTCGTGGCACCTGCTCTCAATGCAAGGACGTGGACACCAGGGGAGGTGTGCACGTGACTATGCCCACGCACACCCTGCACACACGCGCATGTGCGCACGCGCACTGTGGCACCGGGAGGAGTGTTGGGAAGGTGGCTCGAAGAGCACTTGCTTCTCTTACAGGATGGGAAGCCAAGGGGGAAGAGAGGCAGACTCCCTGGGGCACATGAGGTTGGAATTGTGTTTTGATGGCTGGGTAAGGATTTCTGGAGGCTGGTATTTCTGGGGGGCGGGGAGGGTTTGCTGAGCACAAAAGCAGAGAGGCAGGAAAGTGAGGAGGGGGATACCTCCTAAGATGCACGGAGGATGCCAGGTAAGCAGTTCCTATCGCTGAGGTGAAGATGGGCATCAAGACGAGATTGTTTAGGGCCTTTGATTCTGGGGCCCAAAGAGGGGATCCTTGATCCTAGAGGCAGCGGAGAGCCAGTGAAGGTTCCCGAGTAGGAGGCTGACATTATCGTCTCGACCACAGACTTCACCAGCACCCTGCCCCCCTAAACTCCCATTCATACTAAAAATGGAGCAGAAAGCCTTCCAGAAAGACCAGATTCAGGAAAGTGGCCTTCTCTGATGTTCTCTGGCAGAAGCCTGGAGACTGAGAGCAGAGTCTGGGCTGAGCTGGGCCCCGAAAGGTGGTGGGGCTCCATTCACACACAGTACTTGCCTGGCGTCCTGGCAGAAAGTGAGAAAGGGGAGGGAGGGGGGCCACACTGCTTGTGGAAGATGGGGAACATGAGGGAGACAGCCCAAGGTCACCCTGCCCGATGGCGCCAGAGTCAGACAGCAGCCAGGCTGTGTGGCTCTCAGTCTGGCTGTGTGGTCAGAAGCCTGTGGGCCCAGTAGCTCGCCAGAGAACTAAACCCTGCAACTCCCCCCTCCCCAATCCCGGCTTCTTTGAGGAGACCAGAGATTGCACCCAAGAGCTAGCTTAAAGAAAGACAAAACCCGTGTACCCTTTTCTTGATGGAGGAAGGGTTTGGGTGGGTGGGTGGGTGTCAGGCAGCCTTGAAGGGGGAAGGTCCAGGGAAGATGGGTTTTATTTGGGGCGGCGGGAGGAACTTCTGTGATTCTGTCCTTATCCGGCTCGGTAGGGGGGGGGCATCCCCTAAGCTTTGAGCACCTGCTGGTACCCCTCCTTGAGGAAAGGGAGATTGAGGCATGGGATGGGGACTCAGGGAAGGAGCTCGGAAAGGGAGCCGGGCCAGCCCCGGGTCCTGTGAGTACCGGCACCATGCGAGGTGCTGCTTGTGCAGAGGGACAGTGGAGAATAAGCCCGGGTCTGCGCCCACCACTCCAGGACCAGCAGGGCACAGGGAAGACACGGATATCTAAGGAGAAAACGAAGCAGATTGCTAACAACCAGAGAAGCAGCTCCAGGACGGCCAGGCCCTCCTGGGGCTGGATCTTGGGAAGCAGGCAGGATTCTGCACGTGAGGGAAGAGAAAGGACCTTTAATGCCAAGCTTGAGGGGTTGGGAAGCTGGGCAGGGGGAACCTAATAGGAGCCTCTGGGCTGCCTGGGGCCACGGCTGGGTTTTAGAATGGGAACTCCGAGACAAGGCACAAGATGCAGAGGGGGGCAGAACCACGCCTAGACCCAGGCCTGAGCTCAGTTTCCTCCAGCTAGGCGCCCAGACCCCCCTGCTCACCAGGGCCTGGTCCCTGCAGCTCCAGGGCGCAGACGGGCTGAGCCTACCGCCTCACCCCCTCCCGGCCCTCAGTCTTGCACACGGAGCCAGCGGAGATCTCTGGTTCCCGGCTGCATTCCCCCTGCCCCCACCCGCTCCCCCTGCCCTGCCCATTCTTCTGATAAAGAACTCAGCTTGGCTGTGTCTGGTGAACTGAACTCAAAACAGCTCCCACCCCAGGGTCACCACCAGCCCGGAAGAACCAATCCACCCTAGAGGGAGGTCAGCCTGTTCCCGACCCCTCCTACCCCTCCTAGCCCCAGGACCCTAGATTCGGGGAGCCTATTCCTTTCCACATTCTTCCAACCTTGAGAACGCCCCTTGGTCAGGGTGAGGGGCAGCTGGTTAGAGGCCGTGGTGCGCTCAAGGGGCGCTTGGGCAGGCTCCTCAGGACCGGGCGGATGTGGGCAAAAGCTGGGCACGACCTATCCAGGGTCCTCCATCAGGGCGCAGAGCCTACTGCTCTCTCCATCTAAGTCCCTCTCCAGCCAGTCCAGGCTCGCCCCTCAGCAGGGGGCAACAAGCTCCCCTTCCCCACGCCCTTTGGGGAAATGTGCCCCAGGCTTCAGGTTGGGAGGGGGCAGCGGGCCTATCTTTATTCTCCTCCGCCGCCCCAGCTCTCTCCCTCCTCGCTCGGTCAGCGCCCCTCGCCTCCTGGAGCGCCTCCAGCTTGCAGAAGGCCGGCTGCAGCCTCCTCCCCGTCGGATCGGAGTTCCCACTGTGGGGGGGCTGTTCAGAGACCCTCTGTCCCCTACCCGTATCCCGGCTGTCCCACTGCCAGAGCGCGCCCACCCCGGCCCCTCCCTCTCCCACCCCCTTTACCGCGGAGCCCCGGGCGAGCCTAGGGAGCACACGCAACAGATTGCAGAACGCGAGAGCGCGGAGCCCGCTCCCTCCGCGCGCCGCCCGCCGCCCCGGCCTGCGCCCACGGCCCAGACCCCCGCCCTCCGGGCTCCGCTAAGCCGGCCATTTAGATGCAGCTCACAGGACGGCGGGCGGCTCGCCGCGAGCCGCCGCGGCTCGCCGGGCCCCTGTCAGTCCGCTTCCCTTCCCGAGGACCGCCGCAGGAACCGAGGCGGCGGGCGGCGCGGCCCCGCACCGGCCTGCGCACCAGGCGCGGTGGAGACAAGATCCCCGAGGAACCAAACGGCCCCAAGCCCCGCCGGCTGCGGGGGTGGGAGCAAAGAGGGATGGCCCGGACACGGTCTAGCGGATCCCTTGGATCCCCACAGATTTCCGTGGGCGGACACGCCCCCAGACTCTCGGGTTTGGACCCTTCTTCCTAACCAGGAAAGGACTGAAGTGTCCCCCCCCCCCTTTTCCGGGGCCGGGCTCGGTCCCCAGGGCGGGGCTCACAGCCTCCACTCCTGCTAAAGGGCTGGGGGAGCTGGAGGTAACTCGAGCTGCAGCCCGAGATGCCCGGCTGGGAGCAGAGGCTTCGAGTCCGGGGGTGGGGGTGGGGGCTCGCCTTTCTCTAGTCTCCTCTGTGCCCCCTCCAGCGGCGCCCGCCGCATCTCCACTCCCGAGTCCGCGCCGCGACACTTACCGTGGGCGAGCAGCGCCGAGAGGCAGAGCAGGGCGGCGCCGCCGCGGCCCGACATCCTTGGGGCCATGGCCGAGGCGGGAGCGGGAAGGCGCCGAGGGGGCAACAGTCGTCGATGACTTGGCCCCAGGGTGGGTTCGGTCACATCCAACTCAGGGTGGCCGTGGCGCCCGAATGTCTCTGCTGTAGCTCTGGGGGCCAGGGAGTGCAATTAGGGGACACTTTGAGGGGAGGGGGCGTCCCAGGCGCCGCCGGCTACACCCTCGGAGCTGGTAGGGGCGCAGCTCCGGGCGGGAGGAGCCTCCACCTCCCCTGGCTGGTGCCCCCTGCAGGATCTGTGCGGCGAGGGGGGAGCCGCACGTGCGGTCCCGGAGCCCAGTGGCCACCGGCGTCTCGGGGACTGCCTAGAGCCAAGTGCTGGATCCCCCAGCCCCGAGGCCCAGCTCGAATCCGAAGTCGCTCGAGGGTGCAGATTTCCGACGCAAGCCCCGGTTTCTTCGGTTTCGGCAGTAATCCCACGTAGATAGCGCGGCTTCCTTCCTCCAAGCGCCCTGCAGCAGCCCCAGCATAAAAATCCCACGTTAGGAGCAAATGAATGATTTCTTTCGCAAAGAAAGAGAAAATCCAGGCAACTTTAATCCATCTGGAGCAGGAAAAGTTTCCGTGCAGTGCCGAGACCGGCGACGCTGGTCGCCACCACCCCAGGCGACGCCGGGACAAAATGCCTGAGGCGGGCGGCCCGCGGCTCGTCCCCTCGCAGAGCTCGCTTCTCGGCTCCAGCGCGCTCTCTCCAGTCTCGACCAGGGCCCGGGCTCCACGCAGGCTGGCTCAGCGCCGCCTGCCCGGGCAGCGGCTCCGCGGCTGGGGCGAGGGTGGTGCGGCCGGAACCGGCTGCCCCATGGAGACCGGGCTTGGAGAAGCCGGGGAGCGGGCCAGCAGGTTAATCCGCCCGACCCGCGCCCTCCTTGCCCGGGGCGCCGACTCCAGTCTCTCGGCCGTCAGCCGTAGTAGGATGACGAGGGGCTCGGCCAGCCCGCGGCGGCTCCGGGCCGTCCCCCTCTCCTCCCAGGTCTCGCTGTCTCAGCAGAGGGGCGCGCAGCTCCGCCTCGCTCCTCGCCTTCCCCGGGAGGACCTGCACAAACCTTGAACTTTTCCGGGGTTCAGAGTCTCCGACGTCTCCGTCTCCCCGCCGCCCCCGCCCTGCCCCCGGACGCCCGCTCGCCCGCTGTCTTGGTGCAGCTGGGCATCGGTTTCCTCTCTCCCGGAGTCAGTTTGGGCGAGCGGAGCGCCGCGCCAGCCCGGGCTGCGGGCGGCAAGACCCGGGCGCCGCGCCAGGGGCCAGGGCACCGGGCGCCCGCGCAGCCCGCGGCCAGGGAGGCGGCAGCTGGTTCCTACGGGGCCGAGCCGAGAGGAGGTGCCGGCAGGAGGGCCGACTCCCCATGGACGTGTGTGTGGGGAGAAGAATCAAGGAGCAAAAAGCGAGAGGAGGTGGGGGGAGCCACAGTTGCACGAAGCCGCCGCCGCCGCCGCCGCTGCCTCCTCGGCGCTCGCGCCGGCTGCTCCGCCGTAAATGACTCGAGAGAGACACACACTCGCGCCCGCCCTCCTCCCCCGTCCGGGATTCAGCGCCCACCCCGGCAGTAGCGGGCGCCCAGCCTGGCGCGCTCGCTCTCTCCCTCCCCTCCCAGATTCCCCGTGGTCACGTGGGCCCGGAGCGCGCGGCCCACGACTCGCGCGCTTCGGAGACCCCCCTCCCACGCCGCTCCCCCCTCCCCGGTCCACGTGTCCATTCCGCATTCCCAGCCTGGGGGCGCGCGCGGCTCCTTAATGAGACTCGGGCCGCGGCAGGGCTCGCGATTCCGTTCGCCTCTCTTTTATGTTTTATTTTTCCTCCCCATTGTAGGCTAGCGCTGGGGCCCGAGTGGGGCCGGCCGGCTGCGGTGGCTGCATTTCCCCCGGAGTAGACGCGACCGCAGCCACCGATGTCCCTTTTCAAAGGAAGCACGCTCCTCGCCAGGCGCCGGCGGTGCTTTACAGCCGCTCAGCCAGAGGCGCGGGTAGGGGGTACCCTACCCCCACCCCCAGAGTCTCTCGAGGGGCACTGAATGGGAATCGACCGAGCTGCCGGGCCCAGCCCCTCCGCCGCGCGGGAACTCGCCGGCCCAGCTCGGTTTGGGATGGATCCGGGGCGCAGCTGGGGAAAAACCCGTCCGCTGCTGGGGGTGGGAGGCGGAGAGGAAGGGACGTGCCTTCCTACAGGTTGTTTTGCAAGCCTTTAAAGGGACGGGGGGTGGGGGTGGGGAACTGTCCCTCCTGCACACTCACCCAGGCACCTGCTGACGAAGGGGAGGGGTGGCTGGGGTGGCGTTCTTTCCCACCGTCAGGCCGGTTCCATTAGAGCGCAACCCAGATCAGACCCGACAAGTCAACCGTCAACCGTCAGCCAGGCGTTCGATCAATGGCAATGATTTCATAGCATCCTTGGTTATCTTGCCCCAAACCCCAGGGGCCGTCTCAATCCCACTCAACTCGGGAGGGACAGGGTCGTCAATCCTATGGACATCGCTCTTATGGGGGAGGGGGGCGGTGGCTATGGATCTTGAGGGTCACTCCCTCATACTTCGGCTCTCAACCAGTCTGAGAGTGTGGGGTGAGGTGGGTGGGAGCAAGGCCAGCTGGGGTGCTCAGTCTTTGCCCCCCCACCCCCGCATGTACCTGACTCTGCCCGGGACTTCTTGGCCCTGTGAGTTTCCTTTTTATCCAGGAAAGTGACATTTTCTTTTTGGAAAATAGGCTTGGACCGTTCCTGAAAGCCTCCCTCCTCCCTGGCTGCTGGCAGTTGCTGCCTCAGCTTAGACCCGGGCCTGCGGAGAGCCGCTCGCGCCCCTCCCCCACCCCCACATCTGTCTGGAGCTCTGAGGTGCTGCTAGGGAGGGCTGGCCGGGCTCCGGGAGGCCCTCGGGATGGAAGGTGCTGGTCGTCAAGGAAGATGATTCTCATTAGGCCCCTAATGCCTGATAGCAATTAATGTCACCCAAGGGGTTATTAACCATCCCACTGAGAGGCAAGCCAGCAATCAGTCTCCGTGTGTGGGAGAACGGGGGAAAGAAGCCACTTTCTGAGACAAGAGGGCTCCAGGAAGAAGAGGAAGGAAGCAGGAAGGTCTTCCACTGCATCTCACCTCCCCAGCTGGAAGGGGCACCAGGCCTGTAAAGAGTAAGTCTCAGGGAGAGACACAGTTGGCTTTTCTGAGCTGAGGACCCACAGCGCCCGGCGATGCAGTCCAAGCTGTCCTCAACAGGTGTTTGCGGCTGACACAGGTCAGCAGGTTCAGCCCGTTCTCCTGGCCTTCTCTGGAAACTGAGCACAGCGTTCTAGTTCTTCTCTGTAACCCCCTTTCTCCCCGGATATTAGGCGAAAGGAAGCTAAGCCTCCCTTTACCCCCTCCCTTTGCCCCCTTCCTTTCACCACTCTTTGGTGACTGTCTCCAGCATCACAGGATCATAGGCACTGCCCACAACAGAGAGTGAGGTAGACCTGGCCAGTCCTCAGGGAACTTACATTCTAGAGGGGAAGACGGACATTGCGTTTACGTAATCACCGCTGCGATAAGTTACAGGTCAACATGCATTTTTGCTCGTCTTCTGGTGGAGACAGGGGCCCAGGGTTGGGAAGAGGGGGGCGGCCTGCTATGTCATTTCAGACATTTCTTATGGTACCCTCTCCGTGGATCTACCCGTCATGGTCCAGGAGTCTTCTGCTGGGCAGCAGGTCTGATTACCCTCCGTTGCTCCAAGTGGCAATGCGTCCTTCCCACCCTAGGGAAGCAGAGAGCTGCTGCCCGCACACTGGGGGCTCTGGGTCAGGTCTCTGTGTCCTGCATGGGTGTCTCTGAAGGACCCACGCTGAAACTGGCCCCCCGTTTCCCCATTGCGGGGCCTGTGACCATGACATGCCTGTGTTTCAGGATGCCCGCCGACGGGGGAGCATAGGACAGGCCAACGTGGGACGTCATCAAGGGGAACTCACCGTTTGTGGGGAGTTCCTGGGATTCCCCTAGAATCCTAGTCTGGCCCTGCTGGCGAGGGGCTCGGCGATGTCCTAAGCGAGGCCTCTCATTGTCCAGCTGCAAAAACAGAGGTCTTTCCATTCATTCATCTTCTTAAATTAATTCATTAATTCAGTCATTTTATTAATTAACTTGACCTTTTTTGTTGAGCTCCATTTCTGCGTGAAGCACTGTGTTAGGTCCGGGAGCACAGAGGTTGGATGAGACAGACAAAAGCCAGATGGGGAAGTTCAAAAGCTTAGTTCTACAAACCCATATTGAGTGGCTGGTCACGTTAATAGCTACCGTTTACTGAGTGTTTTTGCTGTGCGAGGCGTTGTGCTGGGCATTTTGCATTTTGCAGGCATTATCTGGGTGCTCACCACAGCCCTGGTCAATAGATACTGTTCTTATTGCTAATTTCCGGGGGAAGAACCTGAGGCTCAGAGAAGGTAAATGTCTTGCCTAGGCTCCCACAGCTAGAAACCCGTGTAACCTGCGTGACCACTTTAATGGTGAGATGTAAGTGCCCACACTTAGATATCACAAAGCTATTGCCTCTGGCTGGAGAAGATCACGGCCAGTGGGGGCCCCAGGCACAAACAAGCCAGGGAGGGTAGCGCTGCGGAGGCCAGCTCAGGGGTCCTGGGGGGTACCCTCATGGTGGGGGCAGTGCCATGTTCCCACTCATTCCCCAGTGTGAACCCTCTGCCCCAGTGAGGCCAGGCCAGCCAGCGCCCTCCCCAGGCACGGCCCTCCGCTCATTCCTCTCCCCACACCTTGGCTCGCGCTGTGCCCCTGCCTCCTCACTCTTCTTCACCAGCTAAAATCCTGCCCATCTTAACAGGTCCGCTCAGGGGCCTCCACTATGAGGTCTCCCCTGATTCAGTGTGATAGGGTTATGTGGCTTCATGAGAAAAAGGAACACACAGAGGGTACGGAATCAGCCAGGGTCTGAAGATTATGATTATGATCTAGGTCTAGGATTATGATCAGAATCCACTCCCTTCCTATTTTATAGATAAGAAACCCAAGGTCCAGAGAGGGCTAGCGACTGGCCCAAGGTCACACAGTGAGTTATTGACAGATAGGAAGATAAGCTCGCGTCCGGATAGGCCTGGCTTCCTGCCTCACAGTGTGGTCATCCCCAAAGTTTAACCACCTGTCTCAGTCCCGCTGTGGCCTTGGGAACCAATCTTCTCATTGATGGAGAGAACGAAGGTCCCAGGTCATTATTTTGGAGGTTCAGCCCTGATTTGGTTCAGCTCAGAACT
Organism: Procyon lotor; assembly: GCA_028646535.1. Classification (NCBI taxonomy): domain Eukaryota; kingdom Metazoa; phylum Chordata; class Mammalia; order Carnivora; family Procyonidae; genus Procyon; species Procyon lotor. The sequence continues at coordinate 15,930,657 of CM053619.1, read as the reverse complement.
TGGATTTGTTTTGTACCTGCATTTACATACTCAGTCACTCATTCTGTCTCCCCTTAGATACCTGTTCCCCTCTGAAGCTTTCCCTGGCGCTACCCATACCCAGTCTTATTCTGTGCCCCCTCGAGGGCCTTGTTTCTAGAATCTAAGCATTCATGGCTTTGTGTCGATGTGTCTTCTGTCCTCTATAAAGGGCAGGCACCACCTATCTTTTGTCCCCGTTGTATGCCCCTGGAGAGGCATCTGTTGGGCGCTCAGTTAGTGGCTATTGAATAAAGGAATTATTGACCACCTACTATGTGTCTGGAGCTAAGCTAGCCGAATGAAATGGTCTCTGCCCTCAGAGAGCTCACCACCGTTGGAGGAGGTAAGTGGGCAGACACCGGGATTATGAGGCAGGCTAGCTGGGCATGCTTCTACAGAGGGAGACACAGGGACTGTGGGGGCTGGAACGAAGGGCATCTAGCTCAGCCTAGGTCTTGGTTATTGCAGGAAAAGGGAGGGCTTCCTGGAGGAGGTGAGCTTTGAGCTGCTCTGAAGAAAGGCAAGCTAGGGTATGCCGAGATAGTATGTGTGTAGGGGGTTGAGAACCAGGAGAAGAGGCTGCCGCAGGAAGAGGGTGTGGCTTTCGTAAGGGCCCGGAGCTGGGGGTCGGTGGGGGGGAGATAGAGTATGAATGGGAAACAACAGGGCTGGGGCATGGAGAGCTGGAGCAGCGCTGGGGAGGGAGGTGGAGAGGCAAGCGGGCACACAAAGGTGTGTGCCTACGATGATACACACTCTCACATTACCCTATTCAGTTACACACAACTTCACACTTACACGAGCAAAGACACTGAGATGCTTATAAAGCATCCTAACAGTGCATGGGTGTGCAAGCCCCCCCCACGCACGCACCCCCCCAACTCTTTGCAAAATGAGTTGCCCCTTGAACCATCTGTTTACGGTCTTTCTAGATTCATTTCCGCGGAGCACTCCACCTTTGCTTCCTTGGCAGGCAGCACACTCCTCCAGCCCCCACCCTCTGCCGGCCTTAAGTCTAGCCGTCCCCCTTCCCCTCCTCCCCTGGGCACACACTGACAGTAAGCTGGGACCACCCCTGGGCACCCTGCCAAGGGAGGATTTGGACTCCAGCCATGTGGGCTGGGCTCTGCTCTCCTGTCTTTTCCTCCCCAGCCCCCACACGGCTTCACTTAATTCCAGGGCAAAGCTCTGATCAAATGTGAAGCAGAGATAGAGAAAGCCAGGACCAGAGAGAGAGAGAGAGAGAGAGAGAGAGAGAAATACAGAGTGAGCAAGCACGATGTCTTTGCCACGGCCCAGCAGCTAAATGGCAGTAAACTCTTGGTTTTCCTACAACTCACTCAACTTCTCTCTCGTTAGCCAACTTGGCTGCCAGGTGCAGGTGGAGGAGGGAGAGCCAGGGGCCCAGCTTCTCCACAGCCCCTTCCCGATCCGGTGTGAGGCCACAGAGCTATCGAGCTAGTTCTGCCAGGCTCCTGGGGTAGGCAGTGCCCAAGGCTCCTGCTTTGGGCAGAGGATGACAGGCTGGGCTGCTGGGGAAGCTGAGAGGGGGGAGCCAAGTGTGCTGAGGACTGGCGAGGAAACCCTTGACTCCGTAGGCCTGTGTTGGCCATTCCGGGTCACCTGGAAAGTCCGGGCGTGTACCAAGTGGGGACAGGAGACGGGGAGCCGTGGGCAACGCGCCTGACTTCGCACAGGTTACTCGTTCAGAGTTGGGATCCAAACTGAGGTTCTACTTCCTATTCCCTTGGGAGGGGAACCCTTGGTTTAGTTTCCCACCCCACCCCCAAATCTGATGCTCAGCTTCCTTATGTCTCCCTCTTGTTAGAAGGCCGGCTCCCTGTGCCCCACTCCCCGCAGGATTAATTCCGAATTTCCCAGATTCGCATTCAGTGCTCGACTCACACCTGTGCCTCACCTTTTCGCCCCTCTCCCTCTAACATGAGTTGTATCCTTCTCTGCCTTGGGGCCCTTTCTCTTCTCTCCACTTGGGATATTTGTTCCTCCTTCCCCACCTCCGCATGGAGCCTTTTCTGCAAAGCCTTATTCCTCACTCTGTGTGGAGTCAATCACTGTCTGGCTGCCTTGTAGTTAGGGCTCCCCCGATCTCTTAGCTCCCCCAGTTCACTTATAAAATCCTTAAGGACAAAGATGACATCTCATTCATCTTTACGTCTCCCACGGTACCTAGCATCGTCCCATATATGCGTTAAATGTTCAGTAAATGTTTCGCGAACAAACGAGCGAATGAATACGTGAAGGGCAGTGGGACAAAGGCTCAGGTACTTTCAATCCATCAGCGCTTTGCAACTGCACTATGATTCTAGGTACGTAAGTACCCTCCCCACTGGGAGATGAGGAAGCCGAGGCCCAGAGAGGCAAAGCAACTTGCTCAGTTACACAGCTTAGAAAGCTGAGGGACTGGGGTTCAAATCCGAGTCTGCGTACCTCTAATGCTTGTCTCCTTTTCACCTGCTCGGAGCATGTCCTCTGAGGCTGATCTCCGCAGGACTGCTCGTGCTTACGTCAAAACCTGTCATTGGGGCGCCTGGGTGGCTCAGTGGGTTAAGCCTCTGCCTTCGGCTCAGGTCATGATCTCAGGGTCCTGGGATCGAGCCCCGCATCGGGCTCTCTGCTCAGCAGGGAACCTCGTTCCCCCTCTTTCTCTCTCTGCCTGCTTCTCTGCCTACTTGTGCTCTCTCTCTGTGTCAAATAAATAAATTAAAAAAAAAAATCTTAAAAAAAAAAAAGAAAACCTGTCAGCAGGGGACACTCGAAGAGAGTCTAGGGTGACTGGCCCCCGCTCCCTCCTTGGGCTAAGTGAGGGCATCCTTGTTTCCAGCTCAGCACTGGTCATTCAGATCCTCACAGGCAGCTACTAGGAACCGTCTAGTGCGTGTTCGGAACCTAGTTGCTGGAGCCAGACTACCTGAGTTCAAATCCCAGCGCTGCTGTCTACTAGCTGTGCAACCTCGGGCAACTTATTGAGCCTCTCTGTGCCCAGTTGCCCATCTCTAAATGAGGACGTTGATTGTACCTACCCTGCAATGTTCCGAAGGACTTTGAAGCAGTGACTGGCTCAAGGTATATCGTGTGCGTATTTGCTAACATCATTATCCACACCATGTTCCCCCTCTGGGAAGCAAGCCCCAGAGGGCTTGCCTTCTCCCTCCTCTGTCCGAGAAGGGCGGTCTCCATTTTTCCCTGTGTGTTCTTGATCGGCCCTCTAAACTCTCTAGGCTTCCTATGTGAGATAAGGAAGCAAAATTGGGCAGGGAGAAGAGCTCCAAGGAAAAGCCAAATCAAAGTGACTTTTGTGGTGACAAATGCTTAATAATAACTTTACAAATCCAGTCGAATTACTATGAATAACAACCCTCTTCTTTTTTTTTTTTTCTTGGATAGATACCGCTCCCATCTCCCAGAGAGCACGCGGCTACAACCCTGAAATCCACCCAAAAGAATCATTACCGGGAAAATAAGCTAAAAATAACCCCAAAGGAAGCCGTGCCAGCTCAGAAGCAGTTCTTTGGAGGTGGGGGATATCCAAGGAACTGTTCGTTTGCTTCAGGTAATAGAGTAGAATTCTTAAATCTGGAATTGCTTTGGGAGGTCGGGCCTGTCTCCCTGTCCCCGCACAGTCCGGGCCCCTAGGTCATCTTCAGGGTGTCCCTGGCCTCTGGCCTCCTGCCGTCTCCGAGTGACCCAAGGTGGACTGTGGCATGTTGGGACCCTGCTTCTGGTCCCATTGCTGGCTTGGTTACTCCCTTGTGAGACCTGGCCTCCTTCTTCTCTCAAGGGCCAGGATCCCTGAACAGGCTGGGCTGCCTCTCTACCCCATCCTGTGAGCTGGCCCAACCCAGAGGCTGCTGCCCACCCCCGAGGGTCCCCCTGTGCCACACAGACTCACTGCTTGCTCCTCAAAGCAGGTCCCATTTTCCAGGTAAAGAACAGAGGCTCAGAGAGGCTGAGTCACTGGTTCAAGAATGCACAGGAAGGAAAGCACAGAGTTGGAATTTGAGCTCAGGCACGTCTGCCGAATGCCAAAGATGAGAAACGCTTCTTTAGGAAGCCCCGAATTGAGGGGCGCTTCCTCTCCAGGGCCCACGTGGGGTGGGGTACAGGGGGCGGGTGCTCAAGATGTGGCAGAGACTATGTCTGACATTCAGATGGAGTTTCCAGAGGCAGGGGCTTTATTTCTGCCATCAGGAAGGGGCTATGTTCTCCCTCTAGGCCTGGGGCATCCCCTTGGCAGGGCCGGTGTCTCTCAGACAGGGCTTACCAGGAAGAGGGTTCCCAAGGGCAGGTGTCTCCACTCAGCCTGGCACTTCCCCCAGACAAAAACATCTCCTGTCAGCTGGGAAGAGGCCGCGGGGCAGGGACCTCTCAGATTGAGGACTGCTGCAGGGACAGGCTGGAGCTGCCCCATCGGCCAAGGGCTCCCCTACCAGGGTCCCCCTCTTCTCACACCAAGTCCCTTCAGACTCTCTCCCTTGCCCCTTGCTTGCCTCTTCCTCGGATTCCAGAGTTCCTGGTTGGCCGGTGACAGCCCAACTAATGGGAAGGGCAGAGGCATAAACACAGGGCTCCCCTTGGTGGGGCCCATGACTGTTTTTCTCCTCCCAGGGAGATGGATGCTTGTCCCTGGGAAGGCTGACGGCTTCTCTTCCTCAGAGTGCTGCAGTCCTCTTGATTGAAATGTGTCCCTGTGGTGACGAGGCCGGCTCTGGGCATGGGGGCCGCCGGTCCCCCCTGCCTGGCCTGTGGGCTCCGTCCATCTGGGGAAGATAGATGACGTTATTCCAAGCCGAGATGATGCAACCAAGGTCAGAGTGAAGTGTTTAATTGGAATGTCAGGGGCCGGGGCCCAGCTCGGCCGAGGTGATTGATTCCCTGGCCGTGCTTGTCAGAGGCGCAGCCGCAGCAGAGGGGAGGAGGTGCGGGCGGCGTGGGAGTGACCCTGGGGAGGCCAGGGTGGTGGGAGGCTGCCTGCCGCTGTCCACTCTGCAGTGAGGGCAACCAGTGCACCTCTGCAGCCGTCAGTGGCTCTGCCTCCTGCAAAGGGGAAACTGAGGCACAAGGCAAGACGGCGACATAATGGGAAGCATTACTGGGCGAGAACTGGAGCTCCATTTGTCAGCCGTTAATTCTGGCTGACAGCTCTGTCTCCCTCCCGCTCTCAGTCCTTCGTGGTTTGGGTCCTGACCCCTCCCTGGGCTACGAGGAGGGCCCTGGAAGAGGGCGTGGTCCCAAGACGCCCACAGGGCATGGCCCATCCTCCTGCCTCCCCTTGCCCTTCTGGCTCCAGCCTGCTGAGGATCGGCAGAGTGGCAAGAGCGTTTAGAAGCCACTGACCCTCATTTGCACGGGCAGGAAACTCTTTCATAGTCTCCAGAGACCAAGTCGTCACTCCTACGTGGCAGAAACGGAAACAGAAGGCTGGGCTTGGGGCCACCCCAGGGCGGCCCTCTTACATCCCACGGTGGTGGTCCTGTCCCAGGAGTCGAGGAAGAACCTCGGGTAGGGAGCGGGCAGCCCCGTCCATCCTGCCTCCGTGTTAGAAAGCCGACTGCAGAACGGTGCTGGATGGAGGGGGGCCGAGGCTGGGGAAACGCGGGGCTTCCGGGCATAAAGAGCCACGGTGAGCGTGCTCACCCTCCCGGCCCGGCTGCAGCCGTTAGTCCAGGGAATGGACCGGCTGCCGAGGTGGCCAGGGAAGGGGAGCCGAGGCTACAGAGGGAGAGGGGACACTTGGGCTCAGGATAGAGTGTCATCTGCAAAAGAGGCCTGGAGGAGATGGGAAAGCTGGAGGTCTTGAGCCTGGATCTGTAGTTTGGGGTAATTTGAAGGGGAAGTTGGGGTTGGAGGCCTGGGCTTGCAGAGGGTGGAGAGAAGTCCTTGCGTGTGAGGCAGAAGGGGGCTGCTGTCTCGGAAGCTTACCCACTATTTTACATCTCAGGCTCAGAAGGCTGGATCAGTGCATTATATTGTGAACGTTACTGTGAACACATTACTGTGAACACGATCAGCACGGTCACCATCACAGGTCACCATGGTCCCCTTCATCACAGCTCTCATGACCACCATCACCATCGTCCCCGTCATTCTACCACCACCATCACTACCATTGCCATGATGTCACCATCACATCACCACCACCATTTACAACCACCACCACCATCATCATCATCACCGTTGTCACCATCATTCTATCAACACCTTCACCACCATCGCCATCACTGTCACCATCATCATCACCACCACCATCACTGACATCATCACTATTACCATCATCACTATCACTACCACCATCATTTATAACCACCACCATCATCACCATCATCACCATTGTCACCATCATTCTACCAACACCATCACCACCATTGCCATCATCGCCACCATCATTTACAACCACCACCATCATCACCATCATCACCATTGTCACCATCATTCTACCAACACCATCACCACCACCGCCATCACCATCATTCTACCAACACCTTCACCACCATCGCCATCACTGTCACCATCATCATCACCACCACCATCACTGACATCATCACTATTACCATCATCACTATCATCACTACCACCATCATTTACAACCACCACTATCACCACCTTCACCATCACCACCACCATGATGTATAACCATCATCATCATCACCATCACCATGATCACTGCCATCACCATCGTCACTACCACCACCACCATCACCATCATCATTACTACTGCCATCATCACGACCACGACGACCATGACCATCACCATCAGGGTTATCGTTATCACTGATCCATAACCATTGGCCTTATCCTGCCTTCCACTACTGCCTGATGCCTTACAATTTATTCCAAAGCACTTCCATATCCTTGCTCTCATGAGAAATTAATCAGAGGCTCGTGAAGCAGGCAGGGTTGCTCTGATTATCTCCATTTCCTAGCAGAGGAGACTGAGGCCGTGATGGTTAAGTGACATGAGCAAGGTCCATGCTCATGGACCAGCTGTCACTAGAACTCAGCCCTTGTCCACTGGCCCAAAGCTCTTCTTACTCCGCCTTTGCTGCTGTGGGGTCACCACTGCCCCCTCTCCCCTGCCTACTCCGTTCCTACTCGGCATCAGCATGGACTGGCAACGAAGACTCTGGCTTTGATAGAACAAGGGAGGCTTCAGCCATAGCAGTACACGCCTCAGTGTCTACCCAGGGGCAGGCCCCTTCTCCTTGTTGGGCCCCAATTCCTTCATTTCCACAAGTACACTTGGGGTCCAATGAAGTTGAAATCCTCTCTCTACCTGTTAGTCCATGATAGTGCCACAGAAAGTCATAGAAAAAGAGAAAAAGATAGAAAAAGACAGTGACACAGGGACCTAGACACACATAGACCAAGAGAGAAAGCTGGAGAGACCTAGGAAGATGTAGTGGGAAAACTTCTTAAGATCCAGGAAGATGTGGGAATAGAGATGGAGACAGGAAGCAGGGGAGGGACTGAGAACCCGCCAGAGGAGATTCAGGAAGTCAGAGCCCAGGAGGAAAAGCCCGATGAAGCAGCTACTGCTCTGCATGGTGCTCTCTATGCTGGGCCCCCGCCCGATTGCCGAGCGAGAGCTGCCTGAAAAAGGGGTGGCCAGCGCAGCTTGAGATGCTCTGGAAAGGCTGCGGCGGAGCCCCCAACTCCCACCGCTTCCGTGTCCACATGTGTCTCTACGTGTGGAGTTGCAGCTTCGGAATTCTTCTGTCTGGACCCCAGGAAGGATGTTGGGACTCCCCTTACCGCTTTCTGCCTCCTTGTAGTTCCGCCCCCTGTGGCCATGAGGTTGCAGACTCAGCTACGTCTGGCTGTGTCGCAGGAAGTCCTGAAAAATGGGATGTGGTGGGGGTGGGCTGCATCCATAAGGGAGCTGGGGTGGGAGCGTGGGGGGGGGGGCTCCCCACTCTCTTACATAGAGCTGGACTCAAGCTCAACGTAGGCACCAACTCATCAAGAGTGATCTTGAGCGAGACTCTTGCTCCTTATGGACTTGGAGAGGCAGGGAGGGGAGGGAGGAGCGCTACCGCCCTCCAGCATGGGCGATGCTCTTCGTGAGCAACTAGCTCCCATCGGCGTGCTCCAGGCCCCCAGCCACCTGCCTTATGGGAAGACAGGCCAGCGCTGCCTCCCCACCGAGTGGTCTAGCAGGCCTGACATGGCCAAGTGCTCGGCGGGGCGGTCACTCGCATCTTCCCATCATCTGTTTAATTCACGAATCCAGCATTATCACGTCCCCCATTTGGGACCTCTCTCAGTCCGAGTGTTTCCATCAAGGGCCCCTGGGAAATGCTGCAGCGCCAGACCTGGAGGTGGGGGGCTCACTCCAGGGCAGGCCACCCAAGGCTGCGGGGATCCAGAGTGCACGCGCAAGTCCAGGAAAAAGAGGCATCCTGGGGAGCGAGCACAAGCGGAGAGGGGGCACGGAGCTAGGAGGAAGCACACACCCCAGGTGGGAGGCTTGATTGGACTTGGGCTCTGCAGGGGGATCGCCAGCAGTCTCCAGCTCCTGGTGTCCCACCAGGAACACCCCCGGTGGCAGAGGGAGAGGGTCTCAGCAAAGCAACACAGAAATGTACTCCCTGCTTGCTTTGCACCCTTGTTTCCCTCACTCACTCTTTTGCTCTGGTTTCCCGCCGTATGTGTCAGCCGCAGAGGACCGTGTTCTCTGAGCACATCATGCTGCTTAGCTGTTTTAGACACGCTGTGTTTTTTGCCTGGAATGCCCCTTCCCAGCTGTGCCCAGGACACTCAGCCCTCAGACTGCCTCCTCCGGGAAGTTTTCCTGACCACCCCCTGCCTCGCCTGCAAGGCTGATCACTCCCTCCTCTGCCCCTTAGGCCCCCGCAGTTGCCCCGCGGTGCTCAGTCTCTGTCTTCCCCATTAGACGGAGAACTTGCCAAGGCCTGGGACCATGGCTTTCATCTCAGCATCTCCAGCTGCTGGCACAGGGCCTGGCATGCAGGCGGCATTGAAGTTGTGTTGGGCAAATGAATGGCTTCACAAGTTCCTGCACGGACAGAGGGAAATGTGGGAGGAAGCCCAGGTGGGGGTGGGCTGGGGACAGAAGGTGAATGAGGCTGACTTTGGGCTATGGATTTGGACGTGGAGGTGCCCGGGGGATGAAAGGGGCATTTGGGTCTGGAACTGGGGAGCAGGTCTGGACTGCGGAGAGATGTGGGGACCAGATATTTATGGGTGTAGCTGGAGCAATGGGCATGCACGTGGTCAGGGACAAAGAATAGAGAGAGGAATTAAGGCGGCTGAGCAAAGATGGGCTGGAGGAGGGCAGATTTCCCCCTTTCTCTAGCTACCTGAGCTGGGGACTGCCCATCCGTCCTTTTGGGGCCAGAAGCAGCCAGCTACATATTGCGGAGGAGGGAGGTGCTCAGGATGAAGGGATCTCTGCTGCTCGGAACAGATATATCCCTCCCTCCAGTCCCTAGGTTGCAGTAGATGACAATTTTCCTCATTAATGAGCATATGCAGACAAGCCACCGAGATTTTCTTTGGCTCACTCTCTGCTGGGAAGACAGCGTCCCCCTCTCTCCTTCCATGGACGCACCCTACCAGCAAGGGATGGGTCAGCCTTCCTCACAAGGCGTGATGGGACGGCAAAAACCTGGTGACAGCAGCAGGTAGCCGGTGGGGGCTAGGAATAGACTGGGGAGGGCAAGGTCAGGCTTGGAGCCTGGGACCAGGGTGGAGGACAGGTCTCTTCAGTGCCTTAGCCCTTGAAAGAAAAGGCCACCACATCTGTAGTGCCCTCTATGAGCCAGGCACGGTGGCAGGCACAAGAAAAGGGCTATCTCTCCAACATCCTTTC
>CM053619.1:15890379-15920286 GCA_028646535.1 Procyon lotor | reverse complement strand
GAGAAGGGGAGCTGGAAGCCTGGGAGCAGCCCAGCTCTAGTCCTCTCATTCGCGCATCTCTCATACCTGCCACCACATCCGCGCAAAAGAATAGACACACTCTTACACGCTCACGGGCATCCCATTTCTGTTGCCCTCACTCTCACGCTCACGTACCCCTGAACTCTCACCTTGGCCTTGACATTCACTCCTACCTCCTTTCATGTGCCTGCCCTTCACCCTCACTCTGCTCTCAGCCCTGCCCATGCCTGTGGATTCAGGCTCCTCCTTTTCTACCCTCTCTGGTTCTAGAAACTTCTTCCCATACCGCTCAGCTTCCTCCCACCCTGGCTCTCCAGGATGGGGAGCCCGTGAGCAGGCACCTGTTTCCTCAGAGCCAGGAGATCCTAGCGTGACCAAGGCAAAACTCCGTCCTTGGTTCTTCTGAACCATCATATGTCCAAGGCACTTTACCCCTCAATCTTGGGACAGCAGTGGGAACTCTCACGTAAAAGTTTTCAGGGATTCTGAAAGACTCAGTAGTAGGAGAAAAAAGATCGCATATGCATGCACATGCACACAAAGACTGAGAGATAAAAGACAAGGAGATAAAGGGAGACAGAGAGCTAGAAAAGGACACAGAGAGGAACACACACACACACACACACACGCATGCACACATGCACACACAGACGCAGACAGGAGAAGCCCCTGTAAAGTCAGAAATGCCAAGAGATTTCCAGAGAGGGGGAAAATGGCTTTTGTTTTGACACCACTTTCAAATCATCCTCCTCACTAAGAAGTCATATTATTTTCCTCTGGGAAGTTGGGGGGATACATGCCCCCTGATTCTATCTGCTGGAACAATAACTAATTAAGGGCAACCCTCAGATGGTGTAACTCCCTGCCAGGGCTGGAATTCATTTAAAAGGGGAGGCTGGTGCAATCTCGTACTCAGACTTAGGATCCGTGATAGGGCCGCAATGCCCTCCTTAATCCAGGGCTGGCGTCCAGGCAGGGCCCTATCTTCCCCTGCCCCCCGGGTCAGCTAATCCCTCACCTCCCCCACATGCCCTGGCTGGTTAGGATTTTTAAGGTCAGACATCATCTGGAGGAGACAGCTCGAAACAGGCAGACCCTCTGCTTGCTGCCTGCCCATATGCGGCATCAAGGCATGTGCTCGGCTCACATCCGTCCGCCACTTCCAACCAAACTGGCTTCTCCCACCCTTGCAGACGACTTGCCCGGGTCACTTTCCTCCTGCCTTGAGGAGGAGGAAAGGCATCTTTCACGTGCTGGGCACTCTGCTAGCCCCCGTGAACACACTGAAGCCTCACAATTACATTGACAGGTGGTGGTTATTCCCAGCTGACCGATGAGGCAGCGGAGACATAGAGAGGTTAAGTAACTTGCCAGAGGTCACACAGCTAGTAAGTGATTCAGCTGAGTCCAACATCCTCTTTGAATAGGGTCTTCTTGAAGGTTAGGGGTGGAGCGTCTTTTGCTGGCAGCTCGCCGAGGGTGACACCGTGTGGTTGTGAGACAGCGTGGGTTTCAAAGTTAGGAGTCCTAGAGGGGACTTGGGGTTTCCATGTGTTCTGGTGGGATCCGGCTGGGGCCCCTCGGGAGTACCTGAGGAAGTCAGGGGAGCGGGTGGCGGCCGCAGCCCAGTGTGGGCAGAGGCTGAGTGCACTCAGCCACCCTCGAAATGCCACAGCCTCTGGCTGTAGGCGCGGGTGCCCCTGCCCATAGCAGCAGAGCCCGCATGGCAGGGCGGAAGCCCGGCTAATGGCTGTGTTTATAGCTCAAAGCATTATTAGCTCTTAGGAGCGCTCAGCTCTCACTTGTTGTCAACAGCTGAGCTTATTGATTGAGTGACTCGATGTTTTTGCTTATTAAGTGCCCGGGAGTGTCGGCAGATTTGGGCCAGGCTTGGCTACCGGGAGGACCACGGGAGCAGGGGGGAGGCCGTCTGTCTGCAAACACATTCCAGTCTCGCTCATTTGCTCGGGCGCATGTGTGTTCCCGCATGCTGTCCGAGTGCGGCTTTAGGAGGAGAAGCCTCGTTTCTTGTCCACGGCAATCAGAGCAGCCTTGGGGGCTGGGGGGACTGGGATTTGGATTTGGAAGGCCTGGCTTTGAGTCCTGGCCTTATCTTTCCAAGCTGCGAGCTTGGACAAATCCCTTACCGTCTCTGAGCCTTGGCTTCCTTATCTGAAAAATGGGGATTAAAATAATACCAGCTTTGCCTACCTTTGAGATGGAGAGTTAATGAGGTACGCAGTTTATAAACTGTAAAGCGCCAGGAAGTGTAACTATTACAACTACTGGGAGCTGAGCTGTGACGCTCTAATTAGGTTTATGTTTAGGCAACAGGTTGGCAGAGTGGAAAATGAACAAGGGGAGTCCTAGGGGAGCGTTGGGGACCCCAGCTCTGAGGGACCTGGGCTAGGCTTTGTAGCTCATGTTTTAGGAGACCACTAAAACGGGGCCCCTGGAGACCTGGCATCCAGGTGCTGTGCATCCTCGGGAAAGCTGCTTTCCTTCTCTGGGCTTCTCTCTTATCAAAAAAAAGGGCTCTAAGTTCAGTAGTCCCTAGGGCCCTTTTCAGCGTTGCCTTTGAATGCCTATAGGGATCACTGAGTCTTTTCCATCCCCAGGTGTGGACATCGGTGGGATTCCTGGTATTCTGTGTCCAAAATATCCTGTGTAAGTTTCACTGTGCCTGTGCGCAGGATTCCGACGCCCCCAAGCTAGTGACAGCCCCCCTGCACCTCCCAGTGCCCGAACACATACACGCCACTGCATTTGCTCCTTGTTAAGGCAAAGGGGCCGGAAAGCTAGCTGACTCCCTGGACTCCAGCAGCTAATAGGGAAAGCCCATTTTAATAGCTGATAACAAGATGGATCCATTAAAAGAAGAAATTAACTGCAAACCCAAAGATTACTTCTGTTCTGCTGGTGAAGGGCTGTGGAATGCCGGCTCCATTTGTTAAATGAGCACCCCAGCCCCCTGCTTCCCCAAGGGGGGCTGCTGTCTGGACAAGCCTGCCAGCCTGTCCCTACCCTCTTCTTTTCTTCTTTCTTTCTTCTTCTCTTTTTTTTTTTTTTTTAAAGATTTTATTTATTTATCTGACAGAGATCACAAGCAGGCAGAGAGGCAGACAGAGGGAGAGGGAGAAGCAGGCTCCCCGCTGAGCAAGGAGTCCAATGTGGGGCTCGATCCCAGGACCCTGAGATCATGACCTGGGCCGAAGGCAGAGGCTTTAACCCACTGAGCCACCCAGATGCGCCCCCCCCCCCTTCTTTTCTTATGGAAGTGCTTCTTGCTCCCTTTCGAAGCCCTGCACGACTATCTCTTCAGTGAGGACTCCCGGTCCTTCTGCCCTGGTTAGAGGGAGCCGCCTCCCTCCTTGCTCCGAGCACCCCAGGTCTCCGCTGAATGAGGTGGAAGCTGACCTTCCTTTACGGTTCCACTCTGCAGGTTTCCCACCTTTGATTCGGCTCTCCGTCAGGGCAGTATCTTTTTTCTTTTTTTTTGGATTGCTTGGTGGTTCATCCACTCACACATTTAGCCAGTGTTTTGAAGACCTACTGTGTGCCAGATGGTGTGTTAGGCCCCAGTCCCTGCCCTGGAAGAAGGGCACACTGAGAGGCAAACCTCTCATGCTGTGCAGAGGGCCCTGCAGAGGAGGGAAGCAGAGGAGAGAGTGACAGGTCCCGCTTGGGGAGGTCACAGAAGGGGCATCTGAGCAGCATCGTGAAGCATCTGTGTTTTTCAGGGGATGAAGGACTCTGTGTCCTCTGTGGGGACCAGCATGAGCCTGACATGTGTAAAGCTGATTTAGGAATAGGACCTGGTAGAGGACTTTGCATACAGTTGGCGCTCAATTAATGTTTAAGGGGAAATGAAAATGTTTATTAAGTGTCCATTATGGGCCAGGCCTTAACAGGCACTGGAATGGCAGCCTCTGTTTCCTCATCTGTGAAATAGGGATAACAATGTGATTTCCCTCACAAGGAGAGAAGGTATGGATGTGGTGTGCCCAGTACAAGGTGCCTTTAGGAAGCAGGCAGACTGGACCCCTGCCTTCTCCCATGTGGGGAAGGCCAGCTCTTCCTTTCCAGAGCAGGAGGTCTGTCTGAGGCCAGAAGGCCATCCTGGGTGGGCAGAAGACTGGCCCTATGATGCCAGAGGGAGTAATGTTTCGGCCTCCGGGCCTTTGCATGTGCTGTTTCCCCTGCCTGGAGGGCCCTTTCCACAAGCTCATTGTGGAAAATGCTCACTCATTCCTTTAAGCTCTGCTAAATATGCTCTGCTTGGGGATGTTTCTACCAAGTCTCCTTGGGGAGGATGAATCCCTGCTTCTCTGAGTTCTTCTGCATTTCCTCAATTGTAAGATGCCATCAATTGTGAGATGCACCATCGATTTAATAATAGCTTTAGGGAGAAAAGAAACCCTGCTTTAAATGTACATATCTGCATTTCAGTAATGTGCAAATGTTTTTGAGAAGTGCCTTTTAGAAACAGGGAAATGCAGCTGATGCTTCTCTTGCGGTACAAGGGCGGCAAGGACTCATTTCATTCATTCATCCACCCATCCATTCATTCATTCAATCAATATTTATGGAGCTCGGTTCTAGGCACTGAGATGGAGCAGTGAACACAACCAAGTCTCTAACTTCATGCGGCTTATGTTCCATTGGGAGAAACCAATAATAAACAAACAAAAATCTAATGTAAATAATTTAAAAGGAAGGTCACAGTAAGAGCCTTGAGAAACATAAGGCCGGGTAGGAGGATGGGGAGGGATTAGGGATTGTTCTTTTTTTTTTTTTTTAAGATTTTATTTATTTATCTGAGATAGAGAAGAGAGAACAAGCTGGGAGGAGGGTAGGGGGAGAGAGGGAAGCAGGCTCCCCGCTGAGAAGGGAGCCCCACACGGGACTCGATCCCAGGACCCTGGGATCATGACCTGAGCTGAAGGCAGATGCTTAACCGACTGAGCCACCCAGGCGCCCCAGGGATTGTTCTTTTAACGAGGGTGATCAGGAAAGCCCTCTCTGAGGAGGGGACATTTGTGCAGAGACGTGAACGGAGGGAGGGAGGGACCCACGTGGGGATTTGGGAAGGAGTGTTCCAGGCAGAGGGTGTGGAGGGGCAAAGACCTGGCAGTGGGACCATTCCCAGTCTGTTTGAAGTAAAGGTGGGTTGCGTGTGGCCGGAGTGGCAGGAGTGAAGGGTGGTGCTGGCAAAAGGGCCCCGAGACAAGGGAAGGTTTGGGCTTTTATCCTGTGTGATGAGAAACATCACCTGTTTGCTGATGGGACCCCCCACGCCCCTCAGGCCTATCACACCGTAAATTCTCTGAGCGCAGAGAGCCCGGCCCTTAGCACAGTGCCTGGCATACCATACAGGATTGTGGAATGGAAGTCGGCGGCCTTCCAGCAGCCCCTCCCTGGGATGACAGTCCAGGGGAGCTCTCAGGGTCCTGGAGGGACTGTGGGTAAGGCCTGAGGCAGCAAGGGGGGCCGGGCTCAGGCAGGAAGGACCCTCCTGCGGAAATGCACCAGTCGCCGGTGCCCAGAGCCGGTGGAGAGGGGACCGTTCCCACTGCGGCCCCTGTGTTACTCACGTCCGGGTGCCGCAGGGTGCGTAGAGGCTTATCTGGAACGGAATGGGCACGGGGCCAAATATCCGTTAAAGGAGTAAGGATGAAAATGCAAAGCTGTTATCTATCTGCGGTGCTTTCCAGTTCAAAAAGCCTTTCACATGCGTGTTCTTATTCAATCCACACCTCCAGCCCCTCTGGTTCTCTTTTTACAGTTGGGGAAACTGAGGCTCCGAGAGGGTCAGGAGGTTGCACAGTAACACAAACGATCACTGTGCAACGTCTCTGCTCGGAATCAGATTACCTGGACCCTTCCCAGCTCGGCCACCTACTCACTGGGTGACCTTGGGCAAGTCACCACCCTCCCTGGGCCTCCGTTTCCAAGAACGTCAAGTGAGAGGTTGGTCTAGATGTTTCTCAAAGGCCCACTCTAGCTGGGACAGTCACAGCTGTGCCTTCCAGCGGGAGGCACGAGGGCAAGTCACCGCATAGGCTGGACTTCAGGCAGACGTCCTCCTTGAGGGGCTGCAGGTGCGGGGACGAGTGGCCCCTTCCTCCAGACCCAGTGTCTGCCGGGCCTGTGTGCCCCTGCTCCTGTCCTCAGAGACACTGCCGAGATGCCTAGAGCCACCCCTCATCCTCCCTCCCACATCCCACCGCCTCTGTGGCCCCTCGCCCGCCCTCCTCGACCCTTCCCAGGGGCTCCCGGCCACTCCGTCTTCCCGCTCCCACCTGGGCCAGGCCAGCAGCCCTCTCACCACTCATTCATTCTCCACACCGCAGCCAGAGCGATCTTTCCAAACTGCAATTCCGGTCATGTCATTCCCCCGGCTTCAAACCCTTCAATAACTTCCCTTTGCCCTCAGGACAAAGTCCAAACCCTGTAGCATGCTCACTGAATGCTTTGTGGTGTGGCCGCCACCAGCATCCACCTCCCACCATCCCTCTCTGCCTCCCTCCTCACCTTCCAGCTGGAATTCTGCTCCCACTAAGCTTTTCGTACCTCTCTGAACATGCCACGTCCTTCCCCTCTCTCCTCCCTGCCTTTACACCCATTGGCCCTCTTGCTGGAACACTCTTCTCAGGTCAGGATGGCTCCCGACCCAGACCCCTGCCCTTCAGGACTCCTCTTCCGGAAACCTCCTCCTGGAAGCCCCTGTCAATCCTGCCCTTCACCCCCAGCCTGGCCAAGCCCCCTTGGCTGCACAGGTCATACAGACTGCAATCATCTATCCCCTGGCCCGTGAGCTCAAAGGTAGGATCCCATTCAGCTCTGTGTCCCCAGGTACTGCTGGTGCTGGAAGCCCCGAATGAAGGAATAAATGGATGTGGGAGAGCCCGTTTATATTCCTTCATTCATTTATTCAACAAATATTTGCAGATTACCTCTTAGATGCGGGGGCTGGGGATCCAATACTAAGTCTGACAAGCGTGGCACCTGCCTTACGTGGAGCTCGTGTGTCGGCAGATAGGGGAGTCGTCTCTCTTATATCTCGGAGGCTTGGGAATCTAGATGTTGTCTCTACCCGGACCCGGCTGGGTGGAGGCTGCGGCCAGGCCTGGCCCTGCTTCCTCTCTGGCCCACCCGAGGACGTCCTGGCCTTGAAGGAAGATTGCTCCCCCTCTCCCGGGCCCCACCGTCCTCTTCCTCCCCCTCCTCTCCCTCGGCTGCTCCACTTCTAACCAGGCAGCTTAACTTAGGCCTCCCGGTTGGGCTTTTAATTTGGATTTATTGCCAGCCGTGATTGTATGTTAAACAAACTCCAGGCGATTATTAAAAACATGATTATCATGGTTTATTGTCTTGCTAGGTCCTCGGTGGGTGTCCTCGTGCTGGGAGCCGGTCAGGCCTCCCGGACGCTGAGGGGTGAAGACCCCCAGAAAGGATCTGCCCTCCTTCCTGGCCTTGTCATACCTTGCGGGGGGTGGAGGGGAGGTGGCCGTGGGGGCGGAGGGACACTTCTGAAGGAGGACGGAAGCCTCTGGGGAGGTGCTTTGATGTGGCAGGGTGAGTCCTAACCCGGCACGGGGAGGCCTCCTGTCAGCTCCCCCTGACTTCTCTAGGCCTCAGTTTCCTCTTCTGTAAACTGGTGAGCCGGGCCAAATGACCCAGCACTCCAAGGGTTGAAGTCCAAGTGTCCGCTGGGGCGAGAGGGCCTTCTCTGTGCTCCACAGGAGGGCTTCAGACAGGGGACTCTTACCAGGCTGCCAGAACATTCCATCATGGATGCTGGGTGAGAGTCACCCGACCTCATCATGCTGACCCCGGAACATCATCCCGAGGTCAGGCAAGCTGGCTGCTCTTGGCAAGGTCACCAAGGGACACACGCAGACAGCGGCATTGGCAAGGTGGGGCCGGAGGAGAAGAGAGAAGGCTCCTGGCTTGAGAGCCGCGACCCCGGGTTCTAGTGCCAGCTCTGCCACTGCCCGACCGAATGGCCTTGGGCAAGTCATATGTCCACTTGGGCCCTCAGTTTTTTCTTCTGTAAAATGAAAGAGTAGACAGGTCAATGATTCGCAATCTCAAAAAAATTAACGGTGGTTGTTTTTTGTTTTTTGTTTTCTTTCCCCAAGCAGAATTTCCTAGAGCAGCAAAGATACAAGGCAGAGGTGGGAAGGAGCTGCTTGGAAGCCCAGAGCCAAGACCCTGGCCCATGGATCTCTCCCTTGGCCCCTGCATCTGTGCAGTCCGGAACACTGGTCTACCCCACCAGCTCTCGATGCCTTACTTTAAAGTCAGTTGGGATGCTGCTCAGTCTGCTTCCCGGCGTGCCCACTTGACCCTCCCCACCTCCCATTAAATGGGGAGGGCAGACAGGCTATATTCCCACTTGGGGGAAGGTGAGGCACAGATGGCTGAAGGCGGTGGCCTCCCAGAGCTGGGATCAAACCTCCTGACTCCTTTGTCTCCAGCCCCTCCACCGAGCACACGGGGCAGGCAGGGGCGGGCAGAGCCCCTGCATGGCTCCCGATAGCCACATGCCTGCAGAACCTGCCGGTCTCCCGCCTTCCTCCCCCATTCCACCTCCACTTGGCTCCTCAGGCAAATGCTTGGGCCAATCCCAAGCCTGATGAATCTTTGATGAATTCTGAGTAAAGGCACTTTTAAAAATTCAGAAAGGTAGGGAGGTGTCGGGACAGAGGGAGGCGAGATGCTTCTGCTCCCCTCCCATCCTTCTCCCCACCTGGGTCGACTAACGAGGCCTAAGCCCTGGAGCGCAGGGCTGGCAGAGGAGGGCGGGACACAGCTGAGCCCCCCAGATCAAGAGCACCTGCAAAACACGGCCGCCTCCCTCGAGAAGGCTTCCTGCTAGCCCTTCTGATTGAAGCAGAGGCAAATTCTAGAACGGATGGCTATTACCGATAGAAACCACTTAGAAATACGATCTGAGTCAACCTCCCTGCCCTGTAAGGAGGTGAGGAAACTAAGTCTCAGAGAGGGAAGGTACATGCCACAAGTCAGGCCCCAAGTGGCCACAGCAGGGCTGGATCTCAGACCCGTGTGTCCCCGGGCAGGGCTGAGCTCAGAGGCTACCGCTGGACCCAAGCGCCTGAGACAGGCTTCCCGCTCCGCATTCAAAGCTTTGCATTTCAGCCCATCCCTGACCCAGCAGAGCCGTGTCCGTGATGTACAAGGCCTCGGGGGACAGCTTGGCTATTCCTCAGTGAAAGCTAGAAGGGCACAGACTCTGGGAAGTGGAAGCAGAATGCGACAGCTCCCCCCTGCTGCTGGTTTCACCTCCCCACCCCTGTGATTGTCCTTAGAAATCCTCTTAACCTGGGGGCAGAGAGGGCTGCCACACCCAACGCCAGGGGGCGCCATTCATACACCTGAATGTGCAAATGGCCCCCCCTGGGGTTGTTGGCAATCCTCTGGGCTCTCTGTGGGGCCGCCCTCCGCAAGAGGGGGGGCGTGGAAAATCTCAGTCCTTCACTTCTCAGAGGGAGAACTCCATTGGGTTTGTTTTTCTCCTGCTGAAGTTCCATTCCCTTCTTTTGGCAGCGATACCTGTTATCTTGTCTGGTTCTCTGTGCTTTGAACTTTACTCCCAGAACCAAGATTTCGACTTGATTCCCGTAATTTAGACTTCAGCTTTGGAAACAACTTCTCCCTTCACCAACGTGTCCTGCTTTTGATTTCCGAGCACGTAAGATTCTAGAGACACATTTTTTGGTCTGTTTCAATTGCTCATTCGTAGGACTTGTAAATATAAAAGAGGACCATAAACTGGGAGATGCTAGGTAATAGCCTCGAAACAATAGATTTTATATCAGAACCTGAGGAGCAGGCCCTAAATCGGGCCCCTGGGTTTGCACCCTCCAAGTCTTCGGATCCAAAGTGAGATTCTGCACATGCTTCAAGGGGGGGTGGGGGCGGGGGGTGCATCTACAGTGCCCGGAGCCCAGACTCACATTTGTATTTATATTTGGAACCCTACCACTTCCGCTCCAGCTGTGTGACCTGGGACGCATCACACAACCTCTTTGAGTCTCCACTTCCTCGTCAACAAAATGAGGCTAATATTACCCACCCATCTCACCCATGGGTTGTGGGATGGCCAAATGACCACCATCGTAAACTCCCTGAGACGTTAGGTCTTGCCCCGTCCCCATATCAGAGAGGCAAAAGTGGAGGCTCAGAGAGGTCAAGTCGGGTTTCCCAGACACAGCTGGGTTTCACCCTAGACCTGCCTGACTCTGAAGTTCGTGGCCCACCTGTTAGCCCAGTTTGGCAGGACGCACATGTTTTCCGCCCATGTGTGTGCTAAAAGGCACACAGCCCCAAACTCACCACGTTAGCTGTATGTACAGGTCAGTGGCAATAGGCACATTCACATTATCGGGCATGGTTGTGCCACCGTCCTTTTCCAGAACCTTTTTGTCTTCCCAGCCCAAAACTCTATACCCCGAAACATTAACGTTCCATTCCTCCTCTCCCTCCAGCCCCTGGCACCCACTGTTCGACTTCATGTCTCCGTGAATCGGACCACTCCAAGATCCTCCTATAAGTGGAATCCTCCAGAATCTACCTTTTGTGACTGGCTGATTTCACTTGACATAATGTCTTCGAGGTTCCTCGATGTGGTAGCACGGATCAGCACGCTGAATACTATTAAAGCTAGGCGCTATTCCCCCGCATGGACACGCCACATTTGTTTATGTAAGGATGGGCTCTTAATGCATCTGATGAACCCTGTACGTGGCGGGGCCACGTCCTGCGGCGTTATCACTATTGGTGCTTATTATCTAATTCCGTGACGGCTCGAAACCCTTGCCGCAAAGCTCGATCCTTCGATAATTTACTGAAAGCAATGACAATAATAAATACCCACCAAAGGGAGAGATCCTTTCTTTTCTCCTGTTTCAGGATTTCCCTGCCTGGTGGGCTCAAACTCTCGTGTCTGGGGAGCCAGCAGGGGAGCTCGTTAACGGTCTCAGCATCTCCCGTGTCAGCAAGCCCCCCGAGTTCTGAGGTGCCCCAAAGTCTGAGCGCTCTTATCCTGGTCTTTGAAAGTTTCCCCGGCAGTATCTGGCAAGCTGCCACAAGACCAAGGTCAGCAGGATGTGAGGGCAGAGGAGGGGAAGCCCCGAGCTTTGAGCAGCTTCTCTGAGACCACAGTCTCTGGCTTTGTGACCGACCCCATTCTGACTTGCCTGTGTTGGGCAAGCATTCCGGCTCTTTCTGGGGAAATGCCTGACACCAGAGGTGACCTACTCAGACCTGCAATTGGAACTCAGGCAGACAGCTGTGCCCCTCTCACCTCTGCCCACCTGGTGGGTCAGGATGGGATTTTTGGCTGGAGGCTGGCATAATTAAGAGTGTTGGCGAAGAGGCGGGAGGGGGCTTTTTGTTTATAACTCGCTCGTGTGGACTGAATGTTTGTATATCCCACCCCCTCCTCCAAGAGTCACCTGCGGGAGCCCTAATCCCCAGGGTGGTGGTATGAGGAAGTGGGGCTCTTGAGAGGTCATCGGGTCATGGGGCGGAACCCTTATGATGGGATTCGTGCCCTTAAAAAAAGCCCCTCGAGAGGTGATCCGACTCTCTTTTTGGATCACGTGTGGATACCAGCAGAAGTTCAGGCAGGAAGTCCATCCTGGCTGAGACATGGAATGTGCTGGCATTTTTAGCATCCCCTTGCCCAAACCAGAACAGTCAGGGGTCCAGAGCAGGGTGGAGAGAGAACATTGAAGGGGCAAACGGAAGGCGTCTAGTGCACTGGCTTCTGCCTTTCCATTTGCCTGGATGTCCTTCCACTCGCTCTCCCTTTTGGGCCTGATCCTTCAGGATTCAGCCCAAAGCCACCTCCTCTGGGAAGACCTCCCTGATCTCTGTAGGCAGAGCTGAGCTTCCTGCCCCAGGAAGCTTGTTGTTCTAGACTTGTATCCACTGCATAGTTGTGATTGAGAACTTTGCTCATTCATCTCGTTATCCAGGGTCTTTTGGGGGTGGAGGGAGAAGGCTGGGAGGCTCAGATTTACTCATGATGTAAAGATAGAGGTAAACAGCACACTGTGGCATTTTTATAAAGTGATCGCATTTTCCTTCTAAGAATCACGTTCTGATTAAGAATCCTGTCAGTTACCATGAAGCACAGTCCCAGATTTAGCCTTCGGTTTGTTGAATGGGTCTGGAGATCAGCTAGAGATTTTGAATGTAATAAGATTTTGAGTGACGAAAATAAGGCAGTCGGAATGTTACACAATTCAGAATTCAGAAGACAGTCTTTCCCAAGCCCTCCATCACTTCCTTCACATTGTCTTGTTTTCCCTGCCTTCAGGTTAGATGTCCTGGATAATGTCCTGGCCGAGAGAAGCTATATTCTTACTGGACAAAAAAAAAAAATTACTATGTCACTTTAAAGTCACCAGTTTCGAAAGAGAGAAAAAAAAGAAGTACAAAGTCCATTTGCTTATTCAAAATAATGGTTCTCCCAAATCTTGCCATGTTCTGCAATTCCCATTCTGGATTCTATTCTGTGACTTTTTCACTGCCCAGGGACGTGACATCGATAGAAACCAATACATGGAGACAAAAATGTCAAATTATTGACCACTGTGGATGTGGCTTAAAACGCCCCTAAAACACCTGGGATTATCTGTTAGGTATTCCCTGATTTCAGGGTCCACATCCTTTGTATATGCCAATCTCTTCTAGATGCTCTCCAAATGGTCCCTTTCGACCACTCAAGGATGGTTTCAGCTGACACTGATAAAGAACCTACTGTGTGTCTGGACCAGCGTCCACGTGAGTGGCGCCCCCTGGAGTGTCAAATAGGAACAGCACAACCTGCCGTGTGGAGGGAGGAGTGAGGTTCTACCTGTGGAGTTTTGTTTTTTGTTTTTGTTTTTGTTTTTTTGTTTTTGTTTTTAATAATTCTTTAATTTTGGAATATGTGTAAATTTATTGGAAAGTTGCAAATATAGTTCAGATTGTTCCTATATACTTCCCACCTGGTTTTCGGGGCTCTTCTTGAGAACAACCTAAAGAGGAAAGGTCTCAGAGGTCTCAGCAGGTCTCAGCACCAGAATTGCTTGTGCCTCTCCAGAGTTATTCCCGTGTTTTACTTTAAGGAACACTGTGAATTGCACAATGCTGAGGCTTTCTCCTCTTGCACT
This sequence comes from Procyon lotor, assembly GCA_028646535.1. Classification (NCBI taxonomy): domain Eukaryota; kingdom Metazoa; phylum Chordata; class Mammalia; order Carnivora; family Procyonidae; genus Procyon; species Procyon lotor. Next base: position 15,907,075 of record CM053619.1, on the reverse strand, counting down.
GACTGCTAGGAAGCTCAGAGACAAGTACGCGGCTCCATTCTAGCAAGAGTGTGGAGCTCCCAGCAGATGTCTTGGGTATTAGCTTCATCCTTGCTTTCCACCCTGTTCTTCCCAGAGCATTTTTCTTTCCCCGTTGACTTAATTTTCACTTCATTTTTCTGTGTTGAGCTTTGCTGGCCTCTTTAAATAATTTTTGGAACAGGGAGGAGGCACATCTCGCTAGATAAACAGACCATTTTCTCTGTGTTCCCCGGGTGCCTGATGCAGGCTTCTAGTCTAGCATTTATCATGTTTTATTATGATTGCTTGTTTACGTGTTTGACTCCCACTGGGCTTCGAGTGCCAGCTGCCTTCCCCGTAACTGGACTCCTCTGCCCGATGGACTATGTCAGGATGGGCTATCGCTTGAAGCTTATTTTTCAGACCCTGAGTCTACCCCTGCCATCCTACACCTGCTCTACACAGACCCCCCGCCCCCACACATGCACATGCACGCACACGCGCATGCACGCACACACGCATGCACGCACACACGCACGCACACAGGCTCAGAGGCTGGCTTAGCATTTCCCAGCATCTCTCCTGCCCTGATGGCTATTCCGTATGTGCCACTTAGAGGCATGGCATGGCAGACAGAGCTGGTCAGTACCCAGAGGGAAAGAGAATCAAGAACCCGTGCTTGAGAAGATGGAGAGGGAAAGTAAGGATGAGGACTCTTTCCTCTTCCTGCTCAGCCCCTGGGTGGCACCTCTCCCCTTCCTCCCTCTTTCCCCCTTGGCCATCCAGGTGATGGGATGGGGAGGCCATCATGACCCATGGAATCACAGGATCCCAGGGCTGTAGGCTCAAGATTATTCATGACTCATCCGGGAACTCGTTTTGGACCATTCTCTTACCCAACTTCCCCTTCCCACTAACGAACTCCTCATCGTGTAGAAGGAGCAACTGAGGCCCAGCAAGGGGGGAATGATTTCTTCAAGGTCACCTAGTGAATCCAAGGTAGACCTACCTGGGTAGTGAGGTCTGTGTTCTGTGAGCATCAGGCACAGGCTGAACTGGTGGGGGAGCGGGTTCGGGGGTCAGGGGAGCTTTCTAGGGCCCTGGAGGCAGCCACTCAAGGGGCTTGAAGGCTGGCCAGTCATTCTGGTTAAACTCTTTTCTCTGCCCCGCCCCCACTAGATGCAGATTCTGGAAGCTTGTTCTGAAGGAAGTAAAAGAATGACAAAGGGGCCATGTGGGATAGATGGAGGGAAATGTAGCCCAAGTGACTTCCTGTGTGAGGTGGGAGAGAGAGATTTGAACCTTCTAGAACAGGCCTCCAGGGGGTCCTGCCCCGCCAGTGAGGCTAGGCGGTGGGGCGGGGGACTGCCTGTCCTCTTGAGAGCGTGCTCGCTGCTTGGTACCACTGCCAAGTCACCAATCTTTCAGTTTTGGGGTTTTTTTTGTTTTTTGTTTTTTTGTTTTTTTCCAAGAGAAACTGCAAATCTGATGTTTCTGTGAAACCCAGATTTTCACATTTGACAGCTGATTCAAAAATTTAAAAGCTCTGTGTGAATACAACGCGTAGACCTTGTTTGGATCCCGATTCAAACAAACCACCTGCGAAAAGACATTTTTGAGGCAATTAGGGAAATTTAAATACAAATGAGGTACTAGGTGCTAATAAGGAATTAGTCTTCATTTTGTTAGGGGGATAATGCTTGTGTGGCTCTGTTTTTAAAAAGTCCTTTTCTGCTAGAGAGATGTGCTGAAGTATTTATGGGTGAAATAATGTGATGTCTGAATTTGCCTTAAAATACTTCAGAAAATACAATGTGTGGGGGGCGGATAGATGACGCGGGATTGGCAGACTGCTGATAGTTGCTAAAGCTAGGTGATGGGTCCATGTGGTTTCATTGCTCAAGTCTCTGCTCAGGGGATATATTTAAAATGTCCTTCAAAATAAACGCTTCGTTGGTGGGCTGAATGGGGCTGAGACCACCATTTTTCAACCTCTAGTCTGGGACTTTCCCACATAAGGCACAGAATGCCAGGGTGTGAAAAAACCCCAGAGATCACACTGGTCAGAGGTTGGCAAACAATAGCCGGGGGGACCAACTCTGGTTTGCTCCCCGTTTTGGGGGAATCAATAAAGTTTTATTGGAACACAGTCATATCTGTTTGTTTTTATACCTTCTCTGCTTTGATGCTCGAACAGCTGAGGGGAGTAAATGAGATGGAAGGCCCTGTATTTTGGAGAGCCTGAGATACTTACAATCTCATGCTTTGTGGAAGGAGGGGTTCTGCAGAACCCCCAATCCAGACCCACAATGCAATCAACAGTCATCCATCCTTAGCAGACCCTGTGCCACATCTTCCAAGCCCAGGGCTCCTGTGGGGCTGGAGGGAAGGTGGACCCTGCTGGCGGAAGGGAGGAGACCCAGGAAAACTGGTCACAGGGACGGAATGAGGTCAGTTGCACACAATGAGAACTTTGAACACCTGTGCCAACGCCGGCTGACATTCCGGCACGAACCGAGGGCCGCTCTGACTAAGGGGTGGCATGGGGCAGGCAGGGAATTTGGGCTTTGGATCCTGACTCTGTCACATAGTGTCATGGCCAAGTTGTTATGCCTTAGTTTTGTCTTCCGGAAAGTAGAAATAAGGTATAAGCTTGTCTGGCTGATTAAAGGTACTGATATTTGCATATTGCAAACAGTAGGTGTTTAATAAATGGTAGATATTATTCCTATTGTATCCCCGTGCTGTAATCACTGAGCTTTTGGACCGTAAAGACTCAATGTTACTCAATTTTATTGTTAACCTGAGATATATCCTCTAATAAAAGGAAATAAATGTGGATTATAGAGCATTCGCACCACTATTGTTGAAGGCAAAACAAGATGTTTATTGATCTTTTAAGTGAAAACAAAGGAGAAAATTGTATTCTTCCCACATATAAAAATGCCGTGCCTCTGCGTGAGTGAGATACGTGAAGTTAACATCAGATCCCAACTCTAAATAAGGTTTCACGTGCAAGTGTTTGTATGAAACCGTATTCCTTGCACGATCTCGTTCAGACAGTAGTGGGAAGATTCTGGAAAGGTTCCAGATATATGATAGGGAGGCCATGGCTTGGCTCCATCTCTTGAGACATTGCCCATCTGGGCATCTAGGACACACCCAGGGCTGTTGTGGAGAGAGACAAAGTATCTAGTACCCAGCTTGGGTACCCGGCTCTGTTAGATGTTCACCAAATTTTAACTCCCCCCCGTCCATCTATCCTCTTCCACCATCCATGGTTCATCTGCCTTCTGTTCGCCCCAGTCCCAAAGATCCCGCGTTTGGCCGATGTAGCGAATACTTTGGGTTGCTGGCGATGTAGCCTATGTTCATGTTTTTTCAGACCACATTTTCCAAACACTACTCTACACACAGATTCTTACCCAGCAGACCCGAGAAACAAGCTCCCAGGCGACACCGCATCTTTGTTACACATTCAATGTCAAGGGTGTAGATGCTGAGCAGGGTCTCGACCTTGACCCTATTGACTTTTTAAGCCGGATAACTCCTTGTTATGGGTCTGCCCCGTGCTGAAGAACTAGCATCCCTGGCTTTGCTCCCTAGTGAAGTGACAAGTGCCCAGGTTGCAACAACCCAAGTGTCTCTAGACATTGCCAAATGTTCCTTGGAGGGGCAAGATCACCCTCCCCTGCTGAGAACCATTGGTGCAGAGAACGATGTTTTGTTTTGTTTTTAGATTTTATTTATTTGACAGAGAAGAGAGAGATCACGAGTAGGCAGAGAGGCAGGCAGAGAGAGAGGGGAAGCAGGCTCCCTGCCGAGCAGAGAGCCCGATGTGGGGCTTGATCCCAGGACCCTGAGATCATGACCTCGGCCTAGGGTCTGCCCTAGGTCTTTAACCCACTGAACCACCCAGGCGCCCCACTGCAGAGAATAATGTATCCCCCGGCAATGGCAGGGCTCACTCCACACTCTACAAATAGCCCCCACCCATTACGGTGTGCAATCGGACATTGAGTGCCGGTGTTCCAATGACAGTGACGATGACGGGGATAACCGTGTCAGTGACACCCAGGACCTGGTCTTAGCTCTCCCACCTCCTTAAGGCCCCAAAGGTCCCGTCGACTTTCATCATGCTGCTTTGCCCCAGATGTACCTGCCAGGGCGTCTCTGTCATTTGCTTACTGTCATTTCGACCATACGTGAGGCTATTGCTGCCATAACCCACCCAGCAGAAGGTGGGCGTTGTTACCTCTGCTCTGCGGATAAGAGCTCTTGAGCGTGAAGCGAACGGTCCCGGGTCACAGGACATCTGGGAGCTGGAGTTGGGAGCTACCTAGGATGTCACAGCTGTCCCTGGAGGAGGTCAGTTTAACCATTTTTCCCCGAGGTGTGGAAGGTTGCCATCCCTCCCCTTTTCTTCCTTTTTGTCCCCTCGGCCCAGGGTCACTGGAATAGTAATGCCTGGCAATTATGGAACATCATTTAAAGCATTTTACAAGTAATTACTCTGCTAGTCCTCCATGACAACCCCTCAGTGGTCGTGGAGATGAGGACCGAGGCACAGAGAGAGTTAGATCACTTCCCCGACGTCCAAGAGCTGGGAAGTGCGAGAGGCAGGACTCAAAGTCAGGCAGTGTGGCCCTAAAGTCCACAGACTCCATTGCCTGTTGGGACTTGGAAATGGAACCTGAAGTCTCTGCCTCCTTTGGTCATCGTGGAGTCTGAGGTTATGGTCACCAGCTGCCAGACACACCCAGGATGAGACCTCCCCTACTGAATGTGGCCACTGCTACGAGCCCAGACCACACATAATGGATTCTGCTGCTCCTGCTCAGCAGGGGACAGCCCCCTGCGCCAGGCTTCCGAGCTTACCCGGGTGCTTCGATGGAGAGACAGACACACGGGCTTGTTAGCCTTGTAATGAATGTCCCAGCCTCCTCGAGTGGGAGCCAGCCTGCCCAGGGATGATGGGGAATGGAGAGAGCCAGAGGAGGCTCCTTTGGAAGCCTTCAGTCACTGTCAGGAAACACGGAGAACACACCTGCGCAGGCCGATAGAGCGCAAACACCAGCTGGCTGCCGGGTTTCTGCTAAGGAGAGGGAACAAGGCAGAAGATTGTCATTTAGAGCTTGAATTCCAGCACAGCCACTTTCTAGCTGTGTGATTTGGGGCAACTGGCTTGACCTCTCTGAGCCTCAGGTTCTTTGTCTGTCAAATGGAAGGGCTCACACCCAGTTGTGAAGATTAGAGAAAATCCACGGGAGGTGCTTGGGAGGCCCTGGGCATTCCGCAAGAGGAAGGGGTTATGATTAAGGAGACTGAGACTAAAAATAGCATGAGCTGGGGCGCCTGCTTGGCTCAGTGGGTTGAAGCCTCTGCCTTCAGCTCAGGTCATGATCTCAGGGTCCTGGGATCGAGCCCCGCATCAGGCTCTCTGCTCAGCGGGGAGCCTGCTTCTCCCTCTGCCTGCTGCTCCCCCTGCTTGCGTTCCCTCTCCCACTGTCTCTCTGTCAAATAAATAAATAAAATCTTGAAAAAAGAAAGGAAGGAAGGAAGGAAGGAAGGAAGGAAGCAAGCAAGCAAGCAAGCAAGCAAGCCTGTCTGGTATAAACGAGGTATTCCGAGAGACTCGGGGTGAGCTGTGGAGGGCATCCCGCTGAAGGTGTAGAGGTCCAAAGTCAGGAAAGGCTGTCTTGGGATGAATTTCCCCTTTCCAGCATTCTCAGGCACCTCATATGTCCTTTTATCTTGGACAGCGTTTTATCTGTTTTATCTGGACAGCGCCTCCTTGGAGGGAGCTGGAGGGAGTCAAGGCTGGAATTCTGTGCCTTGACGGGCCCTGTTCATTGCACCTTATCTGCAGATCCTGGGTGTCGGGCAGGACACACATGTCTGAGTCGTCACCCAGTGCCAAGCACCCGCAGATTCCGGCCTTGGACATGCGCCCGGGCAGCGCAGCTGCACAGAAACCCGAGAGTAGGAACCATAGTCTCGCAGGGCGGAAAAGCCAAGAGCTGGCCCATCCGATCACGTTGGGAGGTCAAGAGAGTGCGGTGCTGTGCGGGGCTCCTGGAAGGGCCCTGGCCACCTGGGGCGGGTTCCGTTGGAGGAACCGTCACCCTACAAACGGGGTATACACTGGAGAGGGAAACTCTGCCTTGAATTCACAACAAGGCCAGCAAGTGGCTTTTGGGAGATTTGGAAGCATTGGGACGCTGATGTATTAATAAAGGGAAAAGGGAAGCTTCTCTTTTTTTCCTACTCTTTGCCAGGCATAAATATCATCTCAGACCAACCTTAGAAGAGCAACCCCGGACCTCAGACATGGCTGGTGGGGTTTTAAAGTGGGGCAGTGACTTGGCTATTTATTTAAGTAGGCTCCGTGCTCAGCGCGGAGCCCGACGCAGGGCTCGAACTCACGACCCTGAGATCAAGACCTGAGCTGAGATCAAGAGTTGGTCGCTTCACCCACAGAGCCCCCCAGGCGCCCCTAGGTTGCAGCTGCTTTGAGGAAATAGTCTGGCAGGTCCACAAGGGTTTCCACAGAAAGGTACCATGTGACCACGTGACCTCCCCTCCAAGGTGGGCGCCCAAGAGAAAGGCAAACTTGTGCACTTGCAGATGTGTATACGGGTTCCTCCTGCCTTCTTCTCAGCAGCTCAAAAACGGAAATCGCCCACATGTTCCTCGCCTGACGAAGGGGTGAATGGAATGTGGTTGCAAAGGACCCCTTATTGTATGATTCCAACGCATGAGATGTCTAGAGCGGGCAAATCCATGGGGGCTGAAGGTCGATCACCGGCTGCCTCGGGCTGGGGCAGGGGAGGCAGAGTTGGTGAGTAAGGGGTGTGGGGGTTTTTGGGGGGAGGTAATAAAACTATTCTAACATGAATAATGGTGATGGATTCATCCTCTGTGAATACATTAGAAGCCATCGGATTGTACACTTTAAAAGGGTGACTCATGCAAAGCTGTTAAAAAGGTTGGAAGGGTTTTCCTTAGGGAAGTGACAAATGGACGGGGAAATGGGGCAGGGGGCTGCTGTTTTCCATAAAAGTCTCGTATAATGATTTGAAGTCGAAACTAGCAGTAGGGATAACTTAGGATAAAATAAAAATTAAGTGAAAAATATCACACACTGATCCTAAAAAAAAAAAAAAAGGAATGAGCGTCCTGTATCATCGCTTCGACTTTCCAGAAGAAGAAGCCGAGACTCAGACAGGAATAGATCATTGACTCATGGCCAACTGGAGGAATCAGGGTTAGAACTCACGTCGGTTTGGTTTCTGTTGCTGAACCATTGCTGGGGGCCGGCATGGGAAGAGAGGCGTGCTCTGGGAAATGGCCTCGTTGGGGGCATTCTGCGTGGCCACGGATGCCTGAGGCTGACCACAGGCCAGGTCGGGATGAAAGGCTCCATACCTCCAAGCAGGGAAAGGGGCCCACGTGGGACTCCATTTCATCTTATTTCAAGGGTCCCCTTTCTGATTTCTGCTGCTGCCACCTTGCTGGCCTCAGGGAGACGCAGAGCCTTCGGGGGCGTTCTGGTCCCTCCCTGGACCAAGGGCCTTTCTCTTTACGCTCCCCAGCAGAGCCAAGGAGAGAGCAGATGACCTTTAATAAATCAGGGTTTGATGTCTTGACTCCAGCGGGAGGAAACGGGGATGATGAGGAGGCGGACTCAGCTGCTAGAACTTGAGCAAGTCATTTCACCATTCCGGGTCTCAGTTTCCTCACCTGTGTAAGGGGGATAAGCATGCTCAGGTTTTACGATCGGGAAGACTCAACAGAGAGCTCGGTAAAGCACCCGTGTGGTTGTGGGCTCCCGATTTCCTTAGGTCCTTAGGCCTGTGGAGCTGGATCCTAGGGGTTGGGGGGGGTGTCAGGGCGTTTCAACAGTTGGGGCTCTGAGTCTGTCCTCTTCGCATGTCTGATGTCACTTTTGCTCTTGCGTATCGTTTCCCAGAAATAGTTAGAATTCCGTCTTGCCCGGGGTCGAGTGAGGGCCCTCGGGAGCTGCTGGCTCCTGCCGCTAAGTCCTCACGTTAAGCGGGGGACACCGTGCATGGCTGCATCTTCCGCACCCTGAGACGGAGGTCCTGAGGTGCAGGGTGCTGTGTTGCTGTCCAGTCCGTCCCTGCTGGCCAGGATGGGCTCCTACCTTGCAGGAGGCACTCAAGAAATAGATTCGAGGGTGGGAAGTAGAATGTCAACGCTGAAAGAAATCTCAGAGGACGTCCAATCCAGTAATTCTTAGCTCATTTTTAACCTCAAAACCCTTTCTTCGAAGGGAATGTTTATGCAGAGTCCTAGTTTATATAGAGATAAAAGCCACGGGGTTCTGACCAAGGAGGGGTGGGCGGGTTCTTTCCCTGCCTCCTGTCTCCTTTCCAGTCATTTCTCTGGAACCCACACTGCGGCGAGGAGCAGGGTTTGACATCCACGGATTTCCCATCGACTGTCCATTTAACAGATGGAGAACTTCAGGCTCAGGCAGGAGGGGCGGGTGGGACTTGTTTAGTGTCCCAGAAGGCACAGTACAGCTTTGTGGCTAGGATTCTAGCTCGCTGCCCCGGGCCCCCCCTGGCATGCAAATCTCCCAAAACCCCGGGCTTCAAGAGCGTGGTTGGAGAGCGGCAGGTGTCTCTAAATGCCTTTTTCTCTCCAGCGGCTCGGGCTGCCCTGGATTCACACAGAACAGTATTGCTACCGTGATCGTGTTAATCACTAACTCGGGGAGGCTTTGGGGCGGAGGAGAAAGGCAGAGGTTTGGGAACCTGCCAGAATAAGTCAGGCTTTGTTATCATCATAATAAACTGACACAACTCCCACCTCCTCAAAGGAGCAATTTCTCCCAGGTGGAAAGGATCTGTTCCTCTCCCATTGTCTTTAATCCCTTCCTCCTTCCCGCCTGCCTCCTCACCTTTCCCCCTTCCTCAGCCATTCACCAACGCTCGCTGCGATGGTTTTTTGCTTATTTCGTTGTTTCTTGATTTTGAGAGCAGCTGCTGTGTCCCAGTCCCTGCGCACAGAGTCGCCGACCTTCGGGGAGCATCCGACATAGAGCCACGGAGAGACAGGTAGGCGGTTGGTTACTGGGCTGTAGGTGCTCCAAACCAAGACAGAGGGATGCTTGACTGCCCATTATCGCCATGGCGACCCCACCTTCCCAGCCCCCCACCAGGACACCCCGTCTGGCAAGAAGGCATATACCCAAGAGGACAACGGGAGATAGAATATAGGAAATGGTGACAGTCACCAAGAACCTGTGCTCTTCGGGCGCCTTAATGAGTGCACGGACCTCCACTCACTTGACATCAGTTACACGCATGGCAGAGGGTGTCTCCAGGGGCGGGCTCAGAATGTGTCTGCTGCCTTGGCCTCTGGACCAGACGCCCCTGAGGGTCTCCGTGTTTGTTTTCTTCCTTAATAAAAATTGAGGGCAGTGTCCCCCTTTTCTAAAACAAAGGGAATTGGATTTTAGTCTTTACAGTACCCACAGCTAATGTCGTGTACTTGTGATGGTCGTGTTTGTGGTTCTGACGGCTGGATACGGCGCCCCCCCCCACCCCAGGGGAGCAGGGTTCAGTATGAATGTCTAGCTCCCCCACTGCCAAGTGAGGAAGCTCCCTGAGAGCAGGAAAGGAGTCTTATTTATCTTTATTCCTCTATCCCCTCCAGTGCCCAGGACAGCCCTTAGAATGAGGGAGGGCCTCACCAGGGCTTGTTGAATTGAATTATTGAGTAGACAGGCTTGCAAAGGGAAATAAACACAGAGGAAGCAACCCCCTGTGATTCAGTACTACTCAGCCTGTCACTTGGAGGCAAAATCCCCAGCTCCCTTAGATGGGTGGGTGGGTGGATGGATGGATGGATGGGTGGGTGGGAGGGAGGGAATGCACAGACAGATGTGGGGAGAGAAGGATGTGCCAAGCACCCCGCTGGGCACTCAGAATCTCACTCACTCCTCCCGGAATTGCATTCCTCTGCGGGAAATGCCCTTACTATCTCCTCACAGATGAGGAACCAGGCTCCATGAGCTCCAGGCTCCCCGCAGGGAAGTGGAGAGTTGGGACAGGGGGCCGTGGCCTACATGAACCCAGTACGTCCCCATTGTGTGCTTTCCCAACCAGCCGGCGCTGTCTGGGTCGACGTTGCAGTGACTGTCTTATCCCCTCGCCACTCGCAGCTCCAGGAAACAGCCTGAGACCCCTCTGACCTCCTGATCAGGTGAAAACAGTGCCTAGGGAAACCACAGCTCTGATGCCCTCTGGAGTGCCGTTTGCTTCCCTGTTGGTCGCAAGTTTCTGAAAGATGGCAATGTAGAGATGGGACCGAAAGCCCTTGAGCCACAGAAGCCTCTTTTCCGGGAAGAATGCTTTTGGTTACGGAGGGGATCGTGGTCCCGTGGCCAACTCTCTCTGCAGAGCGTCTGGCCCAGAGCGTGTCCTCAGTCCCTATCTCGTTGAATGACGAAGGCAGGAGGCTAGGGTTGAGTGGCTGAATTGGCCTGCCGAGGCCCCTCTCCGCTCTTCTCTGTGAATGCCTGATCTCAGAGCAACCCCAAAGGCCAAAAAGAACGAGAGAAAGAAGGAAAATAGGAAGAAAGGAAGAACGATGGAAGGAAAGGAGGGAGGGAGGAAGACGAGGAAAAACACCAGCTCCCCTCTTTCCTCTGCTCTCTATTCTAGGAATAAACGGCCGTCCTGCAGACTCCCCTTGGTTACTCAAAGTGTGGCCCGTGGACCAGCGACATGGGCATCGCCGAGGAGTGCTTTAGAAATGCAGAGTCTCGGGCCCCGCCCCATGCCTCCTGAAAGTCAGAGAGAGCACTTAGCAAGGTTTCCAGGAAATCCACGGGCACCTTAACCGCTAAGAAGCGCTGGGCCGCTGGAAGACCTTGTCTATTCCTTCACTAGAGGAGGTGGGTTTCTTCCACGTCATGGGAAAGGCACTGGAGAGGATTTTAATGCAGGACTTTAGGAAAGGAGAGAGAAAGCAGCTTGGTAGGATATCACCGATAGTGATTACTGACTTCATGGCTAAAGTTGACTGAGCATTTACCATATGTGGACACTTTGATACTCACAAGCTCATTTTATACCCACATCAACCCTATCAAGGATCCACCGTCCTTATTGCTGTTTCAGAGATGAGGACAGGCAGGAGGGTGCTGAGCAGCCCGGCAAGATCACACGGGGAGATTTGAGTTCCCACTGTGACTCTGGCTTCCCTTTGTTCTGTGACCTTGGCCAAATGACTTTGATCTCCAGGCCAGGCTGTTCCCTGCTTTCAGACCTGAGAGAACAATGCCCAGAGCCTCCTAGGAAGCGGGCAAGGGGAGGAAAAGCAAATAGACAAGCCTGCAAGGTCCTTTGGAGCCGTGATGCCCTACTTCTAACGCAATAGAATCATTTAACTGATAAACATGGAAGCAATGTCAAGATGGCAATAAATTGCCTCGCTATCCAGCTAGGCCTTTGTGTGGTGTTCAAAAGAAACTAATTAAAAGAATTTTTCTTTAAAGTATGTTTGACCCAGACATTTCCACATCAGCCTAGGAAGCCAATCCAGTTTGAAAACTTGGTGTGAAGCTTGAATTATTAACACACACGTGAAAAAATGGTGTTGCCTATTTGCCTTAGAACATTTTGGGGATGGGGGAAGGATTAAATGCATCTCTTGAGGATTTGAGCTGGGGGAGGGACGAGGGGGGGTGAGGCAAAGCCCGAGAAGCCTGTGAGTGTGTGTGAGTGTGCGTATGCTTGTAAAACATACATCATAAAACTCGGCATTTATCAGAACTCCCGCATTCAGATGACTGAGACAAATTTTAAAGAGAATTTTTCACAGCTAATACATAAAACATGATCCCCACAGTCTCCCTCTTTAAACAGCTTTGTTAAATAGTCAGTTGAATGACATCCCCTTTGCTGCTGGGAATCCAGTAGGGAATCGTATTTACATAGGGAATTTCACCCGATCATCCAGAACCTCTTGGAAAACCTCAGTCTGTTGAGCCTCTTGGCACCCTTGTGGGAGCTCTATGAGCACTCCTGGCTGATTTCTCCTCCCTTCATGCTGTGACAGTTGACTCTGTGAGAAATGGACTTGGCAGAGCCAGCTTCCCAGCTGGTGCCTTCCAGGACAGCCGGCCCCGGGCCATTCTGACTCCCGCTGGCCAGGCTACTGGGGTCCAGGGGACCCGTGCAGAAATGGGGCTGCTGTGGATCCTGCCATCACCCATGCTCACCGCTCCAGTGTTCATGGAGCTGAGGAGCTGATGTGGCAATTCCAACAAGCTGGCATCTAAATAATGACGGTGATAGTGGGAGCAGCTAATGTGTCTTGCCTAACAGGCAGCATGGGAATCACATAGCACAGGCTGGCCCAGCAGAGCCTTGCAAGTCTTCTGGGTCCTTCTAGCGTTACCCCTACAGCCCTGATGAGGACATTGGGGTTTAGAGGTTAGATGACAGGGTTAAACCCGCCTTTGTGTGCATTAGTCCATACTTGGATCCATCATTATGATAGACCAAAGGATACCATACACATTTTCTATGTGTGGATATGTGTGTATATTCAACATGTGCATTCAGTAAATGCCTCCAACCTCGCTTCCTCTCCTTCATCATTGAAGCAGAAATAATGCCCTTCTTTCCCCTTAAAAAAATCTGTAGCTGGTTACATGGGGCAGCTAGCATGGTGGCTAAAACACAGTGGGTGATCAATGGTGTTCCTTCTCATTTCTATTTACAGTCTGCACACACATGCTGACACTCTCTGATTTCATGAATCAATACATTTCTTGAAATCATGCTGGAAGAAGAATCCTGAAAACATGGATTGGGCAGGACCATTGCAGTCATCAGTTTAAACATGGCTAGCCCTATCTGCAGAAGCCATGAGAAGCTGAGGTGGGTAGGGTATAAAGGAAGTAGAGAGGCCTCTTAGGTGGGGTACCACAAACAGAGTGGTGGCTGGGCAGTCAAGGGGTAAAAGTGAGTACCAATCTGATACTTTGCTGTAAGAATACCGGTCAGGCTGATACTGAGAAGAAAAATCACTCATGGCCCCAGGCTGACCATGTACAGTTGGGCAGGCTTCGCACTGCAGAACTCCTGGGGGTGCTATTCTCACCCACTATCAGGGGAGCAGCCTCCCTGAGCAGTGCACAGTCAGTATGGCTACAGGCCTTGCAAGGACCATTCATGGAATTCTAAGAAGAATAAAATCATGTGATATGGGGATGTGGAGAAAACACAGGGCAGAATTTGGGATTGGTCTGAGTTAAGGGGATCGAGGAGGGATTTTAAAGCTATGCCTTGTTGGTGAAGCAGAATCTCAACAAGTGGAAAATAGGGAGGGGGAAACCCTAAGTGGATCCCTTTTTTTCATCCCTTAAGACTGATCTCACACCTCTCTGCTCTTGCATGACTTCTGACACCCCCTTTTGTTCCTACAGCATGGGGCTTACTGGATCCTAACCTTCACCAGACCTTTCTGAAAGGGTTCATTCACAAGTCTCCTATGGGACCCCCTCTGCACGGTGCATTCCTCAAGCATGAGCTCCCCTTTTCACTGTGGTCTACAAGTCCTGTGGGCATGAGTGTTCCGGTGCATAGTAGGTCCTGGCACATAGTAGGTCTTGAGTGGACCAAGTAACACATTTTTTAATGAGTGACACTGGTACATTAGGAATGACAACGGAGGTGGGGCAGCCGGTTTGCAGCTAAGAGACACCAGTGTCTACAGAAGGGGTGAGAAAGGGCAGACCTTGGGGACCACTCAACCATGAGGCAGTGGGGACAGCCAAGAGGGCACTGAGTGATGTCACCTGGGGCCTCCGCTCATGAACCTGACGCGCAGCCTGGGGCTCTGAGTCAGGTGACAGGATCTGCCTGCCCTGTGGCCTGAGCCTCACCTAAAGGCTGATGATTTTTTAATGGCATGTTTCCCCCGAGGGTCAGGATTCAGGATGTGCCTCTCTCCAACAGGGCAGGGCAGTGCCTGTGAGACAAACAGCTTTTATCAGATTGAAAAATTAATATGTGAAGCGAAGCCAATGCTGCTGGGCATTGCAGGGCACAGAGAGGCCAGAGACCCTGTGATGTTTGATGATTGACTGGCAGACAGAGCGGGCAGTCCTCCAGGGTGAAAGGCGGGGCCTCTCTGCTCTCCAATCTCTGCTTGGAGGGCCCTTTCCTGAGTCTCAGGATGGGTTTGCTCCTCAAGGCCTGAGCAAGCACTGACTCCTTGCTCTCCTCTTCTCACTGTGGGAAGTCAGACCCTCAGGGCGATGCTCCTTCTAAGGCTCCCACTGGCCTGTACTAAATCCCAGAGACCCATCTCCAGCAGAATCTTAAGGAGGTGCTTTGAGAGAGTGTAGACAGAGGGAAAAGCAGGCATTGGGAGGGAGACACAGCCTTTGTTCCAATCTTGGCTTGCTGATTCCTGGCTGTGTGACCAGAGGCGAGCCACTTAACCTCTCTGAGCATCTGTCACAAAGGGATAACGAGGCTTTCCCAGAGAGTTGTGGGGATTCTGTGACATAGCGTCCATCCGTCAAATGCCTGGCCCATGGTCACTTCCCAAGAAATTACAGTTGTTAAAAATGGTTATAGCCTCTTGTCTACTTTGAACCTAGCTTAGCCCAAGATGCCTTGTGCCCCTGGCCTCCTCATCCTTCCAGGCTTAAGCAGAGAGCCGCCTGCTCCAGGAGCCCCTGCAATGTCTCTCCCTATGAGGAGCCCCCCACCCACCTCCAGAGGTCTGAATGCTCATATCTCTGTCTTTTGGCCTCAGAGATGTACCCTGGACCCCGGCATAGCTAGTGGCAGAGAGCGTGCCTCAGTGTCCTTGCACCCTGGCAGGTGGGCTGTGCTCACAGCCTGCGGGAGGAGGCAGAGAGCAGATGGGCTGGGAACAGGTGGGTGCCCGCCCCTCACGAGTACTTTCCAAGGGCCCTCCTTTCTCTGAGGGGCCCGGCTGGGCCCCGGGTGGGTCTGTCTGGGGTCCAGTTATGGTCGCCTGCCCCCTACCCCCGCTCCCGAGGTCCTCGTAGGGGCAGGGACCAGTTAGAGGTGCCGTGGTGGTCTCAGCTTCCCCTCTGCTTTTCGCACACCCTACAGCCCCCTGCCCCGGGGAAGGCCTGTTTTCCAGCTCAGAGGCCCTGTCTGGGCAGCGGCAGCAGCTCGCTTCCCGCCCCTCTGTATTAGCCAGCAGCTTGCTCCCCTCCCGGCTCAGTAAAAACCCTCCAGGTGCTCTCTACCCTCCTTTGCCGGCCTTAAGCTCTCGCTCTTATCTCTCTCCCTGGAAGGCTGAGTCTCGCTTCCCCTGTAGGACCAAGGCTCCTTATCGGAGCGTAATCCTCCCGTTAATCCTGTGTGCCTCTCCCAGGGGCCCCGGGGGGCTTGGTGGGCTTTATCTCGGCCCTCCTCCCTCACTGGGATGCCCCGGGGAGGAAGCAAGGGCGGGAGGAGCATCTTCCCATTTCACAAATGGGGAAACTGAGGCACGAGTCCCCTGGGCTTTCCTCCTCTGCTGGGCTCCCAGATGGGAGGCAAGTCACGCGCTCTCTGCCCTCCCTGGGCCCCCCTCAGCCTCACTGGCCTGTCTTCCTCTCCCCATGCCTTTACCCTTTACCCTCCAACTCAGAGACCCTTAGTTCCTTCCACCAGTGGCTTCTACCCTGCCTCTCCTGCCTTCTGCCCTGCCTTCAGGCCAACTTTGGAAAAGTTCCCCTTCCCCTGTTTGCCCAGCCCTCTCACGCCTGTAAACCTTTTTTTTTTTTTTTTTTTTTGGTGCCTTGCCATCAGCCCTACCTAATTTTAGTGGCCCTGGAGTCGGGGGATCCTATGTACTGTCTAAGGGGCCACTTAGTACTTCCGTACTTAACCGGGGGTGCGATCCTGGAAGCTTCTGAAATGATAGGTGTGTCAGTGCAGGTGCATGTGGGAAATCCTCCAAGGGAGCATCCGTAGCTAGCTCTGACAGAGTCTCAGAGGGCTCTGTGACGGCAAGAAGGTCAGAAGCGGGGGCACTGGCCTGGGAGTGACGGAGATTGCCCAGGCCCACTGACGGGCTGGTGTCCCGTGTGCCGGCGCGGGGAGAGGGAGCCCTGTCTGGTGGGGGGGGCAGTCCCTGTGGCCTCTGGGGAGGGTGCCATGTCTGGCTGTTTGTCTCTCCGACTTTAGCTCCAGACCTGCCGCCGCTCCGCGTCCCCAGCCTTCTCTCGGGGGCCAGATGCTGGCACCCAGGTTGGCTTCTCCCTTATGGGGTCAGCTTCTCCTCATCTAGATGCCTGGGCACCGAACAACTCCTGGGCCTTGGTGTCTCTGAAACCAGTGCTACAAAGAGTGTGGTCCCTAGACCGCTTGCTGAGCAGCACTGCCTTAGCCTTTATCTCCACAGTTCCTTTTGTCTCCCTGATTGATCCTTTCCCCTCCAAGTCCACCTGCTGGAACCTGCCCATCACTTCTTCCAGGAAGTCTCCCTGGCTGGGAGCTGTCCTTCCGATTGCCCCAGTACCGGCGTCCTCCCCACTTCATCGACGGCACCGCCAGACTTCTGTGCACTGGAGGCAGATGGGTGTTTTCTGCACCCAGCAGGGCTTGGCACAGTGGAGGGGCTCAGCAAATGCCTGGGGTGCCCTCGGTCACTCTGAGAGGGACTCACTCTTACATGCAGC
>CM053619.1:15868695-15889879 GCA_028646535.1 Procyon lotor | reverse complement strand
ACACTGAGGACGTCGGGGCGGGCTGCCCAAAGGATGCAGGGTCTAGGTGAGCCGGCGGGGGAGGGGCGGGGGGCGTTAGGAGCAATGAATGTGCCGGCCGCCGGGGAGGGCACGTGTGCAAGGTGGGAGCAAGCGTGTGCCAGAAGTCAGGGGTTTTCCAGGAGGCAGAAGCCAGGCTGTGGAAAGAGAAGAGGGAAGGCGCCGGCCTTCCCTGACGAAGGCCAGTTCGTCGCAAAGGACTCGGCCATCCTGGTGACGGCAGGCAGTGGGGAGCCGCTCTAGTTACCCCGCCTGTGGGACAAAGCGTGGTGGTGTAACACAGCTCTTTATTATGTCATGGCTCCTGTGGGTCGAGAGTTGGGCCGGGGCACAGCAGGGAGGACTCTTCTCAGCTCCGACCACGTCTGGGGCCTGGGCTGTAGAACTCAAAGGCGAGGGCTGGATTCTGTCTGCTGCAGAAAGCTGGCGGTCACTCAGGGGCCTCAGTTTCTCTCTGTGTGGGACCTCTCCATGTGGGCTGCTGGCTGAATGTGCCTAGCAGGGTGCACTTGAGTCCAGGCCTTGGTCCTTAGGCGTGGCCTTGGGTCTGTGCCCGGAGTTCCCCTGTTGTGTGTTGTGGCCTGTCCTAACTCCCTCCTCCTGCAGATGCTAGCTGATAGCCACCTCCCCTGGGAAGCCCTCCCTGATCTCCCTACGTGGGGCTGTCCACTGGCTGCGTCTGAAGTCATTTGTCTCCCCTGTCTTTCCCTCTAGCCTGGGACCACCTGGAGGATTACTTCTTACTCCTGTCTGATTCTCCACTGTCTGGTATACAGAAGGTACTCCATAAATGTTTGCTGAATTGTAAATGGAACATGAGAAGATCGGTCTAGCCACTTCCTGGCAGGGCTGGAGTGGTATTGGCTCTTCGGCTTATCTTTGCTGAGTCTGCCTTTTAAAGCTACGTTCTGCTGGCCTCCTTTCTAAGCTCACTCGGATCAAATATTCATACCTATTATGGTGGCTCCTTCCTTCCCACGTGATTCTACTCCTGTCCCTTTTGACTTATTCTCTGCAAAGCAACTGGAGGGACTATATCAGATTTAAGTCAGATCATGGCCCTCCCCAGCTCAGAACTTTCCAGTGGGTCCCACTGTAAGTAAAGCACATACTTGCTACCACAGTCTCCAGTGCACGAGGCCCTGTGGGATCTGTCCTTTGCCTCCTGCTCTAACTGCATCCCCCCTCACAAACCCCCGCCCCCAATCCCACCCCCATATTCCAAAGACACGGGCTTCCTTTCTATCTGAACATGCTAAACTCCTTCCAACCTCAGGACTTTGCGTTTGCTGTTCCCTCTGCCTCAAATACCTTTCCTTCATGTCCTGTCTTGATTGTTTCTACTTATCACTGAGACCTCAGCTCAAATACCACTTCTTCAGACTTCCTTGAGACACTTAGCTGGAGTGGGGTCCTCAGCCTGGTCACTCTGTCTTCTGGAACCCTTTCAATTTTCTTCATAGTCATTATTGTCTGAAAGAATCTAACTTCTCCGTGGATTTACCTAGACATTGCAGGTCTCCTACACCAGAGGGCCAGCTTGCTCGGGGCGGGGTCTGGTATTATTGGTGGCTTGATAAGTAAATAGTTGTTGGGAAAAAATAAATGCAGACCCATTGTACAGATGGGAACATCTAGACAAAAGCTGTCTGTGGCTCTGGGCCTCCAGCCCTCCTTCCCCTCCCCCACCCCTCCTTCCTGGCAAGGCCCTCCTGCCCCACGCTGGGAGCACTCCTTCCTCTCCTCAGCAGCCTGGGCTGGGGAGGGTTGAGGATCAGGAGAGCGCAGGCAGGCAGCCACAGACCCGTTCCAAGAAGTGAGAGAGCTCCCGGTCCAGGGGGAGAATTAAACTCCCAGCTTCAGGGAGAGGTGAAAAACAGGCGCTTGTCTCAGCCAGCGAGGAGCGGGAGGGAGGCTCTCCCCGGGGTTATTGATGGATCAGATGCAGAACTGTGGATTAGGCTCCGTGCAGGCTCCAGTGCCAGCCGAGTGCAGAGCGGCTGGGCCCCGGGAGGAAAGATGCTCGCCAAGGAGTGGCTGGCTTGCCGGCGCGCTCGCTCCCACCCTGCGATTTATGGTGCTGCCCTTGAGCGGGAGTCTCTGACGGGAGATATATCGGCCTGCTTATCTGCCGGGAGTGGGCCCTCCCCATGAATCTGAGCAGCTACTCTTGCAGCCGCGGGGAGGGGGCGGGGGGCAGGCTGCGGGAGATCTACAGCCCTCTCTCCTGGCCCGGATCCTTCCACTCTCCGGCCCACGGACCGACAACCACTTAGCCAGGACAGAGAGGCCCCGACCTGCCTGGTCCCGGAGCAATAATAACCATTCGTGGCTAAGAAGGATGACGCTGCCCAGCTCTCTCCCGCCGGGCTTCTGGGAGGACAGCTGGCGTCCTGCTGTCCGCGGTGGCCCTGCGAGGCTGGACCCTCCCAACCATAAATCCTGAGACGCACTGAATGTCAAAGTCCAGGTCCCGGGGAAGGGGCCGGTGGGGGGTAGGGGGTGGGGGACTTGTGTGCTGGAAGCCGCTTCTCAGTGCCGAGTCGGCAGCCTGGAGGAGGGAGCCCTGTGAGCAGGCTCCCTCAGATGCAGGAGCTGAGACCCAGAGCACAGCCAGGGGCCCCACTTAGGAGCACCACGCGCATCACATGGGCGCTGTACTTCTATTCACGTTAAGGGGCGGACATCCGACTGCATCTTAGGGATCAAGACCCTGAGCCTCAGCAAGGGGGCAGCAGGGAGAAGGAAGGAGGGGCCGGCCACTGCTTGCGTCCTCCTGGGTGCAGACTCATGGTTAAGTTTTGTGTGTGGGCTTCACTAGCGTCCCTTCAAGTCCAGGACCTAGAGAGGTCCTACTGTCCCAAGGGGATGACTGAGCCCCTGGGAGATCTGGTACCAGCAGGGGCCAGGTGGAGCTTATCTCTCCTTGTCTCCCGGCTAGATGAAGATGCTTCTTTGGGACCACATGGGAATGACTTTCTGGCTGAGCAGCAGACATCAGTCAGTGGGGGTGGAGCAGTGGTCTTCACTTTAAAGATCAGGGCTCCAGGGCCCCATTGCCACCTGTGCCCTAGCCAGGGCCAGACGGAGCTGGCAGGAGGTTTCCCAGGGATTCCTGTCCCTCCCCGGGAGCCCTCGCAGCTGGCTCCTCCCTCACCCCTCCTCCCAGCCCATCTCAGCCCAGCCAGCCTGGGACGACTTACTGGAAAGGCCCTTTGATCACGGAAGCCCCAGGGAGCTGCGGGGAGTGGGAAAGAGAGAACATGTGAGAGAGATTTACATCCGAAGCCAGATCAGAGATTCCCATTCTGCTGCGGTGATGGTGATGCGGGCACTTGTCCCCGTCGGGCGGCGGTGACCGGGCAGATAAAGCAGGAGTGGCAAGGCGTGAGCCCATCATTAGGAGAGGTAATTGGGCCGCTGGGCAGGTCTCCCACAGCCTGGCTGTCATTGCTCTGACAAAGTCATCACTTTTTGCGAGGAGAACCAAACCTCCTTTTTAGGCCAACTCATTAGAATCAGAGCACATCAGAGCCAGCAGGTCCTTAGAAACCACCCCCTGGTTACAGGTGGGGAAACTGAGGCTCAGGGCACACAGTTTACGTGCGGCAGAGCTGAGGACCTGCAGCTGTGGGCAGTGTTCTTCCCATGGTACCAGAGGAAGTTCTGAGAAGTAGTTAAGAGCACAAGCTTTGGAGCGAGGCAGGGCCCAACCCCAGGCTTGCTGCATGCTGTGTGACCTGGGGCAAGTGTCTCAACATCTCTGTTCCCTCACAGGATACATGTGGCTGGGAACAGCATTACCATGTTGTCGTTGGTGGCAGGAGGAGCTTCACACTCCAGCCAGGAGT
Organism: Procyon lotor; assembly: GCA_028646535.1. NCBI lineage: Eukaryota > Metazoa > Chordata > Mammalia > Carnivora > Procyonidae > Procyon > Procyon lotor. The sequence goes on along the minus strand of CM053619.1, from coordinate 15,885,989 downwards.
AGACAGCTCCAGCCAGGGCAGACAGGGGAGGGGGTGTGGAGCAGGCGGAGGGCAGCGTGTGGAGACAGAGTGTGGTATATGCAGCTTTATTCCGGAGCGGCAGGGCCCTGATTTAGAGATTCTTGGCTGTGCTGAGCTCCCTGGGGGAATCAGAAACTCCCGTTGAATCCTCCCTACAGCCCTATGAGCTGAGGGGGAATTCTCCCCTATTTTGTAGATGAAGCCAGAAAACTAAGTTTCAGAAAGTTTACGCACCTTGCCCTGTTGCTCAGCTGGTGGGAGGCCGGGCAGGATTCGAACTCTGGTCTCTTGGGTTCTTTCCGTTTTGCTGGTGGCACCTGAGGCCAGCCTCACTTTCTAGGAGTGCAGTCTTGGCAGGGGAGGGGATGGGCAGCCTGACTGCATTTAGAACTTTCTAGGAGGATGAACCCACACCGCCGTGGCCTGGATGGGCCCCCACCACCCCCCATTCTTGAGGCTCCCTTCAGGGCTCCCTCTGGGGCTCCCTCCCGGGCTCAGCCGTGGCCTGGTGCTCTGGCTGCCACAGGCCCCACCTGACCCGCCTCGTTCTCCCGGGAGGCAGGCGGGGTTGCTGCAGCTCAGGCTGGTGCTGAGGGGGACCATGCTCTCCTTTCTTCCCCTGCTCCTGCCCGCACCGTGGACGTTCCTGACTTGCGCCAGCTCTGTGCTTCTGGCTGGGGAATAACACAGAACAGGATGGCATTTCATAGTAAATGACTTCCATTTTATGGCGCCGTGTGCTGTTTCCTGACAAAGTAACTCCATTTAGTTTACAAGTGGAATTTTTTTCTTTGGGTGTTTTGGTTCCCCACCCCCCTCTCTCCCCACACCCCTGCCTTTTCCCTTCACGCCCTCACTTCGGGCCTGCCTGGTGGAAACCATTGAATGTCCCTCAAGTGCCACTGTGAGCGAACTGGGCCCCCAGAGGGAGGTGCCTGGACCCCGGTCACATTGGGGAGCGGTTGGCTGGACCCCCAGCTGCAGGGTGGATTTCACGCCCAGACCTGCTTCCCGCAGGATGTGCGGTGGGCAGTGGGCTCATTCTGAGAACAAGCAGAGGCCTGAGGGCCAGCCTCCCTCCAACTGCCCTTTCCTAACGCCAAGGCTGAGTCGGGGTACCCCGCCCTCGGGTTGCCCTTTGGGGATCCATCTCGTCGCTTTTATTCTCCAAGCTGGTATCTGTTGGGAAGAAGGTCTTTGAGGCCATCTTTGAGGTTCTTTGTAACTTGACTCGTATATAAAGGCAAGGGTTGAGGGGCACCTGGGTGGCTCAGTCGGTTAAGCGTCTGCCTTCGGCTCAGGTCATGATCCCAGGGTCCTTGGATCAAGCCTCACATCAGGCTCCCCGCTCAATGGGGAGTCTGCTTCTCCCTCTGCCTCTTCTGTTCTCCCTGCTTGTGTGCCCTCTCTCTCTCTCATAAATAAATAAAGCCTTAAAAAAAAAATAGGCAGGGGCTGTGGAATTATAACCCCTCATAGAGGGCTAGCCCATTGAAAAATTGGCGAGCGTGGATGGAAAGGAGGTGGAGCCTCAAAGCCCCCAGGGACGTCATGGGCCGCACGCCCATCTAGCGGCACCCCTCCATCCCCCACGGCCAGGGAGCTAATGCTGCTTGCCGGGCATTAGGTGAGGCGTTCTAAGCCCTCCTAACGCCAAGTGTGTGAGCAGAGGCAGGTGGTGGCCCCAGGGAGCTTGTTAGCAAGGCAGAAACTCGGGCCCCACCCCAGAGCTGCTGATCAGACTCTGCAGGATAACAGAATCTCCGTGCACGCGCGCCGCCGGAGCTCGAGAAGGGCTATTCGAAGCCCTGCTGGTAATCTTCTCCATTCGGAAGCAGGAAGGGTAACTGGCTAGTTCTCCAGTGCTGCAGTTGAGTTCCTGGGCTGGGATTCCGACTCAGATCTAACTCCAGAGGACGTTGGAGGTTGGGTAGGATGGGGTGGGAGAGAAGGGCGTTTTGAGGACAAGGGATGGTTGGAGCGTGGAGGTCCAAGACTCCAAGAGGGAGCTCAGGAGCCGACTGGAGTTACTTGGGAAGAGGCGATGGGGAACTATGGAAGATCTGGGAGCAGAGAGTCGTCACGAGGTTTATCCATGGCGTGGGGTTGGGGGTGGGGCTCATCCCCCAACAGGGCTTGCAATGGAAGAGAAGTCCCCAGCACAGGCTAAAGGCATTTGGGGCCTACAAGGCTGAGACGTGTCTGTGACCTTTCCTTGAGGGTCCAGAGCTGTAGCTCTCCTTCTGGCCTCAGACCTGGCTGCTGGTCTGAATTATCCAGCCCAGTGTGGAGCAGAAGGACGGGTGGGCAGGCTCCTGGGGGATATGGGGGGACAGCGGACAGAGCCCTGGATGGGGAGGTGGATTCCTGTGCCCTGACTCATCGCTCCTCCAACAGAAACACCTGCTCTTCCTTCATCTGGGCCTTGAGGGCTTCTGTTGCTGGGCCACCTTGAGCCGCCTCTGTGCTCCTATGCGCCGCTGCTCTGCCCAAGGTGTGGGACTCGGAATGGACTGTGGGCAAGGATTCTGCCTCCCTGCGTCTGGGCGCCCTCTCTCTAGTAATGCAACCCAGTTATGGCGTGTTCAGCAGTGAGCTCTTGACGGAGGGGAGTACTAGCCTCAGTTACGGCGGATGCATTCGGGCTCCAAAGCAGGAGCCTGAGGTGCTTGTCCCAAGGGTCAGCTCAGACACAGGGCCACTGCCCACCCACCCCCGTCTTTCCTAGTCACCTCAGCCCCACCCCCTTGCTGCACGAGTCAGCAGCCAAGTAATTTCAGAGCCAGCGGCTCATGTCCTTAGGACAGCCCGACAAGTGGGTAGGTTTGATCATCCCCATTTCACAGCTAAGAAGATGGGGGCCAGGAAAGGCCCAGTGACCTGTCTCAGATCACAGAGCCCAGCACAGGGCCCGAGAGAGGAGGCATGCAGAGCTGCCATCACACAGATGCCCGAGGGCTCTGTCCTTGTCACCCAGCGGCCACCATCCTCTCCAGTGCCACTTGTCTGCCCCCATCTTCTGGGGAGCTCATTTTCTACTCTCTCACATCTCCCTGTTTCTAGAAGCCCTTTTGCCCTCTTGCTGTGCCTTGTACCTTTCCCTAAAGGCTTCCTTTCCCCCCAAGCCTCCTCTTTCTGACCCAGAACCATAAATCTTTAGATGGCTAGTAAGGAGGTGACGGTGAGTGTCCTGGGGCCCCTTGGAGCTGCTCTCCGGCCCCATCGGGGGTCAGGGGCCAGTCCGTCTCTCAGTGTGGCCCAGCCCGAGTGGAAGGGGTCTAGGCCTGCAGCCCCTGCTCCCAACACACGGGGGGAGCTTGCCCAGTGGGGAGGGGTGTGCACTCTGGAGCAAGCCTAGAGCTGGAATCCCCACTTTGTTCCTCTGGGCTGCATGACCTTTGCCACCCAGAGAAATAAAAACGGGGAGAGAGAAAGGAGAACCGGCCAAACACAGCCTTGGAGTTTCTCTTCCTGCTTTGGGGATCCTCCAATATCTGACTTCTGGGGGATTTTCTTCCCTAACTACGACTAGGTCAATGGCTGGGGCTCAGTCTAACCTTTGGGTAGGATGGACTAAGATGTTGGGTTGCCTTAATTAAAGTATGGGCAAGTTACTCTATTTCTCTAGGCCTCAGTTTCCCCATCTGTAAGATAAAGGGAGTGTACTCATTGCTCCCTGAAGGCCCCTCCGCTCTGGCACTGCAGGATTCCAGGTCTGGGCAGTCACGAGCTCTGCTTGTCACTTTCCCTTTGTGGCATCTCAGCAGAGGGTCATGTGCAAGATTCATAAATAAATGGAAAATTAATAAATAATGCTTTTTATTTGTGCAGCGTTGGATAGTTTTCAAAGTGCTTTCTCATCCATTAATTCTCTCAATCGAGCCTCATCGAAGGCCCTGGGAAGCAATAAGCCCCGGGGATTCTGACTCCCATGATCAGAGCAGGAACGGGAGCTTCAGAGAGGCAAAGTTACTTGCCCAAGGTCATGCTGTTATTTGATGTTAGAATGAGAAGAAATGGAAAAGAGAAGCTGAAAGAGGAAAAAAGGCTGGTGGGGGTGGGGGCGTGGCTGGTCTCGGTGGCAGAGAGCAGAAATAAAAACATGAGAGAAAGGATTTGCCAAAAGCAACCTCAGAACTTTAGAGTTTCTCTCCTGCTTGGGGGCTCCTCAAATATCTGACCTCTGGGGCACTTTCATCTCTTCCTGTGACTCGAGCAGTGGCTGGGACTCAGTCTAACCTTTGGCTAGGAATTAGCAAAATCTCAGGCAGCATTAATAGAGGTATGGTGCTCATAGTAAAGAAGGTGAAATTTGCTGTCTGAGAACCTGGTATCCACTCCAATCACCGCGCTTCGAGGTGGACTTTGACCAGCTGGAGGTGGGTGGTGAAGAGCGGAATTCTGAACCATCTGGGGCAGAGTTAGAGGAACCGGACTTGAGGAGGAAAAGACTGGGGAGCCCTGTCTTCATACCTTAGAAAGAACTTAGATTTGGCTCCAGGTGGCCCCAGAGGGCAGAAACTGGACTGGTGGCTGGATGGAACTAGGGCCAGTTCTAATTGCCACAGGGGAAGAAGTGGCTAATCTCCGTTGTGAAACGGTCCTGACCGCTCCCTCCCGCGGCCAGACAGCTTGACCCCCGTTTCCCCGCTCTCTGCGAAGCCCTTCCCAGGCTGCTGGTGTGCGGTGGCCCCTTGTCCTTGGCACTCTTTCCAGGGACCGAGCTCCCCGAGGGCTCGGCAGGGCACAGGGGTCCCTGCCTTGGGTGTAGGCCGACTGCTGAGGGCTTGCAGCTCTGAACAGAGGTCGTTCAGGGCTTTGTGCAGGGAAGGCCGATGGGAACCCCACAGGGCTTGTTTCTGATAACAGCAGGTGCAGGATTGAAACACTCTCCCGGGCCCTGGTGCTGCTGGTTGTCTCCGAGGCCAGGGCCAGTGTGGGGTGGGGGGCAAAGGGGGGCAAGAGTGCTGGGACCCTGAGAGGAACGGGAGCTGCAGGTCGGGGGGAGGGGGTCCTGCAGGAAGGGGAGGAGGGCGCCTCCTATCCAGGCTCCATCTGGAGCCCGCTACCCTCTGAGCTGGGGCTCCTCCTCGGATGGCATGAAAACGGGGTACTTCTCGTGTTAGAACCCCTCAGAACCCTGAGCTCCCCCTCGGAGACCCCCCTGACCAGTGGCAGGGCTGGATCTTTGAGAGAGGGTGAGCCAGAGTCTGACGAAGCTCTAGCTGGTCAGAGCTAATCCACTCCTCTGCTCTCTCTCTGCTGGGGCTGCCTCACAGGGAGAAAATCTGCCCCTAAGAAGCTTTATCGCTCCTGCTGCCTCGGTCTCAGGGGCCAAGACACAGGGCTCACCGCCTTAACTTGGAGCTCTTTGGAGCCTCCATCCCCACCCACGGCCCCGCTTCTGCAAGGGCACATAGCTTCCAGAAGGGTCCTGTCTCTCTCCGATCTGGTTTTTCTCTCTCTTTGTCTTTCTCTCTGATTTTCTCACAGTCATTGCTCTGGGGGTTCCCCACTTCTTCCCTGCTCTCTGCCCCATGGCAGTGAGGACCCCAGGAGGCACGGGTAGGACTGAGCCTGAAGGATTGGGAAGATGGGGTGCAGCTAGGTGCCCGGGCCTGGTGTCTTGCTCCCCCTCACCTAGGGGCCTGGCTCAGATTTAGCCAATAAATATACCGGATGGCCAGTTAATTTGAATTTCATATAAACAACAAATAAAAAAAAAATTTAGTGTAAGTATATCCCATGCAGAATTCAGGATATACTTATACTAAAATTATAATTGGTGTTTATCTGAAATTCAGACTAACCGGGGTTCTGTGTTTTCTCTGGCACCCCAAGTGTTGATTCCTCCTTCCTATGCTGAGGGCCTCTGAGCTTCTCCCTGGCTGGGAGGGAACTGTCCTAAATCCTAGTCCTAACCACTGAGAAGTAGGAACAAAGGCCCCATCTCCCAACAATGGAGAGTCGAGGATAACTGATAGCCTTTAGGAAGCTTCAGGGTAGCCTCCAGCAATCAGGGATTGTTGTCATCATTGTTTAAGAAAAATACAGGTGCATAAAGCTGTAGGCTTAGGGTTTAGTGATGCAAGGTTGGCCCAAGTACCCGCCAGAGGGAAGCTCCAACCTTCTCCAAACCTCTGATCTTTACTTTGTGCTCATTCTCCTCGCCTCTCATTCTCTGTTATTTGTGTCCTACCTTGCATCTTACTCATCCTTTAAGACTCCACTGCCTCTGCCTTCGGCTCAGGTCATGATCTCAGGGTCCTGGGATCGAGCCCCGCATAGGGCTCTCTGCTCAGCAGGGAGCCTGCTTCCCCCCTCTCTCTGCCTGCCTCTCTGCCTACTTGTGATCTCTCTGTGTCAAATAAATAAATAAAATCTTAAAAAAAAAGAAAAGAGACTCCACTCAGATGTCTTTGGGGCGCTTTCGAACCCCTCCCCACGCTCACCCTCTCCGTGCTCACCCACCCCATGTGCCCCAGTGGTCTTGGTGACTTCCCTCCCGGCACGTCTGTGCTGGGTAGAGAACTCAGGGCTCTGCAGGGGGGCTGCCCATCCCTTCCTCCAGCCTCAGGCTCCTCAAGGACCCGGACTATGGCATGTTCAGCCCCCCAATATGCACAGGGGACGCACCACGGTCCTCAGCCTGCCCATTTCCAGAAGATTCCCAGTTCTCTTATAGCACCCTGTGTATTTGCTTCCTGGGAACTCAGGATCTGTAATTAAATACAAATGTGTTCTCCATGCATCTGTTTTCTATGTCCACCTCTGGAGGACCAGCCCCAGGGCCTGTCTGTCTCGACCCGTGCTCTGTATCCAGCACCTAGAACAGAGTCCAGAACACAGCATGTGCTCAGTGAAAATGAACCAAGTGAATGTGTGACCACAGGTGCCTCAAGGACGTGTATGGCTTCCTTGGGCGGGTACCTAGCCTCCCTTCGTCCGGTGGCCACACTGGGATTCCCCTCTGTGGAGGCTTCTTCTCTCTCAGACTGTGCGGTTCAGCAGCTCTGATCTCTTCCCCACAGAGCCAGGCCCACAGCCCACTCCTGGCCCGGCAGAGCGTTCCTCTCCCTGACCAGGGCTGGGCACCGGGCCAAGTCATTCCAGGGACACCCAATCCTGGGACACTTGCTGCCAACATGGGAGGGTATAAGCCCGTTGCTGCCAGTGGGAAAGTCTGTCTGGGAATGATGCCCGCGGGGGGAAGCGGATCCAAGGGATGGAGAGACCAGGATTTTGGCAACACTGTCCGAGCACCTGGATCTAGATGTGCCTGAAGCCACCCCTAGCCTCTCCAGCTACCTGCCAATAAATTGTCTTTTCTGCTTAAGCTGATTTGAATTGTAATTTATTATTCCAACTAGAATAGTCATCGTTAATGCAGATTGGAAAAGTATCTCAAATCATCCTTTTATTCTCATCCAGCATCTAACAGGGCCTGGCATGCAGTAGGCACTCAATAAACATTCTGAGCGAATAAATGACTGCAAGCACTTTCAAGGGATGAATAGTGTCTAATTTACTTTAACCGTTTTTCCTTTTTCTCTGCAGACAAATGTTCGGTATACATTATGCATGGCATGAACATTACTTGATCCAAGTTAGATAAGATTCGTCTCTTCTTCTCTTCTTCCTCCTCTATGAACGTCCTGTTAACGGAGTTCCTGCCTCCCACCCCCACCTCTTTGACAGCTCCTGAGTTCTCATTCTCTTGTTCTTCTTTCGGGTAATAATCGTGACAAATTACAATCTGTCATCCAGAATAGGTCCATGTCCTGGGTCCCCAAATAACCTGGGGGAAAAAGTGAATGCTAGTAAGTGAAGTCATAGGGGCTTCCTACGTCAGGGCTGATGGAGGGATTCGCCGGCCATATTTATGTTGTTTCACGCTCCCGTCCAGGGAGCAACAGGAACCAGAAGGCCTAGAAAAGTTCCCCTCGTGTTGCCTCACTCCTCATTTCCTTGGGAAGCGGGGCATGACCTCTTGGAAGCGGTAATGATGTTGAAGGTCCTCTTGTCTTCCTTGGATTCTAGTGTTAGAAGTAGACCAGCCCTCAAAAAGAACTTGATTTCATCAAAAAATTCAAACACATGGAAAAGTAGACACAATAATATAAGTCACCATCACCATCTTCTCATCAATCAGCCTCGGGAGACTCCTGGAAAATCTCATTTCCTCCGTATACCCACTCCTACCTGCCCTCCCACCACTGATTACTTTGAAGCATACCATGTTTACAGAAATCTTTTAATACCCATTTCTAGATGATAAACACTCTTTTATGGATTTATTTTTAAAGATTGATTGATTTATTTTAGGGGAGGAGGGGCAGAGGGAAAGAGTCTTTCAAGCAGATGCCCCACTGAGTGGGGAACCCGGCAGGGGGCTCGATCCCACGACCCATGAGATCATGACCTGAGCTGAAACTGAGAGTCAGATGCTTAACCGACTGAGCCACCCAGGTGCCCTGATAAACACTCTTTTAAAACCATAATACCACTATCCCATGGTGGTAGGTTGTCATACTGTAGCCTAACCCCCAGGGAAGCATGCCTGTCGGTGCTTACACTGTGGGAAGACTCCTTTTACATTGACCTTGGACTTGACAACGTGAAACACTTGGTCAATGGGACAATGACAAACATCATACAAGGCAGAAAGCACCTGTCCATTGGGCTTTCCCTTTCTTGCCTCTTGTTGCAAATGTTTCCGCCGCCATGTGAAGAGCCCAAGCCTCCTCCAGAGGGACCATGTGGGATGAGAGAGTGGGCACAAATGTTCTTGTTGAATCCACATCTGAGGGATCCAACTGTGTGGGACAGACCTGAGCCATCCCCAATGACATCCTACCCAGACTGGTGGCTCACGGAACTGTGAGCAAACAAAAGTTATTGATCCAAGCCATTAGTGTGGGGGTGGCTTGTTACGTTGCGAGAGGTGATTGATGCTCACCCAAGACCCTGAACATTAATTTCTTAATTTCATCAAATACCCAATAATGCTCCAAAGCTCTTTGTCTCATAAACCTTTGTTTATTCTTTTATTAAGATCCAAGAAAGGGGCACCTGAGTGGCTCAGTGGGTTAAAGCCTCTGCCTTTGGCTCAGGTCATGATCTCAGGGTCCTGGGATCGAGCCCCGCATCGGGCTCTCTGCTCAGCAGGGAGCCTGCTTCCCCCCCCACACCCCTCTCTCTGCCTCCCTCTCTGCCTACTTGTGAACTCTCTCACTCTGTTGAATAAATAAATAAAATCTTTAAAAAAAAAAAAAGATCCAAGAAAGTCGGTATATTTTGATTGATTGGTTGATTGATTGATTGATACGTCCTCTTGCATCTCAAAGTCTGTAATTTCCACCTACCCAATATATATATTTTTTTCTCTTGGAATTTATTTTTCAAAGAAACTGGGTCCTTTGTCCACAGATTTCCAAAATCGGAATTTGCTGGATGCTATGGTGCCATTTAATGAGTTCAGCTGTCCCTAAATTTCCTATAAACTGGCAGTGAGTTAGATAGGGAAGCTTGATCGGATTAGCCTTGATTTATTTTGCTGTCGTGTTCCTTCCCAGGCAGGGTCAATACCCAGGTGTCTTTTGGTCACGTGACCCTCTCCCAGATTGAGGCTCCTGTTAGTTTTTCTAGGATGATACCTCAGTCGCTCACTCTTTGTTTGTCAGCCATAATAGTTCCAGAAAGATATATTTCTCCTTATAAAGTATTTGGTTACTGGTGGTACCACTTGTGTAAGGAAAAGCAGGGTAAAGGCTTGATTCTTTCCCTTTATTTCAGTTTTCTGAAGATTGAGTTTGTTTCCTTGGCATCCTCCGAGGGGTGACCAATGAGGTTTATTTTATTTTTTGAGTATCATTATGAACTCATGGATGTAAACATTTGGATGTATTTTAATACAGTGTATTATCCTTATTGGTGTTTAAACTGCATCAGCTTTGACCAGGAGGAGTCTACTCAAGGTGGCTCCCAAGTCATTTTGACACAAATCCTGTAATCTTTGATAATGTTTGATAGCTTCCTTGTTTCTGGTATGTTCTGGCTTATCTTGTACTTTTTCCTGTGCCCGTCTTAGAATTAGCCTTTTTCTCCAAGGATACACGGTTTCCTTTTGACATAGTTATGCATGATATTTCACAAGTAGGAAAAGCTTTGATGACGTTTTTGTTTTTTGTTTTTTTTCTTTTTCCTTTCCCTTTAGAACAGAAAAGCCAGAAATCTTCAAGGAGGTCAAGTTACTTGTCCCACGTAGGTGGCTCTCCCTGAGAGAAGTCTGGAAAATTCTACCAAGGGAGAGAGCGTATCATTCTTGAGTTTGCAAAAAGCAGTAGTCAAGAGAGATGACACTTTCTGCTGATCCACTGATTCCCGTAACGAAGAAGAAATCTTACCTTTGTAAACAAAGGAACAAAAAGAGTGATTGCGGAGCTGGTGGGTTCTCAGAAGGGGAGGCGCTCAGAAGCACGACTTGAGGTCTGAGTCCTGACTGGGGGCCTGGAACGGAATGTATACAACCACCGTGGGGAGGCTGAGCTGCACCCCGGGAGGCACTTACAAAGCCTGGGCGGTTTGCTTTGCTAAGTCCTGCTTTCTCATCCGAGCACTGGAGATTAACTACTTCCGAACCCATTCTGAGGATGCAGTGAGGACATCATACAGAGATGTTTACTGCTCAGCCTGCAGACTCACTTGTTTTCCTCTTTCCCAAATCCCTCCACGCCCCCAGACGAAACGAATGCCCCCAAACCCTGCCACTTTTCTTAGGGAACAGATTGAGAGAGAGACTGAAGGACTGTGAGACGCCTTTCCGCAGAGGCTTTGGGTCCATCAGTTCCTACAACCCCGTGTGGGATCCAGGAAGGTCTAGCGTTGGATCCTGCCGGTCGTGGGCTGTTCCAGGGCCTCCCTGACCTCCTCCTCCTGGAGGCTGTAAAGAAGTTGATGATGCTAGCAATGGTAATTATAGATAACATTGACTGAGCACTTTGCACGGGCCAGGTTCTGTTCTAAGGATTATAGAAGTGTTTCTGTTTGTTGGCGTCGCCATTAGCTCTCCTCTGGCAATAGCTTCCTAAGTGGGCTCCCTGCCTTCACCCCTGCAGCTCTACCATCTAATCCCCGCAGACTGTCCAGAAGGAACCTTGAAAACACGTGTCAGATTGGCACTCCTCAAAGGCTTTCGGTGTCTTCCTGTCTTACTCTAAATAAGAGATAAAGCACAGACGATGCCCTGTCATCTTTCATCATTGGTCCCTCACTACTCATCGAGCTCATTGTCACCCCTTCCCCTCTGCTGGAGACACACCGGCCCCTCACTCTTCCTCAGCTCCAGCTGGTGCCCTCGGTCCTCAGAGTCTTCGCCGATGCTGTTCCCTTTGTGAGCGATGCTCCCCGCCCCGGCCCAGGCTCTCGTTCGCCCCCGTCTCTGCTCAAACACCAGCTCCTCGGCGAATGCACCCCTCTTCCCTGGTCATTCTGGATCACACACCCCCTTTGGGCTGTCACCTCCCAGCTCCTTTTCTTCACGGCATTCCCACCCTCTACTGGATTATAGATTCACTCTCTGTCACTGTCTCTGTACCCACCTTGCGACTCTCATGAAAATATGAATTTTTACGCATGTAAGTCAGTGACAGGTACATAATAGATGAGCAAAAAATATTTGTTCAGCCAACGAATAAATATTAACTCACTTAATAATCCCGATAGCTTTCTGAAGCTTGGTAGGTCCTATTATTTTTCCATTTTTACAGATGAAGAAGCCAGCCTAAAGCTTTAACCTGCCTCAGCCAGCAACGGGTAATTCGCTTAAGATCACGTAACAAACAAGCAAGTGGAAAGATGGAATGGGCTGATCAGGCTGGCGGAGAATCTAATGCTGAGAATCTCCCTCCCTTCTTTCCTAGCCTCCTCCTCCACCATGGGACTTTAGAGGGGATTCCCTTTCCCTCTACACCCCTCGGTGCTTCTGCCCTAAACCGGTCTGCCTCTCTGCCCGTGATTTCAGGTGGGACAAGGTAGAAGGAAACCCAGACCCTTGCCCTCGCTGGCAGGAGCCAGCTCCGGTATGCCCAGTCTGCATTCTCCATCCCTGCGGAGAGCCCCCTGCTTCAGCCTGACCACCAAAGACCACATCAAGGGAAGATGAAAGTGGCTGAAGGGGAGAGGAGGCGAACTTGATCACTGCTTTGCTCACCCTGAAAAATCTGCCCTCTCCATTCCAGAGACCGGAGATGTGCAGGGATGGAGGGAAGGGGGTCGGGTGGGGCCTGCAGCAGGATGGTATGACCGGGCCAGCTTGAGGTCACTATTTTTTTTTTTTTAAGCCGGCTCCCTGCTGAGCAGAGAGCCTGACGCGGGGCTCAATCCCAGGACCCTGAGATCATGACCTAAGCGGAAGGCAGAGGCTTAACCCAGGTGCCCCTTGAGGCCACTATTTTAACACAACTGTCAATGTGGCCATGTTAACAATTTATCTTAGGCTTTTTGTTTTCATTTTCTAAAATATGTTTTTAAATTCACGCACAGAAAACTTTGCACTTTGTCACATACGGTTATATGAGTTTCGACAAGTGCAAAGTGTCACGTCTCCGCTACCACCATCGTGACACAGAAGAGGTCAGTCACTCCTCAAATTCCCATGAGTTGGCCTCCTGTAGTCAGCCTCTCCCCATGAGCCTTTGCTTGGCAATCACTGATATGTGATCCATCCCTATAGTGCCTTTTCCAGAAAGTCATAGAAATGGAAGCCTGCAGGGGCTCCTGGGTGGCTCATTGGTTAAGCCTCTGCCTTGGGCTCAGGTCATGATCTCAGGGTCCTGGGAACAAGCCCCGCACCCGGCTTCCTGCTCTGTGGGGATCCTGGTCCTCCCTCTGCCCCCTCTCCCCCGTTTGTGCTCTCTCTCTCTCTGTCAAATAAATGTATAAAAATTTAAAAAGATAAAGAAAAAAGAAATGGAAGCATACAGCACACAGCCTTTTGGTCCAGGCTCCTCTTAGCAAAATGCGTTTGAGATTCCTTTGGGGCCTCCTTGCCTCCATCAATGGGCTCATGGCTTTTTATTGCTGAGTAGTATTCTACTGACAAGGCTACACCACACTTTGTTTATACATTCCTGGAGGAAGGTCATTCACATTGTTTCCAGGTTTTGGCAATTAACTTACAAAGCCGCTCTATACATTCATGTGTAGATTTCTGGGTGAACAGAAGTTTCTTATTCTTGGGCAAATACCTAAATGTAGGATTCCTAGGTCATGCGATAATGTATGTTTAACTTTTATTTTTTTAAGATTTTATTTATTTTTTTGACACAGAGAGAGAGAGAGATCACAAGTAGAGGTAGGCATAGAGAAAGGGGAAAGCAGGGTTCTCTGCTGAGCAGAGAACCAGATTCGGGGCCTTGACCCCAGGACCCTGAGATCATGACCTGAGCCAAAGGCAGATGCTTTAACCCACTGAGCCACCCAGGCGCCCCATGTATGTTTAACTTGGTAAGAAATTGCCAGGATGTCCCCAGAGGGGCTGTATATTTCACAGGAATGTTCCAATCCTCATCAGCATTTGCATCCTCAGTTTGAAACATTTTCTTGGCCCTGCTAGGAGGCATATTTTGGCATAGGACCAATGAGGCGGGATATCTTTTTACATGCTTATTTGCCATCCCTAGATCTTCAGTGAGGTGTCCAAATGCCCCTTTACCAAAGTTGTAGCCTCTTTCACTCCTGTGAAATTGTCAGGCATCTTAACAACTTTGATCCCTTGCCTGAGGGGCCTGAGGGAAGGCGTTGTTGGAAGGTCGCTCCACCTAAAATCTTTGCCACAGGTTGAGAAGAGGGGGGTGGGGAGGTGGGTGTTATCCACAACTAAGAACCACAGCACTTCTGATCTATTTTTAGTAGCGGTGAAAATTCTCCAAGGCCATCTAGTCAATCCTACTTCTCTGATTTTTGCAAAATAAGAAAACCGAGGCCCAGAGAGAAGAAGCTTTCGCCCAGATCCCTCGACTAGAAGGTTCCTGAACTGGATCAAGATCATAGATGGACTAATTTCCTTTGTACACATCCCGAGCTCTCTGCACTGTAGACCTGCGGTGCTGTGGGAGATGCTGAAGATACACATGTGGTCCCATCCCTGGGAAGGTTCTGAGAGCAATGCAGACAGGGCAGGATGATGCTAGGCAAAGACACATGCGGACGTGGCCTTTCCGAGTTGCTGATAATATGGGAGGAAATGGAGAGAAAAGATGGAGTTAGTAGAGCAAGGCTTCCTGGAGGAAGGAAATTCTGGGGTCTGGTTTGGAAAGGACACAGAAAGTCCAGGTGCCTGTCACTGTGGCTGTGTGTGCGAGCTCAGTCTCCTATGGGGCGGGGCGGGGGGGGGGCGCCCACACTGTCCGTGGGACAAAGGCCGTCTTCCTGATCTGGTAAGAGACACGAGCAAGAGCAGCTGTAAGGCTCCAAGTGTGTTTCAGTTCTTGCTTAGGTCTGAGTATTCTTCTCGCTCCCGTATGCGTGGCCTCAGGTGGGGAGCAGCGAGGTAACCCACAGCCCGAACTGCAGCCGTCGGCACTCCAGTCCAAAGAGCAGCGAGCTTCTCGGATTCGCTTCTAGTTGAAATCAATATTTGCTGAGAAGAATGTATCCTAATTTCAGCGGCCAGTTCTCCGGGCGAAGAATTGCTCTAAAACAAACCTCGAAACCCGAAGACTTAATGCATTCTAGTTCAATTGTTTAGTAAATCTTGCTGTACGGAGAAAAATCCATTAGCTGACGGGGGCAGGGATGGGGTGGGGCCACAGGAGAAAGCAGGAAGGCCCCAGCGAAGCCTTGGCGGCAGCGATGGGACCAAGAGCACGCGGCCCCCAGTGAGGCGTCTGCCCCGTCCCCGGGGCCCCAGCCCAGGACTTCCCCAGCGGCCGTAAGCCAGCAGACACAGCCAGTGTGCCACTGCCAGAATGAATGGGAATTGGAATGAGACCCCTTTCCCTAGCGCTGCCTGGGGAAGTGTTTTCTAATTGCCAACTGTCCCCTTCTAAATCTACAAGGAGGCTATCGATTTTCTTTTCAGCAGGACTGGGGGGAAAGCAATCATTTACCCCAGAACACAGGCTTTAATGAATCCATGAAGCATATGAGGTCACCCTGATTACATCTTTCCCTGACAACCCGGGATGGCTCCGCAGCGCTCTGAAGACTTCCTGAATGAGCTTTTCCAAACCCAGGTCCCTCGAGCTCTTCTCACTCTGCTGAGTCAGGGCGTGGTGCAGAGCTAGCTGCTCTACCTAGCAGGAGGTAAGGCAGGAGGCTCGGGGGAGGCCCAGGCTTGGACCCATGGTGGGAGAGGCAGCCGGACCGGGTGGGATCAGCTGTGGGCTCCAGAGTCACGGTCCCCTGCATCAGTGTCCAGCTTTGCCAATTTCCAGCTGCTTGTTGAGGCAGCTGCTTTCACCTCCCCGAGGCTCAGTTTCCTCAAGAACCCCAACAGGGGCAGAACTGTTGTCAGGATACAAGTTCATACAGTTAAAGGATCAGACGCACAGTCGGTAGGCAAGGCAAGGTAATGACCACTTGGCACTCCCCATTTCTCCTCTCTGTATAATGGGCTGATTCTCTTTGTTGCACAACCGATTGAGGACCGAGAAGGAGAGGATGAACTACCATGGCCAGGAAACCATCCAGAAATGGTGGTATGGGGGAGGGGGCCCTTCCACAGTCAAAGGCAGGAGATCAGAGATGAACTTGGCAGATAGGAATAAGATCTGCAGGCAGCCGTGTGGAAAGCAAGTCCCTTTGCCCCAGAAGGGTCTGGTCCTGGCCCACGGGCCACAAACGAGGACCCTACACATTTAAATTTTTCTTAGATGGCATAAGCAAAACTCACAGGGGCAGCAAGTTGCCTGGGATTAGACAGCTGGGAATAGCAGGTCTCAAAGCCAGGCCTATGGATGCCAGGTCCCCAGCTCTTTCTGCATTGGTAGATTCTCGCCTTCACCTGCCTCATTTTGAAGTTGGTCTGGGCCACCCAAAAGCCGGCAGGAGGCCGCCTGAGTCTGGACGGGGAGATGGAAGCTGGGGTGGTGTTGATGAAGGGGGAGGAGGGAGCAGGGAGGAAGAGGTATTTTTACCTTGAATTATTTTTATTAAATGTCACAACGGCTTCGCAGCACTTGGGATCCAACTAGACAAATCAATGAAAATAATTATAGTGAACATCCTGCCTTCCCACTTCCCTCCTCCTCCCACCACCTTGGACTAACAGAGAGGACGGCCAGCTCAGCTTTGCAATCTAGCCCAGGGGGAGCAAGGGTGGCAGCCCCCTCTGACCTCTGCCTCTTCTTTGCTTTGTCTGCAGGCAGCTCAGCCTGACTCAAGCCTTGAATCTTGGAGAGAGAAGCAGCTCCAGCAGCAGCAGGAAAAATGAGCCAGAGGCCAGAGAGAGACAAGCAACTCCTACAGGGATTTAGAAACTGAGAAGAGGGCTTTTATTCTTAGAACCCATTTATGGCTTAGAAATAAACCTTCTAGCAAGCTTTATATTTCTAGTCAGGTGATAAGATTAGTTGAAACCACACGAATTAAGGTCTGTAGGAGTTATCCAATCATTTGCCTACCCATCCATCCATCCACCCACCCATCGAACAATCTATCCACCCATCTACCCACACATCCATTCATCTTCCCATTCACCCATCATTCCATCCATCCATCCATCCATCCATCCATCCATCCATCCATCCATGCATCCACCCACCTATCCATTCAGCCATCTACCTACCCACCCATCTATTCGTCCACCCATCTATCTGCTCATCCACCCACCTACCCACCCATCTACCCATCTACCCATCTATCCATCCATCCACCCATCCATCCACCCATCTACCCACACATCTGCCGGGGTCCATCCAGACAGTCCAGGGGTTCCCTGAAGGATGGACGGTGTCGGCGAAAGGAATGAAAGAGCCAGAGGTTTCTTTCAATCACCAGGCAGGCATCTCTGCCTCATTGGTTTTTTGACTCTTTATTTATAGGCAGCAGGTTACATGGAAAACAGTCAATGATTTTCTTCAATAAGGAGGCTTAGATCAAAGTTTTTTTGTAGAACCTATAGTTTTTTCTAAGACCGAGGCAGAGACAGGCTTATCTTATTTTGAACAGCAAGACCCTTAACAACAATTTTTATGACTCTGTTTCTATGTGTTGGTTAAAGGTTTAGTCACGTATATCTTTTGCACATGAACCAAAGGAAGAGGGGTGAC